>JAJTUV010000980.1:0-625480 GCA_021653895.1 Mastomys natalensis | reverse complement strand
AGGCTATTTTCCCCTAAGCTGACAGACATTTCCTGTACTCTCTACCTATGTAAGCTAATAATAGTTAATTCTCATGTTAGGATCTGTTTCTTTGGAAACTGAAAATCAGGCTGATATCAGTTCACAATAGTTGCAATTTGAACCCACTCTGCAAAAGGTTATATGGACTTCAGATAATTGTAACAATGGCATAAAATGCAATTTATGTTGTTTTTTGAAAGGTAATGTTAAATACATTTTAAGCAGGTTAAAATTTCTCCGCAGTATTATTTTCAACATAGAATTGGACAGGTTTGGGCCAGGCAATCTGAACTTTAACTTGAAGGCTAATGTGTGGCTTGTATTTGATGCTACAATTCTCTGATTTTGAATTTCTTTCGCTTTTAATTATTATTTTTGAGACAAAATATATAGATTTAATGTAACCTTGTACCACCTTCACCTACAAAGAACTAACATCCCATGTGTATACCAATATGCCTGTATTAGTTTTATATATTTGATGTGAAATGGGGTCTTGATCTAGTTCCCAGGAGGGCTTTAAATTTGTGGACTCAAGTGATCTTACAACCCAAGCCTCCTAAGCAGGTTAGATATGTGATGTGCTATTGTACTTGGACTCTTCATCTTCGATATTCAGCTGAAAATCTTCATTATGATATGGTATGTAGCTGAGAAGGGGAGATGTATCTAAGACAATTAGTGCATCACAAAAATCTTCCCAGTGATTGAATCCTTCTCAGTGACACTGGACTTACTTAGAAAAAAAAAAGGTTTTTTTTTTCTTCCTCAAATAGCTTAATAAAACACCATGCGAATGTTTTATTTTTGTTTTTGTGAATTTCATGATTTAAATTCACTTTAAAAAAAATATCCCAAGCTAGTCTATTACAGCAACTCATGGTGCTGCTTGTTTTAAAAAGATAGAAATCTCTGTAGATATCCACTATCTCTGGCTCTTACAATCTCTTTGCCCCATTTCTGCAGTGATCCCTATATTGT
This sequence comes from Mastomys natalensis, assembly GCA_021653895.1. Classification (NCBI taxonomy): domain Eukaryota; kingdom Metazoa; phylum Chordata; class Mammalia; order Rodentia; family Muridae; genus Mastomys; species Mastomys natalensis. The sequence continues at coordinate 624,478 of JAJTUV010000980.1, read as the reverse complement.
ATAAAATGATCAAAGAATTTAAGAAATAGAAAGAAAAGAAAGATAACAAGCCACAGGGAAAAAGCCACAAAACTCCTCTCTCCTCTCCTCTCCTCTCCTCTCCTCTCCTCTCTCTCTCTCCTCTCCTCTCCTCTCCTCCTCTCCTCTCCTCTCCTCCTCCTCCCTCCCCTCCCCTCCCCTCCCCTCCCCTCCCCTCCCCCTCCCCTCCCTCCCCTCCCCTCCCCTCCCCTCCCCCCTCCCCTCCCCTCCCCTCCCCTCCCTCTCCTCCTCCTTTCCCCTCTCTTTCCCTCTCGTCCTCCGCTCACAAATTCTCTCCTTCCATCATCTTTTCTTCTCCTCTTCGGTCACCTGGATCACTCTCTGTATTGTTCATATGTGTGTGTGTGTGTGTGTGTGTGTGTGTGTGTGTGCGTAGTCTGAGGCTTTTACTGTTGTGAACAAACACTGTGACCAAGCAAGTCTTATATAAATATTTAATTGGGGCTGAGTTATAGGTTCAGAGATTCAGTCCATTATCATCTAGGAAAGAGCATGGCAGCATCCAGGCTGGTATGTTGCAGGCAGAGTTGAGAGTTCAATACCTTCATCTGAAGGATACTAGTGGAAGACTGAGTTCTGGGCCGCTAAGGTGAGGGTCTTAAGCCCACACTCACATGAGACACCTACTCCAACAAGGCCACACTTCCTAATAGTGCCACTCCCTGGGCCAAGCATATATAAACCATCATATACACACACATAACACACACACACACACACACACACACACACACACACTATATTATGTCAATGTCTTCACTTCCAAATTTAAAATTTAAATAGTTTATAATAATGAAATATGTCTTGAGCTTCAGAATTTGTTAAGGTTAAACTTGAAAAAATCCAATGCTAATGAAAACTGTAAATACATGTTGATTGTAAAAATAATAATTGAAAAAGAGACCATATTAGTTACATTAACTTTTGGAGCTTGAACATGTGTTTGTGTGTGTGTCTCCAGAAACAAATTACTAGAAACTAGATGATATAAAATGTAAAAGTAGACTCCCAGGGATTCCTCTAGTCCCAGAGATGCCTCCACCCATTTTCATTCTCACGCCCAGCTCTCTCTGGTTCACTCTGGACCCAACCTCTTTCCATTGCGCAACCTGATCCCCATCCCATGTCCAGTCTCCTCCTCATTCACTCTTCTACCCAGTTCCTCCATCCATTTTCTTCTGATGTCTATTTTTATTTCACCTTTGAGTAATAGTGGATGGTTGCATGGTTATCCTATATGTGTGGCTAGTGTCCACTATCTGTGAGTACATTCTGTGAGAGTCTTTCTGGGTCTGCAATTCCTCATTCAGGATGATATTTTTTTCTAATTCCGTCTACTTACCTACAAATTTCACCATGTCTTTGTTTTTAATAGGTAAGACGCATTCCATAGTATAGATGAATACATCTGAAACAGAGCTGAGACTCTTAGCAGCTGGGCATCTGGAGCCTGAAGTAGCCACATCTTGTAGTTCAGGTGGGACTTCCTTGAGGGAGGGGACATCAATTCACCCACAAAACCTTCAACCAAAAATTTGTCCTGCCTGCAGGATGTGCAGGAATAAAGATGGAGCAGAGATTGAGGGGAAGGCCAAGAATGATGGAGACCCATCTCATGTGAAAGAGCCATACTCTGACCCTATTAATGATACTCTGCTGATATGGAGACAGGAACTAGCATGACTGTCTCATGAGAGGCTTCTTCCAGCCTCAGATGGAAGTACAGCACAAGTAAGCTACCAGGGGAAGGGGATCCAATGGCAAGCAACAGAGTTAGAAACAGCCCCTACTCCTATTGTTAGTGGACCCACACGAAGACCAAGCTGCATTTCTGCTATGAATATGCAATGAGTCTAAGTCCAGCCCCTGCATGCTCTTTGGTGGTTCAGTCTCTGTGAACCTCCTTGATCCCAGGTAGTTGACACAAAAGGTCTTATTGTAGTATCCTTGACCCCTCCAGTTTCCTCAATCTTATTCCCCACCCTTCCACAAGATTCAGCTCTCCCTGATGTTTGGCTTTGGGTCTATGCATCTACTATGCATCTATGGCTTTTTCACATGAGATGGGTCTCAATCATTCTTGGCCTTCCCCTCAATCTCTGTGCCATCTTTATTCCTGCACATGTGGGATGGTACTGGGGTGGGGATTGGGGCTTCCTCTTCTCTGTGGAGAAGGTAATAGAGGCAGGAGATTAAGGGTGGGGCTAGAAGGAGAGGAGGGAGGAGGCTTTAATTGGGATGTAAAGTGAATAAATAAGTTAATGAAAAACGTAAGTAAAATAGAATGTAAAAGTATCTTTTATTTGATGTAGTTATCATCTCAAAGTCTTATGGCTGAGTAAGCTTAACCTTTCTTGTTTTTTCTGAACTCTGGCTGGCTAGTTCAATTCAACTTGAGCTGTTCTGGCTCAAACTTCTCTCCAAGCTGACTCATATAATCTGGCTTTTTTCAGTTTCTCACTGACTTACTCTGCTTGGCCTCAAAGTAACTTTTGCAATTTGTTCTAATCTTATGGCTCCTTATTCTCTGGTTTCACCTGCCTTGGCTGATCTGCATTGAACTGCATGAACTCAGAACAACCTAAACTCCACTGAACTTCACTCACTGCACTGACACCCAACTCACTTACTGAACTAAATTCAAGTGTCTGAGTTGCTCTGAAATAGCTTTTCTCCTGAGCGTTGGGAGTATCCTATCTCTGACTCATTCTGTTAAATCTCTATTCATCATTTAGTCTAGCACTCAATCAGATGTCATTGTTTGGGATTAAAGTTGTATACTTTAGGATTCCATCCAGAGTGATCAAAGATGTGTATGTATTCCAGTGGGATCACACAGACCTGAAGGGTCTTTGGATGTGATCAGAGCAGCCATTTACTGGATAAAAATTTCTCCACAATAAAATACCCTAAATTAATTCTACCAAAAATTCTGGAAGTTGAAATTGCACATCAAAGTGCCATAGCATCATGACTTTTTACATCTCAGGAACAACAATGACATATGCCTGTCCCATACTTTCCTGCTGTCATTGATGCTTGATGTTAATTGACTTATTTCATTCTAGTCTTGACCATTATCACACAACACTTCTCTACACATCTATTTGTCTTCTAACATGGATACTATGCCTTTAGATTAGTGACTATCAAATGGTCACCTGTTATCTTATTAGAAAGAGTAGTTTCAAAGACCATATTCAGAACTATTGGGGTTTGCACATCAATGCATTTTCAAGGTAACAGTTCATTGTCTGTAAATCATTTGATGATGAAAATGGATTCCTCTTCTCATGACTGCCCTTATGGAGCTATGGCTAGTTCAGTGCATAAAATTTTGCTTCCAGTTCACATCTTGAGATATCAGTCCACACACTCTCAGAGGTTAATACTTTGCAGTTGCTATGTGGATGTTGTTAGTAATTTTATCTTTGGATTTTTGCTTTGTGAGTGAAGCCTGATGGATTCCAAAGTCTATATCATGGTGTGGGAGCTGAATGCAAGTGCCCTTCTCCCTGTCTTTCTGGATTCATTTTAAGCAGCTAGATCTTCAATCCTCCAACAGCTAAGACCTTATCTGTCTTCTACTCCACTTCTTCACAGAGGATTCAGTCTTTTCCAGGTAGAGTTTTGAAGGAAAGGCTATATCTGATCATGGATTGTGGAATACCAGAGATACCTGCATGAAAGGTGTATGCACTGGGATGTTGGTCATGGTAGGTTCATCTGTCCTGTGGGGAACCTAGGGTAAAGTGTGCAGTGGCCACTTCATCTCTCAGGTGGACAGCATTATAGTGTGTCCTTCAAAGAAACCAATAGGAATAGACCTTTTTCACTCCATATCCAGTATCTGAATGTATTCTGAAGCAGAGGTTACAACCACACTGACTTCCAAAGATGAGGCCCAAGGAAGGGAGAACATTGGATGAATCCTCAGTACTCTCTGAGTCATGATGTTGATGGCTTCTTGACAAGTAGGATTGCAGGATGTGTTAGCTATTGTGATTAGCAAATATGAGTTATAGGTCTAAACTCCTGGTACTTCTGTAGTTCTATTTGAGAATAAATCCATGTTGAAGGATTTTAATGGAATTTAAATATTCTGTGACTGATGAAGAGGGATCTCAAAAAAAAAAAAAAAGAGAGAGAGAGAGAGAGAGAGAAAGAAACATGCTTTCTATTTTTATTTAAAGTATTTTAAGAACACTTTTTAAAAACTCTTAGTTAAATAAAGAACACTATGTTTTTATTTTTTACTAATCAGAAAAATGATATAGTTGGTTCTGCTAATGCTTCACTCATTAACATCATTTTTCTTTTACTATTTTGACTGCATTCAAACTCTGTGCTCTCATTCTTGAGTTTCGCCAACTTGATTGCCAATGATAAAAGTTTAAAAAATGCTTTGAAGGGAAAATAATATAAAATCAGCAACAAAATGAAAACCCACAAATTATTATTCAGTTATTCTCTACTAACTAAATGGAGTTAAATTACGCTGATCATACTTGATAAGATACATTTAAACTCTGCTCATCATCAGGATGAATTGAAAATGATCTAGCAGGCTGCTAAGTGGTTTATAAATGTCTTATGAAGGAAATGATAGAAAGTTCTAGAAGATACAGATCCTCTGTCTCTTGAACATGTCCATATTGTGGCGATTATAAGAATCCATTCATGCTGAGAATTTAAAGAACTCCATTATGTTATCTAAGAAAAGACAGACAGGCACAGATCCAAAAGATAAATTACACACCAGCTTCAATCTGAAAATGTTAACACCATCTTCAAATATTCAGTTTCCCATTCACTTCTCACTTTGGTCAATTAAGGAAAGAATGTGGGGTAATATGTCTGGTGTTTGTGGATATTTGTTAGAGATACTGATCTAGCAATCTTAAGTGCTCTATTTCTAGTACAAAATTTTTAGGACATAATATTCTAAGGCACTGTGTAAATCTTCAGTCACAGAGCATGAATAATCAAATCACATTTATACTTATTTCTGCTCTCTCTGTCTCTGTCTTTCTGTCTGTCTCTGTCATCTTATCTCTATTCTCTCTCTCTCTCTGTGTGTATCTGTGTGTGTGTGAAGCTGAGGTTGACATTGTTTACTTCTACATCTCTCTTTATTTGATGAACTGAGCCAGGAACTCTCACAGAATCCAGAACTCACTGTTAGTCATTTACCCCAGGATCTATGCCTCTACTCTCCCAAGAGTTTGATTAGATGAGTCACCATTCCTGTCTGTCTCTTATATGTGCTGAGAAGCCAAACTCTGTCCTCAGATTATGTGACATCACTTTATCCTCTAAGCCCTTTTCCTGTGCTCATATACATTCTTTAACTTTTACAACAGCTAATAAAATCCTAGTAAAAAATTGTAATTTTTTATTGGATATTTTATGTATTTACATTTCAAATATTATTCCCTTTCAGGGTTTCCCCTCCAAAATGCCCCTCTCCAATCTCCCTCCCCCTGCTTCTATGAGGGTGCTCCTCTGCACACCCACCCACTCCTACCTCACCACCCTGGCATTCCCCTACACTGGGACATTAAGCCTTCACAGGACCAAGGGCTTCTCATCCTATTGATGCCAGACAATGCCATCCTCTGCTACATATGCAGCTGGAGCCATCGGTTCCTCCATGTGTACTCTTTGGTTGGTGGTTTAGTCCCTGGAGCCTGGGGGTTCTGGTTAGTTGATATTTTTGTTCTTCCTATGTGGTTGCAAACCTTCAGCTCCTTCAGTCCCTTCTCTAATCCTACATTGAGGTCCCTGTGCTCAGTCCAACGGTTGGCTATAAGCATCCACCTCTGTATTCGTCAGGCTCTGGCAGAGCCTCTCAGGGTACAGCTTATAACAGGCTCCTGTCAGCAAGCACTTCTTGGCTTCCTCAGGAGTGTCTGGGTTTGGTGTCTCTATATGGGATGGATACCCAGGTGGGCAGTCTGTGTGGATGTCCTTTCCTTCAGTTTCTGCTCCACACTTTGTTCCTGTGTTTCCTTTAGACAGGAAAAATTCTAGGTTAAACATTTGGAGATGAGTGGGTGGCCCCATCTCCCAATGGGGGCCTTGTCTAACCTCAGGATATGGTGTCTACAGGTTTTCCCTCGCTTTTGTTGGGCATTTCTTTTTCATTCCATGCAAAAGTATTTTAGCCATTTGGGATATTCTATGCAAAGTGTTTTTAGTCTTTTTCATTTACTCTTTTATGATCTTTTTTTTTTCTTTATGTGATGATTCCTTGTGGATCTATGAATGCATTAGCCATGGACAGTTGCAATAAATAGTTTTTCAGAGAAACAGAACCATTTCTGAAGTATAATGAACTTTGTAAAACAAAACAAAACAAAGAAAACCAACTCTTAAAGTATCAAACACTTTGTGGGTTCTTCTAGTGTTTTAAATCTACCAGAGGTAGTTGCTAGGGTGGAAACACAAGCCACCTTAAGTGCGACAGGGTTGACCCACACCAAGAGCTTCCTGAAAACAAAATTGTGATCATTTCTTTGTTGTTATAAACCCCTTTTTCAGTGAATCTTGTATATAGCATTCAGAAAGTTCAATTACAAATGTACAGCCATTCTGTGAATACTGTTTACATTCACAATAGTTCTGTAAAGTAGTATAATGTCTTATTTTCTTGTGGAAAGCTGAATCTATTGTGACAGTACAAAGTACTTTTGTGAAATCATTGATTTTTATTTCTATTCAAATGTCATAGAGATGCCACATTTTTCTATTTCTTCACATTGTATCATTTATCCTTAGGGAAGAAAACCTAATAAATGCAGTCATGGTTACTTACTGACAGACGTCTTCCTTTAAAACAAGCTGGTATGTGTTTTCCTTATTACGGGAACCTTATGGAGTGAGTGTATACACACATGCCTATAGCTTATGTGTCAATCACTTGAAGATACATGATAAGAACATAATGTTGGATGTTGCTGCCACATTGTTTGGCACACTGTTTTAAGGTAAACTTTCTCTGTAAGCAGAATACTCTAAAATAATGATGAAAGTATCATATTGGAAATATTATATTGCTATATTCTTACATGATGGCAGATAGAGAAATGGCACAAGTCCAACCACAGATACACGTGTATGAATTGAAATGTCTGAGGCAGCTGCATATTTTCGCTTGCCATCTAGAATGCTTGACTTCAACTGACTTGAAGAAATATGGAATGTTGTTAGTCAAGAACTCAAATTATTCTGGGCTATCATATAATCTTTAGAAGCATTAACCTCCATTCTTTTGTCAAGACTGTTATAACAGTTTCTTAGAATGCTTTGCTGGACTTGATGGACCTCTAACTTTTACCAATCCTAAAAACAAAGAATGTTACAGGATAGGCCCTGAGGACCACAGAAAACCTGTCTGTCTCACCGAAGCTTGCTTGTCTCATACACCTTCTAATGTACTTGGTAAATATACTGCTTTGTAAATTAATTTTGTCCTGTGACTTTTAAATTGTATACAACTTCTCCCCTGGTGAAAAATGATATGTGGGTAAACTTGAATCCATGTTCCCTGGTCTTGAACACATATACTGGTCCGGAATAAACTGTCTGCTTGTGTCTTTTAATTAAGCGTTGTTATTTTTCATTGACATAAATAATGGATCTGAGCAATGGTTTGACAGATACAACATCAACAATTGGTAGGAACATTTAAGCTCTGGAATAGTTTTATGGGACTACCTTAGCATATGTGGTTCATCACTGTCTGATCTGCTATTATGCAGGACATTCTATAATTCACATATCTTTGATTGTTATCCATTACATGATAATGATGATTAATAGTAAAATAATTTGCACCTTAAATAGAAATATAATTTATCACCTTTATAAAGGAACACTAATATCCTTACTTGCAGGAAACTGTGGTTCAGAAAGGTAACCAGTTAAAGATCATACTTACAAGCAATAGAGTGGAATGTAAAACTCTAGTTTGTCATATTTAAAGGATAAATCTCTTACATTTATATATAGTTACATTTGTTAACTTATTAATAAATATAAAATTACATCTGAATGTTAGATAGAAGCAAAATGCCCTAGGTACATCATAGGCAAATAACATTTCTGTTTAGTTCCTATGTTTTATTAAAGAAAATATTTCACTGAAGTGACCCAAAAAGGGATGAGTTTTTCAGGCTAGTCACAGAAGTCATATCCTGAACTTGGTTCCTTTGCTCGAATAAGTGCTTTTTACTTGTGCAGTATCAGTAAAATATGAATGGGGGACTGTCATGGAGGATTGGAGCAGACGATTCCAGGATTGTAGAATAGTTTTGTGTGAGGAATTTAGGCTTTCTTTAGGTGTCTGTAGTTTTTTAAAGCATTGGCAGCAAAAGCTTCAAAGAGAATCTAAGTGAAGCAGAATGAAGTTTTATGTGAGAATAGCTTTGCATAGGAAATTGCAGAGCATTATAAAGAGAGGCTCAAGCATCAAAGTATGGAGTCTATGAATTAAAAGAACTGTTAGTTTTCTGCAAACTGCCCCCAATCTTTTTACACTTGCCAAATCATTAGGAACAGGCTTTTGAACTTCCCCCTTCTGACTGAAATAACTTTTCAAGATCCCAGATAACCACAAAATTTCACTGTCTAGTAAATACTCTCAGGAAAAGACAACAAATGTCAAAAACATACTGACATGTCTAATCCTTTATCCATTTTTGTACAGTCACCTAGGAGACTTTCCTTACATCATAAGACAACCACATACTCCTTTCTTCATTTATTTTATATCTTGTCACCAGCCCCATACAGGAAACCTGACCTCTATTTAAAGTTCTGCTCCTCTCTACCACTCAGATTGGGTATAAGCATCAACCATGTGGCCCATCCAGGAGACTTAATTCTGTATGGATCATTATATACGTGTGTAGGTTAAATCAGCTTGTCTGCCTTTTGCCTGCTGATATGCCTACAATTAACTCATGTCTGCAAAACTTGGAAGGAATAGTGGAAAGCTTCCCTTGAGACTTGATGGTTAATATTCATAATAAAGTTTGTTGGATTCAGAATTCCCTAGGAGTTGGAGGTGGACTTCTTGGTGTGTCTTTGAGGATATTTCCAGAGATTAACAGAAACAGCTACTGTGGCTGTTAGTGAAAGCTACCACTTTAACAGACTGGGGACAGGACATTTAAAAAAAAGTTATTAGAGGGTTAAGATTCATTTTACTCTTTCTTCCAGGCCTGTCTCATGCAAACTGAGTTCCTTGGCCATGAGTGGTCAGTCATGATAGACAGAACCCTGTAATACAATTAGCTGAAATAAACCTGACTCCCTTAAGTTGTTGTATCAGGAATTTTTCCAAAGTGATGAAAAAATTAACTAATCTCCCGCACAATGTTGAATTTATGTTGCAAGTTCAATGTGCATGGTCTGGGATATACTAAACCCTTAAATCTCTTATGATACAGTTATACATTTGAAAATGTTCACTGCCTACAAAGAGCTAAATTATGCAAGAAAAAAGTGCACATCAAATCTCTTCAGGGATAGGTACATCCTATCCCATTGAGGCCAGAAAAGGCAGCTGAGTTAGGGGAACACAATCCACAGATAAGCAAGAGCTTTAGGGACAGTTCCTGTTCCAGTTGTTGGCGGATATTATGAAGATCAAGTGCACATCTACATACGTGGGGAGCCTAGTCCAGCCCATGGATGTTCTTTGGTTGGTGACGCAGTCTTTCAGAGACTCCAAGGGTCCAGGTTAATTGATTTAGTTGATCTTCCTGTGGAGTTCGTATCCCTTCTAGGTCCCTCAATCCTTCCTCCACACTTAAAATTCTTGAGACATAGTTCATAGTTTGCTAATTTGTAAGATAAGAATAAAAGGATATCTCTAAGCAGGAATGTTGTGCTATTTAAACAATATATAATACATGTAAAAAGTCTAACACAGTACATGAAACAATACAAGATATCTGTAATTCTTGTGGAAAAGAATAAATTAAACTTGTAAAATAATATTTTAAGAGAAAAATATTGTTAAATATCAAGATTATTTTCAAATATAGAAGCATTTCAGCTTTTACAAAATGATTGTTAACTTCTTAGAAACTTAAAATTAAAAAATAAGTTATTTTTATTGATAGCAGGCTCAATATATTTTGATACTGTGTCATACTTTATATTTCCCCACATTCTTCTGTTAGCCATTGAGAAGTAAATCCTGGAAATTATTGCAAGTTCCTACTCAATTTTCCTAAGTGTTGATCTAGGAGTCAAAGAGCCGAAAGGGTTTTTATTCTTGTGAACTGTGAATTTAAAATAGCTTTTGTAAAGTGGACAAGACTTCAGGATATTATAGCAGACTGAATGCTCAACACTTCCAGAACTGGTTAGCATTTGAAGAGTTAGGTGCTGTTTCCGTGAGTTAATACATACAGAAGCCCTTTCGTGTCTGAAAAAATGCTTTTTCTGTGGATGCACTCATGACCTTTGGTTCTTATACCTGTCAGTCTCCTTTTCTATGCCTGTCTCTGATCCCTGAGGGGAGGGGTGTGATGAAGACATCTCATTTAGAGCTGAGTGCTCAAAAGTCTTTGCCTCTGTTTACCGTACAGTTGTGAGTCTCCGTGTTAATTTCCATTTATTGCAAAAAGAAGCGTCTCTGACTGGGGGAAAATTTGAGCAATGAACTCACATATGGGTATAGATACAATTCTAATATATCATGTTTATTGCTATATTCATGCTGCAGAACAGTAGTGGTAGGTTTCCTGCTAAGGTCCCAAGACCTATCTAGTTTTAGACTCTTGGTCTTATTAACAGTATAGGTTCTTGCTATGGAGCAAGTCTTATTCAAATCGAGAAAGTGGTTGGTTCATGGTGTGAAAAGAGGTGAATTTTCTAGTGGAGTAAGTAGATGGGGGATCTGGGAGGGGTTAGGGGACTGGAAATAACATGATCAAAATATTTTTTAAAAAATTAAAAACTGAAAGATAAATTGAACAACTAGGTACTGGATTTAATCATATATAATTACGCTGAAGTGATAAATCTTAAAACTATGAGTTTGAATATTATTTTCAGTTACAGAAATCCATGAATATTAGGCTCCAAGCTAAATAATGTGAGAATTTCATTCAGACCACCTCATGGGCTTAGGTGTCTATTTTGTGGAATGTAACAAATCAACCATACTAAAACTCAAGACTCACTTTTAACATATCTGAAAAAGTCTGTGTGAAATAGGAAAGAGGCTGGAAATTCTGTCTTAGATTTCTGAAAATCATGCATATTAAATCACTTTAAGAGCCCAAGACTGGAACAATGAAATAAGCCTCTTAGTGGCAAATAAGCTTCTTTCTGAGAGCACTACAAAGCCTCATTCCATGCAAAGCAGTGAGCATTTCATTCAAAGCAGCATACAGCACAGGCAACCTAAGAGTCAGGGTCATTGTACAGAATAGAGTCAGGACCACAAAGAAGACATTATCATTCTCTTACTTAAGCAGGAGCCTACAGATCTCTAACATAACACACACACACACACACACACACACACACACACACACACACACACTTTACCATCTTTACAATAAATTATTGAATGACATTCATAAAAATTTAAGAAATCTGGTCAATGTTCAGGTTATAATTAGTAATTCTACTCTTTACCCTGCAATCTAGGCTCCGTGCCCACAATCAGCCATTCCATTGACAAAGCACGAAGTCTTAGGTAAGAGCAGAATTGTAAATGAGATGCTATGAGCAAAATCTACTTTAGATGCAAAAACATCTTCATTAAGATCTTATTATGATTCTTCTCTTCACCTTATGTGCAAAGAAATTACTTTGAAATTACCTCATTTGCTTTTAGTATTGTTCTTGCAATTCTGTATTACAGATTTTTTGATATTTGGGATGTAATTACACACCAGCAAGAAAAGGGAGGGCTAGATAGCCAACAGAACTATTTTGAAATGATTAAGATAAAATACTGAATATTGCCCCAGTGACTGAATCGTCCAAAGTCTGCTGTCAACATACACCAGGTATGGTTTCTGGCAAACTTAAGCTTCTTTCTCTATCAGTCCAAATTGGAACAATGTATACTGATGAGAACAGTGAAAGGGGGACTTGTTTGGGTAGATAGATATGATCAGAAAGAAGAAACCAAAGGGACAAATACCTTTCAATATGATCAATGCAGATATACTAAGAACAAAGGTTCTATTAAGTAGGATTGTATATGATACTGTTACTTTAAACTACTGCTTAACTTTTACACTTATCACCGGAGGGATTATCATTGGTTAGGGATTTCTATTATGGTGAACATATTGAGAACACATGACTGCTGAGGGTTTAGCCTTGTATCAGTCACAAGGTACAGGGAATGTCTTGGGAGAGAGAGTGAAGAAAATGAGAGCAAGAAGATTGGCAGAATACTGTGGAATGTGTCTACTGGACATGATGTAGCCTTTGCACTCACAACAGTTGTGGTCACCTACACTAGATGTGAGCAAGATCAAGCCAGCAATGCTCCAGCATGGAGAGAAGAGGGCTTCTCAGGGCTTGCTTGATTGGCAGTTGATGGCTCTCAGATATGGGGAAACATTTTGCTTCATTGTTAAGACTGTTGGTAGGCTGTCTGTCCTTTAGTAGGTGTTCCTGTACCTATGCCTATGTAAGAAGCACTAATGTGACTGCTGATTACTAAATAATGATGATGATGAAGGTGGAGTCTGCTAACAAAACATCTTAGGAGGTAGAGGAGTTCACATAGGCACAAACCCCTGAGCTCATTCCCTAATTCTCATAATTTGATAGTATAAACTTCTGATAGCTATCCTTGATCTGTACTTATCTTCATTCAACTCCCCACATAATAAAATAATAAATAAAATATTAAAAGAATAACAAAAATGAGAATATGTAGTTAGAATTGGAAAAATTAGGGTGAAATTGGAACAATTCAGGTAGATTGAAATGACAAGATATATTGTATACATTTGTGAAACAATAAAAAAATAAAAAAATCCTAAAAGAAAAAATTGTTAGCTTTAAAATTTACTCTGAAAATTTATATACATGTATCTTGATCATATCCACTCCTAAATTCCTCCCTCCAAGTTTTTCTGATACCTATAACATGTCTCTTCCCCAATTTTATGCTTCATTGCTAATTGTCTAATTTGTGATGTCAATGTACGTACAGATATGTGGTTAGTCATTGGGCAGGGGTAGCCTTTTCTTTCTTCTGGAAGTCATCAACTATCAACAGCTTCTCAGCTAGGAATGGGGCTTTGGAAGCCTCTTCTCTCTGTGTGCTGGAATTTTAAACTAATTTCATCATATTCTGGGCTTGTATGGTTAACACAGATATTCCATGTGCAGTAGCTATGCCATATCCAGAGTACAATGTGTCACTACCAGTCGCTCTTTGTTCTTTACTCTCAATTTGTGATAATGCTAGATGCCCCACCATTGGTTGAACATCATAGAGACCTATCCTCAGCACTTTGAACAGTCATGAGTCTGGTTAAACCATTGCCCATTGTAGTAAAAATCTTCTATAACCTGGGTTGAGAGTAGCCCAAATCTAGAGATACAGTAATAATCAATATGTAGAAGGCAGTTTGACCAATGTAAATATTTATTTAAAAAAATCAAAAGTTTTTCCCTAGGGCCTATAACTTTTGTAGCTATAGGCTTTGACCATACTTCTATACCCAGCATGAAATCCTCTTGAAGAAAAGCCCTTAAATCCAGTCACAAGGTAGTTAATTACATTCAAAAACAGTCTTGCTTTTATTGAATAGGTTGGCACATTTTGCCTGTAATCTCAGATATTGTAGCATGCAGTATCTAATTCAGGATTAAGACCATTGAGGTCTGTTCTTTCCTAGTAGCCTGCATAGTATCTTCCAGAACTCTGCAATTTATTTAGCATGGAGGGAGTTTCCCAGTCAGTTTAAGATCGATTCATCTATTTCTCACATCTTCAACAAAAAGATCTTGCCATCTAGTTATGGTGAGCAACCAAAAGCAATGGCAACAGCTTATATAGTTTAGTGCACCTCTGGGACCTCTCTGACCACTGACTGGTTGGAAGGTAACCTGTGCCTACCTATGAGATGTAGGGCCAGTTATTCAAGTGTTTGGATATCTAGAACACCTTAACCTTAACTACTTCAATCCCCGATAGAAAACCCACAGACATAGCATGATATGTATATTTGTAAACAGAAAGCTGAAGACACAGAAACAAAATCCATGTTAGGCTACTTTTTAAGCTCCAGGAAATTAGTAAGAATATCCAAAAAAAGCAGGGGAAGTACACATGGCTCATCTGTGACATGTGTAGCATGGGCAAAACATAATCTCATTTTCCCTGACAACTATTGATTGTCAATATTCCCTCTAGGAGCATCTACTCTCAGTAAGTTACAGAATTAAAAGTTTTTATGCAATTAGGCTGACCTTGATGTGCCATTCTCTTGACATAGTTTCCTCAGTATTTGGGTTATAGGTGAGTGCCACCACCTCCCTTCACAGTAAATGTAAGAGCCAGAAGAGCAAGAAGTCTTCTGTACCATAATGTCTTCTGTATACATTGTGAAGTGGAACCTATGCAAACTTTTCTAAAACAGACCTACAAAAGGCTACCTGTTGATACATCAAAGTACATAGGAGAAATTCTCCAAGGCTCTACACCTTAGATAATGAGCTATTGGGCAATAACTGGCTAATAAGACTTTTGCAGAAATGAGCCTCCTGATAGGTACTCTAATCCCAGATGGTCAGACCTAAACAAGTGTTCTTATGAGCAATACTAATGGACACAGTGGACAGTATATAACAATCGTTAGTTGAGTTCATGAATTTGAGATAGAGAAGAATGGAGATGGGAGTAGTTTAAGAGGCTACTGTGGAGGTGGAAATGTTGCAAATACAGTACTCATGCATGAAATTCTCAATAATTTCTTTAAAAATCAAAAATGAAAGAGTCTATATTAAAAAAAAAACACCCAAATATTTTTCAGCCAAATATGTATACTATGTTATACTGAGAATTAATTAAATATAGTTACAAACACAATCTCATAGGAAGGTAAAGAAGTTATCCCTTCTTTCTCTTTCTCTCTCTCTCTCTCTCTCTCTCTCTCTTTCTCTCTCTCTTTTCTCTCTCTCTCTCTCTCTCTCATCTCTCTCTCTCTCTCTATATATATATATATATATATATATATATATATAATACACATATATATGTATATACATATATATGTATATATGTATGCAGTATACCTCTTTTGCAATTTCTTTTATATGAAAGTAAAGAAAATTCTAAACTGAGCAATAGATTGTAATTAATCATGTTAAGGTGGTAAAACTGTAAAAAATATTATAGATAGGATTAACATAGAATTTAGTAGTTGCATTTAAGGAGACCAATAGTTAGCTAGGCATAATGATGCTTACCTTAGGTGGGTCACATCTTTTTTTTTTTTATTGGATATTTTATTTATTTACATTTCAAATGTTATCCTCTTTCCTTGTTTCCCTCCGGAAACACCCTATCCTTTCCCTCCTCCTCCTGCTTCTATGAGGGTGCTCTCCCCTCCCATCCACTTCCACCTCACCACCATGGTATTCCCCTACACTGGGGCATAGAGCCTTCATAGCTGCAAAGGCCTCTCTACCACTGATGCCAGATAAGGCCATCCTCTGCTACAGATGCAGTTTGAGTCACACCTTGATGGCAGCACTTGGGAAGGAGAGGCAGGTGTAGCTCTATGATTTTGAAGCCAACCTCAAAATCAAAAATGAATTTTTGGCTGGGCAGGGCTACACAATGAGAACCTGACTCAGAAGCAAAAATAAAAACCAAAGCAAACAAAATCAAAACGAAACCAAACCAAATCCAAAAAGATTAAAATAAACCACCCACTCAGCACCCTCCCCAAATAAACCAAAACCCAAATCACACCTAAACCCCATAAAACATCAACAGAAACGTCCAAAAGAGAACTGAGCCTTAACACTTCAGGTAGTATTCAGAAAACTTTCAAGATTCAATTTATTTCTCTATTTATTTCCTACAGACACTCTTTAAAAGATAGAATTGAATAGTATACCCTTTAAACAATTTATTGTTGGACAGTTTCATTCATTTTTATAATTACATTCTGATCACACCTGTCCTTCTCTTATCTTCCTTCTACTCCTATTAAACACCATTCTCCCCTCCTGCAACAACAATGACAGCAACAACAGCAAATCTTTGGAGAAAGTGAAGGGGAATGGGCATGAATGGAATCATATTTCATTATATTCATACATAAAATTCTCAAGAGTAAAGAAAAAATTAAAGAGGCTTTTATGAGTCAGCTGAGACACCTTCATTAGTATTGATTGTGCTATGGAACTTGAAATAATCATCACACATAAAGTTCACAGTCACACTCCCAGGATTAGTCAAGACATGTGGTCCAGAAGGAAATTAAGAGTAGGTTAAAACTTCATCCATCAGAATCTACCCTCTTGCTACCAAAGACTCACAAACATTTCAGATGCAAAATGCATTTACGATCTTTTATTCAAAGACAGACCAAGGCTAAAGTGTTGCTCAGGTTAACTTCTGGCAAATGGAATGCATAAACTGCTTGAGTGGGATTTATGTAATGGTGCATCATACAACAATGAAATAAAGAAATGGATGTAATAAAGTATATGGTGATCATATAAACATAATAGTAAGCATAGCATACTGTAGAGGTGCTGGTTAATCCTAATCTGCTTTGATCTCCTGGCCATTGCACATGGCTCTGTACCCACCCAAGAGCTCTGGATTCATGAATGAAACTCTCTGTCTCTCTCTGTCTCTGTCTCTCTTCTCTCTCTCTCTCTCTCTCTCTCTCTCTCTCTCTCACTTCACATGGCCAACCCACTTCCACCTGCAATATTCCTGTGTTAAAAAAAAAACCTTTTAATATCTATATTTCATCTCTGCTACACCAGACTCAATCTGGGGAGTTGGCCCCTGGGGCCATTTCTTAGATTCTCACATGTTGCTGGACTCTTAAGTCTGACCTCTCTGCTTCCCTGTTATGGTGATTCTGCCCCTTTCCCTCCTTGTTTCTTGCCTGGGAATCTAAAAGTTCCCACTTAGGTCCCCCTGCTCAGACATTGGCCTCTGGTTCTTTATTGATCAATCAAAAACCAAATGGGGACATGGACCCTCAATGTCTGGACAGGTAGATTCATGTGTGATTTTGGAAACCAAATTAAGACAAAGCATTAGATCCAATCCCCAGTAACATGCAATTAACTTTAGAAAAATAATAAAGCAGAGTTTAGAGGTATAGGGTGAGATAATGAAGTTATAAGACATGAAAATAATTTTATTATCATAAGCAGGATAGTTAACACCTTACAACGAGAAACATATTGATGAGCAATAGGGCTCATGTTGTTGATCTAAAGAGTAGTTTTCTTTCTTTCTTTTCTTTTCTTTCTTTCTTTTCTTTCTTTTCTTTTCTTTCTTTCTTTCTTTCTTTCTTTCTTTCTTTCTTTCTTTCTGAACTACAATAAAAACCATGAAACTTGATATTCATAGAATTCAAAGACTTATGGAGTTCACAATTCTGGTGGTTCTAAGTCTTAGCACAAGCCTCACCTTGGGTCAGGTAACCTTGGGTTAGCAGAATGAAGAAATTATTTGACATCTCAAGAAAGGAAGCT
Source organism: Mastomys natalensis (assembly GCA_021653895.1). Taxonomy (NCBI): domain Eukaryota; kingdom Metazoa; phylum Chordata; class Mammalia; order Rodentia; family Muridae; genus Mastomys; species Mastomys natalensis. The sequence continues at coordinate 606,709 of JAJTUV010000980.1, read as the reverse complement.
GAGGTGAGGGTAGGTCTCTCTTCCATGTGACCCCAGTTTTTGAGGCCTCACCACCTTAGCAGCCTACTCTGAAGACAAAGCTTCTAACATACAACCATTTTGAAAATAGATCACATCTAACCTGCAAAGGCTCATAATAAAATTTTCAGTTGCTCAAATAACAAAAATTGATGTTTTTATGCACATATAGGCTATATGAATGCTTAATAAAGAAATTATCTAAGTTCATTAATAAATTAAAATTCAATGCTTAACATTATACTGAATATGGTAAAAACATGCTTTCTATCTTTGGTCATCAGAGAATGGAGAAAAAGAAACAAATTCCTAAGGATGATGTTTATTACAAATGATAATTTTCAATATCCTGGAAAATTATATGTGTGCCTTTTGATAATTACTTTATTGTGAAAATTAATCTTATGTAATTTATGTGACATACCTTGAAGGGCATGTCTTTTTAAATGATTTAATAATTTTTATTGATGGATCACATCAAAAGTTTAATTGTGACAGAAATTTGAAACATCTTTCCTGAGATGTGTATATTAATTAATTAATTATTATGGTTATTGAATAAATTTATTTCTTTATCTCCTATGTTTGATCTAAACTTCTGTATACATGATCTAATGAACTATTTTTTTGTCATTTCATCTAAATCTTTTTGGCATATGGAATTAGTGAAGTAAATTTCTAAATTTAAAATTGTCACATAGTACATAGGAAAAAAATGTCCTTCTGTGAAATGCTAATGCTAATGAGTATGATCATATGGAAGGAATTTCAGTGAACCTTTTATCTTCCATTATACTTGACTGTTTCGCATAATTTAATTTCATTTTACTTCAGTCTGACACAATATGAAGAATTCCATTGTCTGCTTTGCTGCCATTTCTCTTGATATTTCAAATATATTTAATTATACAAGGTCACATCTGAAGAGATAAAGCTCTCTGGGGAGAATATAAATGAACTTTCCCTCTCAGATCTCTGATGAATTCTTTATTACCCTAAAATTACATGATATTATCCTGAAGTGACATGAAATGTCTTACTTCTTGTTTTGCCCATTCCTGGAATGAAACAGGGAATATTAAAGAAGACACTTTTGAGAACTCTCTGCTCCAGGGGGTACAATACTTCATGCCCCACATTCCCTAGCTGCCAGAGCACAGTGGGAGAGGCCATTAGAATACCCTTGTTACATTTACAGGCAGGAGTTCCGGATTTGCTTTCTATGGTATGGTGACTTATAACAGTTGTTTATAGCATGTTAGAGACACCAGAGTTCTGTTCATGATAAACTGTTTCACACCAATGGAGAAGAAGCTTTCTATTAATAAACATTGAAAGAGCTTTTGGAGACTGGCTGTAAGGAGTGAAAAATGACAAAACAGAAGAAAGTCAAGTTGTCTTAAATTTAATATTTTCACTTTATTCTTTTAATATCTGTCTGTCTATGTATCTATCTATCTATCTATCTGTCTGTCTGCCTATCTGTCTGTCAGTCTATGCATCACTCTGTGTAACTATCTATGTATCTATCTATGTATCTATGTATCTATCTATGTATCTATGTAATCTATCTATCTATCTATCTATCTATCTATCTATCATCTATCTAACTGATTATTCATGTTATGTATCCAGGTAAGACTGAAACTCATGATCCTCAGTGCTAAAGCTACAGTGCCTACAATGCCCAGTTCAATATTCCCACCTTAAATGGATAAATAACTAAGGAAGTGAGACAATGATAATCCCCACATTATGGCTTCTCTCCATTTTTTAGCCTGTGTGTATCCTGAAATTAAGTAGACTCTAAGGAAAGTAACATTTTGCAAAGGAAAGGAAATACCTTTCCAGCTTTTTCTCTATGTTTTATAACTGATGTGTCATATCTGTTGGGGGAAAAGTCTACTTTTTGCTACAAAGTTCCTGTGTTCCTCATCTACAGCATTGGTTGTTTGGGAACATGCAACTTTGCTGCTTGGATGTTTACTTGCTTGGGCTTTTATAATTTTAGGTCATTAGAAATCTGCAAAATATATCCGTTAAAATGTAAGTTTGACTATTAATGATACTCTGTGATGCTTACAGACAGAAGAAAGTTGTCCTCTGATAGGCCCCATCCAGCAGCTAACTCAAACAGACACAGACACCCACAGCCAAACAATGGATGAGCTTGAAGACTCTTACAGAAGAATAGGAGGAAGGGATTTCAGGTCCTCAGGGGACAGGAACTTTATAGAGAGACCAACATATCCAACTAATCTGGATCTTGAGACTCTCAGATACTGAACCGCCGACCAAAGAACATACACAAGCTGGACCTAGGCCTTCCCACATATTTAGCTGATGTGTAGCTTAACCTTCATGTGGGTCCTGAACAACTGTAACAGGGCTATCCCAAAAGCTGGACTGCTTTGTCTGACCTTAGTGGAAAAGGAAGAACCTAGCTTTATGGAGACTTGAATTGTCAGGGATGGGATACTCTGGAGGGGTGGCCACCACTTGCTCAAGGGAAAAGGGAAAGGGGTAGAGGGAAGGATTGTGGGAAGAGGTGACTGGGCAGTGAGCAGGATGTAAAGTGAATAAGTAAACAGTAAATAAATAAATAAATAAGTTTGATTTGTTAGCAAAAAGAAGTAATACTTGGATCTGTAACATGATTTATCAAGTAGGAGGATATAGAAATTATAAAGCAGTCTCAATTAAACTGGATCCCCGAGATCTCTAACACGGGACCATCAACCAGGCAGCATACACCAGCTGATGAGGCACCCAACACATATACAGCAGAGAACTACCGAGTCTGGCTTCAGTCAGAGAAGATGCACCTAACCCTCAAGAGACTGGAGGCCCCGGGAGTTTAGAGGTCTGCTGGGGGGTGAGGTGAGGGTGGGGACATTCTCATGGAGACACAGGGGAGCAAGAAGGATGTATGAGATATGGGACAGCCAGAGGGTTGACCGGGAGGCGAATAAAATCTGGAGTGTAAAAATAAATAAATAAATAAACAAAATAAATAAAAAAAGATTAAATAAAAAGACAGCTAAACAAACAAACAAAAGAAATTGTCAAAAGAAAAATTTAGAATACTTCTTTATTGTAATATCTCTTCTATCAAAAAGTTTAATTTTGAAATTAATATGAATGTGAAGCTCTGGTTATCAAATTACATTTTTATAAAGAGGAAAATAAGATACATGAAATATTTTTAGCAAAGTGGAAAAATATGAAAAACACTTGAATCATAATTCTATAGCCAAATGTAAAAAGAAAATAAGCAATTAGTAAATAAAGAAGTAAAAAATCAGTGTGGAATTTGAGTGGTATAATTTCACAACAGTTACTTTGATGTCAAATGGATTAAGTAATCATTCAAGAATTATTTGTGTTCATAGTAAGTTCTATGAACAATAGTCTATAGAATTCCATTTATATAAAGAAACAAAAGTAAATAAAATAACTTATATTCTATTGATTTCAATTTCTCTAGACATGCGTGATATATCTCCAAGAATACAGTTTAGTCTTATATAGAACAGTAGGCTATGTACCTAGAGATTCATAGGGATGAGAATGTATCTTAGTTGAAGAGTATTCTTTTAGCACATACAAGGAAGACCATACTTTGTTCCCTAACAGCACAAAACAAACAAACAAACAAACAAATAATCACCAGGAAAAAAGTGCAGATTAGAGCTTGGCGTCTAGCTCTCTGCTGAAACATTGAAAGGGGACAGTTTAATTCACATGGGTAGAAAATGACTATAATATAGGATTAAGACATTCTGGTATGCATGGGAGGCTAACTATAGAAAACAATTGTTTACTAAATTTTCACTGAAGAAAGAAGTTTAAATATACTTGCTAGAAAAAGATAAGCCTTCAAGGAAATGGATGTGTTTAGATTGATTTAAACATTATACAGTATATGTACATATTGAAGTGCCACATGGTTATCCATAAGTCTATACATTTTTATGCTTTTACATATTTGTAAGAAATTAATTTTGTAATAAGGTCTTTTCTGTATTAGTGAACCACTGAATTTTTTTTCTTGCAATATTGAATTTCTTGATAAAAATTAAGAATAATAAAGAGTACAAGTTTGCTTGTACATATTAAATGAGATAATTTTTTGAGATTTCTTCAATATCTTACTCTATGCATGTATAAAGTATTATGACTATGTGTCTTTAAAAATGAAATACTTCTGCGAAATCCTGTGATTTAAATCTTCACAGGTTCACTCTTTAATTATCAACTAATCTCTTCATTGAAAGTTTGACCCAAGCAGATAGATATTTTATCCATGATAAAATATATCCATGATTTTATTATACTGTTATAACTTAAGAGGATTACTGGGGTTAAGTTTCTATTTTCTGGATATAGCATGTTTTAAAGGTATTAATTTTATTAGTTTGTTTGACATGCCATCAGGAAGCAAAATACAGAAAATTCACAACCTCTGTCGGTAGAAGAAAAGCAGAGGAAACAGCAACAGATAGATCTGAATATCCAAGTTGGCCAAAGAACTCCCAACAGTTCTAGTTCCATCCATTTTTAATGCTCTGTAGTTCTAAAAATATTTCTTTAATTATTGTTATACTACTCTAACTTAGTGAATCAGAGAGAATGGTAAAGATCAGAAGTACCTTTGTCAATGCAAAAACTATTAGCAACTGCTTGCAAGGCTGTTGGGAGTCATGGATCGTGGCTGCTATTGAGCATTAGAGAGGAGATTTCCTGTATAGCTCCAGTTAACAAAAGACAAAAATTCACCACTTGACGTTTTGTTTCTGCTTAATATGTATTATTGCTTGTTCATCATCAAGCACAAAAAGCTGCACCTTGAGCATTCTGTCTACCTGCACACTCATCTCTCTTTAGAAGTAGCTTAAGTAATGAGTTCACCTCCTGAGAAGTTTTAATGAGTTATCAATTACTTCTTTTTATTTTTCATGAAAAGAGTATCTAATCTGAAAGGCCTAAGATCAGAGAATCAAAATATTTTTTTTCAAGGATAAGTTGAATTGTCGTAATTTAAAACAAGACAATGCTTTGAACTCTGTAGGAATGAAGGCAATATGATCACAGTCATCTCTATTCTCCAGATTCTAAGAAAATGAGGGAAAGTTTGCATTATGTATGAGAACAGATCTTGTAAAGATGAGAAAAGAGTAAGTCTTCAATTTATAATTTATGCTGTTTTCCTTAAAAGTGGAATGATGTCTGAGAATTAATCGAAACGAGGCCCACACCTCTCATTTGAGTCTGAATTGTTTATGCAGAAAGAATTCAACATCATCTTTTTGAGTTCGTACTTTTGAGACATTTTATAAGTATTTTTCAGTGTTAGGAAAGAAAATAGATAAAATTGCATTATTAAGTTTTTTTCTCTGCTTGTCATCATTTTTCCAAGATTTTAAGTTTGTATAGTTTAGAAGCCACTTAAAAATACCCAGGATCTCTTTGGTGACCTTGATTTTAAACTTATCCAAAGAAAGATACGTAGTCTTAAAAGCCTTTATGAATGTACTGAGGCTCAGCATCTAAATGGAAACTATTTTGGAAAATCCAATAACTCTGTGTTTTCCAGAACCAACACAGAGTCTATGGCTATACATATTTTTAAAGAATCAATTTGAACTTGGCATATTTTGGGGTCAAAAAATTGAAATGCTTGTCAAAAAAAATGAAATGCCTGTCAAAAGTAGGATTTGGAGATGAGATGAGGATTTACTTGTTTCAAATTCTTGCTACTCCATTCTAGCCTGAAAACGGATTGTATGCTGAATAAAATAGAGGTTTGAAAAAAATCACCTTTGCTAACTATTTGTTCTCTCAGAACTTTAAAATCCTTCTAGCAAGTGCTAAAAGCTGGCTGTTTGGTAATCTAGTCTTCTTTGGTACTGCTGTGTATGTGGTGTGTGTGTGTGTGTGTGTGTGTGTGTGTGTGTGTATGTGTGTGTGTTAAAATTGAAGCTAATTTGAACTCTCTATTGTTCCTGTACTACCTCTATTTGAATACTAAGATTAAATTTCTTTTTTTTAAGGTACTTTAGAGTCATAGGTTTAGATCCAGAATCTATAATGTGAGTTTTATTATTTTTATGTAATTGAAAAATAATTATGGTAAAAGTAAATAGCATACAATGTGCCATCCTAAATACAATTACTGCTTGTTATGTTTTCATTATTGTGTAAACATCTGTAGAACTTTTTCATCCATTAAACTTTAAATTCTGTACCTTTTAATTAATTCCTCTTAAATCTTCCCAGTCCTGAAATCTAACATTGCACTGTGTCTAAGAACTGGATTGCTCCAGAGTCCTCCATAAGTGACTTTGCAGTATCTGTGCTTGGCATATTCAGCATTATCTTCTGAAGGCTCATCTATGTGATAGTGTATGTCAGCATTTCTTTCCTAAGCCTCTGTATATTTCATATGGTTTTGGGTATTAATGTAATGATCAATTCTTGGATTGCTTCTAAGCCTTCACTATGGTAGTCCATGGCAGTTGAAATGTGCAGCTATAACAAACAATGGAATATGATTATGTTTCTCTTTGGGTGGAAAATAGATGAGAACTCAGTGAAATATGCTAGGTGATCTGAGATAGAAATGAAGTGCAGCTACAAGGTCTGGAAATAGTATTCCCGGAAGAAAAAAATGGCTCATGTAAAGGCTCATGGATATTAGTAAGGAAGAACTCACAAGGAAGCTGCGGTGACAGTGATTCAGGAGCTGATGATGAAGTGACTTAGAGGCTAAAATGAGACTTGGGTTTAAGAAGAGTGGCTGTTTCCTGGTTTGTTTTAATAAGAAAATGCATTGTAAAATTTATTGTTGTCTTAATGCCAGCTCCTCTGTAGAGAACTTACAGAAGATGAAGGGGAAAACTGACATTGTCCAAAGCTCTGTCTTTTAGAGACATGATCTAGGTTGATAAAAGTAATGGGGACACGACTTTGCCATCTTTAATAGTGATAAATATAATGGTAAGGACAGTTAGGCATTTTCTACAGCTGTAGTAAAACTTGTGTAGAAGTTACTTTAGAGCACAGATCTGTATTTTTCTACTTGTGGTAAACTTTTATTGTATTAGCAGAGCAATTACCTTTTGCTCTGTCCAGATATTTGTTTGAACTTTCACTTGAAACTGCATCCCTCTTCTTTGTCAGTGTGGAACGTGTGAATGGATCAGACCCTTTACTTACTGTCATGCTCAGAGTCCAGCTTTTTGAGTTCTTATATTCCAAGGATTTAGCATAGAACGAATAATTCATGCTTAGAGGAAAATTCTCTGAAAGAAGCTACAACCAAACAGCAGATTATTTTAAAGATTTAGCCACATAATTTGGGAATAACTTAATTATCAGAGAACAATGACTTTAAATGAAAGAGAGTATTATGTAAGAAATAATTGTGCAATTGTAACTGAATCTCCACAGAGATCTCCATTTTCTCTGTTGTAAGGCTTGTAGCCATTCTTCCTCTTCAGCTAATAAGACAAAGCAATCAAAACTAGAGATGTTTCCCCACTTAAGTCAGGATGCCCAGACTCCCTATTCTCATTCACTTTTCTATTCCTATCATCATTGAAAATTTGTCAGTTACTAAACCATGCCAGGCTTTTGTGGAAAAGCCTATGGATCCAAGAATGATGCACAAGCCCGGCAGCCTGACTGCACATTGTTATCCCTTATATCACCCATAATCGCATTTCCTGGCCAAGGAGACCAAGGCCTCACCTACGCCCCTTGGGGTGCTAACCTTCTTCATTGAGTTTTCTCCTCCGAGTACCAGTTCAGTGTCTGCTGTTTTGGTGCACAGTGGTCACTTGAATCTCATTTGGAGGTTCAGTATCAAAGTCCAAAAAAAAGCTATTGTTTTGTAGTTAGATAGAATGTACCTGGCATCATGCAAAATTTGAAACAATTGGACATATATCTTTGTGTTGCAATGAGAGTCAAACCCAGGTTCTTGCTTATATTGAACAAATGCTGTGTCACCAACCTTTATCTATAGGCCAGGAAGGGTCTCCATTTCTGAGTATCCTTGCACTTAATATACTCATAATTCAAAGTCCACTCAGTGGAGAAGAACAGGGAAGAACAGCCATTTTCTGGCCTAGAGAAGTTTACAAAGGTTTGACTGTAGCTTCAGTAATTCTGTTTTGTTGTTGTTGTTAAAAAATATGTGAATCTGTGTAAAAATCATTCTGGAGTATTGGAATCTGGGTGGCGGCTGTGTTTCAGCGTTGAAGAGGCTCATAATCCCAGAAAGGTTTTTTATGAATTAATATCAGGATGTGTGGAGTGGCTATTTAGAGCTGTCTAGTTTAACAAAAGTCTCATGTTAAAAGAATTACTTTTCAGATTATTCATGAATCAGAGATAGGACAAATAAGTGAGTGACTTAACCTGAATTTCTGAGTTTTAAAAATGATATGATAATCAGTTATGAAGAAGAATAATTTCATCTTTCTTCTCCCAGAACCCCCATTCTCAGCAACTCTTCAGACAAAAATTTATACCAGTTCTCATTTACCAGTTATCTTCAGTTCAAAATTGGAACTAAAAGACAATAAATTCAATCTGTAAACATTTTGTACAGATGCCATATTTTCAAGATATCTGTGTTCTGTTGAACATGCATATGTATAAAGTCCACATAAGAGTATAAAACCCATATTTTACTGGATATTATTTGAATGATGTGTGTAACCATTCCATGGTGGATACTGTGCTGGAAAATTCAAATGGAAAATAAATCCAGTTAACATCATTGCCGATAAAAGACTCCATTGTCCTACCGTTCATTTTCTTAGAAATATTGGCTTTTAAAATTATGTAATACTTTTTATTTTTTCTTTAATGAAAATAGACTATTGTCTTATACAATATACCATGATTATATTTTCCCCTCTGTCTACTCCTCTCAATTGCTACCTACCTCCCCTCTCATCCAGATCCACTCCTTTTCTGTCTCTAACTAAAAAAGAACCACCTTCTAAGAGATAACAATTATTAACTTTCTGAGAGACAAGATGTAACTTTAAATTACTTAGAAATCTGCTCTCAGATTCTTAGATATTCTCAGAGATATGTTCAAAACTAAATAATCCCTTCTACACTCTAGGATTTATGGAATCTGGAAGTACTTTACTTTAAATACAGTCAAATAAAAGAGCATCCCATGCTCCTGCCTTCTCTGTCAAAGTAAGAAGCAGACATTTGGGATCATGTTGCTTCAAAATCACTTTCACAGTTTAAGTTAATGACACCAATACCTTGCAGACTGGAAGTATACACATTTATTTTGAGGAAATGTATTGAAAACGTCAGCTGTATAGAATTGTGAAGATATTGAGTAACGTATTGATGAATAGGTTTTATTACAGCAATACATAATAGCCTATTTAGGAATCAATGTAAATTTGGCTTGTCTCTGACAATGTCAGTATTAATGGGTAACTAGCAACTTTCTAATATAAATGTTTTGGCTTCCTTTGTTTTAAATTTTATATATATACCTGAGTACCTAATATGACATATATATTAATATATATCCTTCATTTAATGCTGGTAATTTATTTTTCATCTTTAGCTTTGTGCAACATAATTTCTCATATGTTCTCAGACTGGTGGGAGCATACATTCTAGACAGAAAAATAGGTGACATTTTAAAAGATCTGTATCTACCCTTGATTATTCTTTTACAATGTTTTCCACTTTAAACAAAGTTCTTGGGCATTAATTGATCAATCTAGTATAATCTACATTGATCCTAGTATGTCTCTTTAAGTGATTCTTCAGATTAAGGTCTTATTGACAGGTATTATGTCTTTATTAAATATACTTGTGAAATAGACTTGTGTGTTTATTGTTGAGTTCATTTCTGTGGTGCTTTTTATTCTACAAAATGAAACATTTTTCTAAAATGTATGTAGTTATTTTGGACATTAATAGTTACATGAAGTGGTAACTAGAATTATAAATATTTTCATACAATCTTACAGAGACACTCAAATACATATTTTATATAGGTAAATATACAGTAGAGAGAAATTTAGGATGAGAAATTTGAAGTATACACAGAATACATGGAATATTCTTTGTACCAAATACTTATCAAAAATTTTGTTTCATTTTGCCAAAGATTTAATTTTTATTTACCCATTAATGATATCAAGGACAGTTTTCTCAGGCAAAACATTTTTGTGTTCAAGAATGGCTTTTATTAGGGACAAGGACGCACAGACATATAGCACACACATAGGACTGGCCCACTGCAAAGCAGAGTGGGGGACTGGGGAACTATATGTTTTAATTCTTGTAAAAATCCCTCTATCATTTGAAATTCTAGTTTACTGCAATTGTTTTGATATTGACTGCTTCCTAGGGACTCATGGATTAAAGTGTAGTTCTTGCTGGAAGATGTTAAGACAGGGAAGCTTTAATCTAGCGTGGAAGGTAGATACCACTAGTGCTTAGGATGGACTTTTCAGGTTGATTAGGACTAGGTATAGCTCTTTGAGTGGAATACCTATGGTTCAATATAGGTGGTCCTATAACAAGATATATATATGCGCACTCATGAGCATGTGTGCGCGTGTGTGCGTGCACACACACACACAGACACACACACACACTCACACCACGCTCTTCCTGTCTCTCACCATTTAATGCTCTATGATTCCTTAGGACTTAGCCAGCATTAAGGCTATTATAAGATATGATTCCTAGACCTTGTCTCTCCTGTTTTTGAACCAGGGTAAGTCTCTTTATAACTTCTGTAATAAAATACCCCAATTATTTTATTATAGCCATGAAAAATGGCCTAATGCAATCAAACAATCCAATTTCATGTCGATTATTATACAAATATATAAAAGCTACTGTTCCAGGTGCAGCATTGCCCTGTCGGACAAACCCCTTGAAGTTTAAGAGATATAACTTTCTCCGCTACCATCATTAGTTTTCAACTGTTTATGAGCATAGCCTTCTATATTATTATGTTATTTATTTTAGCAGTTGACATATTTTATATTATACTAGCATCTTATTTTTTCTTAGCCCTTGTCAATTTTAAGCTGCCATTTTCTGTGTTACTAATATTATTAGAAACTATTTAAGTGAAAACACTTTATTTTAACTATCTGCTTGTGAAATACAGGACAAGAACCAAAGTCATAGTGAGCTTAGTTCAAATAAGTAACTTCAAGTATTATGATTAGCTAAATGGACTATCTTGCTATAATTAGATTATCTAAAGTAAGCAATATGTGCACATTGTAACTGTTAAATATTAAACAGGATTATTTGCCTTCCCTAGATGTTACTTTAAAGCTAATGGACAATTATTTTTCTCCTGGTCACTCTAGTAAGTAAATACAAACTTTAGTAAATAGTCGTTCTTTAGACAGCCTTATCAGTTCTTGGCCAACTCTTCCCACATTTGTTGCTCTAATTTCATATTTTGACTGTGTGATTCAGGAGTCATTTTTCATTTTTAACTTTTAATTGTGTAAACCCCCTTCTTTCAACACCAGGCAGCCTATGTGAGATCTTATTCTTTTTCTGTACGTAGCAGTTTTGGTTATCTACAAGTTTCATAATATTTAGCTTACCATTACTTCATTCATATTTACAGAATTATTCCATTAAGTCTATTCATTTAAGAAGAGTATTCCTGATTCTGGATTGAAAATGTTGGTAATGTGCTGTTTCTGACCATGGCGGATCTCCCACTGTGGTCTGCAAGTAAGTTAGCCTGTGCCCAAGCTTCAGTGTGTAATGCATGATGTTACTAACATCCGATTGATCCCAGATAATGTTGATAGATTATAAGATGCTAAATGTTCAATTTTTCTTTTTGTCTTTAATGAAGGTACGTTACTCTTGCTGCTTCCTGCTCGCTTACCCTCTTCTTCTATCCCCATTCCCCTCTCCCTCTCTCTCCATGTGCTCATGACCATCTTCTATTCTTCTACTCGCTCTCCCCCTCTCTCTCTCTGTCTTTCTCTCAACTCCCCTCCCCGTGCCCTGAATAAACTCTATTGTATTCTAAAACAAAAGATATGTTATTACTATCAAATAACTTGATTTGAAGAAAGTCGTAATATTTATTAAATCCAAGGTCTTTTCATTATGTTTTTACATTTAGCTTTGCGCAAATTAATGGTACTTCATGATGGAGGTATTTTTTTTTTTTTGGTTCAGCTTATTAAAGATATATTTCTACCCTTCTCTTCATTCCTGAATTGAAGAATCAAATGTATTGTACATCTGATTTTTAAAAATGAGTAATTTTAATCAATGCCCCACATTCCCCTCCCTCCAAACTCTCCATGACTCCCATTCTCTAGAACAAAAATGTTTTAACTAACATTAAAAACAACTAGGTAGCTGTTTCACTACTTATTAACAAATTAGTCACTGCTCAAAATTTAAAGGATGCTTATGTTTATTATTATACTTTGAAGTTCTACTATCCAGCCATTAGAGCCTATTTTATGACTACATGTGTGCCTGTGAAAGAAGAGATTGAGATAACACTGTATGGCTCCCATAGGGTAGGCAACGAGTCTTAACATGTGTCTGGCGACACATGCAATTTTAAAGAACAAATCAGGCCAGTGAGGCCATTATTTGAGTGACACTGGTTATGTCACTATGGCTACAAAGTCTCTGCTGAGAGAGCATCCTAATGTGTTGTGATCTTCCACTCAGGATTTCTTGAGGAGAAACTCTGGGAAGATTGATTGGATGGATAACTATACAGTATATTTCTCAAAGTTCACATGTGGACATTATAAGTTGTTACAGAAAACCACATCAGCCTTTCTGATTTACACTTAATATTTCCTTCTCCTCACTGATTGAAAATAGATTTTCCAGTATTATTTGCATTTTCCATATAACTTGTTTTATTTAGTTAGCCAGGCCTAAAGATATAGACATACTTTTAAAACTTCTAAATAAATTTTGTCACATAAATTATGAAAAAAATTTAAATTGTTTTTCTTACTTGCAATGTGCTTGAAAATGAAAGTAAGCTTTTAAAATAACTCTGTTTTTAAGTAATTGTAGATTTACACATATCTTAAATAAGTAAAGAGATTTTGTGTATTTTTCACTTTATTTTCCACAATGACATCTTGACTAAGATAAAATTTCACAGCCAGAAAAACCAATATTGATATAGGCCATTGGTTCATACAGATTTCACTAGTTAAAGGTGACGTCTTTTGTAAGCAGGTATGTGCATCTTCAGGTCTTTATAACTTTGTCACAAATGTAGAGTAAATAGGTGACCACCACAGTCAAGTGCAGAGCCATTTCATCACACAGATATCCTGCAGAGCCGTAACATATCAATACTGTGCTATTTTCAATAAAGAAAATTGACTTCTCTTTATGCTTTTAAATATTTTATTTTAGATATAGATATTTAGTGAATGTATGTTGAATACCACAGTAGGTCCTCACTGGAGCTATACTGGTAATCAGTAGTTCTCAACAATCCTTTTATCTTCTTCTGGAGAGGTTAAGCTGTTACAGGTGAACATAGCCAAGCTCAGCTGGGTTACATGGTGCTGGGAGCTTCACACATATAGAAAGTGTTCTACTCATGGAGCTATCTCTCTATATCTGTATTTTTAAGGATAAGTTTTGTTAAATATAAAGATAAGCATTTGATTTATTTTCATTGCTTGCCTTTACGGTCCTTGAAACATATTAGACATTTTTTTTCTTGCCTCCGTGGTTTCATAAGATCAACTTAAGTTTAGGTTCCTCTGTAAGATACATAAGTTTCATTTTGCAGCTTTGAACATTTTTTCTTTATTATGTTTTCATAACTTTAATTATAGAGTATCTTCCATGCAGTTTTGAAATGGCTTTATTTGAGTTATCTAGCTTTATGAGTTTCTAAATTTATTGTATTTGAACAAATTATGAAACGTTCACCTATTATTTCTTTAAATAAGTGATTCTGCTTTATTTTATTGTATATAACTGATTTCTCTATCTGTTACTCCTTTGGAGGAGCAGTAAGTCTTTTAAGAGGTTCAGCAGCATGTTCCTATAACCTCACATTTGAGAGGTTGAGCCAGGAAGGCCAGGTCTTCCATGTTGTCCATTCCTGTGTACTGAGTTCCAGGTCAGCCTGAAATGCATGAGACGGTGTTTCTAAACAAACAAAAGGTGGGAGTGGGTGTGTGGGTAGGGGAGCACCCTTACAGAAGCAGGGGGAGGGGGAATGGGATGGGTATTTCCTGGGCGGGGGACTGGGAAAGGGGATAACATTTAAAATATAAATAAAGAAAATATCCAATAAAAAAGAATAAAATGTAAGTTAAACAAAACAGCAACCAATCCATCAACAAACGAACAAACCCAAGTTTCAAGCACATACACATACACAGGTGCACACAGATACCCCACACCCCCACATAAGCACTAACATACACACATACAACACACACACACACACACACACACACACACACACACACACACATAAAAACACTCAAGCCACCACAACAAGCATATCTAAACACAAGAAAACAAAGTACAAGCTCACTAGGAAATTCATGTTCACTGACTCATCTTGTGTCAACACCCCGCTGCTGAGCAAATTCAGTGATCTTTGAAATTTTGATTGGAATTAAAATCTTGTATTTCTATAGTGATTTTCATTTTTATAATTTTTTCTTTTTTCTTTTTTCATTTTTTTTTTTTTGAGACAGGATTTCTCTGTGTAGCCTTGGCTGTTTGGCTGTCCTGGAACTCACTCTGTAGACCAGGCTGGCCTCCAACTCAGAAATCTGCCTGCCTCTGCCTCCCAAGTGCTGGATTAAAGGCATGCGCCACCACTGCCCGGCTTCATTTTTATAATTTCAATCATTCCTTTAGAATTTCATTTTGAATTTGGAAAGGTTTTTTTTTTTTTTTAAATAACAAGTGAATTAAAACCAGCCTAACACACATGGGGTTAAATAAATTAAACTTTTGACTCACTATATGGCTAACATATGCTGATTGTCTTTTCATGACTCAAGTAAATTTTCTTTTCACTGGTTGTTTGGAAAATTCTATCTTGAACACAGTGAATACTTCAAAAGAAGATTTTAGATTCTATTTATAATAGTCAACTTGGTTGACTAAACAAAATGCTCTGAAGTATGTGGCTTAAATAACAAATATTTATTGCTTGCATTTCTGAAACTTGAGAAAGCAGGATGATATTCATGACTATTTGTGGCATAGTGAGAACCAATCTCATTCTTCATCTTCTATCTATCTACCTATCTATCTATCGATCGATCAATCGATCTATCTATCTATTATCTATCTATCTGTCATCTATCTATCTATCTATCTATCTATCTATCTATCTATCTATCTATTGATCTATCAATATTGCAGATAGTTATTTTCATGTTATATCTTTTTTAACAGAAAAAGAGTTAATCTCTTTGTTTTCCTATCATTAGAACTTTTTGAAGGATTTGTTTTGTTTTTGTGTTGCCAATGTTGTTTGGTTGTTGCTGTTTTGAGGCTGAATATAACAATGGAGCTCTGAATGACCTGGAACTCACTATGTAGATGAGGCTGGCTTTGAACTCATAGAAATACAATTCTTTCTACACTCTAGTGCTAGAAGTGTAGAATGCATTACCATACCCATATTATAAGGGCTTTTATGAAAGCTAGGTTATTTTTAATGGTTTAATTTTTGCTTAAAGGCCCCAACACCAAATATCATTGCATTGTATGTGATGCATTGGAGGGTGTGGACATACATCTACATCTCTCTACATAGAGAAATTTTGTTTTTGTTATGGATAAAATTAAAATCTTTTATATGTTCAACCAGTGCTCTAACACTGAGCTACACTACCAGCTAAAAATACCAATATTTAATAATTTCCCCATTTGGTTTTCATTTCAAGCACTGACCTGAGTGAGGTATGCAGAGAACAGGTAGGAGCACAGTGTTCTGCAGCAGCTGTGCTGATGGGGGAGGGGGAATTTCAAATTGCCTGCCCCCATGTTACATTGTCGCATTCTGTCTCTTTTATGCCAAGAGTAAATTTGTTACACTTTGAAATTAAATCTTGGAAGCATGTTTATATCATGAATATTTTTTTCAGTGTTACGTTAGACGCCAGGCATAAACATTGTAAAGAATTGTCACAAAATAGATATCACAGTTCATAACGGTGTGATTTATTTGTATATACTCTCTCCTTTTTTTTTTTTTATAAAATGAAGGTATTATTCAGTATTAAAAATAGTTTGAACATGTGCAACCTTGAAAATCTATTTATTGTGAATTGAATTGATTGTGTAACTGAATTTAAAACACACAGGTCAATTAATATGCTTCCATTAAGCTACAATACTTTATAGGAAATGATTCAGCACCTCTTGCCTTTGTTGATTATTTTGGTTGCTAATTAATAAGTATCTAAAATGACCTTTCTTGGGAACCTAAAGACAAGATTTACCTAGAGTCACTAAAAATTGAATATATCATTGTATACTTTTACTCACAGATGGTTACATTTCTCATTTCTCTTTGTAATTCACAAAATAACTAAGTAACTATGAAAGAATTATTGAGTAGATGAGGTCTGTTTGCAGGATACATTTTAGAATATAAATCTTATAGAAATGTTTAAAATAACAACCTTTGTATATTTATTTCTAAGAAAGTACCCTTTGAAGGCAGTTTACCTGAACTTGTGTAGACATTATAGAGGTTATAACTAAACATAACTCAAATTTAACGTCTGCATTTCCTGATGAAAGTGAATATTCTGGCTTTTCAGAGTGGAGGAAAGGTTCATAAACGTCTCCCAGTATATTCTCACTAAAATTAATGTTGGATGTTATACTTTCATATATTCTAAAGCCTGCAGTTGACAGCATAGAGCATAGTAGTTACGCATTTTTGTTACTTTCATGCATTTTAATCCAAAAGAATATCTAAATACAATTACCAATGTAATTCTTCAGTTTCAGAGAAGTAAAAATTTTAAGAAAACCACTATAAGCTGAGATATTTGTTTAATAAGCCTTACCTGTTTAATGGGCACTGGACTCAACACAATTGTCATCTCATGGGAAGTTGCTGAACAAGAACCTAGCAACAATTTTGGCACTTCAAATGTCACATTGAAGACAAAGAATTAAAGAGCAGTGGGTTTGAGAGACTAAGATGATGTATTATTATATATTCAATGTTTGTTTCCTATCAGACTCCCCAAGGATCTGCAAACCTAAATCAGGGTGCATAGGAGCATGTTTGACACCTCAATTTTTTTAACTTGGAAAAGGAAGGTATTATCTTCTTTTTTATTGGTTATTTTATTTATTTACATTTCAAATGTTATCCTCCTTCTCGGTTTCCCCTCCCAAAACCTCCTATCCCAACCCCCCTCTGCCTTGCTTCTATAAGGGTGCTCCTCCACCCACCCTCCCACTCTCACCTCACCACCCTGCACTGGGCCATCCAGGCTTCATTGCTGAGCCAGAGCCTTAAAGATGCAGATGAGGATGCTCTCAGCCAACCATTGGACTGAGTATGGGGACCACAATGGAGGACAGCTCAACTTTTAACAAAATAGTTCTGATTCAATATGAATTTTCTTCATCTTATAGCTTCATAAGCTCATGTATAACATCATAAATCAGGGAGTTGTATAATTATGCAATTTTAAGAGGTAAAAAGTATGAGCAAACATTTACTGTTTATTAAGTTATTCTTCATTTAGTCCATATTTATATCTTCATAGTTATCTACTGATTGTCTATATCAATTAGATTACATAGTTCACCAACAATTATGATAGAAATATCACTGGCAATGATAAATCTAGAAGGAATATTGCAGTTTCAGTAAATTTTTCAGTCATTGCATTTAGCATTTTGACAGAGAAAAGTTAGATTAATTGATGACTTCTGTATATTTTAGTTTGGAAATGTTCTTTTATGAGGGAATTGAGATTTCACAGTATATTTCCAAACTTCAGTTTGAATTTGGAAAAAAACTTGAATGTGCTTTCAGACTCATTTTTTATTCTAAAACCAACCAAATTATAATACTGGAAGGAATCACTTTATTATATCTGCTGTTCACCGTCTGAGGGTGGCAGAACGTGCAGCCTGCGTTTCTCAGAGCCTTGGAACATAGCAATAACAATGATGGAATTTAAACATAACTTCTATAGAGATGATAGCAGCATAACGAACACTATACAAACAATCCAGGACACTGGGGACATTGAAGGACAAGTGCTTTGGAGGTTGAAATTACAATGTAAAAAGATGCAGAGGAATGGAATACAAGAGAGGTTTTGGTCACCATGCATAAGGGTCCATTTACACATGCTTAAGTGGAAAGGGGGACTTGGGCCTAGTTATATTAAAGAATATTTGGAGACTTTATTCTTCTCTCACAGGAGTGTATAGTTATGGTAACACTGTCATCTTCTAATACCCAATCCACTGAAATTACCATAGATTTTTTTCCTTTAACTGTTTTCTTCTTGTTTCCTCAATTATTTGTTTTAAGGTGTTTTTCACCTTTTACCTGTATAGATGTCTTTCCTTGATGTCCAAAATTTGCCCTTGGAGATATGTTTCTCCTACTATGTTATAACAGCCTTCTGTGTATTGACCTTCATCTTGGTTCCTTAATGGATGGAACTAGAAAATATCATCCTGAGTGAGGTAACCCAATCACAAAAGAACATACATGGTATTCAATCACTGATTATTGGACTTTAGCCCAGAAGCTTGAAACACCCAAGATTCAACTCACAGACCACATAAAGCTCATGAAGAATGAAGACAAAGTGTGTGGGGTCTCTTAGAAGTACAGTCCCTCTTAGAAGAAGTAACAAAATACTCAAGGGAGCAAATATGGATGCAAAGTGCAGGACAGAAACTGAAGTAGGGGCCGTCTGCAAACCATTCCACCTGGGTATCCATCCCATGTGCAATCACCAAAGGTAGATGATGACGTGGGTGTCAGGAGGTGCATGCTGACAGGAGCCTAACATAACTGTCTCCTTAGAAGTATGCAAGAGTCTGACATATTCAAAGGCGGATGCTCACAGCTAACCATTAAACTGATCATGGGGTTCCCAACAGAGAAGATAGAGTGAAGACTGAAGGAGTAGAAAGGATACGGGACCCCATGAGGAGAGCAACAATCCCAACCAACCAGAGCCCCCAGGGTCTAAACCACCAGCCTGGGAGCGCTTAGGGAGGGACCCATGGCTCCAGCTATATATGCAAGGGAGCTATATATAAGTGGGAGAAGAGATCCTTGGTCCCATGAAGGCTGGACATCGTGGGGAGTGGTATTCTAGGGTGGGGAGGTGAGGTTCTGGGGAGGGTGGGTGTGGGTACACCATCATAGAGGCAGGAGGAGGGGGGAAGGGATAGGGAGTTCCTGGAGGAAGGGGGGGAAGGGGTAAAGGGAAAACAGCTGAAATGTAAATAAAAGTTCCAGTAAAAAAAAAAGGAATTCTACATCATAACCACTCCCAGCTACTCTCATCCTCTGCTCGTCTTGCACTAGGTGAGGTTGTGTGGAGAGATGCTGTGGAAAAAGTTGGTGTCTAACTTAGTAATGATACTAAACAAAGAGGCTACTGGAGAAGAGAGTCAGCTTGTCACCTGACTGTTAATCTTGGGCATTCTGTTTGATTGTACTTTTACCTTTGTTTATCAAAATTACCAGTATTTATACAGGGAGTGTTGCATAACATAAAGGTCTATTATTGCAAGAGCTTCACACAGTACTGATATAGGTATTTACTGGCTGCAGAGGCTCACATCTATACTTCATGCCTGTGAGAGAGAGAGGCAGAGGGATCTTTGATTTCAAGGCACATTTAGAGATTTTACCAACATCTTTTGTAGGAATATTATATTGATTCATACAAAATGCAATGTTTTATTCTTTGTTATAAAAGATAATTTAAGAATTTACCCCAATAAAGATCTAGTATTATATAAAGGTAATATACATATACACATATACATATACACATATGCATCATATACATATATATACAAATACATATACACATACATACATACATACACACACAGACGTATGTATGTATGTATATATATCTATATATCCTACATTTTAATTCAGAGAGATTCTGAAATGATCCTAAAGGTAAACTTAACCTTAAAGGAGAATGTTAGGAGGGTTGAGGTTGGAGTAAGCATGTGAGAGAACACAGTGATAATTTAGGAGTTTGCAGTTTAATTGGACACTTGTTGACTTTAAAGCTTAGTATGGATCCTGAAATTAAACTACAAGTTGAATTTGGGGAATAAATATTAAAAACAGAAGGTATTATTTATCAGAATGAACCATGGAACATACTTGCTATGTTACCTCTGACAAAGGATCATAATTCAGAATGTCTTTTAATCAGTTCCCTTAAGGTTGCAAGAACACTCTAGGTATGTCCTATATTTTTCTCACTTAGACTTGATGCCATATCAGTGCTGGATGTGTTAGTTTTCTAGTTATCAGATCAAAACAATTAAGAAAAATATGTAACTTTACAAAACAAAGTCAGAAACAAAAATATCCAACCATTTTTTTCATAATATAATTTTTATGTAACACAAGAATTTTTCCTGTTTGCACACACAGTTTTTCTCTAACATACAATAGGCTTTAGTGATTTTCCTGAGCCATGTTCCAAGGTAGTAAAAATACTCTTTCCTGTCAATCACAGCAATTCATTGAAATCATCAAATCATTAGTTACCTTTGAGTTAATAGAACAAAAAATATATTTTGCTAAACTTTCTGTTTTGAGTTTCTTTAAAAGAACAGAATTGATAGAATGAACACACATTTATATGTATATTAATATATATTTGGCTGTGTATAAGATTTCAGAGCTAAACAATTAGAATTCTGTAAGAATTTTCAGGAGACCTAATTCTGAAAGAGTCTATTTCTATCTAATTGAGGTAAGATCCACTCTATAGGAGGGATATTATGTCTGATAGCAAAAACCTCACCAACAACTTAACACTAGTGGGGTCACATATCTTAGAAGAGCACCTACTACAGTTGCTTTACTAGACCATTGTTATCACTAACTGAATTCTAAAACTTATCTTTATACTTACAGATAAGTTTAGCTCTCACCCTCATCAAAGAAACTTCTCTAGTCAGCAAACAAAGAAAATTACTGAAAATAACAACAGGCCATAGTGGAGAATCAATGGACATTTTGAGCCCATTGCCTTGTGATACATCCAGAACCCAATTTTGGCACTGTCAGAAAGGAAGAGAGGACAGCAGACTGTGAGAGCCATGGCTCTAGGAAGTGTGCTGTGAAATCTAGTCTTTTTAAAAGGAAGCTAAAGTTTTCATTATAACTGAAGTTTCTCTTAAGAAATATTGGCCTTTTAAAAACTTACTCAGATTCAATTGGAAAATAAAAAATTAAAAAAAAATGAAATTACCTACTGCGTATTACCATTTTCTTGAGAGGATATAAATAACATTCTCATGTTTATTAGCTGCTAGTAGGAAGTCTGAAGTGAAAACCATCTTAGAAGTTAAATAAAAGCTTTGAAATTGAATATGTAATAGAACTGTTAAGTACATGTTTACAGCTGGGATTGGAGAGATGGCTCAGCTGTTAAGAGCCCTTTTCTGAAAAGAAATGGAATAGTACATCTGTAGGAGAAGGGAAGTGAGTAGGAGGAGAGACAAAGGTTAGGATGTACTGTAGGAGCGTGGAATTAAAAGAGACACACACTTGTTGCTCTCACATAGGACCAAGGTTTGGGTTCCAGCACACACATCCTCAGTCATTCATAACTCCAGTTTCTGGAATCTGAAGCTCTCTCTACCATCCCCAATCATTAGGCATAATAAAGGCAAAACATTCATACACATCAAATAAAATATATCTAAAGTATCAAAATCATATATCAAAACAAGATTATATTTAATATTAAAACCATACATTGAAGAAAAAGTACACATTAAGGAAAAAATCATAAAAGCTTGACTATTAAATTCTGCTGTGAACATAGATAATATCTCCTTCAATGTGAAACAATACTGCTTACTATTTTTAAAATACACTGAGAAATTAATTGAGAATATCCTTAAATATTTTAGTAATCTTAAAATTGAAAATGATATTTAAGACAGTTGTATATGTCAGGATCCAGATATTTTCCTGATTCATCATGAAGGCAGAATAAAAATACAAAAATAAGTATGATTATAAACTAACAAAAATCTGAATTGTCTTCCATGAAATTTGTTTTCAATTTTTTCTTTAGGAAATGCATTTATATTATTGCACTATATAAATGCCCTTAATAACTGATATTAGAACTGCAAAGTTAGCTATGTATATTAAAATAAATATTTCATTGATAGACTCTAAATATTGGGCTTTCACACACACATACCACCACCACTACTTCCACCACCAACTCCACCACCATCACCATCAACAACACTACTGCCACCACCACCACCATCAGTCAAAGATTTTGCTAGTTTAGGAACATAATAAGCAATTTGTTGTTAAACCAACTCCTTACTAATATACTGCAAGGAGAGAGCTGGAATGTTAACTGCATAGGAGAATTAACTGACCACTGAAATTAGCAGTTATTCTAATTTTAAAGCTTAGTATAATCCCTGTTATACTATAATTGATGAATATTTGTGGAATAAATGGGAAAACATCCATACTCCTTTGTAGGATTACCATTGCCTTCGGTTGTGAATATGCTGATATAGAATCTTTTCCTAAATAATTTTAACTTGACTGAAAAAGATTGGGAGGAATAATTTTAAGCCTTGAAAGTATGATAGAGCAGAAGGAATGTCAATTCACTGCTTACATGACAAGCCTGACTCTTTCATCTTATGAGCTACAGCTTATGTTATCTCTTACTCAACAGATGGTCTCTGTGGAATGTTTGTCCCCATGTATCTATTTATCAACTCTCCTGATAACGGATAAACTTCACACACAAGAGAGCAGGCTGAGAAGGTCAGAGTTTCCACTTTCGCCCTCCTTAACTTTTGCTGTTTTATAGCAGAGAGAGAACTTAGAAAAATTCTACATTGTTTATATTACTGTGAAGGATTTTTTTTAAACTAAAAAATGGTTACCGAATGTTAGTGTCCTCATTTACCTACGCCATATCTTCATTTTCTCTTTTTGCTCATTAAGAAAAACTAAAAAAAGAGAATTCATGTCTTAAATTTGTAACTCGTGTATTGAAGGCAATAGGGTTATTAATCATTCTATAGGATATAATTAAATGAGAACATTTTAGATTTAGCAATGCTTTGATGATTAGTAGATGTGTATTAAGCTAGTCTAGGCACTGGACTCCTGATAAGATTTTTGTCTGTGTTAATACAAAATTTTTTTTCCTTTTTTTCCCTAACATGTAAAATACAATAAAAGCAGATTAGTTTTTAATTCTTTAGTTTATTACTAAGGTAGATTTTGTTGTTGATTCTTTCTTTTTCGACATAAGATTTAACCTACTTCTTTCTCAATGTCTTGCATTAGAAGAAATATGTACTTCATAAATATATGTGAACAACCCAGTGAATAAGTGGATCATTGTAGTTCTTAGTACTGTCTAAATGGCTTTCTAAATATGGTACATGATGCCACTCTTTTAGAAAATATGTGAAGTATTTAACTTTTTAAAAACATACCAAAAAATTTGAAAAATTTCAGCCTGGGACAGTTTCTTAGATTGTGCTTCCATGAAGTTGAATTTTCTAACCTATAAAATGACTAGTAATGGTATACAACATAATGCTTGTTACAATGAAGAATGACAATAATTCTGAATATCTCATAGAAATCTGGAAGCGAGAAGTTTTGAATACAAGCATTGCTAATACTTTTGTAATTGTAATTTATATTTGAGGAAGTCTCAGGAGAGAGACAGAGGAGAACGGACCCGGAATCTAGGGGCATACCTGTTAATAATTGTGCACAGCAATTCAATAAGTTCTTAAGGCCCAAGAAGCTAATATGTCTCATGAGGAATGGAAACAGACTGTAAGATGCTAGAATACATTTTAGGGTTTGGAATGGAGCAGACTCCTTTCCCTAACTTAACATTGCAATCTGTATAGTCAACCATTTCTCAGGTGTGTAAAGTTGAGGCACTCAGTTAGTAGGAGATAGTGTACAGGGCTAGCTTTCTCTTCTTAGTCTTTCAATCTTTTTCAGAAATGCTAAAGCTTGTAGTTTATTCTCCCATTCATTTGTCATGTCCCTATACAGAGCCTCACAATCAACCACAAATGCAAATACAAAAAGATTTTTATTTCAAATTTCAAGTTATTTCAATTTTAATTCAAATAAAATAGGTTATCTTTTTCTGATGCTGCTTCAGTCTTTCCGAGTGGGAAATCAGAGAGTTTATATAATATTCATCCATTAAGAATCCTGAGGCAAGGGCCCCCTGTGGAGATTTTTTAGTAATTGGTCTCTGGACGCTGCTGATAGAAATACTCTCACTCAAGAATCCAGTTCTATTTCTTTCGACCACTGGTCAATATTAGATGTAATAGCCTCAATCAGTGGAGAATATTGGAAGCAATATTTACTCCTTCCCTTCTTTATCTAATTATTTTGCATACAATAGGCAGCATGTTAAAAATATATGGCAATGTTCATACAATCATCTTGCAAATGTGGTGATTACTGTATTATTACACACACACACACACACACACACACACACACACACACATTAACTAAATGTTGTAACCACATAGGAAGTGAATATATTAACAATAAAATAGCCAGTGCTTTTATTTCTCTATAAAATGTATTCCTGGTTGAGTAGCACACGCTATATATACTCAAGGTACTTTCTTTTAAATGTTATATATTTAAAGGATAATGCCAATTAATCTATAATAATGCATAAACTAATAAGTACAGATTGAAAAAAAAGAAATTTTTGTTTGGTGATCATAATAATTGTGCTCTTTACATATTCACAATAAATGTGTATAAATAACAGTTACAACCATTAGCGTATCTACCTATTATCTATCTATGCACCACCGGTGTGTGTATAAAATTTTATTGTGTCTAATGTATATGTATTTACTTACACTAGTTCATAAATCAATTTAAAATTAATTCTTCTGTACCTTCTGTTTTTCTGAAATAATATTTCTACGTTATTTTATATTTTCAAATTATTTATCATCAATTTTAATTCTACATCGTTTTTAAATCTTTTGGTTTTTCAAATAGGGTTTATCTATGCAGCTCTGGTTCTTCTGGAAATGCTTTGTAGAATAGACAGGCCTCAGAGATCCCTCTGTCTGTGTCTCTTGAGTCCTGGGATTAAAGGCACATTGCCCAATTCCCCGCTTTTAATTCTACATCTTGAGTAGAGGAATGGGATGAAAAGTGTCTTGTGAATATTCAGACACAAGTCTTTCTAGATCACGCGGTAAGCTTATCTTTCAGAATAGCTTTCTGTTTCTTCTGTCAGTTAAGTGGTATTTACCTTCAAGCTTGGCCTTCATGTTTTCCTGTATTTGCGGTGTGTATGAAGTCCTTACCTGCTGAGGTGACTCTAGCATCTCTCTGTAAATTCTTTTTAAAAATTAATTCATTCATTCATTTCACATCTGGATTGCCCTTCAGTCTCCTCCCAGTCTCACCCTTACAAATCCCTCTCCCTATTACCTGCACTTCTCACAAAAGAAAGGGAAGCCCCTCGCCTCTGGGTTACCACCTTACTCTGGGACATCCAGTTGCAGCAGGTTTGAAAACTTCCTCTCCCACTAAGGCCCAACCAGGCAGTCCAGTTAGGGGAAATGGATCCAATGGTAGCCTCTGCTCAAATTGGATTAGGAGACCCACATGAAGATCAAGCTGCACATCTGTTACAAACGTGTAGGAGTGCTAGGTCCAGCCCCTGGGTGGTCTTTGGTTGGTGGGTCAGACTCTCTGAGCCCCCATATTGAGGCTATGGCCAACCAATGACTGGCCCAACTTACATGAGACACATCCCATGTAAGAAAGCCAATCTCTGACTTTATTAATGATATTCTGCTATAGGAGCCTATATTCTGTCTAGCAGCCTAGCATAACTGTCTTCTGAGAGACTTCATTCAGAAGCAGATGGAAACATGGAGATACAACCAAACATTAGAATGTGATCAAGAAGTCCTGTGAAGGGAGGGGTCTGGTAGAATTGAGCTAACCTGAGGGGTCAGGGACACCACAAGAAGACCTATAGATTCTGCAAATTTTTATCATTCCTTCCATAAAATGTTAGGACTGTGTTCTGTCTTCTTAAATTGAATCCAGGTCAGCTGTGACAGTTGAAGTCAATACAATGAAGCTACTTGACTGTGGCAACTAAGGAGAGAAAGGGCATGTTGCACCTTAGGGCTGTTCACTTTTGGGTTGCTAAGGAACCAATAGCTATCTGACTGTGACCCAGTGGCCATGTTTCAAAGACTGATCTCAGGGAGAAAACATGTGCATATATTCCAGGTATCAAGGGCCTACCCCTGAGGCCTATTGTTGCCTTTATCCCTTGGCTATCTTCTCATTCCCATACAGCAGAGAAAAAAAAAAAGCCATCTGTACCAAACCACATCAGAATTCTGGAGCACAGAGTCCTTGAACTAATAACAGGAGCTTTGAAAAGGACACTAATGCAGTGGGATCAGTCAGAACACACCAATTGCTTTGAGGAAACGTGTCTTTCCTAGATTTGTGAAAAGAAAAGACAGTTGTTTGTTGAGAAATCTATGGAAGATGAGCTAGTGGGAATAGTAGGTTGAGGAGCCGCTCCTGGTTTAGTCCTGTGGCTGACAGTGTAGTTCTTAGGTTCTAAATATTCATTTTCATGCCAATTTTGAGGCTACAACAATTTTCTTTATTACTCAAAATAGTAATTGAGGATTAGAATTCAGATATAATCAGAGAGGAAATAACTAAAAATGGCAGTTTGACTATGTTAGATTTCTATTGTGTTTTTAGAAATAATTCTAGGCTGATACATAATTCTACCAAGAATTAGTCTGAGGATAATCACATAGTGCTAAGATATGAACACTTTGCTGATAAATGGTTGTATAGAAATATATTACAATTGTTATATGTGTTTCTGAGCTTGAATCACTTTTTGAAAGTTTATACATATTAAGGATACAAAATAATAATTTAGTATAAGAATGTAAAGTATATTGATCAAATTAGTATACTCTGCCTTTCTTTTTCTTTAAACCTTTACTGTTTCTTTGTGTTGGAAAATTTCAAGTTCTTCTATTCTTATTCTTTCTAAAGCTACAGTAAAATGTTGAAAGCTGTAGTGACCTGGCTGTGACATAGAGTCTTAGTCCTACTCCTTGCTTGACCTAGTCTTACCTACCTTTGCCTTCACTCAGTTTAGTCTCTAATGATCACTATTCTACCTTTTATATCTGCGAATTAAAATTTTAAAATACTCTAGTCCTGAGTTGATTCTCTGTGCACTGAGGAATGAGCTGTGACAAAGTAGGTCACCAAAGAAGAGAGAAAAAGCAGCAAAGATATTCCTTCATATTTTTAAATTATTTCTTTGAATTTATTAATTATTTTGTCCTTTATTAGTGTACTTGAATCATTTTATTTCTTCTGAACTTTTATATGAAAATGTGTTATTCATCTAAAACTCAACTTTCAAGTTTGCAGTTTATATTTGATCCTCAATAGGGTGCCTGTGTTGCATTAAGCAGAAACATATAATTATGTATATCTTATGATTATTATTGAAATAGATGATTTATGCTGTTAGTCAATCTTGAGAAAAATTATATTTCAGCATACTGGTTAGATAGCTTAAGATAAGGCTCTTCTGTGTATTGAAATTTTCTGTTTATCTGGGAGCATCTTGAATTTACTTTAAGAAAGTTAAGTCTACTTTGCTAAATGTTCAAATGGTTTTGAGAGAGAAATGGGACATCTGTTTTTTATGCATAAGAGCATCTCAGCAGGTCCTCAGCAAGAAAGCAGAAGGTTACTATTAAAGGAACGACTGTGCACGACAGAGGAAATATGGAGAGAATTCTTAAGCTGTTTTGAATACAAAATCAGTCTAGCAGAAAGCAAAAGAAATGCAGACTTGCATGCAAGGTCATTATAATAGTGATTGAGGCTGAAACTCGAGACAATCCAGGAGAATGACAGGGCACTTAAGAACATTTCGTAAGCTCTATCTATCCATCCACTCAGGAGAATGAAATTGGTGGTGATTTAGAAGAACTTTCGAAAAAGATGTGGGGTGATATGCATATGTTTCCTATCTCACATTTGAGCTGAGCATATCTTGTCCAATAGTTTGAAAGTATCTCCTTTCTCTAGGAAGCTCCTGAATTATCTAAGGTCAAATATGATTATTTACCTTGATTGTTTTCTATTTCTCAATTCTGAAATTCCATTTTTCATGTTCATAAATAATTTCTTTTTTGGTGACCCCCCAGTACAAATGTGATAAACTGATTCTATAAAGTAGCTATTCCCTGCTCCCCCAGGCATCATAGGAATGACCACTTTTTACAAATCAAGCAAAACATAAAAAAGTTAAAATATTTCACTCTTTTCTGTAACACGAAAATCCCATGATTTATTATCTTTACAGTCTTACCCTGAGCAACTAAGATGGTGTCTTGTACTTAACAACTGTAACAAAGCATTTGCTTATGTATTGAAATAAACCTTAGTCAGCAGTGATTATATGATAAAAGAACCTAAGTCATCTATGGATACCCTTCCTAGCTTTTCAGACTGAAATTAGTCTGTTGGTATACAACAATGTCCTGAAACAGTCATTCGAGAATGCTCCATTACATTTAAAAACAGTATGTTTATTAGATAAACATACAAAATAAATTTTTATATAGGTTCCAAGATGAAAAAAAAAAAATCACTGTGATTGAGTTGTGATTCCCCAGACATAGATTTTTGAATCTATCTTTGAGGAAACTGACTATCCTGCATGTCAGCTCATTTATAGAAGCGATAGTCTTCAAGTTTTTGAGGTTAATTTTCACAGGTGTTGCTGGTACTTAGTACATATTTGATTATATAATTAAGGAGCAACTTGCCACTGAGGACTAATTCACAGGCTAAGTCTCTGGATGGAACAGAAACTATGATATTATCTTGTGAAGAATGTTATATTATACCTTATCATATATACAAATTTCTGAAACATATATAGAATGCATCCTTGATATAATATTTTATAACATTATATGTCACACGCTGTGGTGTTTTTTCCATCAAATGTATCTTATTATTCATTTTGAAAATGCTGAATAGCAATCCTAAAGTTGGTTTATTGGTCATGACCCACGATTTTAAGAAAATAGTGATCTAAATAGTACAAAACATTAGATGCTATAACAAATGAGTGTGGAACGAGAGTTCTAAGAGAAAAGAGAAACTAGGTGCTGTAAAACCTGAAGGTACCCTCATGGATTTTAGTAGAACAGGAGATCACTGTGTCCTCCATTTGTAATTGTGCTTGTAGTATATTATTTGGTGAAGGATATTTGTTTTATTCAGCAAAATCTCAACAAAATTACATTTAATTTTTGACAGTTACATCATTTTTATACTAAAATGGTAATCCTGTAAACTGTCAGTCATGACTAGTGGTGCATATTTTATTATTATTATTACTATTATTAATATATTATATTATTATTAGTGTTGTTGTTATTATAAATTATTATTAATAATATTATTGTCTTTTATCTCATCCTGACTACAGTTTTCCCTTTCTCGTCTCCTACTAATCCTTCCACCTTCCCAACTCCTCTCTCCTCCAGATCCACTTAACCTCCATTTTCCTTCATAAAAACCAGGCCACTCAGGGATATCAACTGAACATGAAATAACAAATTAAATACCCCATATCATACCTCATATCAAAGCTTAATGATACAAGCATATAGAGAAAGGGGGCCATAAAACCATACAAAAGAGTCTGATACAGCTCTTGTTCTCACTGTTAGGAGTTCCACAAGAACATCAAGCTATAGTAATATAACATATGCACGTAGAACCTATCTCAGACCCATACAGGCTTGCTGATGTCACTTTAGTCTCTGTGAGCCTTTCAGAGCCCAGTTTAGTTGATTCTGTGTATTCTTGTGGTATCTATGACCCCTTTGGCTTCTAACATCCTTCCTCTCCTTATTCTACAGGATTTCTTAAGCTTCTTCTAATGTTTGATGTGTGTCTCTTAATCTGTTCCTATCAGTTGATGGATGAAGTCTCTCTGTTGACAATTATGCTGGGCTCCTGCATATGAGTACAAGAGAATAGCATTAGGAATAATTTCATTGCCTATTTTATTGTTTTGCCAGTCATGTATCATTTTATCCTAGGTCTCTAGGTTATCCTGACTCTGGTTCCTGGCTACATAGACAGTGTCAAGTGTGGTCTCCCTCTCTTGCATGGATCTCAAGTTAGGACTGTTATTGGTTGACCACTCCCAAAGTTCTGTGCCTCCATTAATTACATTAGCACATCTTGTAGGCAAGTCAAATTGCAGGATGAAAGTTTTGTGGCTGGGTTGGTGTCCCTTAGCCTTCAGAAGGCAGAGACTGGCAGGTCTCTGTGCTTCTTGCCCAAAGTGAGTTCCAGGACAACTAGGGCTACATACCGAAACCATCTGTGAAAACTAACAAAAATATTACTAAACAAAAATTTTGAGGTTAAATTAGTTAACAAAACATAGATGTTTAAGCTCTATGCATTTCACTCCAGTATTTATGTTTTTAAGCATACTTAATGCATTTCCTGCATCCAAGGTTATATTTAATCATTGCTCTCATTAATTAATAAAATGACTTAGGAGATAAAAGGTTCTTTTGTTTTGTCTTATATAAGCTAAGAACAATAATACAACCATTTTTTACAAGGAAATAAAGCACTTAGCATAGCTACCAACTCTTTAGAGAAAGCTTACCTAATGGTGTTGGCTTCTTCATTACATGGTTAGCCTAATGAGATGCTAGTGCCTTGCCATTTCATCAGCTCATTCCGAGCTGCACAAAGTCAATTCTGAGTCACCTTCTCATCAGTGTCAATTATTTAGCAATGTTAGGAAAGCACTACATAATAATCAATCTGTGTTTCTAACCAGCTTTCAGTCAGTAGAGCATCTTCAACCATTCCCTAAATATAATTCCTTTTACTCTGGATTTCACTCTGATGTTTTGACAATTTCATACATGTATAAAATTTATTGTGATTACATTTATCCTTATCAGCCTCTGTTGCCTTTTCTAACTTTCAGCCTTCCTCCCTCTTCTTAAAAACCAGGTCCTCCTCCTATTTTCATGTCTTGTGTGTGTGTGTATGTGTGTCCATATACCGGTCTTGCTCAGGTGGTCACAATGTCTTTTGGTTCAGGACTGCAAAAGACATTGCAGAAGACAGCGTTTCATGAAATCCATGCCCACTCTCAGGGTCTTACCATCATTCCTCCTCATATTCCACATGTCTCTTGGACCTTACAGGGAGTCATATAGATATACTCCCTGTGAGACACCATCTTTGGGCAGAGAAGCCTCTTATTTTGTACTTAAAAATGGTATTTCTAACGTTATTACCTGCTCAAAATGATGAGAAAAGTAATTTTATACAAAAGTATGATCTTCTGTACTTTGAGCATACTCTATGAGTTGTCTTCCAGACATTACTAATTATCTATCTCTGTCTCTGTCTCTCAGAATACCTGCACACTCATTAATATTCACCTTCTGGAATGTTAGATACAAAATATATATTTTAAAAAGTTCTCTTATACATTAAGTCCCAATCCCATTTCCTCTCTCTCCTTTCTTCTAACCTTCCCTCCCCCTTATACCCACTCCACCTCAGATCCTTTCAAAGAAAGAACAGGCCTCCCAGTGGTGTCCACTGAACAGAGCATAACAAGATGCAAACAAACTAGGCATAAACACTCATATTAAGTCAGGATAAGTTAACCTAGTAGGTGGAAAAGGGTCCCAGGAACAGGCAAAGGTCAGAGATACAACCTGCTCCCACTGTTAGGAATCCTACAGGAACACCAAGCTATATAACCGTAATGTATTTGCAGAGGATCTAGATTTGACCCATTCGGTGTACGTGGTTAGTGCTTCAGTCTTTGTGATCCCCTATGAGCCTTGATTAGTTGATTCAGTGGATCATTGTCTGCATTCTAAACTTGCTGACCCTCAGAGAATCCCAGTTAAGGAGTTCACTACCTCTGTGAGATTGCCTTTTGCAACTTACCCAAAAACTAATAGAACCTATTTTCCTTTTGTGAATCTAACTTGAACTTATCACTTGCTGTGGCCAACAAAAATGACAAAAATATTAGTGTAATGGTTCTCAAGCTTAGATATGTTCTTACATTTTCTCTCATCAAACTCTTCCTAGGCTTGCTTACTGAAAAACATGAAAACATACAGAAGAAATTGTAAATACTAAATCAAGAAGCCCTAGACTATGGTTAGCTCCTCTTCATATCATGTGAAAAAAATCAGTCACATCAGCACACTCTGTGTTTGTCTTACATCTAACACTTGAGTGAGAGCAGCAAAGATTAAGAAAACTGCTCATCTGAACAGACTCAATTGGCAATGCAAGTTTCTTCTTATAAACCACTGGTTTGGTTTGCTATAAAGCAGATGCTGACAGATACTTGCTTCAATACCATGGATACTTATAACAGGTTTCTATTTAACATTTCTGTTTCTCAGGATAATTCCTAGACATTGTGTTTTAAGTCATAGTTGCTTAGGAAATATTAGCTCAATTCTTATTAGGAAATGAAAAATCAGGGGGTTGGAGAGATGGTTTAGCAGTTAAGAATGAGTACTCCTGCTGTAGAGGACCCAAATTTGGATTCCAGTATCCAACGGAGTGTCTCACAATACCTTGTATGATACTCTGCAGGAGGGTGTGCAGTGCTGCATAGATTGTGCTTTTGCCCAATTGACAGCTATTAGTCTTTGCTCATTTCCTTCTGGACTGACATAGGAAACCACAGTAATTTAAAAGTAAAGGATAAACAAGTTGTTTACATCAATATCATGTGCTTGTTTCTTTTCTACGCCACATGCTATTTTTCTTTAATAAAACCCTTGATGGCAAAAGCCACCCATAGTTTGCTTGGATAGGCAAGAAGAGTCAATTCTTTCTCTCTTTGTAAATATGGTTTAAAATTGTGTTTCTTGTATTATTCTAGAGTTTATTTCCAGTTATATTTCATTACAAGTCCTCATGTATACAGTAACAAGGTCCTCAATGACACCCTCCAGTTTTTACCTTATCTTTATTATCTTCAGAGCCTTTTCTGGCATTTCTGTTTTATACATGAATCATATATTTTTCAGTCCATGTTTATTTATCATACATATATGTAATAAAACAATATTATTTACCACACAATTCAGTCATTTTATCCTGTGGAACAAATATCAGACTTAGCTAACACAATTTTCTTCTTGGTTTAACATATCAAATATCTTTCTGTGTTTACTTATAGGTTATAAATTTACAGAGGTTTGTTCATATCTCTGTTATGAGAACACACAAAACATAAGCACGGTATGTTGTTATATGATGGCTAAGTTACATATAAATGCTACGTAAAATTGGAAGTGTCTTAAAGTGAATGTATTCAGAAATAAAAAAATATCTTAAACTTTACAAGAAGTCACAAAAGACTCCAAATAGCAAAGCAATCCTGAGCAAAAAGGCATACTAGTGGAATACCTGATTTCAAGTTATACTCCAGAGCTGTAGTAATAAAGGCAACATGGTACTGGCACAAAATACATGTATAGATGAAAAGTTTAGAAGTCTCAGGTCCATGATAGAATCCATAGATCCAAAGGTACTGGGTAATAATGAGGAACCAAGAGAGTATGTATAATTCTCTTTAACAAGGAAAAAAAATAGTCACTAGAGGTTGACGGAGAGAAGAAACTGAGAGGGAGAGGGGCTGAGGAAGGCTATGGGACAGTGTTCAGGTGTTTGGGAACTGGAAGTGGCAGAGGCCTGGAAATGAGAAACTGAAATCAACGAGGAGGGCATCTCTGGGACTAGCTGAAGATGTGGAAGGGGAGGCAGTGGGGAGTTTATGAGGATGACCCTAGCTGAGACTTCTAGCAGCTGAGGGATATAGAGACTGAAATGGCTACCTCCTGTAGCCAGGCAGGACTTCCAGTGGAGGGAGGTGGACATAGACCCATCACAAAACTTTCAACCCAAAACAGTTCTACATCTTAGCTTTCCTATGTGGATCCCAGTTTCAAGTATCTAAATATTTGTGTGTTTAACTTGGTGTAACTGTAACATAACTTAAGGATGGGCATTTAGTATGACAATAGAGAAGAGGAATGCTGTAGAGCAGAAGTGCCTAAGCAGACCTGGGTGTAGGGAATGGGGATGATGAGGATAGCATCGAGGATTACTGAGAACTAGATAAGGAGATGCTATTACTGAAGACAATACACATATTAGTTGTAATTTATAGAAAAATCAAATGGGAGCTAAGTAGTAGGTTCTGGCCTGCTGGTTATTTTTCACTATTCTGGAAGGTACTACATGAATTGTTGGAGAAGGGGTTGGGTAAGACATCATTGGTTTTACTAAGATTTGAACTCTGTGCACTAATATATCATCCTACAAGCAAAAATGTGCCCACAGTTGTGATCATTGTGTGGCTGTTATGGGACAACCAACCACTCTGATTGGATTCTAGATCTGCTCCACAGGGAAGAATTATGCCTGGTACTTTAAAGCTGAACATACAACTCCATAGCTAGATTTAGCTAAACCAAAATAGTCGCAACTATATTTTAATCATCTGTGTTGATACTCTGATACCCAAGATGAATTCTCTCAATATTAATCAGAGAAGCTTCTCTGTATACTGAATGATAGTGAATGTAAAAACCCTTGGCTATTCAAGGTGCTACAATATAAGGAACAGCTAAGAGCTATGCCCTGCTAAGATATTTATATTAATGCCTGTCATGACACAAATGATAGAGACAAATTAAGAGCTAGAGTCTAGGGCAACTCTTGAGAAATCTACATATGCACATATGTCATGCCATCACAAACTCCTAATAGCTATAGCTTTACTCACTGGGTCTGTTCAAGTATGGACCTCTCTGCTGCTGGTTATAGTTAGTGGAGAGGTTCATGGATTATACCCTTCTCAGTGGAACTACTGGCTACCTACAGATATTGGAATTGGCAGTCATTATTTTGGGGTATTTAAGTATGTAAAAAAGATTTATAGGAAGGCAGATAATGGAGATGGCAGGAAGGCTAAGGGGGTGAGTCATCAGAATGCATTACACAAATGTGTGAGATTGTCAAAAACAGAATTTGATTGATAAAAAGGATAGTTGATAAAAAGCCAGCATTTGGCTACAGGAAAAACATCTGTCACCCTCTGTCATCACAGTACTGGAAGCTGGGGATCATGAATTTGAGGCAAATGAGCTATACAGTGAAATACTATATCAGAAGCAAACAAGCAAGCAAGCAGCAGGCAAGCAAGCAAGAAATCAAGCAAAGATACAACCACAAATAGGTGTATCAATGGAAGCAGGATCATTTTACAACATAGATGTCCTCAAGCTTAGTATTTATATTGAACACAGGCATGTACACTATAATCATTTATCCCAATTTTATATTCACTAATGTGATGGTTTTATAAAGTGATTAGGGCATGATTTTTATTTAAGAGCGATGGGTTCTCAAGTACAGGATAAACATTTCTTTATAAGCGAGTCCCTGAAAGTTTCTTGGTCTTCTCCTTAAGAGCAATCAATCATCAATCCATCTATCCATTCATCCACCCATCATCCATCCATCCATCCATCCATCCATCCATCCATCCATCAATCAATGATACCATCCATAAGCCAGAAAGTAGGCAAGTATGTCTTTCTTGACTAGTGAATTGAATAGTGTCATTAATTCTCTGCCTCACTGGAGAGATGGTGATACTCTGTTATGCTTGCAAACAGGAGCCTAGCATAACTGTCCTCTGAATGGTTCCACCCAGCAGCTAATGGAAAGAAATGCAGAGACCCATGGTCAAACATTAGATGGAGTTCTGGGAGTCTTATGGAAAAGTTAGGGATTGGATTGAAGGACCTGAAGAGGACAGAGACTCCACAGGAAGAGCAACAATGTCAACTAACCTGGATATTTGGGGAATCCCAGAGACTGAACCACCAACCAAAGATTGAGCATGGACCAGATGTAGGCTCCCTACACACATGTAGCAAATGTGCAACATTTGGTCTTCATGTAAGTCCCTCAACAACAGGAGCAGGGGCTGTCCCTGAATCTATTGCCTGCCTGTAGCTCCTCTTCCCCTCACTGGGCTACCTTGTCTGGCCTCAGTGAGAGGATGTGTCTAGTCCTGCAGTGACTTCATATGTGTGGGGTAGGTAGGGGGTATGATACCCAGAGGGAGGTGCTCCCTTCTCAAAGAAGGGGGAGATAGTGGGAGGATCTGTGTGAGGGCTTCTAAGAGAAGAGGGGTACTGATGTTGGGATGTAATTAATTAATTTGCAAAAACTTCCCAGCTTCCAGAAATGTAAAAATATAAAGCACTCAAGTCTCTAGTACTTTGTTATAGCAACTGGACTAATAGAACACATATACTATATTTATGAGATTACTGCATGACCCACCTTTGCATATGTGAGCTCCCCACTCTCTTTCTCTCTCTCTGCATGTGTGTGTATTTGTGTGTGTGTGTGTTACATTCATATGAATATATATGTCATGATGTATGTGTGAACATCAGAAAACTACTTTTGTTGTTGGTATTCGCTTTCCAATATGTTAGACATGGGAACTCTTTGTTGTTTATCTATTGTATATAATAGGTTACCTGGCAGAAAGCTTTGGCATTTTTTTCTCTGTACACATCAATCTCACCTTAGAGGCATGGAGAATATAGACAATGGATCTGGCTTTACATGACTCTGTGGGGAGGGGCATGGAACTCATATCCTCACATGTGTTCAGCAAGTGCGTTTATCCACTGAACTATCTTCCCAGCCCTGCTTTAAAAGTGCATGTTCATTAAAAAGCATTGTAGAAAATGACAAGGAAATGTTCCAGTCTATATAGGATACAACAAACCTATTACACATGATTTTGTTGTCGTTGTGCTGCATAAACACAGGGATCCATCCCACACATTATACTTGTCTGAAAGAATCTTAGTATAGGCTCATAATACTACGTCATTGCTTGAAGACATTTCAACTGGTCATTTTCATAAAAGGCTGTGAATGTGTTCTACAGAAGTAGATAAACTGAAATTCATAAATTCAAGGTTTTATGAAATTCAACATCATCTCAGGAAACAAGTTCTTGGGAAGAACACATGTAGCAGATAGTGGCTTCCTCCAACATAGTTATAACCTTCCTGGGAATTAACACCACACTGCCATTTTGCATGCAAGGTATTGCACTGGTCAATTCATTCTGAATGAGATTTGTTGCCGAGTCTGCTCCTGATTGAATTCTTTCTCCTGAGAAATTAAAACATGCAGCTAAAGACTTGAGGAAGCCATGAGACCTTTCAAATTATCTGATCATATCTTAGATCATTTACCTCATAATATATAACACAAATATTACTTTTTCACATAACAATTGAAGAGGAAAAACAATACTGAAACTTGCTCCCATATTCATAGTCATTTTATTTTCTCCAATAAAAATACCGTCTGGAAATACATTTTACGACAAGCCAGCAATTCTGCAGGTGTGCAGAGAGACGTGACATATTCTTTCTATTAATAAATCACAACATTTCAACATTTTGATTTAACCGTTCCTCTTTTTGCCCTTTCACCAACTCT
The DNA here is from genome assembly GCA_021653895.1 of Mastomys natalensis. NCBI lineage: Eukaryota > Metazoa > Chordata > Mammalia > Rodentia > Muridae > Mastomys > Mastomys natalensis. The sequence goes on along the minus strand of JAJTUV010000980.1, from coordinate 568,689 downwards.
AGAATGAAGAAAATCAATAAATAAGATTGCACTCACCACCTCATACAATTTTTTACCAGTCGGGGGCACAGCTATCCAATTAGGATTTGAGATTTGCTGAACATTTATTACTGGTTTCCAATTTATTCAGAGAAAACTTTTAGAGACCCATTTGGTCGGAGCAATAAGTATTGCATTAATGTAAATCAGTATTGACTGTGCTGGGCACTGCAGTGAGGAATTCAGTGCCCACAACACAAAAGCTGCCTTTTTATTTTTCACTTAACAACAGACAAATGACCTAGGGGAAAACCTTCACTCATTTAGAAGAATCAAGGGAATAATATAAACCAAAATCTATTCATGAAGAATTCAACATCTTTTAGATTCCTTTTTCAATAATAATTACCATCTAAGTGACACAACAAAAACTATTCAAGTATGACCATTTAGAAAGGCCAATATTTCTTATAGGAATTTACAGTCTTATATAGGAGCCATAAATAATTATACTCACTAGTCTTATCAAGTTCTGTGAAGCAGAATCATTGGCTATAGGTTTCTTTTCAACAAGTGTCTTCTCTGCACTCTATATGTGGCAGGCTTTGCACATATATTGTGCTTAGAGCAAAGCATGAACACAGTTCCTAGATAACTTGTAAATAGCTTAGGGAGACACAGGGAACAGGAAAATTTTTTAAGTAAGCCATGTTACATGTTAAATTGCTATGAATGAAAAGGAAGCAAGATATCTGGGTTAATGACCTCAGGTTAGTAGGAGCAGAATTAGGACAGAGAGACAGCTTCTGGTATTAGGGTGTTCAATGCAATCATTATTGAATTGGTAATGTATTTGTGATGATTTAGTGGGTGTGTTGTTACAAACCATGCAATACCTGAAATAAGAACATTCCAGACTGAGATAAGAATTCAAGGAAAGCTCTAACCTTGAAGTATAGATGACTCCTTTATCCCAGGACTCAGAGGACGAAGTGGAGATGGAAGAAGAATGGAAAGGGTGGAAAGAAAAAAAGGAAAGATGGGCAGTGTTAAAGATTGCTTTACATTGGGAGTTAAATCGAAATGCATCTAAGGGCTTAGGATAGGGCAATGGCATGATCAAATATTAAAAGCACTGTTGGATATTATGTGCTTGGCTAGGAAATTCAAATCATTATATCACCTAACCTTTGTTGTTTTGTAAATGGTTCAAAATGTGATTTTATTTACAGGGGTTTGATGTTCTCTGTCTCTGTCTCTGTCTCTCTGCTCTTCTCTCTCTCTTCTCTTCTGTGTGTGTGTTAATGAATGCATAGATGTACATTGTACACACAAATATAGAGGCAGAGATAGATGTTGAGTACCTTCCTCTCTTAGATCATCAATCTACCTCTATTTTATTTATTTATTTATATTATTATATTTTTTTATTCTGAGCCTTACTAACTTGAAGTTATTCCTTTTGGCTAGATTAGCTGATCATCAGACTTAGCAGCAAGTGGCATTATCTGCTAAATTACCTTGCCACCCATGTTACAGGTTTTTCAAGAAAAAAAGTTCAACTTAAACATAAAACTCCACATCTTATGCAATGCTTTGATCTATTATCTATCATCCATCCATTTATCATTTTCTGAGCAGAGATAGCAATATGATAAATATCAATATTGAAATTAATTAGTAGACAACTGAAAGAATAAAGGGGGTACAAATATTTACTGTCATACACAACAAATTTGACCTCAGTCACAATCTGAACTTAGCAGTGGTGATTGTTGCTCTGACATCAGAGACAATGGACACCTGATCTGGTGTCTCTGATGTCTTCTTGGACAGTGATGCCAATTTTACAAGTTTTGAAAATTTGGCTGCTGTTGTGGGAAGCAGGACCTACCACTGGACAAGTCAGAGGAAGGGCATCACCATGAGCCAAATTAGAGGAAAGGTAGATTAACACTTATTAGACTCTCTTTAGGGCCTCCATTGGTAAATCTAGAAAGAATCAGTTGAATTGAACAAGCAGATTTGGAGTTTTAACATCTCAAAACAAAGTTTAGAAGAGTAGACTTGGAATGATTCAGAAGCAATAATCTAATATTGTTATTACTGTCAAGATGCTTTAAGACCAAACTCACTCCCTGTTTTAAAGAATATTATATTTTTTCCTGAATCCCTTCAATGTGTTCTGCCACTTCTAGCTTTCTTTGACATTCCTCATTACTAAGACTTTATTGGATACTGGTCTTAGTTTGCTTCTACTGTTGTGATAAAATATTGACAAAAACCAACTTGAGATTTGTTTCAATTTTATACTTTACAGCCCATCGTGAGGAAAAGTCAGTGCATCAATTACCAGAGAAGCTTCTTGTAGTAGATGGAAACTAACACAGAGACCCACAATTGGACAATGTATAGAGAGTGAAAGATTTTGGAAAATTTAGTCTGAAATGGGGTATGTTCATTAAACCCTTCACTCAGGACTCAGCGACCATACAGAAGAGGAAGTAGAAAGATTCTTAGAGCTGCAGTAGTGGATGACTCCAAGGAAGCAGTGTTCTCTAGAAACAACAGAACTGGTGCTCATATGAACTCACAGGGACTGTGGCAGTACTCACAGACACTACATAGATTCAATCCAGACAGAGTCTAAGTGCTAAAAGGAAGAAGCAGACATGGGTTTGACCCTTAATAAAGAAACTCCTGCAAGGCTCCAAGGCCTGACATTATTACTAATGGTATGGTGTGCTTACAGATAGGAGCCTAGAATGGACTGTCCTTCAAGAAGTCCACAAGCAGCTGACTGAGATAGAAGCAGATACTTACACCCAACCAATGGACTGAAGTCTGGGACCCTGTGGTTGAATTAGAGAAAGGCTGGAAGAAATTGAGGAGGAAGGCGACTCCATAGGATGACTAGAAGTCTCAACTAACCTGAACCCCTGAGATCTCTCAGACACTGAGCAGCATATACCAGCTGGTATGAGGCCTCCAATACATATACAGTAGAGGGCTGCCTGGTCTTGTCTCAATGAGAGAAGATGTACCTAACCCTGGAGAGACTTGAGGTCTCAGGGAGTAGAGATGCCTGGTGGTGATGGTTGTGGGTTAGGTGGTAGGGTGTGGTGGGGTGGGGTATGTGGTCCGGTAGGGACATTCTCTTGGAGACAGTGGGAAGAGGAATGGGAGGAGGAACTGTCGAGAGTGGACCAGGAGGGTGATGACTGGACTGTAAAAATTAGTTAACAAATATTTAAAAAAAAAAAAAGGAAAAAAAAATAAACCCTGCAATTGGTACCCACTTGCAAACAAAATATTAGTCTTCTCCAGTGGAATATCACTTGGTATGTTAACTATGCTTCAGGAAAGGTCTCATGCCTAAGAGTAGATGGACAACAGAAAATAACTCAGTGGGATTCTTGTAGACATTTTGTCTCATATTGTTTTGTTTGGGCAATTTGTGTCCTATTGGGTTTTGGTTGTATATTTTGGTTTTAGACCTTTTGTTTTTGTGATGTGTGTGTTTTTGTGTGTGTGCATGTATGCATGTATTTCTTGGTTTTGTTTGTTTATTTTCTAAAGAGAAAGAACATGAAATTGAGTTCATGGGAAAGTAGGAAGAACCCAGGAGGAGTTGGGGGAGAAAAAACAGAATCAGAATATACTGTACAAAGCAGTTTTCAATAAAAAGGAAATAAACTAAACAGAGGCCATGGAAGAGCTATGGTTTCTGACTTGCTCTCCATGGCTTGCTGGATCTGCTTTGTAATATACCTCAGAATCACACAGAATTACACGAGCTGGACCTTTCCATATCCATCAACAATCAAGAGAATGCTCCACAGGCTTACCTACAGAAGAATCTGAGTGTGGACATCACAATGGAAGTTTCTCCAATAACTGGAGTTGGTATCTAGCTGATAAAAGTTTAACCTACAGAGTTATAATTTTTTATATTATGCTATACTCAAGTAGTATAATCTACAGTACTTTATTGAAAATGAATTTATAATTTCTTTGTGGCAAGATAATTTTTATTTTATTTCACTCATATCCAACATATAATAATAGTCATACTCTTTTTTATCTAAACATTTTCACACTTGATGTTTAAATAATGCTTATTGAAATCATTCCTTCACAGCACATCTTTCTGATAGTTGTAAACAAGCATAGCCTTTTTCCTTAAGTTGTTGAGAATCTCTGGCATTGCATGAGCAAGTATGAATTTGGATAGTTGTTTCACTCACAGTTGAGAAGAAACAGCTCATTCAGACGGTCAGTAAGATATAATTCAATGCTTTGTCTTAAATAACAATATAGAAATTGATATTGTTTTTATAGTTTTATTTCAAAATGAATTTAATTCTTTATTCCAAACCCTGAGTTATATGTTAAATATATGGTGATATTTCAACCAACTGAATGTTAAGTTTGCTATGTGGTAGCTAAGATACAGTCATGTTAGTAGGTTTAGAGCAATTTATTTTGATCGTGTAGGAGTATCTTCTGTGCCACTGTAGCCTAACATTCACTGGATTTAATTATCCTTGCCCTTTACTCTCACACTGCTGAACTTTTCTTCTCCTTAGCTTAAGGATACTCTTTGTCATTCTATTTATTACTTTCAAGTTTTTATGTCCTCAGAGTCGTTGTACTGATTAAGATATAGTGAATGAGTTAACAAGTCCCGTTTGTGTCTCCATAGTCTCCCAAGAAATTAATGATAGAAAGTGAAAACATAACTGGGAAGTACAATGAAATGAAAATTATGTAAGACTCAAGACCTTATGGAGCAGGTGTGCACATGCTGTGATGGGGAGCAGAGAAGAAATAGAAGATATGCAGTTTCAGACATAGATTATGGGTGCACACATGACTTTTTCTTCATACTATTCATCCCAACCACAGTTTATCCTCCCATTCCTTCATTTTTCAAGCAACTAAATGTTCAAAGTTCTAAATTCAAACAACAGAATGTTAAGTTTGCTATGAGGTAGCTAACACACAGTCACATTAGTAGGTTTAGAGCAATTTATTTTGATCTGTGTAGAGTGTGTTCTGTGCAGCTGTAGGCTAATATTCACTCACCTAACATTCCTTCTAGTGCCTCTACTCCCCTCTTCTCTAGACCCACCCCATCCATTTCCTTTTCAGAAAAATACTGTAGGTAATCCTGTTTATATCTCCTCCTGGCTTTATTAACCTTTGAACACTGTTAGTGCTTCAGAATGAGCTGCTGTTTAGGAAATTAAGTTTTATTTCCTTTAAATGTTCCAAGTGATGATGGATCAAGGACATTTATGAGTACATACTTACCCTAATAACAACATAGTTTTTACTTCTGAGGAAGTATAAAACTGAAAGTGAAGACTAACGCAGTGCATTTCTTTCTAATCTCACAATCAATATAACTTCAATTACCAGTGGGCTGTACCCTCACCTACAACCTGGCTGAAAGTCACAAATACAAGACGAATAAAAGGAAAGTGAAATATAAAATAACTGCATTTGCCAGGTGTTACTTCTCTAGAAATCAAAACTTGACCATTAATAAAGCAGCTGTTTTATGACTAAGAATGGAAATTTAAAATTTTATGATGAAATTCAATAATCACTTTTATTTAAAATGTTATTAAAATAAATTCTAACTTTAATTTATCATTGCAAGATAGATGCTGTCTTATGTGTAACACATTTGTTTTGCCTTAGCTCTGGGTTAATATTTCAAATCTTCTGTGGGACTTTTCTGAATATCTATAGAAAATGATAAAAAGAAACTAGTATGTTTATTGTTCCTTTAAACTAATACCAAGGTGATGAAATATGTGTGTAGTGGTTTGAGTGAAAGTATCCCCCATAGTAGTCCCATAGGGAATAGCACTATTAGGAGGTGTGGCCTTATGGATGAAATATATCACTGGGGTTGGACTTTGAGGTTTCAGATGCTTAATCCAGGTTTAATGTCCTCTCTTCCTGCTGCCTGCCAATCCAGATGTAGAACTCTCAACAACCTCTCCAGTAGTATGTCTGTGTGTACACTGCCGTGCTTACTACCATGATGATAATGAACTGAATGTAAGCCAATCCAAATGAAATATTTTCCTTTATAAGAAGTGCGATGGTTCAGAGTCTGTATGATCTGTGCTAGGCCCTCTGCATATATGCTTTTATTTAGTCTTTAGAATGGCTGTGGGGTGTCTGGACTCTTTTGCCTATATTCAGGACCAGTTTCCTCCTACTGGTTGCCTTGTCATGCCTTGATATGAGAATTTCTGCCTAGACTTATTGCATCTTTTTATGCCATATTTGGTTGATATTACTGTGAGGCCTGAAATGTAGAACCGTAGATCTGGGGGAGAGGATAGTGTTGGAAGGATAGGAGGAGGGGAGGCTGAGGCCAGGATGCATTATGTGGGAGAAGAATAAATTTAGCAAAAGAAATCACATGCTCATGTTGTCTCTTTACAGCACTAGAAACCTTAATTAAGACAACACATTTTATGTTATAATATTTGAGTTTGATATAAACTCAATTATTTTATTACTCATAAATCAATTCAAGTAATTAAGATCCTTTAAGAATCAAGTAAAGTTTAATAAATATTGACAGCAAACTAATCTTCAAAGAATCAGAATATATAACACTAAAGAAAATATGAAGGGTGTTGATATGATTTTTGATCAGAAATATACAACAGTCACATTTCATGGCACCTTTAAATTTTGTTTCTTTGTAATTATAGAATTAAGAATTTTATTTAACTTTCTAGAAATGAGTGTCAAGTTTAAAGAGCAGTAGACTTGAAACAAAATTTTTCACAATTTTTAAATTAACAGATGCTAGTTCTTTCAGTATGACAAACTACTCTGTGGGCATATTAAGGGACCCCTATTTCAAGACCATACTGTTAGCATGGTGGACTTCACATAAGAAAGTTTATGCTGTCAAAGATTGCCATAGAATTGTGTATAAATTTATGAGCGTCACTAGAGGTAATGAGGCAAATTCCTTTTTTAAAAAAAAAAAAACATTATGGTTCATTTATTAAGATTTCTTCCAAGATTATGCCTCCTTGGGCTGATTTCCTTTCTTTTCTTTGAAACACAGAGATTGGAGCTTATGAAAGTAAAAGATTAGGAAAAATAATCATGCCAGATGTGAAGGTGGATGACTGTAATCTAGTATATGGGAGTCTGAGCCAAGCCTTCTCCATTGTGAGATCCTGTCTCAAAATTACAAGAAATAAAGAAGGAAAAACAACAAAACAAAAAAAAAGAGAAAAAATTATAAGTTGTTACACTAAAATTTACATATCAAAAAGTTCAGTCAAAGCCTTGTGAATAAATTCTCCAGCCTATTGTCCATAAGGAATTTTACCTATGTAGAGTTTAACATAATTTATAGAAATGTGAACCAGCTTGAATTATGACTACTTTAACATTTCTAGATATTTATTATGGAAACTACAGTAAAGAGCTTATTGCTAGTCAACTGCTTACAGCAATGCTTGGTGCTTTAGCAATGCCCAAGTTGGTTACAGTTATAATTACTGTTATTAGCACTGTTGTGAATCTGTAGCCTATACTTTTCTTATCAGTGCTTATTTGGTGCTTTCTATCCCCAGAAAAATCAAAGACATGCAAAGAAACAGCTCTGAAACTCACAGATGAAATGACATGAAAGGAAGCACCTAGCCTCTTAGAGACTTAAAGTGGCAGGGTGGGGGATACAGGAGGAGGGGGTACTCAGAAAACAAGGAGTGGGGAAGGATTGTGGGAGGGGGTGACTGGGACGGGTTATAAAGTGAATAAGCAAAAAAATAAAATTAAAAAAGGAAAAAAAAAGAAATTTCAGAGATCTTTTCTGTACAGTATCCCTTAGAGAGTTACTATCACTCAGGGATGTTTGCTCTAAGGAAACAGTAGTAAAGCAATGGCATATCATAAATAAGTGTAACCTGAAAATATACAAGAGGATTTATCACCAACTATCATATCATAGCAATAATGTGATCACCTATAGATCTGTTATTAAAATTCTACTTTTAAAGGACAGTTTTGGCTAATTGTATGTTCTAAGTAAAGATCTAGTTAACAATTCTCATAACACACTATTATTCTTTTTCAGGTATCTCATCACCTGGTAATTAAATAGTGATTTATAGAATTACTTATCTAGCCTGTGTGTGATTTGAGGAAGGGCTCCGTGAGCTCAGTGACTGTATCTTTTCATAATCTTATCTGATGGCTTTGAGCAAGTCAATACAAGGGGAAAATGAGTAAAATCCAAACAAACACACCACTCCAGAACAGTGTTCATTCATCTTCCCTCAGAGTTTCCTTGGAAAAGCCTTACCTCCACTCTGTTCTTACACACGTTGATACATGATTACTTAGTTTAATCTTATGACATGTTGAGAAGTATGTGGGTTTATTTATTTATTTAGTTTTCTTTTTTAAACTTTTTGACAGGGTTTCTCTGTGTGACCCTGGCTGTTCTGGAACTCTCTTTCAGAGAGATTGGTCTCAAACTCAGCAGATTTTCTTGCCTCTGACTCCCACGTGCTGGAATTAAAGGCAAGTGCCATTACAGCTCGGTGGGTATTTTTAACTCTGATTTTATTTTGCTCTTCCAAAAACAGCTAGAAAATTGTGTATGCATTCCTCTACTTCAATCAATAGCTGCACTTACAATGCTTTTAAGCTCACATGTTTCCTTAAACAGCTCTAATTATTTATCTCCTAGCATAGATGGTTCAAAATAAGCCACAAGGAATGTAAACTACATGTAGTACATCATTCTTTAGATGCTTTGGTAAAATTTAAAAGGGGACTATAACAATTCTGATGCGTGAGGCCACTCTCTTTACTTTGTAGATTTGAGAGCAACCGACTGGATAACTCAATATCAAAAACAGGTGCCATTATATTTCCAATATCTTCTTGGATTGTCTTTGTTTGAGATGATTGGCTAGGATACTCTTATCCAAAATTTCTCTTTTCTGGAATTCTCTCCAATATTCATAACCAAAGGATACTATACTACTTTACTTTCTTTACCTGTCATGCTTTATATACGCAACCAGGCTCAGACAATAAATATTTCCTGAACATCAATTTTCTGGGTATTATGCAAAGTCATAGTGGCAGAGTATCATGAAAAAAGTGGTAGTCCAGTGCTCATAGAAACTGCAAACTAGAGACTGCCTGATATAGTACTTATTTTTCTATTTTCAGCAATCACATACATTGAAACATCTATAAGTGTATAATGCTTCCTCAAACACACATTCTAAGGAACAAATGTTCTACTTGAGTTAACAAAGTAACTCAGTTAAGCACCAAAGTCTCTAAGATCCAAAAATAAATAAATACACTTGGAAATATCTCTGATATATAGGAGAAGGAATTTTCTACTTCTGACTTGGGCTGCTAAGAATTGAGAGCCAGGTTTTTCTGGTTGGTATCCTGTTTCTATGCTCTATAAAACTGCAAATTTTGTAAGGTAGATGAAGCAATTCTGCTATTGTAAATGGAAACAAATATATCAAAGAAATATGAATAACACTATATATTAATGATATCAACTAACTCACGTGCTTACTGAGTGAATCACAGATATCCTGTGGTCTAAAACCTTTAACCTGGAGAACCTGGAAAGTTCATGGTATAACTTAGATCAAGCACAGAAGTCTGAAAGAGTGACCAAGAAGGCAATGGCACAGTTCTTGGTCAATGTCCAAAATCTTAGCATTCAAGATTACCAATGTACAATTGCAGGAGAAGGCAGATGCCTTAAGGCTCATGAAGAAAGAGTAAATTCACTCTTTCTGTTCCTTATTGTATTATTGATACAAGAAACTGGGTCATGCCTACTCATACTGAGAAAGGAAATTTACTTAATTTATCAATTCAATTACGGGCATGTACCAGAAAAAAATCCAGTACCACACAAAGAAATGTTTTATAAGATATCTTGCCATTCCATATACCTGTTAGTTGATGAACATATACCTCATTCTTTCAGAAACATTGATATCTTGATTATGAATTGAACTCATTATATAAACAGAGATATAAGCTTGGGAACATAACACATTCAAGATATGATAGATTTGGGGATTTTTAAAAAGAGACCCTTTGTATCATGGAGCTGAGGATGGTTACATATTTACTAGTTCAATTGTGTTTCTGCTGTAAACTGAAGGTGGTCCAAGGATGGAGGTGGTCAATTATCAACAAATGTAGACAAAGGATATGGAGATAGTTTTCCCTGATATTTCCATATTACATTAACATGTCATTTTTCTGGATACCTAAAATACTTGTTTTCTTCTTGAAATTATCTCATTAGGGCTGGAATAAAATTTATATTTGTCTTTCCCCATCTTTAACTTTACAAGGTGTAGTGGACATACTTTGTAATTCATGTAGTTCAAGCCAGCAGATCCCATACTTACTAAGAACCAAACAGATTGTTTATTGAAGGAAATTAATTTGTTCATAGTGCCTTTCTTATAATTTCCTTTCTCCAGAAACTGATGTTGGACACTTATTTAATGAATAGGATATGTTTTCAGAGGTGGAATTAACAGCATATGTCATATTTCTTACTGTCATTTAATACTCCGAATTTACTGTTTTCTATAGAAATGCTATTATGGGCTATTGAATTGTGAATGATGGGATAGTAGTGAACAAAGTCAGGATCTTTATAAAGAGAAAAACAAAAGGAAACATTTGTTAAGTCTTATAATCTTGGTATATTATTCTTTCTCCTCTATCTTCACATGAAAAACCCTCATATTTTAATCATGATCATTTTTTATAGCTCATGACAAATTTAGACTGTGGAAAGTGGGATATGGAGGAGATGAAAGATTAAGTAGACTGTAAATATTCTTTTTGATCAGGGTTTTATAAGCATCTGTTTTTATTTCCTCATAATACAACTGTGTAGTTTAATTAGTATGCTCTCTGAGCAAGTCAACTATAAACCCAAATAGCTTCAAGGAGAGCAATTGTGTGATTTATATAGAACAATCAGCATTTCTAGCACAGTATTTCTTTAATGAAAAGTCAAATCTTTCCTTCACATTTCTTTTGAAAGTCTCTGTATTCTTTCCCGTGTAATTTTATGTTCCCCAACTTGAAACATGACTTCATTAGACAGATTAGTATTCATAGGACACAGTGATTTGATAGTGCTAAAGGCACCGTATTTTATATCTTAACATTATATAATCATTGGATTTCTGGGTAAAATGAGATGCCAATGCCTTTCTCAGTGTGTGTGTGTGTGTGTGTGTGTGTGTGTGTGTGTATTCTTTCAGAAAGTTTGTGTGTCTCTATGAAGACAATATATTATAAATTTACATATCAAGTCTTCAGATATTTGTACTAAACCATAAGAAATTATCATATTTGAGTGGATACATTATAGGCAATATAAATATTTGTTCACAAAACTTATTTAAATAAGCTGGTGATTATATTTAAAAACATGAATTCAGTCACTTAAAATTCACAAAAACAGTGCTATGTGAGTATCCTAAGTATAGGCAATGATCTTGTTCTATTGGCAGAAGGTAACCATCTAAAGATTTTCCTTGGATACAAAGAGCATCAGCTATTTTGTTAAGAATGCCATCAGTGAACAGTTACAACATGATTTCTCAAAGTGTAAGAGCCTGAGGCATAGGGAAGTTGATAAAAGACTCCTAGAAAAGTGAACTGATAGAGGCAAACTGAGAGTCGGTCTCATGTATTCAGAAAACCCAGTGATTCTCTTTTCGATTTGTTATTGTTCACATTTTGGGCTTGTTTTTAAGGTCTTTTCCTGATTAAATTTCCACATTGATTTACATTTACCCAATTAAAGACTTTTTTTTCCTCCTGCTTCAAATTATGGTTTTTTCAGTGTAGGTACTATGGAACTGAATTGTGATCATATCTGTAGATACATGGCCAGTGTGATGGTTAAGACTGATTGATTGCCATCATTCAGATTGGATTAAGCGATACCTAGGAGACTGGCCAAGCAGATGTCTGGTTATATCTATGAGGGCATTTCCAAATTTCATCAGGACTCTGACCTAATTAATTATGTAGTCTGTTTATTGCATCAGAATTTGAATAGATTATTTGAAAGTGGTAGAACTGAAGAACGTGCTCCTTGATTGCATAAACTAGGTCACAAGCAAGTTAGTACAAGAACTAAATATCATGGTTTTGCCCATCTTCTTCTATGTTTTCTGGGTGCTACACATAAATCTTGACATGATAGTCGACCTTATCATTGGTCAGGAACACAAGCCGAATTGCCAAGGAATGAATCTTCTGAAACTCTGATCCTAACTAAATCTTTCTATTTAAAAGACATTTCTCTTTTATTTCTACTTAAAAGGCATTTCTCTGTTAGTATATATCATTCCTGTTACTTCACAGGAAGGAAAAACAAACACACCCTGCTTAAAAGAAAACTACACATCCATGAGTCATGTTACAGATTTCTTTGTTCAGAAGAAAAATGTGTTCTTAAATCTGAAACACTTAGACTTACATGATTTTCAGTTGAATACTGATTGCTCTTCCCATGGTAAATGATAATATGTCAAAATTATAAATGATATAGAAGGCCACCTTATGACTATGTTCCTGATACAACTGTAATGGCATCCATGACCTATAGTGTATGGCATAATCTTCTGAAGCCAGGTTCTTAAACTCCTTTTCTCTAAGTACTTTGTTCTCGAGTCAGCCCTTATCAATTCCTATCAACCTCTAAAATCTGGGCCCAGGACTTGTACTTTTAAAACATTTTGTTCCTGTTCAGTGATCTGCAGGTCTTGATTACAGAGATTTAAAAGGTCTTCGTGGTCTGATCCAAGGCCCAGCAACTGTTGGCAGGAACCATTATAAATAATTTATTATAGGAATATCTGTTCTGATTTAGTGAGTGCTCTGGGAAATGGACAGTCAAATTGCTCACCTCTCTCCTAATAACATTTAAAATACAGGAAACAAATGGGATGGGAGCAGCAAATTGTGTCCATTATACTTAAATCAGAGGAACTATTTGTACATTTCCCAGAAAATAAGATTTAAATGTCATCCAAATAGAACATGCAATGCTAGGTAAATCACTATGAAATCCTTTTTCCAGAAATTTTGCTTGCCTGATGTTTTAATTTTGTCAACAGAGAATACTTACTTGTATTAGGGTAGTTAGAAAAGTTTCCATGGAATTTGGGACTGGCAATGGGAGGATAAGATTTCATAAGAGAAAACAGGAGATATGCATCCAGACAATAAATAATATTGAGCAACATGAAAGATAAAATATACAAATAGAGAGAATGAATAGAGTTGATGTTAGCCCGTAAGTCCTCACTGAGATGGCAGTGTTTTAGTTGGGATTTGAGCCATGAAAATGAGGCTGCCATAAAGATATTTTAGGGTAGTGTGCTCTTTGTAAATATCTTCAAGTCAATCAGAGTATTTCTGAGATAAGAATAGGCTTTATCTGTTTAAAAGGCAAAATGAAAGCACCATGAGACAAGTATTTCCCAGAGGTTGTGGGTATAAAGAATAGAGAGGAAGACAATTCATGCATAATGAAACATTATTAAATATGCAAGAAACAAATTAGACTTCTAGGCAAAGATATTATGATCATTGTAGTGGTTTGAATGAGATACCCTTCATCTAGACTCATATATATGAATACCCCATCCCTAGTTGGGGGAACTGTTTGGGAAAGATTAAGAGGTGTGCTGAAGAAGATTTGTTACTATATTTCAGAAGCCTTCAGTCTAGAGCCTGTGAATCAATACATGAGCTTTCAGCTAGTGCTTCAACACCATGCCTGTCTGCCTGTTGCCATGCTCCCTATCATGAAAGTCATGGACTCCAAACTTCTGAAAGTGTAAGTACTCAATAAACTCTTTCATGTGTAAATTGTCTTGGTCTTGATGTCTAATAAAGACAATAGAAAAGTAACTAGGACACACACACACACACACACGAACACATACACACAAGAGTTTTGTTTTGTTTTCAAAACTAAGTGAGGGGGAAGAAAGGAGTTCAGGAAAGATGACAATCATTGATTCAATTACCAAATTAGAGGTTTCAATAAGTGAAGGAGCTCATAGTGACATGACAAGTAGAGGGAAAGAATAGGTTTAAGGTGTACTTTTAATTATTTCATAAACAGTTGGATGGATAGTGAGTCCTGAAGAGATTAGGGAGACAAAGGATATATATATATAATAAAGGTGATCTATGACATGCCTATAGTCAACATAAAATTAAATGGAGAGAAACAAAGAGCGCTTTCACTTAAATCGGGGACAAGACGAAGGTGTCCACGCTATATACCAATTCAATAATGCATTTGAAGTCTTAGCTACAGAAATAAGACAACAGAAGGAGATACAATTTGGAAAGGAAGAAGTCCAAGCATTGATATTTACTGTGATAGTGTATATAAATGTCCCTAAAAGTTCTAGTAGGGAATGTGTACAGATGATAAACTCTTTAGCAAAGTACCTCCATACAAGATTTAAAACTCTCCAAATCAGTATTCCGCCTACATACAAAATTCAAATGGACTGAGATAAAAATCAGAGAAACAACATGCTTCACAATAGCCTCAAATAATATAAAATATCCTGTAGTAACTATAACCAAACAAGTGAAAGACTTGTATGATAACGTCTTCTTTCAAAGAAATGAATTGAAGGAGATATCAGAAGATGGAAAGATCTCCTATATTCATGGGTCACTAGAATTAACGTAGTAAGAATATCATTCTATCAAAAACAATCTGTAGACTCAATGGAATTCTATCAAAATTCCTCCAAAATTCTTTACAGGTCTTGAAGCAACAATTCTCAACTCTGTGTGGAAGAACAAAATACTCATGATAACTAATACAATCGTGAACAATAAAAGAACTTCTGGAGGTATCAGCATCCCTAATTTCACAACTAGAGTAATATAAACTGCATGGTATCTCACAAAATGAGACACATTAATCAACAGAATCAAATTGAAGACCCAGACATAAATTCAAACACATATGGATCTCTAATTTTTGTAAATTGTGATTAAAAAAATAAAACAACGAAAAATACACAATGGAAAAAAGACAGCATTGTCAACAAATAGTGCTGCACAAACTGAACTTTTGCAAGTAGAAGAATGTATATGGATTATTTAAATATTAGCATCTGGATGGATCTCTCATGATTGAGTATCATTAGCTTCATAAGAAGAGGGAGAGAGATCAGAGAAAGACAAAATCAGGTATCAATTCTGTGTCTCCTGTCTTGCTGACGTTGTACCACACAGTTCTACCATCAAAAGGCCATCATTACATGTGGCTTCTTGACCTTAAGGAAGCCTAGATAATCCTACTTTCTTTATAAAAATAAATTACCTTTGATATTTCATTATATTAACAAACTAGACTAGTGTAATTGAATGGATTATATTTAGATATGACTCTACTAATACAAGGGCTCATCCAATCCCTTACTTCAAACTCATCAGGATGTCATGGTAGGTTGTAAAGCTTTCCCCATCTACTTCACAATGGTAAATAAGCTGTTCCAGAGCTGCATCTCTTGCTTTTAAATAATTATATACTTAGATAAGGCTTAAAGGATATATCAATGATATTTAGACTTTCCCTATCATGTGTGTATGTGTGTGTGTGTGTGTGTGTGTGTGTGTGTGTGTAGTGACTATAGAGGATAATTGAATATTTTGTTGTTCTATAACATTTGTATTCTTATTTCTAGATTGAACTAAGCCTCCTTTAGTAATCCATGCAATGATTGTGACAATGTCCCAAGTGGGTTTTGTGGATTGAGAAGGAGAAGAATAAGAAGGAGGAGGAGGAGGAGGAGGAGGAGGAGGAGGAGGAGGAGGAGGAGGAGGAGGAGGAGGGAGGAGAGGAGGAGGAGAAGGAGGAGGAAGAGACAGAATGGAGATGTTTAAGACCACATTGCTGTCTAAAACAGTTTCCATTCAATTGACTATTAACTTCTGGAAAACATTTCTTACATGTTCCCAAAGATGAATGTAAAAACCTAAGGTAAAGATACATTGACATGACGCCTAGGGAACAAGATTCTAGAACAACACAAATCTGTTTACAATGTGGACCAAAAGTAAAAATGGGTTTTTCTGCATTTTGATAGTCTCAAAATCACGCAGAATGACCAGAGACTTTTTCTGTAGCCAGGAATTTTATTCAGGAATGATGATTTTGTAGCATGGGCTATTTTCTTAAGAATATGATATATTCTCTTTTTAATTTTTACTTAAAAATCTAACTTTTAATATAACACTAACTTTTGAAAACTTATTGAAAAAAAACTAGCTAATCTTAAATCTGTGTATGTCTCTAAGATAAATAAAATGAATTATTTCAAGAAAAGTCATAGAATATTTATTAAACCTCAGTCCTAATAATAAAACAGTATGTGCTCTTCTCATGAAGTACAGGTTCTGACCTACATTAAGTAGTATATATACTCTCTATCTTTATCTAAAATATCTATAAATTTCTTATAATGAGATTTTCTGAACTCAAGACAGCACAATGTATAGAACCATTTTCACTGAACTCTTGACACTAGACATAAATGCATTAGTATCTCCATTTACTTCATAAAACTATCATTTACATTTATATTATGTTTTAAAAGCTACTTGTTATCACAAATGGGATCATTCTCTCTAAGTTTTAAGTCAGAAATCAAGCCTGAGTTTCTCTACCTGTAGCTAATTCCTTTCTTCTGTTACAATGGAGAAATGTACAATTTGTACTTACAAAGCATGGCAAATGTAATAGCTACTAAATTTAATTAAATTTATAAATGAATAGCCATATATTTCAAAGCCATGTAGCCAAAGGATGGCATTTGGTTCACTTCAGTCTTTTACAGCAGAGTATAATTGGATGATTGGTACTTGCAGTGTGAGGAACACTGTAGTCAGACAGAGCTGAAGGAACAATTCTGAACACAGTTCATCTCATGACAATACTGTTGGAAAACCCTTTTTTGCTCTGTGAGAAACTTCTTGATTTTTGTCATACAGCACTTTCTAAAGACCTTTACCATGAGACTGTAATTGTCTGTCATGTCTCTTTCATAAACACATCAAGTTTTAAGACTTGTTTCCATTCACTTCATGATTTTAGGTTTCAGGAGGGCAAAAGGTTAGGAATGGTTGAATTTTAAATGACAATACAGACAAAATCATATTCTTGGTTAGAAAAAGAATGGCAAATGGATTGGAAGTATTAATCAGCAGGGCCAGCTATGGAAATCCAATCTACACAATATGTTCCTCTGCAGTTGTAAAACAGTAGCCATCTTGAGAAACAGAAAATACTTCACTCTAGGATCCACGTTTCTGAGTAGTATGTCTATACTGTAAAGGGCAAGCCTACCTAGAACCATGAACTTCTGATACTGGGACCACATAGCATCATAGGGCTCATAAAATTAGAAAAATTTCATGTCATATTCTTTGATATCTTACTTCATATTGTATAAGCTATGCTTCCACAGAAAACTAAAACAACCCCTAATATGTTCCCAGGTTATAGATGGGCATTTATTACTCCACCTTTATTTATGGTGCAGGACTGTTAAACAGAAACTGCAAATGGGATCCTTCCATTTTAATGTATATGCTCCTGATAATCTTTTATAAATGTTCAATTCTGAGTCTGGCCTCTTGGTTGTGGTTCCTTGACCTTCCTTCCTATCACTGGTTTCCAAGATCATCACAAAAGTGAGCTTTTACATGGTTCACAAAGTCATGAATAATTTTAGAAATCCAGAGCTTGAGATAGTCAGATCTGAACTCAATTGTATCCTTATCATCTGAAGATCAAGCAGTCTTCACAATGGTACATCTTGGATTGATTAATTAATCAACAAATTAAGAGGCCAATGTTTAGTTATCTGGAATAGTATGATTGAGTTTATGGTGAATATATATATAATTTCCTAGTATCAAGATACCATGGTAATGACATTTCTATTGTTTTCCCTGTATTATGATACAATATATAATATTTTATTAAGACTATGGATAATTTAATATTTTAACATTGGCCTTGAGCATAAGAATAATATTTTCTTCTATACACCAATATATACTACACTATGAGAGTGTTGATTTGATAAGTATATTAAAATAACAGCATTAGGCATGTATTCAGCTTCATCTCTCTTCCTAATATATGTTTTTACACCTTTAGTGACATAATTATTCATCACCTTCTGCATGCACGACAAAAAAGGAGGGGAGAAAATTACCTATGTCTTCAAGTAATTTATAACTAACTGGAGAAAGAGGAAGGAGCCTGATACATTTACTTCTTGGTGCAAGTGCAAATTATACTTTTGTAAATGAAGAGGGAAAGAAAGTACAGGCATCATCAATATTAAAGAAACCACTCACCCACAAGCATGTCTGGAAACAGAGGTGTTCCCTTCTAATCATTCTTTTCAGGCAGAAGTCCAGAAGAAAACAAAAGAAGGCAGATTTTCAATCTCATCTATCCAAATGTGTTATTTCTGTCTTACTTATTTCAAAGGGAAGTTATGCTGTGTGTGTTCATGTGTGTATGTGTGTGTGTGTGTGTGTGTGTGTGTGTGTTGTGTGTGTATGTGCTTGACTCTGTCTTTGTCTCTGTTTCTCTGTCCCTTTGTCTGTTTATAGATAGCTTTTTAAAATAAATTTATTTGCCTCGGTTGTCAAAAATGAAACTCTACATAATTAGATATACCTATGTTTCTGACATACTATTTTAAATGAATGAAGTGATAAAATATTCACTTGGAGTTTTTCCTTTATTTTGATTTGAGGACTGCTAAAGTCACAAGGCAAAATAAATCTCATTTAAACTGCTTCAATGTAGAAACCTTATTTTTCTTTTTCATTTTATTGGATATTCTCTTTTTTTACATTTCAAATGTTATTTCTTTTCCCAGTCCCTCCCCACACCTGAAATCCCCTATTCCATCCCACCTACCCTGCTTCTAGGAGGGTGTGCCTCCACCCACCCACTCCCGCCTCCCTGCCCTCAAATTCCCCTACACTGGGGCTATATCTTGATCTTTTTGTTGTACTCCTAAAAGTGGGAATGGGGCTTTGTATGACTCATTTGCCTGTTTTGGGGACCCTATTCTTCCCACTGGTTGCTTCATCAGCTTTAATAAGAGGGGAGGTACCTACCTAGTCTTATTGCAACTTGATATAGCATGTTTGATTGATAGCCTTGGAAGGCCTGCCTCTTTCTGAAGGGAGATGGAGGAGTGGATGGAAGGGAGATGGGGTAGGAAGAACTGGGAAAAGAAATTGGAGGGGAAACTGCAGTGGAGATGTAATATATGAGAAAAGAATTAAAATTTTAAAAAGCAAGCAAACAAAAACTTTGCCTCACTCCTTGCTACAAGTATTTTGAGATTTGAATCTAAGACATCAAAAGTTATTTATTTATTTATTTATTTATTTATTATTATTATTTATTTATTTGAAGATGGATTTGTAGGACTTTAGGTCTCAGTTTGAATTTAAGATTAAAAGAATTCCACTGTCCCAGGAAATATCCTGGGAGGGGTACATTCCTTAGCCAGAGGACACTTGCTAGATTAACATTCAGAGGAAGAAGGGAGATGCTGATTAACATTCCTCAGACCTCAGGGGAGGGAACCCACTTGCAGGTGAGGAGGGCCCAGAGCATGTAGGCACATTCCAGGAAAGGGGCCCCAGGGAGGTGGTCAGGAAACAGCCCTTAACATGGCAAATCTGGGCAAACTTTTATGACACTCTGTTGTAAAAGTAATGTGTGAATCTTAGTCACCTAGAGACTGGACCTGAGAAGGTCAGCCTTTGTGGTCGCCCTTGTGAACTCTGTATAAGAACTTCTCCCAGCTTTTGTTCGGACTCTTTTGCCTGTATGCGAGAGAGTCTTAGTGCACTAGTATCATTAAACCTCATGTTATTGCAACAAGTCCCATCCGTGTGTTTTTCTGTGGGAGTGTGTCCCCTGGTTTTGGATCTTAGAGTCCAACAGATTGTCTACACTTACATTAGATTGGTTGTTTGTTTGTCTGTTCTAAGGCAGCTCACTTAATAAAATTCTTATTTAAGAATGAGAAAATGAGCACGGTTTAGGGGTATGAAAGCTATTATAGATTCAATGTGCTAATATAAATGGATTGGGTGAGGTTTTTGTAAAGATATTTTTTAAAAAGTGTGTGTGTGTGTGTGTGTGTGTGTGTGTGTGTGTGTGTGATGGTACAGTAAATACAAAAGACAGAAGAAAGAGCAAGATCCACTGATCTGGAGTTAGAGATGGTTGTGTGCCACAGTATATTAGTGCTAGGAACAGAACAGAACAGAAAACAGAACAGAACAGAAAACAGAATGGAATGGGGTGGAACCGAGTAGAGCAGAGCTGAGAAGAGTGGAGCAAAGTAGAACAAAACATTTTCTTAACTGCTGAGCCATTTCTCTAGGCTTGGGTGAAGTGTTTTACAATCTCTCCTTTTTACCTATATGAAAATCTACATGGTAAGACTTGTTTAACTGTTGCTGGGAGCCAATCTGATTCAATTCTTTCCCTGAGACTGTGATATACACATAAGGAATTTATTTGTCTAAAACCAGGTATATGCTTGTCAAAATTGGTTATGTCTTCCAGTAGAGTCCTTGGAGAAACAGCAGCTTTTTAAAAAAAAAAAATTGGATATTTTCTTTATTTACATTTCAAATATTATCCAGTTTTCAGGTCCTCTCCCCCCAAACCCCTATCCCATCCCATCCCCCCTGCTTCTATGAGGTACTCCCTTACCTATCCACCCACTCCCATTTCCTGCCCTTCAAATTCTCCTACACTAGGGCATCAAGGCTTCACAGGACCAAAGGCTTCCCTTCCCATTGATGCCTGACAAGGCCAGAACCAGCTCTTCTAACTCTAAGGGATTACTGTTAGATATTCACACCACCCAAATAGAAGGAAAGGTTTTCCCTGCAGTAGACTCCCTTTGTAAACTTTGTATACTTTGTAAGCCTTCAAGGTAGGACCCTCCTGAGGAACTCCAGCTGCCAGGCCCCATCCCTAGACCTCCCTAACTCTCATAACTGTCACAAAGGTCATCTCCAGCCCCTCAACAGGACCCTTCCTAGATTATTCTAATTTTAGGTAAAACGTCCTGACAAAAATCAGTTATTCCTAAGTGAGAAAACCCACCAATCCCTGAACAGAAAAACCCAACAGCCCATGAGCTCCACCAAGCTCAGGACTTGAAATCCCGTCAATCCTCACCCTGAAACTCTCCACCCTAGAAGGCTCTAACCCTAAGGACCCCTACATAAGCACTGCACTTTGTCTAACTCCTGCTGCTGTTAACTCTCTTGGAAGCATAGGCAGCTTCTTCTGGATTTATCCCATACACACCCTGGGCCTCCAATAAATATTTTATTACTCTCTCATCAGAAGAAGACAAGAAGCAATGAAGAGACTAAGGGAGAAAGCAAACAGAAGGTATAGCTGCTTATATTCTAGTGCTAATTATGTCCCTCCCCCCTAAAAAAACCTCTTGGCACAAGAACCTCTGCACATAGCTTCTGGGAGCCTGCCCCTAGTTGGTTCTGAATGGTAAATAAATGATGCCAACAGCCAATAGCTGGAGAGTACAGACAGAGGCCGGATTTTTAGAATTCTTTGGAACCCAGAGAAGAGGAAGGAAAAGGGAAATCTGACAGGTTGGAGAGTGTGGAGGAGAGAAGAGACATCATGCCTGAGAAGAGTTCAGGACAGAGAGGCATAGCCACCATGTGAAAGAGCTGGGAGATTGCAGCCCTAACTGTGTCCAGGGGGCCAAGATAGAACTTAGATTTAGTAAATAACTCGGGATTAACCTTATGGATTAGGCAGTGGCCCTGCTATTGTGCTATTTAAGGCATATTAAAATATGAAGGCTGTGTGTGTCTATTTCATCTTGGAGCATAAACCATTGAGGCAGGTAGTGAATCCACCTACGCTGGAATTTATTTAAATTTATTATTCACCAAGAAGGAGCAAGGCTGAGCTCCTCTGCTCAGCTGTGCATACCCTCCCCTGGGAGTTTCAACGCCTCTGCCGAGGAGACTTCTCAGAGCTGTGTGGTTCCTGAGGTCCTGTGTCTTGTCTCAGGATGCCTTTCCATTGGCACACTATCCCACCTTAGAGCCTTGTGGTTCCTGGACTCCCATGCTCCAAGGTGACCTTCCTATGGGACACTGCACTACCTCAGAGCTGTTTGGTTCCTGGGTGAGTCTCTGGACACTTTCAGAAAGACCAACAGCTCTGGTTACCAGTTCCAAGGCCCCAGTATGCTTGATCTCTAATGCATTTGATACATCCTGTATCCTTTTTGTGCAGCATTCCTTGATTGGCTTCCTGTAGACTCTGTCCTATTGTATGGTAGTTTTTTGCTGATAGCGTTATATTTTTCCTTTTAGGAAAACTGTAGAAGATGCTTTAATTCTTAATAAACTTGCTTGGCTTAAGTCCTAGTTTGTGGAACATCTCCTGATCCTACGTTTCCTATCCTCTTTGGCTCCCTCATCCCTTGGCCTTTCCCTGCTAGAACCACGCCAATGAGGAATGATTATGTTCTCCACTCTCAGACTTTTCTAATTTTTGTTTATGATGTGATTCCTGTAGACCATGATAGCTTCAACTTGCTAAATAGTTGGGGCCATCCTTGAATTCATCTGTTGCTGTCTCTTGGGTGCTAGTATTACAGGAACACATCATCACACACAGCTACTTGTACTGTTGCAACAATACTTTTCATAACGTTTTATTTCAAGTGTATGGAATGCATACCATGAAATAGCAACTTTTCAACGAGTGTTATCTCCATAGGTGCCATTTTCAGTTTTATTTCCCAGGAAGAGCCAGATGTAGGGCATGAAAAGTATTTGTATCTCAGAACATGTGGCTTACAAAATTTCAAATCATTTGCTAGAAAACAGGTTTCTCTGCTTCAACACAAAGCTCCCAGGTCCAAATCAACCAATTTACAAAGTCATTTGTAGTTCTTCAGACTTCTGGGTAATGTGTCAGGTTCACAGCCATGGCCTTACTTCAGGTAATTACTGCCTGGACAGGGAATTGTAAAAGAGCAGAATAAATAGAGCACATTTTAGACTGATGTCAACATTTGGGCTGACAAATGGTGTTTTCTTCATTTTGATTTCGTAGTAGAAAGTAGACTACTAGATCATTTAAGGAATAAAAGATTGAACTGAAAAGTCATAAACCTGAACAATCAATCATCCAGCATTTCAGAAACTACATAAAGCCATGCAGGCACAATGTACTAGTTTTAAAAATATCGATCTATAGAATATTGTTCTTACAGCTTTCTCCTTTTCATTATCTCGGCTAAGTCACTTGTATCTTAGTAGTTATTAACTCAACCATTGAACCAGTCTTGTTTTTTGTCACCTTGAAAACAAATTTATATATATATATATATATATATATATATATTATATATATATCCATATATATCTCAAAGCATTCACTAATATCTCATTTCTCATCAGACCACATCACTGCCTAAAACTATAAATTCCTTATCATTTGATGGACAAAATCTAAGATTCTTATCAACCTTTCACTACCAGAATCTACATTTTACCTTTCATTAATTGAAGATTTTTATACCCATGCATTGAAAGATAAATCTTCTAAATAACTTGCTAGATTCTTTTCTCCAAATGTAAAGCTAGAAAACAACTATCACATAAGTGGTTGTGATGGTATAAAGTGTTCATAGTAAATTTCTCTCTTCATACATCGTTTCTTCAATATGGCCTTTTCATATACAAAGGACTGAAACTGTTAATACTCTCCTGAGTGGTATTAAATATTATGAAACTGTTTGATAACTAATCTGTATTGAAATTCAGCTACTGAATTTTCAGTGCACACAGATTGTTAGAATGTTTAGGAAATCACTCCGTCGGTAGAGATCTTTCCATATAAGCATGATGACCTGAGTTTGGCTCTCATTACTCATAGGTAAGTGCATATGTAATACCTCCACTGGGAATGTGAAGACAGGTAGATTCTCAGATTTTGCTGGCTATCCATTCTAGCCAAACTGATGAGCTCTGGGTTCAATTAAGAGAAGTTGTTACAAATAACAAGTTGGGGAAAGGACAAATTACACCCACAGTGGACTCCTGCACATATCTATGCATATGCATCAATGTACATAAACACATCACACACACATGTATATCACATACACATATACAGGAAAATAAATCTTAGAAACAAAATCACCAACATGTTAGTAGTGCTTTTTGTTCCTATTGCAAAAATTGGGTAGGATATTTTAAAATTCTTTACTGTTTGTTGAAATAATTTTCTTCTACTTGGTGCCAGAGAGTACATCATTTTGAAATTCCATCCCAAATACTCACTCCAGCACTTAAAGTCTTGAAATAGACCTGCGATGAGAGGATGAGCAGACATTCTAACTCTGGCCTTACCATGAAGCAGAGGAGGCGTCTAGTGAAGTGTGACATGACCAGCGATGATATAAAATGATGAGGTGCAGGATTTCAATTTTATACTGTCCTTGCCTGCTAAATTGCCAAAGGTTAGAACAAAGAATCTTATGTGCAGTCTAAATACTTATTGTACATTTTTCATGAATTTTAAATAGTGATGATTCCGGTTATTTTCATTTGTATTCTATAATGTTATGAAACAGAGCAGGTGAGTAAGGGAGTGAGTGAATATGAGCCACTATTCTTAAAAAAAAGTGTACCCTGTCACTTTCTTTCATCAGCTCTATTAGGTAATCAATACTTAACTGTGTTGTTGTAAGTTCCTGCCCAAAATTGCACTGTTTAATATATCCATTAACTGTAATTTACTAATTACCTGAACTATATCTTAAAATAATTAGCAGAGAATGGACTATTCTTCTCTGTACATTGTGTAATGTGACCATAATGCTTTTGATAGATTTCAACATGTGAATGCTTCCTTCAAGATCTTTGTCCCCTTTATATTGATCTTCATTTCAGAGCTACAAATTTACTATTGTTTTTATCCTTTCTACTGCTTTTCATGCACTATAATTGTTAATTTAGGAATTACATCTGCAGCTATGTGTACAGACCATCATATTTCTTGTTTCTCTTTTGAGATGCATATGCTCTTTTGAACTCAGGGCCAATAGCACTATTACATGTCTGAACAAAATGTAAGTAACAAATATTATTTTCCTTAAGCATCGCATAGTCTCTCTGCACTATTATCACAGAGCACTCCAGAATTTGGGTAATTTCCATCAAAGCTACATGAAGGCATGTGTTTATAGAACTGGAGTTGAGGAAAGGTAGAGGAAACCTTGCTCGACCAGAGCTGAGTCATTCTCTGTGTGTGTGATTTTGTGGATGACCACAAAACTCTGAATATTGACTTGTATTTACAGACACTTTGTATTACATATTGAAGACTAATTGTGTAATATTCCCTTGGTTTATTTATGTGAACATGAAAGTTAAAAAATAAAACCTGGACGAACATTTTTATTGTGCTTTTGTGTATTATTTTTATTTGACATGTGGAAACTAGTATGTCACAATAGTAGTAGCTAATGTTGCCTGTGGTTGCTACATTTATTTAATATATATTATACCTAAGGTAGTTACTAATATTTATTGTTGGATTTATTCTTCAGAGCAAAAGTTATAATTTTTTTTATAAATTTATAGTCTTACCTCATAAGGCATAAAACTGATGGTTAAATATATTAAAGACTTCCTCATGAATAAATAGACATAAAATGAGAAATGGAGCATTAGAAAACAGGATAACAGATCCAGGCTAATATCATCTATATACTTTTGTGTTTTTCAAGAAACTGTGCAAATTATAAATTTGAAGATAGTCACATACAAGCAAGAAAGGGAGCCAGTTCTCCATGTGTCTGGAGAATGTACATAACCTTAAGATTTTACCTTTGAAATATTAAAGAGAAACCATCATTGCTAACTTATATATTATATTATAAAATGAACAGACTATGCTGATTCAGAAAAAAATGTTTTCAAAAGCACCCATGGCAATTTTGGATTCAATGATACTGGAGTACCAATTATTCTATTAAAAGATACTTTGAAATTACAAAACTGTGCAATATGAAAGTGACTCATGAAGAATATGAAAGTTTAGAAACTAATGTGTTATTTTGGAATATTGCAAAAGCACTGTTTCTAATATGTGAGGAACAATGGTTGATTGATATAATAATACTAGCCTAATAAGATATCTAGGCAAAGCAAAAATAATTGTGGGTTCCAATCATAAATTGGAATAAAGATATACTTCTTAAAATATTCCAATGCAAGAAAAATATCTTAGGAAAGATTTCTAAATTAAGAATGGCAAATTGTTTTCAAATTTTACTAAAATCTGCCCTATGAAATATGCTTATAGATTTAAAAAAAGATAAAAATATGTGCTTTAAAATCAGTTTATCCCAAAGAAAATTAGTATAATGTATATGAATAGGCTTAGTTTCTGTTATAAAAGCTGATGTAAACAAAAAATTAATAATAGTTTTTTATTTTATTTTCAAGATAGTTTCATGTACATATTCTTAATCCATCCAGGTTGGAAACTGAATTAGTCATCATATCGGTCATTAAATTAGAGTAGTAATAGTAATCCATATGAGTGAGTGAAGGCCTCAGCTTAGTCTTTCAGAGGCTCTAACCTTGGGAAGATTTTGATAAACTGAAATAACTGCTGACAAGTAAGACATGAGCTTACAAGGTAGAGAAAAAAAGTCTCACAAGAAGAAGATACTAATTGAGGACACAAAAAGATATCTAGCAGAATGTTTCATTGGGTAATTTAAATTAAAATGGCAATAAAGCATATATTTATTCGAATTCCCAAAACCCAGGTCATTGGACTATACACACTTTGTGGGAATATGGAGCAACAAAGACTTTTATTGATGAGCGAATGTATGATGGCGTCAAGCTTGGGAGACAATTTTGTTGTCTATTTCATACAAAGCCAAATTCTGGTCAACTTTCAAATTGATTGAGAAGACACTTTTGTCTACAGAAAGTTCAATGAAACCTTATTTATTCTTGATCAAACATAGAAGAACACATAATATACCCAGTAAGAGATTAGTAGGTAAATAGATAAATGGTGGTTCACCTAGCCCATAGAATATTATTCAGCACTATAAATAAATGAGCTATAAAGCCATAAACCCCAGAAAACTCAAATGCACAACACTAGGTAAAAGAGGCCAATTTGGAAGCATGGTCATACTATGTGATTACAAATATATAATATTCTAGAAAAGGGAAAACTCTGCATGTAAAAAAATAATCTTATGCTGTGAAGACTTATAAATTGATAGGACCAAATTGTCATGAAACTTGAGGTCAGTACATAGAACTAATTTTTGTTAGGACACTGAAATCACTCTCTACAACTTTGCAATGAAGGCTACATGTACAAACCCATAGAACATTCATGATTAAGAGTGAACTCAAATGTAAACAAAAGCCTTTGAGTACTGATGATATGTCAGTATAGGGTCATCAATTATAATAAGAAAACCACTCTTCCAAGTATGTTATTCTTGAAAGAACCTGTGTATCTGTGTGGACAAGAGATATGGAAAGCTCTGTTTTGATATAATGTACTATTTGGTTTGGTGAACAGATTCTGCAATTTAGATGAATTAACTTGCTTATTAAAAATTTAAAACACTAACTGAACTTGTATATTCTTCAAGAAAAACTTTGAAAATTGAGTGATCTGCATTGAATTTGGTAATTTGGTCTAACAGAATGTATAAATATATCAAGCCAGTAGCTAAGACTAGAAGAAAACATAAAGAAAAATAGTTTACCACCTTGATCCTTGGAGAATGCCCATGAGCATGCTTGGGGAGAAGAAGACATAGAAAGAAGAGTAAGCCAGTGGTTAAAAGTCAATGAAAACACAAGTTGAGTACAAAGCCAACTAAATTACGGTCTCTTACTCATGCTAACAATTCATAGAAGCACATGAAAACAGATATTCAAAAATGAAGTTATGTAACCATGCAAAGATTCTTTGCATAATGATGAACCAAAATTCTTAGGGTAAGCTGAAAAAGATGAAAAGATAAATTGTGAGAAGATTTGTATATATCTCAGGAAGATATAGCTCAATGCTGTGTAAGGGAGGACTTCAAAAGACTGAAGATTTTTTTTTTTTAAAAAGAAGCATAATAGTAATGACAAGAATGATCTAAAGGGAATGATACTATTTGCAGTATGGTGAATAAAAGAAAAACTTGCAGATACAAGGCATAATGTTGATTCAGTTATAAAGGGAAGGGTTTAACCTGTACTAGGGTTATGAGTATTCTGCATTTTCATGAAAAGAAGGCAGAAAACATGAACACAGATGCAGTGAAGAGGTCCTTAGGAGAGCATGTGAGGATCCACTCCTGATTCTCTTTCATAGTGACATAAGATGCTCATTTATATCCCGAGTAAATATTAGAAAATATAGAAGCACAAGAAGAGACAATAAGATATAACAGTGATAATGGACTTTGAGATCACAATAGCCTAATATTGGCAACACTAATGTTTCAGTTGAGGCTAGTGATCTGGAATTTAAAATAAGACCTGCCAAGAAAATTTCAAATTTTCTTTAGCAAATATTGATTGTACCAATAGAAGTGCAGAATAAACAAAAAAAAATTGAGTTTAACAAGTATTAGAGATTTTTTCCCAAGGAAAAGGGAAGTTCATAGTGGTTGCAGATATATGGGAAGATAACTATGTGTGATGAATTGAGTAATTTAACAGACACAAATTGGAGTGGGTATATGGACAGAGATGAGATACCATGAGAAGACATTAATAGCAATTAATTCTAAAATTAATAGTACCAAGAATTATTGGAATCAAAATTCTATATGTCATAATCTGAACACATGAGGTGCATATTTGTGTGCATTGTAGGAAGAGACAAGGTCTGCATTAGGGCATAGTCACATTAGTGATGTATGGTATAGAGGTCATGTTCACCTGGAGTGGAGACATTATCATCAGCTGAAGGGAAGGGGTCAGAAAGTGAGAGCATAATGATTAAATGATATTAAAATGATTGTTAAGATAATGAAGTCAATAGAATCAGTATAGATATCACAGTGAGAGTCAATGAAACACACTAAATTCATAGAAAAGAAGTAAACCACGTCTATGCTAAAGAAGACCACATAAGTAGATTAGCATGAGAATACATTGCATGCAAAAATTGAGGGCTTTCATGAGTAGGAAAGAATTATGTAGTAGATTCATTTGAGCCAAGATGCTTTGGTGGTTATTTTAACAACGGGAGGAAGTAGGGGAACAAGGCATGCAATTCCTTCTGCCATTTACACCTTGCCTTTGACAATGACCTACCAGAAGGACAACAAACTGGAACTCTGAAAAAGAATACACACACACACACACACACACACAACACACACACACACACACACATACATTCAAAAATAAAATAAAATAAATAAGTAAAAACTTATTATCCTAGTACATGTATGCCACTCCAAGTATTGAATGCTAACTCCAACTTAAAGCAAAGTATTAACCCACTGTGCTTCATGTTTCAGAATTCAGTGTGTTCTTTCATTTAGTTTTGAGCATTGTGTTTCAATTACTTTAAGCATACTTAAAAGCATGGTATTCAACAACAATAAGTTGAGGAAAAAATATGATGTCATAATAAGAAATACAAGTAAATGTAACATGAGTCACAATAATAGACACAGAAGGTTATAGTGACTGGAAAGTCACAATGAATTAATTGTGTGCTGCTTGAACTGCTGTATATGTTGATCGAGTGGTCATTTCAAATTATTGTTGTAAATGAAGTACTGAGTGTGTGTGTGGATAAAGTTTTGAAGTATAACAACATATTTAGATTGCAAATAGTGCACAATATATTTATATTCCATTTAAAATAGTATTTTAATAATTCTTTGAGAATTTCATATACTTAATTTAGATCACATTCATTCTCCCTCTTTCAGTTCATCCCAGATCCACATCCCTTTGCCACTCACCCAACTTCATGCTCTTTTTCTTCCTTACTCTTAGCAAGGAGAGTCAAATTCTTCATGATACATAAAATGGAACTATGAAAGGTTTTCATTGACTCTTAGTTTTAACTGATAATTGTCACCAAAATGTCCATTCATGAGTACTTTATAACCTCATCTAGGACTACAGGGCTTGGGAAACTCCATCTGTATTTTTGACAGCATCCTTACTCCTGCATATTTTAATGAAGTGTATGCTTTTTCTTTCTCTATCTGCTTTTTAGGACATTTACTTCTTGCTTCCTTTGTTGTCTTTTGATGAAGGGGATTGGCAGACACCCATACTAGCTAAACAGCCGCATTGTGCATAAAAGAACTAGATACTTAAAGAATTTTAGAGAAGGAAAATGCATCTGAAATGAGTAGAATTTAAGTATTTATATGGTAGACTGTAGTAGAGGCAGAGATAAACCTAAGACCTATCATAATAAATGATGCAGTGTTTCCAATGTCTGTCTGTCAGTAGTATCCCCATTTTTATTTGGAAGGAGCCTACTTATAAGAGATATCATTCCATGTCTTGATCACCTAGAATAATACATTATTATAAAGGAGAGATTGCCAACAATGTATGTTCTCCTTTGAAAATTACATATTTCTAAGTATCTCCTATGTTGCCTGAAATGTTTTAAAGTCATGATGTAGTTTCGGTCCAATTTACTTCTTGATATGCTTTGTACTCTTACATGTAGAAAACCTTTGTTACAGTAAGATTTATATACTGTAACACACTTTACTTTTCATATTTCTTGTAAAAGTACATACTTATCTTATAGTACTACCACAATAAATGTCATACTCAATTGATAGAACAACTATTCGTATCTTCATAACTTACTGTAGCTTTTTTTTGTAGCTGTGTCTGAACTCCATTTATGGAATCACTTTGCAAGCTCATTTCTTTGATTACGATTACAAGATACTGCATGCAAGAAGTGTTATATTTTATCATCTTCCACCTTCAATATTGAGTGACCTTAACATTTTCAACCTTTTTTATCGACTCAGAAATTACATTACAGATGTGTTAAAGGCAGATATAGATACCTAGCTTGCTTGTGATATCTTACACTAATAAAATCAACTTCATTTTTAAAGGTAAAACTACAATTAGTGTAATAGTAACCCTACCTTCCATAGACTCTTAATATAACTAGCAAAGAATGCTGTCAAATGATAACCCAAGTTTCATGACACAAAGAAGTTCTGATTCATATTGTTCCGCACTTATAATTCAGAAAGCTTCCATGAAGATTCCCTCAACTGCAAATGTACATGTATGTAGATATGTAAATATGATGGTGATAATTGCCAAGCACATAAAAGCACAACTGTCATTATTTAAAGTGAAACTGAACTTTAAAAATACTATCATGTCCAAGAGCACTTGCTCTAATTTACCTTTGGGACATATATCGCATTGCAAGTAGGCTTTTACATTTTAAAAAATATTTATTTATTTTATGTATATAAGTACACTGTAGCTGTCTTCAGACACACCAGAAAGAGGGCATTGGATCCCATTACAGATGGTTGTGAGCCACCATGTGGTTGCTGGGAATTGAATTCAGGACCTCTGGAAGAGCAGTCAGTGCTCTTAACCACTGAGACATCGTTCCAGTCCTCAACTAGCTTTTTAAAATCTCTTGGAAATTGTTAGAATTAAGATAGAAAACCAGTTTTAGAACTGTGGTATTCACTCCTGGGCATATACCCAGAAGATGTTTCAACATACGACAGGGCCACATGCTCCACTATGTTCATAGCAGCCTTATTTATAATATCCAGAAGCTGGAAGAACCCAGATGTCCTTCAACAGAAGAATGGATACAAAATTGTGGTACATTTACATAATGGAGTACTACTCAGCTATTAAAAACAATGAGTTCATGAAATTCTTAGGCAATTGGATGGAGCTAGAAAATATTATCCTGAGTGAGGTGACACAATCACAAAAGAACACACATGGTATGCACTCACTGATAAGTGGATATTGGTCCCAAAGCGCACAATACCTAAGATGCAACGCATAGGCCACATGAAACTCAAGAAGAAGAAGGAAGACCAAAGTGTGGGTGCTTTGGTCCTTTTTAGAAGGAGTATCAAAAGATTCAACCAGAGCTACCAGGGTCTAAACCTCCAGCCTGAGAACACAAAAGGAGGGACTCATGGCTCCACCTGTATAGGTAATTGAGGGTGGCCTTGTCAGTCATCAGTGGAATTGGAGGACCATAGTCCCCAAAAGTTTGGATTCCCTAGTGTTGGGGAATCCGAGAGCAGGGAGATGGGTTCTGGAGGATGTTCAGAGCACACCCTCATAAGAATAGGAGGAGGGGTATGGGATTAGGGGTTTAGGGGGAGAATGGGAGAGGAGATAACATTGAAAGGTAAATATGCAAAATATCCAAAAAAAAAAAAAAAAACCATAATGGGCCTGACCAAAATAAATAAATAAATAAATAAATAAATAAATAAATAAATAAAGATAGCTTACTTATTTCAAATTATTTTCAAAAGTTTCTAGGAGATGCTAATTGGCTAAGATCTTATTTTAAGCTCTCCACAAAGAATTTAAGTCTCTGTTTACTATTCTCAAGAGAGATGTAAATCCTAATTTCCCTCAACAATTAATTGACAAAAGAGGAGTAATTTTACAAAAAGTAGAAGAAACTACTATTAATCAATATATTATATAGACTGATTAGTTGTTGGCTGTTCTATAACAGTCCTTTGATAAAAGAGATTATTAATGTAGATTTATATTTCTTTAAATAGTGTCTTTATGACTCTCTGAGTGTGGAAGAAGCGGCTGCTGGTGCTTCTGCCCAGATTTTACAAGAATTCTGAAAAAATGGGTTTCAAAAATAAAAGAGGGGGAAGTGTTTCCCCCAGAAGGAGTCTCCTGAAACACTTCCATCATGCCTTGTTTACTTTTAACTCTCTAAAACTGAAAGCTCATGGGAAATCTACTGCTGACTACCTCTGGCATTGCTGAGACCAATAAAAACTATGATATAGCTCTGTGGAAGGACCCTCTTACCCTTAAATGGAATGGCGTGGACCCAGTTCTCATATGGGGCCTGATATGCCTGTTTGATACCACAGAAGGCACAGATAAATGGCTGCCAAAAAGATTAATGAAAGAAATAGATACCCCCACAAAGCCAGGCCCAACTATAAATAAGATGAATAACAATTGACCTCCAGGGAAGAGAAATCTCCTGAGAATTCCCTTCTCTTTCCTTTCCAGGTAAAAATGAAACACCCTGATGTCTGCTGGTAGAAGTTCTAATCCTAATGCTGGCCTCCAGACATATACTACTCAGACATTTGATGGGACATTGACAAGGAAACCAAACAGCTAGAGATGGTTATCAATAATCTGAAAAAATCCCTCGTTTCGCTGTCTGAAATAATCTCCAAAAATTGCAAAGGACTTTATTGGACTTGATTTACTCTTTTACAATAGAAAAGACTGTGTACAGCTCTTGGCTGTGTATAGCCCTTAAAGAAGAATGTTGCCCTTACATAGACAAGACAAGGATGGTTAAAGAGAACATGAAAAAGGTCAGAGAAGGCCCTGAGAAAAGACAGAGAGAGAAAGAGAAAGATGAGAACTGGTACAAGGATTGGTTTTCAACCTCTCCATGGTTGTCAACCCCACTTCTTCCCATCTTGGGACCATTAATTGGGTTATTTTTTGCTGATTTCTTTTGGTCCCAGGCCTTAAATAGGCTGACTAACTTTGCGATACAACAGATAGATAATTTGGTAGAAAACCTGTTCAGATACATTATCATAAGTTAGCTATGGAGGACCACGAGACTCAAGATGAGGTTGTTATTCTATCCAGGGTATTCCCAAAACCCATCTCCACCCAACCTAAAAGAGGGGACTTCCATCCATAGACCAAGCAGAGAGGGGCCACCCAGAACCCCTCGACTGACGATCTGAATTCTTGCTTAGGCTCGAGGCTAAGCACTGCAAGGGAATATAAATAAAAGTTAAAAATATCTCTCTGGTTTCCCTGAGAGACAAGCCTGACTGCATAGGGATTGATGTCAAAAGTATCCCCTCTCCAGGAAAAAGACATCGGGATGGTATGGCCCTCATGCCTCACTGGACAATGACAGGAGGACCAGAGCCATTACAAGGTCCCCGTCAATTATTGGAGGTCAGGCCTCTATCCCCGCCTTTCACAAGATTAGAATCTCCAAGGCCCTTCTATACTTAGAGAAGGGAGGAGATGTCAGGGGCAGCCCTGCTTATACACTGAAGGCCTAAAATCAGCCATAGAACTAAAATCAGCAATAGGTCTGTCATACATACATGCTAACACAAAGTCTTGGGTGTCTGTGGAAAGACACTAAAACAGATGACTATAAGCTATTGCAAACAGACAGTGTTTGTGGAAATTTACCAGTCTGAGTAGTCATAGATCTTGTAAATAGGCAGGCTCGGTGGACAGTACCAACTTAGATAAGGACAAGTGAATCATAGGCAGAGTCATAGTGACCTGTCCCTGAACTTTCACCCAGCTGATACCCTGTTCTGAAAGGTATCTGTACTCCCCTGAACACTATGCTCGGTGCCATTCCCTTCCCCACATCCTGCCTTTTTGTATTTATAACCCTGTGTGAATAAGTAAATTATGATTTGATTTAAATAATTAGATAAATTTAAAAAAAAAGAAAAGAAAAAAAGAACTCTGGTATTCAGATTCTAAATATGATCTAATGGATTTATGAGTCATTTAAAATTTTAGGGTTATCCTAACTCTAACTTTTATAGGTATGTATATCTGCACATATTTATATACTTATATGGTGATACACTTTTCTATAGTTAGGCACTAAAATAGCCATTTCATAATAAATCAGACATAATTGTTTAAACCAACAATATCAAAATGCAGAAAGCAACAGCATTAGTAAGTCAAATATTTGATTAAACTGTCCAAAATCTCCAAATTCTAGTAAATCTTCTTTACAGAACATTTAGCATCCCAGACATTTCTGATTGGATCATGTATCACAGTGAATTAATTAGTCATTGGAAAAATTAGACATATCAAGCCAATCCCTGGCACTATTAGTGATACTCTGTTATTTTTACAGACAGGAGCCTAGCATGACTGTCCTCTGAGAGGTTCCATCCAGCCACCAACTCAAACAGATGTAGATATTCATAGGTAAACAGTAGATGGATCTTGGGGACTCTTATGGAAGAAAAGAAGGAAGGATTGTGGGCCCCAAAGGGAATAGGAACTCCATAGGAAGACCAACAGAATCAAATAACCTGGACCCTTGGGGATCTCAGAGACTCAACCACCAACCATAGAACATACATGCCCAAAATCTAGGCCTCCCTGCATATATGTAGGAGAAATGCAGTTTGGTTTTCATATGGGTTCCACACAACTGGAGTGGGTCCTATTCCAAAAGCTGTTGCCTATACATGGGATATGTTCTTCTGGCTTCAGTGGGGGTGGATGTGCCTAGCCTTGCAGAAACTTGAAGTGACAGGTAGGGGATAATTGGGGAGCAGGAGTGGGGGGCTCCTGCTCAGAGGAGAAGGGGCATGGAGGAAGGGGGATGGAAGGTTTATTTATTCACAAATACATAAATGATAATTAAAGAAAAAATCATGAACTTGACAGGAGGTTGGGGTAGAAAAGGAATTGGAGGAGGGAGAGGGTGGGGTAGAAATGATGGAAATACAAAATTAATTAATAAAATTCTTAAAATATAATGATAAAATAAATGTAAAACATTTCTTGTAAAAGCTATCCTGGCTCTTGTTGATGCTAACTGTTCTATAATGGAAGCTTTTACTAGAATTTCAATTTGAAGATTCTGACTGCTTAATCAAATAATTGATTTACTGATGCAGTTGCATTCTGCATTTTGATGTTATTTTGAACAATTAATTTTGGTTTACTATGAAATGGCTATTTTAATTCATAATTATGGAAATGTCTATTACCATATAAATATAGACATATATGAAGGTAACGTATCTATAAATGTTAGGGTTAGAATTACCTTAAAACTAACCTGGCTCTCTGGAGTCCCTACCATCCACCAAGTGGTGATGTGACCAAGATGAGCCAAGATGAGTAAGTGTATCTGTCAGGTTGGGTAGATTCTCAAACTGTCAAACTAGAAGCCAAGTAAGATGAGGTTACTCTCCCTGAGGCAGTTTGCTAGAGCAATAAAGCATGGATACATATGATAGATTCCCTTAAAGTCATTAAAATAAAATAAGGCATATAGAAAAGTAAAAAGTCAATGTAACAAGAAAATTACACTACTTTGTTTTCAAGTTTGTATATTCTTAAAGACATTTCATATTCCTTTTTGATTCACTTTTTTCATTTTGCCAAATACGTTTAGACACTCATCAAACTATACATAAAATAATGAACTTAGTTATTATAATTATAATAATTTTCTATTGGTTAACACAGAATAGACTATACATTTTTTCAACAGAGAATCCTTAATTGACTATAAAATAAGATCTATAAACTAAAATTCTAATTGGTCACAAAAGTTATTTCTCATTTGTATTTCTACATCTAAGTGGTTGAGATCAATCCAAAATATTCTAGGTTGTTATCTAGCTATTTCTTGAGTAACGATATTCTATTACACATGTGGTCTCATTATTTTTCTTCTCCAATTATATGCTAAATCTGGAGTGCCTTGATGGATTTGTGCAATTATTTTTCTATGCCCCTAATTTCCCATTGTGCAGTTCATATTTGGAGAGAAGTTAACTTATTCAGTATAATTTCTTTCAATCTAGTTAAAATTATTGGTCATTTATCAGAATGCTTAATGGAGTACAGACCCACAAACATATATATTTTGTATTGTCAGTATGTACATATATACAATGTACATATGTGTTCTGCAGTGATTATATGTGATTTTTTTCATATATATAACGTATTTTTATTTATATTATGTTATATACTCATACACATATGCATGTGAGAAAATTTGTATCAGTTCTAGGTTGATTATGCTTTACATTTTAATTTTCTCCATTTCCTACTACCTGAATAAGCCAAATGTATTTGAGCCCATTACCTTTTTTTTTCTGTTTTATTAATTATTCTCACAAATATTACATCCTAACCACAGATTTCCCTCCTGCTTTCCTCCCAGTCACTTCTTCACATCACCCCCAGATCCATTGCTCCTCTTTTCCTTTAAGAAAAGGGCAAACCTCTCAGAGATATCAAACTAATACAATGTGTCAAATGGTAACATTGGTATTATGGCTGGTTGTGGCAACCCAGTTGGAGAAAAAGAATCCTAAAATCAGGAAAAAGAGTCAGAGACAGCCTCCACTCATACTGTTTGCAGTCCATCAAGAACACTGAGCTATACAACCATAACATGCATGCACAGGACCTATGTCAGACCTGTACAAGGTCTGTGATTATTGGTTCACTTTCTGTGAGCCCATATGAGCCTTTGTTAGTTGATCCTTTGAGCCATTTTCTAGTAGTCTACTTGACCCTATTCCCTTTTACGATAAAATCTTTCTTCCTCTTCTTTTTTTTTTTAAATTGGTGTTTTATTTTTTATTTATTTTTATTGGTTATTTTATTTATTTACATCACAGATGTTATCCCCTTTCCAGGTTTCCCCTCCACAACCCCCCTCTCCTATCTCCCTCTCCTGCTTCTATGAGGGGGCTCCCCTTACTACCCACCCACTCCTGCCTCACTGCCCTACATTACCCTACACTGGGGCATCAAGCCTTCATAGGACCAAGGGCCTCCCCTCTCATTGATGCCAGATAAGGCCATCCTCTGTTATATATGCAGCTGGAACCATGGTCTCTCCATGTGTACTCTTTGGTTGGTGGTTTAGTCTCTGGGAGCTCTGGAGGGTCTGGTTGGTTGATATTGTTGTTTTTCCTATGGGATTGCAAACCCCTTCAGCTCCTTAAGTCCTTCCTCTAACTCCTCCATTGGAGTTCTGTGCTCAGTCTGATAGCTGTGAGCATCTGCATCTGTATTGTTCAGGTTCTGGCAGAGCCTTTCAGGAGGGATCTATATCAGGTTCTGTCAGCAAGCACTTCTTGGCATCAGCAATAGTGTCTGCATAGGTGAATATTAGGAACAAAGCTCAAAATACCCATGATACAGTTCACAGACCATATGAAACTCAAGAAGAAGGAAGACCCAAGTTTGTATGCTTCAGTCCTACTTAGAAGGGGGAAGAAAATAGGTAGAGGGTAGGAAAGACTTGTGAGGAACAGAGGAGAGGAAGGAGAAAAGGGGGACAGAAATAAGAATGGGAAGAGATGGGGGAGATGAAGAGAGGGTCAGGAAATTGAACAGGGGTGTGTAGCAATGGGGGATGGAAAACTTGGGGTAGACAACAGAAAGTCCCAGATGCCAGGAAACCTAGAGGCTCCCAGGATTCAATGGGGATGACATTAGCTGAAACACCCAACAAAGGGGAGAGAGAACCTGTAGAGACCATATCCAGAAGTTAGTCAGGGTCCCTGGGTGAGGGATGGGGCTACTCACTCATCTCCAAAATTTTAACCCAGAATTAATCTTGTCAAATGAAATGCAGGGACAAAGAGTTCAGCAGATACTGAAGGAAAGGCCATCCAGAAACTGCCCCATTTGGGGATCCATTTCTTCCTCTTCCTCCAGAGGATTCCCTGATATCTACTCTACCTAATATTTGTCTCTGTGGATCTTTGCATCTGCTCCTATCAACTGCTGGGTAAAGCCTCTCAAATGGAGATTATGCTAGGCTCCAATTTACCAGTATAGCAGAGTACAATTTATACCATAGATTCTATGTTGGTATATATGTATGTGTGTTTGTGTGTGTGTGTGTGTGTGTATGTATGTATGTATGTATTGCACATCCATCAATAGGGAAGCATCTAAATCTTCCCTTTTGTGTGCTATACTATGGTACTAACCCTGTTAAGGTACAGATATTTAAAACCCATTATGAGGTTAATTTGAAACTGTACATATGATGAACTTGAGTTCTAGCAGATGCAATAGAAGCTAAAATGTTTGTCATTTCTGCTCATGGACAATAAACCTTTAATGGTGTCAACTTTATAATTTAATTGTCCTCTGCCACGGGAAAAAGGATTATGTAAACTCTGGAAACCTTAATGTTTCAAATCATTACCATCAGGTAAATGCTCAGGTTTTTACCATCCTAGTCTTTGGCCTCTGCTCTCCATACGCTTCATAGGAACTAGAAAATCATTGTTATGTGACTGGGAAATAAACTTCTATTATACTTGAGTCATTTTATAATTTGAATTTATTTGCTATAATAGCTAACCTTTGCTACCAAGTTCCTCTAATAGTCGCAGTTATGTGAGGAAAACAAATTCACATATATTACCACACTGCAGTTTGCCATTTATAGAATATTGTAACAAAGAAAAGCTGAAGTATAGAAAATGGACAACCATTCCAGAGTAAATTTTAACATTCAAGATGTATGTCAAAACCTAATGTCATGAATGAAAAACTCTTGATGCATAAAATACTCATAATTATTACAGGTATAACATTTAACCAATCTCAGTGTTCTTGATATGTGGCTCAAAATAATAACCATAAATTTAAAAAATACAAACAGTAAACCTCTTCTATTTGATAAGTTTGAAAAGCAGAGCATATCCATACTATTACTGCACTAAGCATTAATAGGGAAGGGAAATTACTTGGTTGCTTGAGTCTAAGTTGTGTCAAGTTGGCAAAACTGTTATATTATATAAAAGATAGAAGGAAAGGAAAAAGAACATGATTGGTTATTGGTTGCAAAATCATACACTTCAACGAAGTCATTTCTTCTATATGTTCACATTATTCATGAAATACTTATTTAATTCATCAATGTACATTCACTTTTATTAATTTTCTTGAACAAGTAATGTCCTTAGATTCATTTTCGATGCTATGATAAAAATCCATATTAAAGCAAGTTCTAGAAGGAAGGAGTTAATTTATGTTATTAACGTTCATTATTACTGCAGAGAAGTCATGATCTACCTTAGTCAAGAGTGAAGGGAATTAATTGCTTGCAGTCTTACTTGCTTGCTTGTGTTTAAGTAGGCTTCCCTATTCTTAGACACTTCAGGACTCCATGTCTAAAGAATGATGCTGCCCATTCAGTTGTGTCTTCAATATCAACTAACTTAACTAGGGCAACCCCCACAGATTCATCATATGACCAATCCAATGTGGACACAAAAGTAATGGAACTCCTTAGGTGATTCGAGTTGTGACAAAGACGTGAAGGTAAGGAAAAAAAAGTGTGTTATAGGCAAAAAAAATTCATAAATCATAGGAATACATTCTAAATCCTTAGCCAGTGAGTAGCTCTCGTTTACAATTTATGTGATTTCTAAGACGAAAAATATTTTTAACTGTTAAGAAAAAAGAGAGTGATTTACAGTCGAAAATTAAGTCTAGTTGAATAATCACACAATCTATTAAATAATCACAAGGCAAGCCAACAGGTAGCTTAAGTGGCACAAATGCTTAGTTGCAAAGCTTGGCAGTGAATTCACTGCCCAGTTTCTATCAAGACTCGGATGAGAGAACTGATTACATAAATTTGTTCTCTAAGTTCCACATACTCTCTGCAGCATGTGTATCCCCCAATATTAATAAATAAAGGTAAAAATGTAAATATTTTTAAATCAAAATTTGTCCCATATATATGTATCTAACTGTTATGTTTTGATTAAAATCAAATATAAGAGTATGTAACATGATCAGAAGTGGGCTGAGCTATAAAATCTTTAGGCCTGCTCCCAGTGGCCCACTTCTACTATCTAGGGATCACTTCCTAAGGATGTTGTAGCCTTCCCAGAATGGAACAATGTGATGAAATATATACCACAAGGGTATATTTAACTGTATACCCACAGCAATGAGGCTTACTGGACATGACTGTAAATTTTGGTCAGTCTTTTCTAAATTTCTTTATGGAAGTTTATTCTCTATGTTATATTCACATAAAATTTATTTAAAAATCATGTTTTTTTAACTTCTTTGTATATTTTGTGTATATAATACATATTACTGTGAAGTTGTTATCAAGAAAGGCTAAGAGCTATGAATTTAATATATTCCTTTAAGGGACACACATTATGGGTCTTGGTTCTGTACCATAAATCACTCTTTATTTCAGGTCCTAGCTGGAAGGTGAGCTTCATTGTCGTCACAGGCTTGAGCAGTCTTCACTGTTATATTATTTGTATTCTAAAGAATTTCACTTATCACTGTGAGTTCAGAAAGTTGAAACTCAATAAAGAAAGGAAATCATAAGTTTTAACTATTTTATGTGGTTAAAAAAAAAGGTCATTTTGAACAGCTTGCAGTGGTCAAATAGAGACTTTCATACATAAGCTACAATAAAGGCAATAATGTCTAAAGTATATGTTTCACTGAAAATTGCTTCTTGTTCCACATACAAAATAACAGATGTTTAGAATATAGAAACAACTGTTTTTTACAGATGTGTGAAAGAAATACCATTAAAGTTTTTAAAATATATTTCTGAAGTTTATACAGTTAGAGATAGCACAAAGAGAAAAAGGCAACATTAGAATATAAGTCCACCAGAGAACACACACATGGATACCCTTAAAGCTGAAAAGAAAGTCTTTCTGGCAAAGTAGATGCTACACGAGGAACTTGACCATGCAGTCCCAAATCCCCACAGGATTTTTGTATTTTATGTGAAAAACACTATCCTGGTTGACAAGAATAGTTAGCAAGAACCAAAACTACAAATGCCAAAATCGTAGGACAGAACATTTAGGAGCTTTCATGGATTCTGGGTCTATGAGCCAGCTCTTTGATGGATAAAGTCTTTAGTTCTGCTTCCACGGGTGTTGGAGCTCTTGTGCTGAATTTTCAAGTCAGAATGATGCCTCTAACTTAGAATCCATTGTGATAAAGATTGGAGTCCTATTGCACCAAAAGGATTTTTAAAATGACATAAAAAAATAAACAAGCAAGCCCTGAACAAGACCAAAGATGTCTCATTCTGATATATTCAGATGTCTATCCTGAACAAGTGCTTGCCCCTCAATAACAGTGTTGAGACTTAATATGTGTGAAGTCAAACAGACATAAAAGCCACTTGAGATTCTTTACAGCATGTACCACGATCATTCCCATTAAAACAGAGTCTTCATATCTAAATTCTATTTTAGTTACTCTGTGACCTCTTCTTTGTTGGTATCACATAACCTCAAATTAAGACTGAATTTTGAAACTTAGATTTGTGGAACTTTCACAGTATAGAAAAAGTCAACAATAGAACACAAGATAGACAATTTTAAAAGAAACACTTTCAATGATTGAGTAAGTCATCCTTGAGAAATTGAAGCATTCACAG
The DNA here is from genome assembly GCA_021653895.1 of Mastomys natalensis. Lineage (NCBI taxonomy): Eukaryota > Metazoa > Chordata > Mammalia > Rodentia > Muridae > Mastomys > Mastomys natalensis. The sequence goes on along the minus strand of JAJTUV010000980.1, from coordinate 526,043 downwards.
CATTCTACCCACTATGCACATGCTTCATCTATGAGGTAATTATTTTTGTCATAAATTAGGTAGCCTGGGAGAGGATAAGACTGTTCATAGGTCTTCATTAATTCAAAGTCTGTTTTTTTGTTAAAGAAGAAAATAGATTTGTTTTCATTATTTTGTTGAAAAAGACTTTCAATTTTCAGAGAATACATCCATCTTTGGAACATTTACCAAATACCTAACATTATAACGTAGCAAAACCACATAATATGAATATATATTATATGTATGGCAGTACTTTCCCATTCTATACAATATTCACAATAAATTCTGTCTCTATCTCATTTGTGGAGACAGGTTTTTCTGTATAGTGTGTCTTAGAACTCACTATGTAGACCTTGCTAGCCTCAAACTCAGAGAAATCCACCTACCTCTGCCTCATATATGTTGGAACTAAAAGATTATAGCACCTCAACTGGCTTTAACTTAACAAAAGAAAACTAAATTGTGGACCTCATAATTAACATACATAAAAATAAATCAAGTAACAATTATGAGAATTTTCATTGTTTAATGATACATCTTGTAGAAAATGCTACCTATCACTATTTAGAAACTCATGAATTAAATTTTACGCTGTTATAAAACTACCCTGAATTAAGATGTAATATTGTACAGAATATTGTTGTGAATTATAAATAAATTTCATGTGAACATTTGAATGTGGATGTAATATTCTTTTTTCTGTCAAAATTTATTTCTTCCATTTAAATATGAGTCTTGAGAAAATATTCAATTGTTATTTTTGATATTGTATAATTTTTCTGATACTACAATGGTATTGCTTGTGGCATAACCAACCACTCTAAATGCAGTGACTGATCCCAACAAGTATTTACTGCTTAGTTATTGTAAAAGTAACTTTTATTTGCCAGGTGTTATTGTCATCTTAGAGGCTTACTGCTGAATAAGAGGACTTTCTCCAGCTCTTTCTGAACTCTGGCTGGCTGGTTCAACTTAACTGTTCTAGCCCAAAATACTTTCCCAGCTGACTGATTCAAACTGGCTTCTTTCTACTTCTGACTGAATTAATCTTCTTGGCCTCAAACTAACTCTGGCAGTCTGGTCTAATCTTCTGTCTCCTTCTCATACTCTGGCTTGTTCTGTCTTCACCTGTAACTTGTCTCTATAAAACTGTCTCAGTAAAAACTGCCCCTTGAACTGAATTCAACCAAACTAAACTGCATTGCCAGAACTCAGCTGACTACTCTCAATGAACCACCTTCTTCTTAGAGGTCATTGTTTAGTATTGAAGTATATACTAAGGGCATGTCTATATTCCATCTAGAGGGATAAATATTGTGTCATTCCAGCCAGATCACAAAGACCTAGAAGTTCTATGGTATGATTACTTGCCAGAACTTCCATAGTTCTATAAGATGACTGTAGTGTGTTATCTATGGTAAACTTGGCCCATTTTTCTGCCTTAGCCTATGTTGACTACATATAGGTTCAAGTTATAGGATTTTTTTAAACTCAAGATAGATTTTTTTTATATGATATATTTTGATTATGGCCCCTTCCTCCACCTCCCTTATAACCAGATCCATACCCTTTCTGTCTCTCATTAGAAAACAAATAGACATTTAAGAATATAATATAAAATATAATAAGATAAAACAAAAAATCAGAATCGATGAAACAAGCAAACAGAAGAAAAGTCAATGAAAAAGTACAAGAAACACAGATAGACACAGAGACACACATGTTTACATTCACAGGAATCCCATAAAAACATAAAAGCACAAAACAAAACAAAAAAACACAAGCCATAATACATATGCAACAGACCTATAATGTTAAAAAACAGAAAGTCCTGACACAACATCATGAAACAAAGAACTTCCAAAGATGATGTTAAGTTTCTTTTTTGTTTTGTTGTTGTTGTTGTTTTCCAGTTGACCATCTACTACAAGGCATCCAGGCTACCCTTAAAAGTGGTTTGTTTCCCTAGTAAGATCTCCATGAAGAAAACTAACATTTCATTGGCAAGTGATTGGAGCCAGCTTCTGAATTAAGGATGAGGCATGCATCCACTCTTCCAGCTTTAGGACCCCGTCTGGTACAGACCTTTGAAGGCCTCACACAAGTCACTACATTCTCCATGAGCCCATATGTGCTTTAGTTGGGCTATGTTGAGATGGTCTTGGTTTTGTAGTGTCCTACATTCAATTCCTTCTGGCTCTTACATTCTTTCTACCTCCTCTTATGCAGAGTTTCCTGAGCTCTGGTGGGAAGGATTTTATGGAGGCATCCCATTTAGGGGTGTCTGATGGACTTAAACTCTTCCATGAGAAACCAGTTTGAAGACTCATACCGATAAGACAAAAAAATATATCTGAGAATCCATTATTTTTTCACTCTATATAAATAAGTAGAGAAACCAAGTTAAACGAGACAAGTACATTTAAAGCCCCTGATTCTGTTATGTCTGCTAACATTCTATCAAACAAAGCAAGTCATATATCTAAAGCTAGTTTTAACATGCATATCAAGCATATGCTTTCTGGACAGGAAAGGAAGACAAGTGACTATGCTGTGCATTAATATGAGCCATCATGGAGTAATCTTAATGCCATGCATAGACTCTTGAAAATAACCTGAAACAGTAAAGTTTTACTATTTTTCATTTTAAAATATTAATAAAAGAACCAAAGAAGAAATACATCATCTTCAGTTCAGCATAGGAAAAACTTTGTAATGGGGTCATAACTATTACTGTCCATTTGCCTCTAGCTAACAAAGAGATTAAGAGAATTATAAACTATACTAGATGTCAGGTAGAGAGCGATTAATGATTCTCAGTGAAGTGAAACTGCTGACTGCATCTGAAAATGTAAAGATATTATAAAGTGGCACCAAAAATGAAGCAGACTCAAAACACACGAATAACTTCTCACTCCAAGCCCGAGTTCGCTCTGCAGCAGCTGAGATGCTTTCCTCATGGATCAAATGAATGAGCATGGTGGTAATTATTTATAACATTATAAAGTACAAGAAAACAAAGACTAAAGGAAAGCATAAAATATTGTTTTTACTTTATGCTTCTTGCAATTGGTAGGTAATACACACAGAGAAAATGGCAGGGATAATTGTCAGGGCCAGAAAAATCAAGGGCAGTAGAGTTTGCACAAGTCAGAAGGGCATGGTGATGTATTTTAAATAATCAATTTGCAAGTGTCAGTGTTTAGAATGTTTGGTATAATGTCTATCATATTCTATTCTCAACTACAACTATACTCTGGAATTTATTTCTGATTACATATCAGTATAGCACATTTGAACAAAGATAATCGGGAGAATTTGTACAGCCAATAGTAATCATTCATACAACAATAAGTTATGTGTTGTGGATAGCCTCAGCCTTGTATTTTGATCCTAGTTCCCAGTGGATAGCCCCAGCTTGTATTTTGATCCAAGTTTCACTTTCCTGGGAGGGGCTGCAGAGGATGATTGAATCTATACACAGATGGCATCTTGTGAATCTTCTGTCCAATTAAAACTTGTAAAGTAAAGCCTAGAGCCAGTGATTGGGCAGTAGAAGAGGAGGCAGAGAAAAAGGCTTAGGGGAGGAGAGAGTGAGAGGAATTTGATATAAAAGGCAGAAGCAGAGGCAGAGGTAGAAGCAGAAGCAGAGGTAGAAGCAGAAGCAGAAGGATGTCAACAGGAGAAGGAAGTCGAAGGGAGAAGGAAGTCAATGGAGGAAGGTGAAGGAGTAGGAAGCCAATGACTGAGGAGCCGGAGGTTGAAGGACAAGCACGCAGCCTGGATAAACCGCAAGTTATAAGGGATCTCATAGCTGGGGAATAGAGTAGTGTAATGGTAAATCTGCCCAATCTAGGCATGCGATTTATACCATAATTATTGAGTTGTGTTTTCCTTGACTGGTCTTATTCAGGAAGGAGATCTTACAGCAACAAATTTGGCAGTTTAAATAATTACCGCTACAGTTATTTATATTTTACTTACATAACATAAATTTTGTTTACATATAAACATTTAAAATTGCTTATTTTTTCTACCTTGTCTCTTCACAAATGTTTTAAATGTTGCTTCTCTATCCACTGCTCATTTTGAAAGCCCCTGATTACAGTTATTGAAATACATCATGATGATAACACAGAAAGAATTTTTTTAGTGAACTAATGAAGAATCTAGACAAAGTTGAAAACTTCAAGGGCAAAATCATTGTCTACCTCAAATATAAATGGATGAGGAATAAAATATCAGACAAACAAACTTATGTCTTACATGTGAATGTGTGCATCCTCTCCCTTGTTGAATGAAGACATAGATGACTTTCAATGTATCGTCAACTGGGCTTTTAAGCAGGAAAACAAAATGAACTACTTTAGAAAAGCATGAAATACACTGTCTTCATTATGAAGTAAAGCAAAATACACTAGAAAAGTCAGGCACAGTCAGATGTTACCAAGTGTGTATGGGTAGTCCTTAATTTTGTAAAATAAGAGAATGAACAAAAAGAAATTAAATGTGAAAGGAGATTCCTTTCTAAACTAAATGTTTCATGTCCAGGTGGCATCTGCTGCTCTTTAGAGCACATTCATATTTCTATAACTGTCTCTACTTCTAAAGGTTTATTACCTTAATCAAAATATTCATTAGAGGGAAAATATTCATTCAAAGCTAAATCTGGTAGCTACCTTTTTACATATTTAAATCTAATATAAATTAAAATTTTCTTCATTTATACTAATAAAAGTTATCAGCGAAGAGAAAATGGAACTGTGCTTTGCGTATATTAATGCCCCTATTTTTAATTGTTATTATGAACTTAGACACTTTTTACTTGTTATAAATATGTATTCCTAGACACATGAAAATTTAAAAATTGAAAATAGTCGAGGTTACTGAGTTAGATAACATACACTAATGAATAATTTCTGCACTATTTTATGTATCACACTATGTAAAGTAGAATTTTTATAAAAGTTCTAATGTTTTTGAACATTATTACTCTTTGGTAATTTAGAATTTATTCTCTGTTAATTTTCAGCTTATTGAAGCTAGTAAATATGGAGAACCTACAGTGAAAATGTCATTAATTCACTCAATCCATGGCAAATATCATACACTGAATGTCTGTTTTTCCTAAAACCCTTTAAAATAGTGTCCATTAATTTGAAAGGCAGAGATTTGTGGAAGAGTTAAGAAGGTTGGAAGGGAAAGGAGATATTTCTAATTAAAATATAATCTCAGAAATAAATAAACAAAAAACCCTATTAAAGACTGGCAGGAGCCTGATATAGCTGTCTCCTGAGAGGCTCTGATAGAGCCTGACAAACACAGAGGCAGATCCTTGCAGCCAATCATTGGACTGAGTACAGGGTCTCCAATGGGGTCCCCAACGGAGGAGCTAGAGAAAGGACTGAAGGAGCTGAAGGGGTTTGTAACTTCATAGGAATAACAATAATATCAACCAATCAGACCAACCCAGAGCTCCCAGGGACTAAACCACCAAGCAAGGAATACACATGGAGGGATCCATGGCTCAGGCTGCACATGTAGCAGAGGATGACCATGTTGGGCATCAATGAGAGGGGAGGCCCTTCGTCCTGTCAAGGCTTGATGCTTCAGTGTAGGGAATTTTGAGAGTGGGGAGACAGGAGTGAGTGGGTGGGTGTGGGCACACCCTCACAGAAGCAGAGGAGGGGAGATGGGATAGGGGGCTTCCCGGGAGGGAGGTGAACCAGGAAAGGGGATAACATTTGAAATGTAAATAAAGAAAATATCCAATAAAAATAATAGAAAAAAAATAAAGACACAATCTCATAACAAACTCCCTCGTTCTCTGGTTCTGCCTATCTTCCCTCCCCCTCTTACAAAATGATCCCTGAACCTTAGATGTGCGGTTGTGTTGTAATGGTGGGTTGGGATTTAGGTGCAGATGTTAGGACTGGGTTTCATGACTAATAACAACAAAATGTCTCTGAGCTACTGGATCAGTGTCCCATGTATTTACAGAACCTCCTACAAACTATGATTACATAGTTACATTGTCTTCTTGCTGAAGACAAATGTATCTAGAAATAATACTAATTTTTAATTCACAATAATGATAAAACTTTCCCCACTCCCACCATGGGGAAACTTAGTGTGATCTTTAGAAAACTTTCAACAACAAAACCACAAATGTGAATTGTAAGTAGATATATAAATTGTATTTGGGTATTTTCTCTCTTTCTTTTTCTTTTTCTCTCTCTCTCCTCTCTTTCTCTCTCTCTCTCCCTCTCTCTCTCATTCTCTCTCTCCATATATATGGTACATAATATATATGAGACATGTATGTTTTATGTATATACATAAGACAGATAGATGAATGAATAAAATATTATATGACTTTCACCATTTCTGTAATAGAAATACCCTGAGAAAAGCAACTTCAGGGAGGGAGTGTGCATTTTGGCTGACAATTTGAGGGTAGAGTCCTCCATGACAGGGACATTATGGCCACAGGAGCAGGAGGCAGCTTGTCTCATGTGTCTATACTTAGGACACAGAAGCAGACGAGTGCTGGTGCTCATCATATTTTCCTTCTTTATACAGTCCAGGACTCCAAACTGCAGAATACCGAATGGTGCTGTCTGTTGTTAAGATGGGTCTTCCAGCTGAAATTAACCTCATTTAGGACATCTCTCACAGAGTTGTCCAGGGGTTCATTTGTATAATGATTTTAAATACTGTTAAGATGACAAATCAAATTTAACAATTCCAGATATCATTAATGTTGGGTCATGTAACCTATTCTAGGCAGTCAGCCATAGAGCATTTAATCTGGAAAACACACGGCATTAAAAGAAAATAGAGTAATAATATGTAAGCTGAGGACCTGGTGTAGACTGTTGCAGGCCTCATGCATGTTGCTTCAGTCTCTGTGAGTTCATATGAGCCTTGCTCAGTTAATTTAGGAGCCCTTGCTCTGCTGGTGTCCTCCATCCCCTCTGGCTCTTCCATTCTTTCCACTGCCTCATCTGTGGGGAGCTCTGAGCTCTAAAGAGAGGTTTTGGATGGAGTCCTCCCATTTAGAGTTGAGTGTTCCAAGGTCTCCTTCCCTTTCTCTGTGTAATACCTGCTTGTGGCATGGGGAAATGTAATCAGGATACAATGTATGAAAAAAGAATTTATTTTCAATCAAAGGAGAAAGAATAGGTGATTTCTTTGGGAGAGATAAGTAATTATGTGGAGTATACTTCTCACATGGCTGTGTTGGATATGTGAGGTATAAAGAGATATGTTTATATTGTGATATACCACTGTTTATTGGGCACCCTAATGAAATTCCTGTGTATTGTATTACCTTAGCAGTTTAATCACAACCTGTGGGGGGAAATCAGCATTTTAACTCTGGAACATGGGTTAGCCATATAAGCTAATTGGAAAACACATGACCTGAGCGTTGTATTCATTATGTTTATGAATGAGAACATTCCTTTCTTGGGCAAAAGGTTAGAAACAATAGCTAGTGTCATATTAAGTTTGCTATTGATAATGTTTGGTAAAATACTGCATGAGAGAACTTGGCAGTTACCACCAGAGTTCTAGGATAGTGACAATTTGAAAAAGGAAGGCGGTCTTAAGAGGCTTTAATAGTCAATGGCCAAATAAGACTTCAATATCTATAACTTCTTATTTATATTACTGCTGTGTGTTTGCATGTCTGTGTGTATATGTGTGTGTGTGTGTGTGTGTGTGTGTGTTGCCATATTTATATTTATTGGAAAGATTATTAATATAACAATTTTGTTATATTAATAGAATACATTTAAAATGATGATGTTGGATTTCTGATACTTATTGTCACGAATCATCATAACTGACTCGGTTTTAAATTATGAGAGTATTGGGAAGATTCAGATGTTTACTATATATTCATTTCTGTATCTATGTATCTTCTATGTAATCTTTGTATCTATCTTCATCATTATCATCCTCATCATCTAAATATATATATATGTATATTAAATATATATATTATAGAAACAGGTACAGTTATAATTATAGATGATGGAAATAACAACTGTGAGTCTATGATGATGAACTCTACTAATGTCTTTCCAGACTTCCTTCTGTTTCCCCAGCCTGCCACGGCTATGAATACTTAACATGACTCAGTCGGGACTAATGAGAACTAAGTGGAAGTCTGCTGGAGCTGAAGACAGGGGAACTTGTGAAATTTTTTTCTGTCCTAATGAAAGATTTGAATTGATGGCCACTGCTGCTTTTGTCTCTGTCTTCCTGCTGAGGACTGGGCTATGTTTCTATAGCTGTTATAGAAGTTCTGTGGTTTCGAGAGAGGCAGCATTTGGAAAAAGTCAGAAGAGTCTAGAGATGCCAGCTTTACATGACTGGTTCATTTGCTGTCCAATTTTGTTGTATTAATAGAATACATTTAAAATGATGATGTTGGATTTCTGATACTTGCTGTCACGAGTCATCATAACTGACTCGGTTTTAAATTATGAGAGTATGAGAGTGTCATAAGGACATTAGATAGTTGATTAAAAATTTTTATAAGCAATGACGGATTTCATCAAAACCCTGAAGGTTGAAGCTCTCAGTGTAATACAGTCATGTGCAATGTTATTATCATTTTGTTCCTGCATGACTTCACTTGGAAAAAAGAAAGCTGAGCTATTAAAATATTAATATTAATCTCCTTAGTAATGATTGTGAATATGTGGAATTCCATTAGCTTAGTCTTCCATTTAACTATGTCATTTCCTGCTCCCATGTATTTTTATAATAATTTAAAATATTCCATGTTTAGAATCATTTAGATAACTGCTGTAGAACAGACTACATTTGAGAACCTACATTTGCATTTTTTATAATTGAGTCATATTCAATGATACTTTCAAATGATATCATTCTTGTTTTGATATTTTAACAACTAGGGCTTTCTTAAGATTGCCTTAATGTTAAAAACACATTTCTGCTACATTTTCATATTTGATTTACTTAAAATTCCTATAGCAAAAACTTCTAACTAGAAAATATTTTCCACTAAATGATAATTTTCAAAAGGAATGACATAGCTCATGAGCCGCAGTCCTTCAGAACTGCCAACAATTTTTACTGGGCATCTCTCAGATTGCTCAGATGCTCTATTGCTAGCTACTAACTTTGTCACAAGTCATTAGCAACAAGAACAACAGAGATAATGGTATATGTTTGCCAATACTTTTGTTAATTTGCAATTCATTTGGATCTACTGACTGTGCTCAATGGATTGTGGCATTACAGATGCTTACAACTTCCAAAGCTGGCCCTTGAAAATACATTTCCCTATTCTCTTTCCTCTGCTGGTCTTCCATTATTGTCAGAGACCAAAGTTAAAGCCACAAGTGATGGAGTGATAAGATATGAATAGCCTTTTTCCCATCGTCACCAATTGTCATAGCTACTCACCTTAGATGAAAGCCAAGAACATGTAGGTAAGAACACTGTGTGAATGAGGACTAACATGTTTAAAATATGTGAACCTGTTTGGCATCACAATTTGTTTGCTTTTATTATAATATAATAGCTATCAGATTAAATACCTTTTACCACAAAAGAGTTGTCTTAAGGCAATGGCTCAAAACAGTCAACTCTATAATTTGAGAGTGACCTAGCTGGGTTGAAACTTCAGTGCCACCTGAGGTTACAATTTGTGGAAGATTGTCCTTGTAGTTTTAAAAGACTCCATTTGCAAGATCATCTACAAGGTTGCTGGCTGCAGTGTTCAATTTCTCACCAAGAAGGCATTTCCCTAGATGGTGCTGTTGATGACAAGAAGCTAGTTGCAAGACTGACTGAAGATAGAAAGGAGAAGGGAGAGAAGATATATAAACAGCCATATGTAAGCTCTTATATTTTAATTCTACCTGCAAAATGCTACACCATAATTTCTGTTCTATATTACTAGACCAATTGTATCATTAGGAAGGAAAACAGTGCACTAGAGTTTGGATTACAGAAGTTAAGAATTGTTTTGGATGATTTATTGAGGTTAGATCACTTATTGATATTAAATACTCAAAGCATTATAATGAATAAGTAACAAGTATAAAATAATGATTAAAATTATGATAGAACAAAATAGTTTACTTTTATGGTGAACTAAATTCTGTAATGTTTTGTGTTAAATTTTTCTTTCTCCATTACTAGAAAATAATATTATACTAAAGTCTAATTTAAAACCAGTTTGAATTTGACTATTTTGGGGAAATTTATGAAATTAATCATAATTTCAAAATACCTGAGTCTGCTGATATTATTAGTCTACAGCCTAAGTATTTTTTCAAACAATTTGACATGTAAATAATACTTTCAGAGCAGCAGATCTCTGATTAAAATGCTTGCATATCCATTTATTTCCAGAATAGCAGGGAGTAACAGTCCAGGTCTTCTGTGCCCTCTTATTCCTCTAGTTATATTTGGGATGTTCTAGAATAGCTGAAGCCAAGCAGTCTTATTTTTTTCCCATTGACATGGAAAATGCAGTTAAATTCAGAGGTAAGACTTATCCCCTCATCTTCACTACCTCTTAAATAATTGTTAACTTGGAAACAGCCACTGTGTGTTACACACAAAGAGATGATTGGAGGTGTGCTAGAAAAATGTTGACTGCCATTATGACTGTATTTGGAACCAACTAAAACACAAGTAACTAGGGCACTCTTGTGGGAGATACTCTTGGTCAGATTATTCAGAGCAGAAAGACCCACCCTAAATGTGGGTGCCTTCTGGTGGAGGCCTGAATTAGGGAATGATAGAAAGAATGCTTGCTTTTTGCCTGTGTCCTATCATTCTTGCTGGCAAGTCCATTGATCTGGTTCCTTCATCAATATAACAACTAAATTCTTTGGTATCCTAACATAGACTGAACACCAGTAGCTCTTAAGAAATCCTGTATACCAGATTGGACCTGCTGCAGCATCAAGCTCTATGAATGGACAACTACCGGCATCTTGGCTTCTCCATGTTGAAACAACTATTGTTGAAATTCCTGGACTGCAACATATATATGTTTTCAATCATTTATTAGAGTCATGCACACTATAGGAACTTTGGAAAGTATTATTTATACTTCATATAAGATACCTTGGTTATGTTTTCTTCCATAGTTCCCAAGGCTGACTCTGCTGCAAATCCTGCTTCTACCACAGGTTGTGTCTTAAGATAAAGGATTATGATGAGGGTGTTTGGCAAGTTTCTTAGAAAGTAATGAGCTTCCCCTGCAATTATGAGGAACTGAGTTCAACTCCCACAACCCATGTGAAAAAAATACAGGGATAGTGTCAGAATAGGGATTCCAAAACTGGGGATATATAGACATAGACACTTGAGGCTATTTGATCAGTCAGTCTAGCCTACTGATGAATTCCACTAAAGAGGAACTCTGTTTACAAAAAGAAATATGGACACTATCTGAGTAATAATTTGTAAAGATGTCCTACAGACTCTACATCCATGCACAAACACATTTACACATAAATATGTGCATCTTCTACACAGAATTATTTTTTCCTGGCCAAAAGTAGGCAAAAGAGTACCATGCACAAGTGAACCTCACCACTCAACACTTCATTCACAGGTTATAAGGCTTTGTCCTGGAAGGTTATTTAGAGTCGTAATTTTTTAGACACAAGTAAACTCTGCTGTGCCATCCCACTCCAAACCCCACTTCTGCAGACTTGGTGTAGAAGTCAATCTGCTTTACAAACATTATTGCGTGGTCACCATACTTATTTGTAAATTTGTCACCCTACCGTGCTTCTATGCAATTGTTGGCATCATCTAATTTATCTTTAACAAATGGAATCTCCTAGGTGACAAAGGTACTTCAGACTATCAACTTCTTTATTTCTAAAAAAACTTAGATTTTGGGAAATCTTTAATTTTTTTGCCATAATAAAATCATTTTACATGTATAATATATAATATATATATAAAACACATATATAAAATATATAAAACATAAATGTAAAGTATATATACTCACTATATGTATACAGATTTACACTTTATATATATAAACATACACACACACACACACTATATATATATAGTGAACTTTTACCAAAATGATTGAATCTCAGATAAGAACAGCTATATATAGAATTTTCACCAATAATATTCCTTTATTAAATTTATCTAATAAATAGCCCCTTCACTTCTTCTTCTTCATTTCACTTCATTTCTTCTTCTTTATTATTCCCCAAACCTTCCCAGATTTACAGTTTAACACATATTTTAAGCTTTCCATTGTTTGTTTTAGATTCCATCTTAAAAATGTTGTTATGTAAATTATTTTTTTTTTTTTAGCTTTTGGGCTTTCTACCCCTCTTCCTGAATATAAGCTTCAAGAAGATAGATATTTTTGTAATGTTTATCAGAACTCTATCCATCGAGTCCAGGAACCAATTGGTACATAGTAAGCATCTAATACCCATGTGCGGAAGAACTATATGAATATTGTACAAATTTGACAGGTTTTTCATTTCCTAGCACACCAGTCCCAGACATATTGCCAGTGAAGTAAGATAACCTTGTCATCTTCAAGAACAACTGAATTCCACAACTGCAGAAAGAGTTCTCAGGTCATCCCAGTATGTTATTCATTTCTCCCCAACGTGTCCGATGAGGTGACAAAGATTTTAATGTAACGAAGATGTCTGCATCTCATACACTATCATCATTTCAAATTTTGGCTCCTCCATAACACAAGTGAGAGAGAGTCTTACAGAAAACCCATTTCAGGTAGGAAAAGCAGTCACAATTTTAATTCTCAAAGGATAAATAAATGACTCATTTGGAGTTTATTTGGAGCGCCAAAGCAGATCTCAACAGCATACTAATGCACTGACTGCATTACCAACTCTTTCTAATATTTATAAACTACTCAGACTGCATTAGTGGTTTATGACATCACCAATACAAACTGACTTAATCTTGCTTTTTCTTTTAGTAGTCATGTATCATTTTCCATAATAAGAGCTCACCCCAGAGTGCTTATATAAATCTTCACCATTTTTTAAACTACATTAAAAGCCCTTTGGTCCTAATGTAACCACTTCATCAGCAGATACTCATTCATGTTTGCTGAGTAAACATCTTCATACTCACATATTAAAGATGAATAATTAAATTTCACAAAAAATCGAAACAGCTTTTCCTTTTAAGACAGCATAGCTCATTTAATCAGCAATCATTTTTGTAATTTACTCAATCTGTGACCTTTCATATCTCAAGGTCTTTTCAAACATAGCTCATTTGGTCTACAATGAAAATCTAGTCTTTCATTTATTTGCCTCCATAATAAACATGATTCCTGCTGTGCTGTTATATAACGATAAAGATATTTTATTTTCTTTAGACTTTACTCGTGTGAGGAGTGGGAGAAAAAAAAATCAATGTGTCACAACATCATAAAGCAACCCAGAGAATAAAGTGAGAAATAAAAGAGCCAATAAAGAAACCAATACAATTAACTGATGGTGTTTGAGTTTACATGCATAGTATAATAAATTTAAAAATCAGATGTGCTTTTGTGCTTTGTATTTGAGGTTGGATTTTATGAGATATTTTTGAGATCTCTGAAACAAAAAAGTTACATTTAAAATAACTTCTGATTAGGAAATTATTTTGAAAAATAACTTTAACCACAAGGCATCATGATACAAATACTAGTTATCTAATTAGTAAGTTACATTGCCTATAAGTACTGGTGCGGCAAACTTTCTGTTTTAAGTTACTTTTCTATGGAGACCAGCAGTATCTTAAGGTATAGTTCAAGGAGGGAAAATAAGCAATATGTAATTATTTTGTTTTCTAAATTTATTTTCACTCAGGTGCTAAATTTTGACAAAATCCACGAGAAAATTGGAACCATTGATTGCAAACAACAGGATACATATAGCACTTATAACGAATATCTATGAAAATAGGTTGGGCCTCTCAGAGGCAACCATGCTAGGCTCCTGTCTGTAAGTACACCATAGCATCTGTAATAGTGTCAGGCCTTGGAGCCTCCCTTGAGATGAATCCCAAGGACTCACTTGGGATTCTCTCACGTCCCAGGTCTCTTGTACATTCTAGAGGGTTTCCCCACCTCCCACCTCCTGAGGTTGTATATTTCCTTTCATTATGCTGGCGCTCGAGGCTTCATTCTTGGTCCAGTTTGTATGTTATAGGACTTTTCTTTTCCTAAGATATCGTTGCTATTGTTGTATAGTTTGAGACATCTTAAGTTTGATATTCAGTGAAATCTCTTCTTTGAAAATTCAGAATTTCTGTCATGTAACTGTAAATTCATTGGATTAATTACATTGGATTAATTAATTCATTGGATAATAACATTGTCTGGGTGATGTAACAGACAAGAAATGTGCAATTTAAAATCTACAAAATTGGTCTCCCTTTGTGATGTAAATATCATGGATATAGTTTTGGGACAGAAATTAGACACTTGATTACTCAGTCTAATATTAATTTGTGATTATCATGTATTGTTTTACGTTGATAACATGGAACTCCAGAGTCTGTCACTGAAGTTTGAGTGTCTGTTGACTTTTATGGTTCCTGGTAACACCTCTTACAACTGTTAGATGTTAATGGCTGATCCATGCCATTCATTTGGAGCATCAAGTGAAAATTATCTTTTGAATTTGGTCTAGTTTGAAACACATTAGTTCTTTAAAAAGACTTTCTGGATAATTTAGGCAATAATTGCATGGTTTAATGGTATTTATCGTAGATTTATTCTCCAGATAGTAGCTTCATTTTAAGCACATATTATTATCTTTAATAATTTAAAGATTCTTCCTCTCAACTAAATATGCTAGGGATAAAATGTGCAACATCTTCCCTGGGCTACTAATTCTACCGATTTAGTTCAACAAATAATTTGTAGTCACCTCAAATAGTTTATGGTTTCAGGATTATCAGTTTTTAATCTAAAAATTATGAGAAGCAAACAGGCAGAAGGCAATATTTGATTTAAATACATAAATTATTTTTAACATATTTTCTTATGTGAATCACAGATATAAACATGATAAAGTGCATTGCTTTCATGCACATCAATCCACTTTAAGTTTGTTATTACTAACTTAGGTTAGTGTGCACATAAATCCCAAACACAGGCCCTTTCATTTTCTGAAGTCCTTTCTCTGCTACATTGTATCTGAATAGGCTGGGGGAGAGAGAGAGAGAGAGAAGTATTAGGTGAAGTCTATGACTTTCCTGTCTAGAAAGATTCTGCACAGAGAAGGCAAAGTCAAGCACTCAAAGGCAGCACCTCACAGTTTTGGTTTCTGTGTAATATACTTCTGCTATACCTACATAGAATATTTTATGATATAGCTTCCTATTCACAGATCAGTAAAGCTAAAGCATGACAAGAAACATTCTGAAGGAGGTGCTTTACTTGAATCCCCAAATGGTATTACAAAATATAAAGAAAATGAATAAATAAAACTAGCAGCTTTGCCCGATCACATAGTTACAGTGAGAAAGGGAGGTTTTTTTTTTTTTTTTTCATTGGAAATTTTTTATTGGAAAATTTTTTTACATTTCAGATGTTCTCTCCTTACCCCATTTCCCCCCCTCCCTCCTAGGAACTCACTATCCCTTCCCCCTCCTCCTGTCTCCACGTTGGTGTACCCCCACCCACCCTCCCCTGTACCTCACCTCCCCACCCTCGAGTATCCCCCCCCCACGACGTCCAGCCTTCATGGGACCAAGGAAAGGGAGGTTTCTAAAAGATGCCTGTCTGCTCTTCTGTTTAAATAATGCTTTCATAAATATTTAGCAAAACAGTATATTATCAAACTGTTGCTTTTAAAATAACAAAAACCTTGTATCTGTAATAAACACAGTAATATTGAAGACATAAATCACACTCTAAGGTTACCTCCCTGCTTATAAATTGCAGGATAGCAGGACTATTGCATTGAATTAGCTAAACATTCAATCTATTTTCTCCTTAATGATGCCAGTTCAGCATCAAACAAATGCAGTCTGTGTTTTCATGATGGATATGACTCCTTTGGTGTCTTGTAAAGTGAAATAAAATTATTCTGCCTGAAAAGCTACTGGACCTTGTGTGTTAAGCGTCAGATAATGTGAATACTCATGTAATGTTTTCTTGTGTTAACATAATCCAAAAGTGAATCCGTTATATAAACATTGGCCCTTTTTTCCATTATAAAAGTTCAGTATCTTTTAGAGTTACTCAAATAGGTTAAAAACAAATCAAGCCAGAGAATCCTTGATGGACAAAGTGACCATAATGCCCAGGAGAGCAATGTGACACACGGTTGTCATTACTACAGGTGTATGACATTCTTGTCAGAGGCTCTGTCACATGCCTGAATAATTTTGCATCTTCATGCATTTTTCATCACTTAGTTCAGCTTACTTTATTGTCATGATTTTTGAATAGATATTTTCCTGCCCTCACCATGTCCCAAAACATTGATCAGCGATGATATCAATCACTAGTTTCCTTTTCATAGTCTAGGTCAGGAGCTTGATCTGGTAAAGTTACTATTGGGAGATAAGACAAACAACCATGAATATGAAAAGCCAATGCTTATTAGAATGATGAACATGGAACAATTGTTATGAAGAGCAGAAGTCTGTCTACTCTATAATTAACTTATATGCATTTTAGATAACTCCCAAAGTTCTTGAAAAGCCAACTAATTTTGCAGCAAAGGACATTCCATACTAAAATTTGAAGTCTATGAATCCAAATCAAGTCAAGCAATTTAAAATTACTTACCACAAGAACTAATGTAGCCAGACAGAGAAGCTTACACATTATACTAACAGCAATCAGGAAGATGAGGCAGGAGGATTACATTGAGTTTCAGATTTGCCTAGAACATAGTCAGGTCTAAGTCTGTCTTGGCTACAGAATGAGAACATTTCTCAAAAAACAAAAACTAAAATTAAAACAAAACATGAGAAAGGAATTAATCATTAGTAGAAGGACAATATCAATATCTATCCATTGAAAAGAAACATATCAGGATAAACAAGATGTTTGATAATACAGATGTAGACACAAAGTTACTCAATATTACATTTTCATTAATTTTTGAAAAATGTAAAGACTTATTTTATGCTTGAAAAGCCAAATAAGTACTACTTTCTTTATTAAAATTTGAAAAATTGTGTGTGTCTTGCCGCAGATAGAGTATCTTCAGTCAAAAAAAGCAAACATCGTTATTTCTGCTCAGCCACTAATAAGTTATAAGAATTTAAGTTACTTTTTCTAAATTTGTCTTGTTTTCCTCACTTACTTTTTTTTTTTTTTTTTAGAATTTTGGTGATAATTTTGAAAACAGGAAAAAATGAAAAATGAAAAATACTTAGGCCTCTAAGTTTATTATTTTATAATATCTGTAGCTTTTTTCTTCCTATGAACTGTTGTTGGATATATGTGTGTACAGGTTCACATCTATAGCTTCAGTGGACTATGGTCTTTACTTCCTCGATGCAGAATAAAGCATATCCCATCCTTTATACATAACTTGATACAAGACAACAAGCTTTCCTTTCCTAAAAGCAGAAAGAGCTAACACCAGCCATCATGATGTTAATACGAGCAGGCCTGTTGCTTCCTTTCTATCCAGCAGACATACATATTTTCTTTCCTTTTAAAAATTATCACTAAAGTTTGTTTTTATTTAACCTTTTGCTTCTTTAAAATATATAATCCCTCATTATTCCTCTAAAATGTAATTTGGTTAATCTATAATTTATAAAAATCCTGGTGATTAACCTATGTTTAAACTTCACATTTCTAATTTTAATGACTTCTTTATTGGGCAAAAACTTAAACACTTTGAGGAACATTACAATTAAATTTAGTCTTTTTAGTGACATAGTATCATAAAATTCATTACATCAGTATTCAACATATAACTGAAAGATGGTAGAGTAGAGCAAACTGTATCTTATTAGTTATATACAAAATCTAATGCATATGTGAGGGAGGACCATTCTTGATGAAAGCATTATTTAAAAAGCTGGTGATGTATTGAACTGTTAAGGATTCCAGAAAAGTCTACATCTCAAGACTCCATGATAGAAAAGCAGAGAGAGAAACCTTCCTGGTCATGAAAGAAATCAGAAAAGGAAGAAATCCTATTTAAGGATATGAATTGGCATGTAATGCAGGTAAAACCAGTGTCCTCGAAAGCTAGTTACTTATTCTGTCCAGATGCATGGAGTTGGGGAGCTATTTCAGAATTCAAAGTTTAGATGTTAACATTAAGTTGAAAAGCATGTCTCACTCACTTTAAGGTTGCTCAATAGCATGGAGCTGCCTGGGCTACTGACTTGTGTCCTGTTAGGTGTTAGGCTGCTGTATCCTTCACTAGTGCCAATGCTAGTTTAAAGTCAGTAGAAACACACGTGCACATGCATACATGTGTACATTACATGTACACATAACACATATACCACACAAACACACACACAGACTCACACACACACATCTCATTCATAGACAGATATGTGTTGTAAATCGATCCTCATGATGGGATGGCAAAATTCAATTGTCAAGAATGGCCTCTCATCTAAAAGAGCCCCTTGTTAAATTAGGTTTCCAGGGCACACTGGCAAATGGAGCTTACATTAACCTGACAGGAAGGCTTTCCAAATCACTTTTAATTTTGCTCTAAAAATGTCTTTGTGTTCTTTTAAAAATTTTGCCAAAACCTAAATCAAGCACCATTTTCTTGGTAATTATATGTTGAAGGATGTAATCACTGCAGCTTCAGAAACCAAGAGACCAGCAGCCCAGCATTGGGCATGCTCCCACGGTTGCTTTTGTTAATGTACTAATGAGCCATTGTCACAATGGAGCCAACCTGGCATTAGCACTTACAATGAATTTACTGCAAGAAACACTGCTGTTTGTAATTAGCTCTCATTACACAATCAGGCTGATTTAGAGAAACTCTCATATGATTTGTCAGCAAATGAAGCAATATAATTACACTTCAGTTGAAATCAACAAATAGACTGCTGTTTGCAATTGGCTATATTATGTACTATTAGGCCTGGCAATCGCAGGCCTGTTGCTTCCTTATACACTTAAGTAAAGTAAGTGTAATTAAAACATGAAAACCCTGTTATGCACAGGACAGCTATCATAATAGTCACATTTTATAATGAAAGGGGGAAAGCCAAGATTTACGGTCAGAAATATTTGATTATTAAGCACAAAGTTCTTAGCACAGACATCGAAAGCAAAAACATAACCCAAAGGAATAAAAGAATAAAATTTCTTTTGAACCAAATCATTTTTATAGCTAGGCTACAGGGAATTAAGATTGAAATTAGGTTAAAGCATATTAATGAGCTATCCGTCAATGTGTGTCATTCCCAGAACTCAATATGTAGAGAGAGTCCCTGCAAGCTGTCATGGTGGCTGGTCTTAGTTCTTTCTGCTTATAGGTTTTGATAGTTGATCACTTTACATACTATTGACAATAATCGCTAGGAGCGAAGGCTGATAGATTCATGAAGGCCTAGTAGATTTAGCAAACAAAATCCACCACACTGTTGAGAACCTTTCAAGAAGCTATCAATTGTATAATCTGTTGAGTAAGTCTGAAGTTATAAATGAGGTACAGAAAACTTCTAAAAAGTTTGACCCTCTGAATGCGTTATCTTAGTTATGGTTTTGTTGCTTTGAAGAGACATCAATGCCATGGCCACTTTTCTAAAAGCAAACATTTAGTTGGTACCAGCTTGCAGTTTCAAAGGTTTAATTCATTCTCATGGCCTCCATAGACTGATGTGCTTGAATGCTTGGTCTACAGGATTGGTACCATCAGGAGGTGTGGCCTTGTTAGTATAGATGTGGCCTTGTTGAAGGAAGTGTGTCACAGTGGAGGTAGGCTTTGAAGTCTTATATCCTCTAGCTATTCCAAGAGTAGCACACAGAATCTGTTTGCTGCCTGTGTATCAAGATGTAGAACTCTCAGCTCCTCCAGTACCAAGTCAACCTGTGTCCTGTCATTCCTACAGCCACAATAATGGACCAAACCTCTGAAACTGTAAGCCAGCCTATTCAAACTACCTTATAGGTTAAAAATATATAACTGTCAGTGGATCAATTGGTACAGGTAAGGAATGTGCCACTCTATAAATGATATCCTATTTATTTCAAATTAGGCATTGAACACAGTATTTGACACATGCTGAGCACGTGCTATAGCAATGAACGATATATAGCCCAGTGCCTCAATCTCAATTTCACTTTTTATTTTTTTGTTTTTTTGTTTTTTATTTTTTAAGAGAATCTCCCATTAAATTACTCATACTGGCTTTGAACTTACAATTCATGTGCCTCAGAATCATCTCTAATTGCATAATTCTGTGAACTATATTAATTCATTTTTTAAAAAATCAAATAGTTTGCATTGAAGAAGACTATCAACAATAATTCTTTAACTGTAATTATTATAATAGATGGATTTTGAGTTTTCTGTGATAAAAAATCTATTGCTGTTATAGGGAGTGTGTAATGAGGGGATGAATTTGTATGAGTGGGACTGGGAGGAGAGGAGGGAACTGGGGCTGTGATTGGGATGTAAAATTAATAAATAAATTAACGAAAGAAAAATATCCATTGCTTAGAAACCTAAATGTAGTTTCCTCCTACAAATGGTTAGGATGAGCATGAGTATTTATGTGGTATAACTGACATCACATAATACACTATATTCTCTTATGGGATGGAGTACTGTACACAATCAGGAAAGGATGTTCTCAGAGTTTCCTGGATGTATTTTAGTCCAGGCATGTTTTTCTTTGGCTAGTCAATAATTCAAAACTTTTATTTTTCTTATTGCCTAGCATTGAGTTAATAGTTTAATTGCTCATTATACTTGTGTATCTATGATGAACGTGGTGTGTGTGTGTGTGTGTGTTGGTGTGTGTGTATGGTGTTCACAAAAGCTAGAATTTACAAGATTCACAGATCCCTTTCAAGTTAGAGAAGCAAACACCTGGAGAGAGAAAATTCTGAGCTGTGCAGCTTCTCAGAGGAGACTGTCTTACTTGTACTGCCTGAAAGTCATTCAGAGTATTCTGAGATGCAGCTTTTGTGAGTGATGAGAAAAGCAATAATGGGTTTGTTGGTGGTGTTACTGCCCTTATTTGCATGCTGTAGAGTGTACTTCACCCACACTCCTGAGAACCACTTCAATAAACTAATTTCTTCATCAACTTGATGGAGACCAACTTGTTAACTTGGTGTGTCATCAATACCCTATCTGGGACTAATAGATGTTTATTTCCATTTCCTCTGGGAAAGATAATCATAACAGTATACTGTCATTTTCGTCTTTTACTTTGTCATTTCCGATCTATTACAACTAAGTCATGCGGTGTTTAATGAGCATGGTCCTCGTAGGCCTATATATCTGAATGCTTGGTCCCCAGTTAGTGGATTAGGAGGTGTGGCCTTGTTGGAGGAGGTAAGTGACTGGGGTTGGGCTTTGAAGTTTCAGAAGCCCACAGCATTATGAGTTAGCTGTCTCTGCCTTATGACTGTGGATTAGCATGTAAGTGTTTAGCTTTTGCTCCAGAACCATGATTATCTGCCTATTGCCATGATTTCACCAGATTGATCTGAATTCTAACCCTCTGGAACCATTAGCCTCAATAAATTTTTTTTTCCTTTTACGAGTTGCTTGAGTCATGGTATCTTACTACAGTGATTGAAAAACAACTGAGACCTGTGTCAAGCAGTTCACTCACTGAGCCATATCACAAACCCCAAGATCTGTATCTTTGGACACATTCTATGAGTTTTCACGTGCTAGATATTGTCAATATAGCTGTGCTCTATTTCATCCTCTGTTACTCAGTCTCGGCTGTACTAACTGGAGAAGATTAACTGTACATGGCTCCTTTGTCTGAGACACATATCTATGTGTTTATTGTACTGGGAAAACAAAAAACATTCATCCTATTCCCTTTGCTTCAGTTGATGAGGAATCCTGGCTTATCCTTGGGCCCTTTTGCTTTATGATATGTTGACTGATTAAACTGGGAAAGGAACGGAGCCATGGATATTAGATGTCAATAACATCAGATAGTGTTTTTGTGATGTCTATTTCTGTGAATATAGCATTGTTTCATTTCTTTGCATACATTATTTGAAGATGTTGATTAATTAAGATCACAATAACACTTATCTAAAGAGAGCTAAGTCTAGAAAATAAATAGGCTGCTTGAAATATAAGAAAATCAAGGCATGGCAACAATAAGCTGAAATCTTTGTATGACCAATGATTCTGAAGTTATCCATTTTTTTTCTACAGTGGAAATAGCATACTATAAGTTTGCTGTTCTTTCCATTCTCTTATTATTTTGCACATTACTGTTTTTAGTTAAATGATCAAGCAATTAAAGTTCATAGATATATGTTCCCTCAGTTTAGCAAATGATGTGATCACTTAGATTCTTTTTATTTTTTAAAAATGGAGAAATAGTGTTATGAAAATCAAAAGCTTAATTCCTTGAGGCAGTATGTGGAATCATCTTTCTTAGTCTAGAAATCAAGCTTTCAGAAACTCTAGCCATTGTTAATACAAATAAGTATGTAGAGATAAATTAAAATGTTAGTATAAGAGACTGAGAGTATTTGTATTCTTAAAACATTTTGGAGACATGGCTTTGTTCCCACAAATAGTCAAGAGAAATGTCTCTTCTCTAGTGTCAGTTTGCTGTTCTTCAGTGCAAAGGAGTGCTATTCTGAAGCAAGATGGCAGCATTTTAAAGTCTGGAGTATTGTATCTTTAAAGAATAGTTTCTTTGACTTTTTCAACAATAGCCATAGACTGCCTTAGGTTTAAAATTATGTTTTAAATGATCCTGATAGTAGAAATTTTGTTACTGGGAGGTAGCAATACTATTTACCTCATTGAGAAATTTCCCATGTAACCTTTTAAAATGACAGGTTTATAAATCATTCCATAGAGACTGCTGAGCCGACCAGTTGATTACAGATTCAACTTCAAGAATATGGGACAACTCAGTCAGAAACCACAGAGACAGCAACAAAGACACAGAGACAACAATAAGTATATCACATCAAGTCAGGCACACAGCACATATCACAGCCCAGGGCTCAAATGGTACATTTGCTAAGAAATAATTTATGAGCTAGAAGTATCATTAAAACTTCTATCTTAAAATTAGATAAGCAGCATGGTCAACAGAGATTTTTTGTCTGAACTTTTTTTTTAGACAAAAATGAGTTTTTTTTTGATAATTAAAAGTATTTTTTAGATAATTACATCACTCACTTCAAATACTCATATATACTCCTCCCTGTTTTTTTTTCTTGTTTTTTTTTTTTTTTCAAATTCATGGTCTCTTTTCTCATTAGTTGTTGTTAGCATGAGCTGAAAAAAGACAACAAACATAGATGTGTGAACATGCATAGGGAAAAGCTCTAAAGACATAAACCCTACACAAATATTTACACTCATTTAAGGGATATTGAGAACATTTTTTTCAGGGAGGTGGATGGATAAGTGGTTACCAGTAAGTTTCTCCTGTTTCCTCAATCCTTGCATGGATTTTGTAGCATTAAATAGCTTAAAAATGTTTTTCATAGGTGTTCTTTTCTTCACAAATGAAAATTTCAGAAGTATATCATCCCTTCCATATTTTGGATGCCTGTTACTAAATTGTGTGCTTTTAATTATAATTTTTAATTCATATGAATAAAGATGTATGAGATGGCAGTCATACATGCCATGGTTTCCATGTGTAGGTTAGAGAATCATGAGAGCTAGCCTCTCTCTTTTTTTTTAGATTAATTTTTTATTGGATATTTTATTTACATTTCAGATGTTATCCCCTTTCCCCATTCACCCCCTCCCAGAAACCAACTATCCTATTCTCCCTCCTCCTGCTTCTATGAGGATGTGTGTGCCTCCATCCACCCACCCACTCCCTCCTCCCCACCCTCGAATTACCCACACTGGGGCATCCAGCCTTCTCTATTTTTATTGTGTGAGATCTAGTGTTGAATTTAGGTTATCAGGCTTGGTAGAAAGTGCATTTACCCACAGAGCCATCTTACCAGCCAAAACTGTCTTTCATACTTATGATACATCTTAATTTGCAAACAAATTTAATAATATGATAGGGAAGAAGCAAGTTGCCTCCATTGCAGTGTGTCAAAGGAAGATGTGTGCACTTCACTAAGGTCATATGATCGTAGGAAAACAAGGGAAATGAAATTACATATTGAAAGAAGTAGAACTGAAGAAAAATTAGTGTTCGTAAGTTACAAGCACTTGCAGAAACAATGAAATTTTCTGCACTTATCCCAAATAACCCATTTCTGTCTGCTGCTTACAAAAAAAAGAAGACAGATTATCTTTGCCATGGTTCTGCACTGTCTGTGCTGGATGCTATTGGTTGCTGCTGTGTCAATCATTCTTGAGTGTTTTGTAGTTTCATATTTCTTTCTTTCTTTTCTTAGAAATAATATGGTTGTATTAAGAAAGCATTGCAAAAAAGAAGGTGCGGGGCGGGGGAGGCTGAGAGGAAATAAATGACTTGCTGTAGTCTCTTTTCCAGGCTCTTCCTAGGTAGTAATGGATGTCTGTTTAGTACTCTGGCTCTTGCATCATTAATGTCTTTTGTTTTTTGATCTAATAAATTTTGTATTGGTCATTTTACTTATTTACATATCAAATGTTATCCCCCTTCTCAGTTTCCCCTCCACAAACCCCCTATTCCCTCCCCCATTTCCCCTGCCTCTATGAGGGTGTTCACTCACCAGCCTCCCACACCTGCCTCACTGCCCTGGCATTCATTCCTCTAGGTCATTGAATCTCCACAGGACGGAGGGCTCTCTTCCCAGTGATGACCAGTAAGGCCATCCTCTGCTACATATCCAGCTGGAACCATGAGTCCCCCAATGTGTACTGTTTGATTGATGGTTTAGTCCCTGGGAGCTTTGGGGAGTCTGGTTGGTTGATATTTTCACATTTCATTACACAGAAGCAACAGATTCCCTACAATGTACTGGTGTGTCACTCTTGGAGAACAGACGTGCACACTCAAGGTTGTTGGTAGTGTGGCTGTCTGACAAATATGCCTCCTAAGAAGCCTGAACCTCAGGCTTGCTCAGAGGTAAACCATCCTGTCTGTGGTCTAAGGAAGTGTACTTTCTCTCTAGTATTTTGTGATCACCCTCACACCTACCTGCTTTTCCTCTTTGGGGTGATTCTCTTATCATCTCTCTGCTTTTGTTGACACTTTTCCCTTCATAAACAGTCTACTTTCAAAGCCTCACATGGCCTTTAGACAGTTGCCAGAATGTTTAGGTCCCCACAAAGTTCTTCTCTGACCTCTTTGTCTATAGACTTCCCACTGTGCTTTAGTGTTGGACATCAAAGGTTTTAAGACACATCACAGTTATTGGATTTGCTCATCTGCAAGACAGTATCTCAGGGACAATGATGTATTGTCCCCCACTCATCATAATGTTGCAAATCTATCAGTTTATCGATATTTATTTTGATATTTTCCTGGTAGAACTTTGTTCATATTGATAAAAACTATGCTAGAAAATCAATTTTATAAAATTAAAATTGATTGGAATTCATTTTCTTGAGAGGTTAATAACAGCATTGCAATTCAGATACAAAGTAACTTCCAGAGACAGTTTTGACTTGGAGATTTGCCTAATGCTTCAAATACTACTGAAGCTTTCAAAACACCAAAATGCATGCATTTGTTAGGCCCTGGGGACACAAAAATGCATGTTTATAATAATTGAGAACAAGATTCAATAAATGCAACTGACATTATTGATAATGTTGTATTTTTGTGGCACTATTTATTCTACAATAATGTTAAAAGAAAAGCTAATAGCTGAGTCGGTTGGAATTGGTTGGTTTATGTGACAAGTCAGAACAAGTGATGTAAGAGGAAAACAGAGAAGGAAGATCTTCAAGTATGTGGAGAAAAGAATAAAAATTTTTCCTGGCCAGTGCTCAACCAAATCACTAGTGCAAATAAGCTAAGAAGAATGTACAAAGAAAAGTAAAATCAGTCTTCATTTAAGCATATCCTTTGATTTTTTTTCAACCATAGTTATTTTACTAGTGAGTGAAAAATATTTATAGATTTATTTCTGGAGTTTTAACTTACTTTCAAATGAAGTAATAGTAGATGATAGAATCAGATAGCTAGAAAAGAGACACATATGTAGGGTTCCTGTTACAAGAAACAATAATAATATGAAAATATCTACCTGTATTTTCAGCACAACATAATTAAAAAAATAAGTTGAATTATGAGGATGCAGTGTGGGAATCCAGACATTATTTCTTGATTTCAGAGTTGTTCTTGTAAATGACCAGAGACTTCCAGAAACTTGATACAATGAAAGAAGAAAATAAAATTCTTAATTGATAGCATCAATACAAAACAGCTTGCAGCAAAGACACACCTAACATTCACTGTATTGCTTACATTTCTGTTGCTGGAAAAATCTAACAAAAACAGCCCCAAAGAGCCTGACATATACAGAGGCAGATGCTCACAGCTAACCATAGAACTGATCATGGAGTTCCCAATGGAGAAGTTAGAGAGAAGACTGAAGGAGCTGAAGGGGATTGCAGCCTCATGGGGAGAGCAACAATACCAATCAACCAGAGCTTCCAGGGCCTAAACCACCAGCCTGGAAGCACACAGGGAAGGACATGGCTCCAGCTGTATATGTAAGGGAGGATGGCCTTGTTGGGGATAGGTGGGAGAGGAGGTCCTTGTTCCCATGAAGGCTCGATGCCCCAGTGTTGGGGAATTCGAGGGTGGGGAGGAGGGAGTGGGTGTGTGGGTGGGGCCACATCCTCATAGAAGCAGGAGGAGAGGGATGGGTTAGGGGGTTTCTGGGTTGGGGAGAAATAGAGAAAGGGGATAACATCTGAAATGTAAATAAAATATCCAATAAAAAATGAAAACAAACAAACAAACAAACAAAACCAAACCAAAGCAAAACAAGCTCAAAAACATGACCAAAAGCAACTTAGAGGAGAAAGGGTTTCTTTTGAGCAACAGTTCCATAGGAATAGAGTTCATCAGGAGGCAGTGGGAGGCCATGGCAACAGGAGAAGGCATGGCTCTAGGAGCAGGAAGCTAGGTGATCGCATCTCATTCACTCCCAGAAAGCAGAGACAGGAACAGGAAGTAGTACCAAGGTTTATATTCCTCAATTCCCACAGCCAGCTAGGGACTTCCTCTAGCAAAGCTCTAGCTCCTAAAGCTTCCATTCCCTTCCAAAACAGACCCACAAAGTGGGCATCAAATGTTCAGTTACCTGAGCCGAACAGGGACATTGCTCATTCAAATTACCACAAACATCAAGTGTTTCCTGTTTACTATATGTGCAGTTCAGGTTATCTTCAGAACAATATGTGTAGATTAAATGGAACATATTCCCCCATATCTAAAATTGCAGGAGTCTGGAAATTGAGGAAGGTGGTTAAGGAGTCTGAGACAGTCTGAGTTACTGGGCTCCAGGACAGATTGATATACATAGCAACACTTTGTCTCAGCAACGAAAATAAAACAGACATATGAATATAGAACATTTAAAAAAGAAATTTAGGAGAGACAAAACAAAAATCCATCCATGGAATATTTGAGTTAAAGATTAACATCTTACCAAAAATGCTTACATTTATACTTATTATACACACACACACACACATTATATGTATATATAATGTATATATGTGTGTGTGTCTGTGTGTAGCAATATTATTATAGCAATGATTAACTTTTAATGATGATGTAAGCACTTACTTTATATGTTCTTCACATATAAAATTAATATGATGCTCTGTGATAAGAGGCAGATAAATTATATGTTTGAACCATTAAAGGCATACAGATAAAAGTATATTTTTGAAGTAACTTTTATTTATTTTCCTCAAATGCATGCAAACAATTAATTAAAGATAAATCAAATGCTAAATTTTATTTGTATCAATTCCAATACTGCCTGATTTGAATTTATATTCAACTGAGTTATCAAAGTCTTTTCAGAGTTTAGGCTCAGGTAATATTTTAAAACAATGTGTCCAAGTCAATAAAAACTTGGATAATGTCCAAATATCAGGGAGAGAAATTCAACTACATGTAAAAACTGGTTCATAAATATAAACTGATATAATTTTTATTCTCTGTCACTGAATATTCTTTTACAGTTTTTAAGAGATCAAGTAGATTGTTTTAATTGATGCAGCCCTTATTTAAGCCGTTCCTGTATGTTAGTTGTTTAGGTTGTTGCCAGTGCTCACAAGAATCTATTTTGTGGTTTATCTCACCCTAATAATGAATAAATTCTGACTTGTCTGTCAGTTTCTTTCTTTTACTCAAAACAAAATTCAGATAACAAACCTCTAGCAGATAAGTACTTTCATTTTGAAAATGACAGAGCAGCCCTCCAACAAATAACTTCTAAGCACCTTTTCCACTTTTCCCATCATGGTTGAGGATGCTCTGAATGGGATATGGATAATAACAGCACACAATTGCCATCAGTCATTTTTCATGAATGCCATTTAAATAGTCTGCAATTTTTAATGAAAGCTTTATTGCACAGATACCCTATAATTTTCATATTTCATATTACCACCAGTCAGTATCACTTAAGTTAAGACTAATTGTTTGACAAATATTAATTCTTTTTGTTCCAGTTCTATTATAACCAAAAAGTATTTTTCTATTAAATATGTATGTTTTGCTTTTTTGAAATGTAATTGTTTCTTTATATTACAAATATTCAATGAAGAAATATCTATCTATCTATCTATCTATCTATCTATCTATCTATCTATCTATCTCTTCAGAAATGCAACAGCAAAACAATTACAAATGGCTAGAGTACAATTAGAGAAGAAATTTTAAAGAGTTCAGATAATGAAGAGTCCCTTTAAGGAAAATTTTCTTCCTTGATTTCTCTTGCTGTGTTGAATCATTGGCCAACTTGGAGAAAGAAAGGGTTTATCTGGCTTGTCTCCCAGGTTTCAGTCCACCATCAAAAGCAGTCAGGGTAGGAAATATTGGTACTGAATCTGGAAGTATAAAGGAGTGCTGATCATGGCTTGCTTCCTAAGGCTTGCTCAGATTTCTTTTTTATCCATCCATACCTACCTCACTAGGGTAGAACTACCACAGGGGCCTGGTTCCTCTCACAACAATTAGCAGGCCCATCTGTTTAAGACAGTCTATCAGCTGAGATTGCCTCCTCCCAGATGACTCTAAGTTTTGTGTCAAATTGACAGCTGAAATGAACTATGACAGGCTAGAACATTGGAACAGTAAAACCGGGGAAACTAGTTAATATCTTCTTTTATACTGACTGTAATCATATTTGGAAAAGGAAAGAGAATGAGAGATATTTATTTTCAGGACCATTAAATCCATTTTTGTTTATTAAAGGTTTATGTGAGGTAATACTTTTAACCTGCTTTAATAATATGATTATTAAAAGAGTTTGATGACTGTTAAAAACTAGATGCCATTTCTAGTGCTTCAAAGATGATGCAATTTGGCATCACAACTGCACCATAAAACATTATCCTCAAAATTATACCTTGAACTTCTTATCAGAACTCTCTTTGGCAGTCAAGGATATGTCCTAATTTCTACTACCATCTAAGTAATGCTACTGTAAAAGAATTAACATTAGTATATAAAATAAATTTATACATAAGTATAAGGTCACAGAAAGCATTAATAAATGTATATTTATAAATCTATTAAGTATTTTAATTCATGTAAGGTGCACTTAAGCATTCAGAGATGCTGAAGTAGAGAACGCATACCTATATCCTGGCAAACATATATTTTTTTCACTCCATCTCAAACTTAACATTTGTATAATTATCAAAATATTTGTATTTTATTAGTAATTATCATATAGAAATATCAAATAATTATCTATTAATTAGATTTTAAAGGACAGATTTTGTAGTATATTTCATATATTATTATTGATATCAATTTTCAAATGATGGGTCTTTGTTACTGGACTTGAAAACAAGCAGATGAAATGCATTGAAGGGTATTAATTTCATCCATTATGATATTCCATGTTTTTATTTAATTGAAGCATGCCATAATTATATAAAACTAAAGCAATATCCAACTATTCTCTGTGTAATCTCTGTTTCTTCACTCAAGCTATAATATTTTCATTAATGCATCTCACATATCCTCGAAACTATCCGAGCAAATTTATTGAACTATAATTGCAATCAAAAATTTTCATAATCATAATTACTAAGGTGAGTATTTCATTCCGACCATTCTTAAATTACGAGAAAAATATCACCAGGTTTGGACACTGATCCGGAGCTAACTCTTATTTTGACAAGGACTGATGTGTTTTGCATTTCAATAAAATTTAAAAGCTATAACTGTTCTCTGAGAGTGTTTTGATCATATTCTCATGAAAAGTTTTATAAATTTAAAAGTAATAGAGTCCATGTTTCAGGCTCTTTTACAATGAAAGTTTGAGACAATAAAAAATTAAGGTGCACACATAAAAAAAAATTAATGTAATTCTATATAGGATTTAGACTGAGAGAAATCAGATTTCTCAGCATTGTGAAGAAGGAAGCTTTTAAGGAAGACTTTTAGATTCTCTGCTTGTCTGAAGGAGGCTTCAGATGAGTGAGGAAGAAGTTGACACAGTGTTGTAGTTAGTACAAAGAAAATGTACACATTTTTGATGACAAACTGGACATTGGGAAAGAATCTTCTGAAGCTACCACAGTGCTCATGCGTGACTGTGCTCCTAGGCATTTAGAGATGGCAAAGGAACTTGGGAAAGGGCGAGATCACTACAGCCAGCTCCTGTGCACACCAATAGAGCACTTTCAATTGTTTTGGTTATGTATGAGGTCAGAGAACCATTGTCTGATTCTTAGTGCTCATAGCCTAAGCTTTCATATCAATATTAACAATTAATATCCATGAGAAAGCATATTCATGATGTTCTTTAAAAAGTACTGATCATCCCATAGAAGCTTTTGATAATATCCCTTTAAATCTTTAATATTTCAAATCTTACCATAGTACTTATCTTGGAATGTAGGACTCAGGAATCATTGTCTTACTTCACTGAAGTACATCTAATATAAATTAAAAGAAATATCACCTGCACACATTTTACTGTTTTTTTCAGAATGGTATAACATAAAAGAATATTTTTACTTTGGGTAAAAATATAAAATTGTTAAGTCCTTCTGACACAATTATCTCTGAAAGCAATATATTCAGTTGAAAAGTATGTACTTTAGCAATAGTATTATAGAATTTTACTAAAATTGTAGGACAAGACTATATGGCATTACAACACTAACATCTGAAGAATTCTAATCAAATATGAAGCAAAATATACAGTGTCAGAGGTTTATGCCTTTCCTCTTTGAACTTAATAAACAATCCAGTTTATATTTTAGGCATGCTATTAGCAAATCCTTATGTGAACATACTTATGATGTTAAAACTGTAATCTGCCCAGAAACCTTCTTCTGAAACTATCTAGAAAATTCAATCTACCCCAGTTATGACAAAAAAGAAAAAAAGAAAAAAAGAAAGAAAAAAGAAAGAAAGAAAGAAAGAAAGAAAGAAAAGAAGGAAGAAGGAAAGAATGAAAGACAACAAATGAAGGTGTGGAAGCATGAATGCAGGGGTGCAAAACAGTTATCCAGTGATTCACTGCTGGTGCAAGGGCAAACTGCAATAGCCATTGTAGTCATTAGTAAATCAGTGGGGACATTCACTTGAAGAACTCTGAATCTTAATACGAAGTTTACTTGTTAAGCTATGTTGTTTGCTGCTCTATTCAGAACAGCCTGGGAATGAAAAGAGCCTAACTCTCCATCAACCAATGAATGGATATTAAAACATGACACATTTACATAATAGAATACTATTCATTCATTAATAGAAATAAAATTATAAAATTCACAGGTAAATGAATGGAGACAACCATCCTGAATGAGGCACTGTAGACCTGGAGAGACAAGCATCTCAAGTTTGCTCTCATTTTGGATGTTAGGTTTGAAACTTTAAATCCATAGAGATAAGGAAACTAGTCAAGCACAATGGGAGAAAACCTTTCAGAAGGAGAAGGGATGGCTTGCAGGGAATATTAAGGATGGATGAAGAATTCTAAAAATGATGCTGGAAAGCTTTTAACATATTTTACTTGTGGGAGTCTATTGTTTGGTGTGTCAGATAAAACCATAAAGAGAGAAAGAAAAATCAAACAAGCACGCTGCTTTCCTGAAGTTTAAAATATGATATGTGAAGGTCTAACGTAAATGGTATCACTAGCTTCTATGTCTGTGTTGCAGACAGTAAAGAAGTTTCCTACACAGACCAAACACATCCCGATTAGATCATGTCTCAGTCTGTCATGCATTAGTTACTATTATCAGCTGCTTGACAGGAAAGCTGTCAGCATGATTAGAACACCATGAACGCTTCTGCTTTCTTCTTTCTCAGTGCCAAGAAGAGGAAATTGACTGCTGCTCTCCTGAATTCTACACATGTCCCCTTGAAGACAATCATGAACATGTGCAGATGTGATTAGTTCCATGTCTCTTACACTATCTTGTACAATGAATAAAGATCTTCATCCTTATTTTTTTATTGTCACTAAAATGTATAAAATTACTTACCAAAAGCCAAAATGGAGAAATGGAAAAGCTAATACCATGTGCAAGCATATTATAAAGTTGTGGCAAAGAAAAACTGACAAATACATAGAGGCTATTATAAGCTATAAACTTGTAAAAATATGATTAACAGCTTGGTGGTGTATGGATGATGGGTAGCCCCCGTTTTTTATCACTTTAACCCAACCAAACATTTTATTGAACATTCACATGGAACTTACAAGGAAACAAGAAAAAAGGACGTAATCCACTTGCCAAATTTTGACATCTAGAAGGTGGCAACTGAACTGAAGTTAGACTAGAGACTGAACATCAATATGAAGTCCAATCTTTGAGTTCTTAGCAGGGGCTTGAATAAATTACCATTAAGTGATAGCTTAAATAATTAAGAACATTACAGTAGTGAGAAATCAAGTACTTTAGAAAGTAGTTAATTAAAAGCCCAGCCAGTCAGGTGCTCATTATCATATTTAATTTAGGATGTCTGGATCAATGGTAGGGCTGCCTCAAGAAAAATCATGTAGGTAATAAATATATTATTTTTACCCTCAAATTTACTTATCACAACTATTCTATTAAGCTTTACTACGAGGTTAAAGGAATAACAACACATTTTGTCATTTGGGAGTCACTTAGGCACACCTCTGGGGTTTCCTGTAGGTGGGAAGCTAACAGTCTGTTTCTCAGAGCTGTAGACATGCTTTGTTACCACTCAGTTCTGTTTAATGCCCAGCACAGACATGCTCAGGGTGATGTAATGCACTTCCCAGAAGCTGGATCTTGTTCTTACTTTTCTCAGGCTTTGGCTTCTAGGAGTGTACTTCTTACATGCTCTAATATGAAGTCACTGTAGATAGCTTCACCGAGGTCTTTATAATCAACTCATTTGATGCATGAAAGTGTGGAGCTGGAAAAAAATTGGTTCTCCTCTCAAAGATCAAAGGGCCAATAGAAGTCAAAATGTAAAGACTCAATCTAAATCCAGTGACTCGAGCCATAGAGCATGCTTACATTCAGTACACTATTTGTAAGTTTTCTTTTATTAAATTAGTGTGCATGTGCGTGTGTGTGTGCATGTGTGTGTATGTGTGTGTGTGTGTGCATGTGTGTGCATGCACTTATGTACATAGCCGTGTGTGAAGTCAGAAGATAACTTGTGGGAGTTCTAGGTTTTTTCCATAATGCAGGTTCTGAGGATTGAACTCAGGTCAATAGGTTCAGCATCAAATACTCTTACTAGCTTAGCCGTCTTACCCGATCTGTTTTTCCTTATAAAAGCTGGAAGCACAGGCTCTACACATTACTCAAGTGTGGTTTCCTCTTCTAGGAAACTTTCAAACAGGGAAATCATTTTTTACTTCCATTTAAATACAGTCAATGTTTTGGAGTGAAGTTTCATTCGTTTCTTTCTTTCTGACACTGTAGTGTAAGGCTCCTGTGTCAGTGTGCATTATTCACTAAGACAGTTGAACATGCTTTTTTTTTTTTTTTTAGAGTGCAGTTCAAAGTCATACATGACGACTGCAACATGCTTGTCAACACTGCACTATCTCTGTAGCTAATATGGTTTGATTTTGTCCCTTCCAGAATCCAAGCATCAAATCTCAAATAACATAAGACTTTAAAAGTTGAATAGAACATAAGTATTAAGTGTCTGAAAGGACTCCATGGAGCCTTTGCTCTTCTGCTTTCTGCCATGAAGGGGCGTAGCGTTTTTCTATTCTACCATGCACGGTGATCTAGGCACCACCATGAAAACAGAGGCTTGGCCCTAAAACAAAACATACTAACAACTAGATCTTGGACTCAGTAGTCACTATAAATGAAACCGATAAGTAATGCGTTCTTTATACATAACCCAGGCTTTAACTGTGTGTATCAGCGACAAGACAGACTTGCTCAGTTGCCCATAACAGAAACTGAATTTATTACAATCAGGATGAGAGGACTTTCACTCAGCTCATCTATAAATTTATAGACCTGTATTAATCTAATTTGTTTGAAAGCATAAATATATGTACTTGGTTTTAAGGTGTTTTAATATTCTTCCTCTTTGCTTGCTCTTTAGAATTCTTTACTGCTCACTGAGGAGTCATTTCCCTTAGTAGATGGATCTCATTACCTTTTTATGACATTAGGTTAGGGAGCCTGTGATTTCTGGCTTACATGCAATGTTCATAATCAAAGAATTCAGAATTTTCAATGTGGTCTTTATGTAATTTATCTTACTTTGGGACTAGGTAAAACTATTGATTAACCTGTTCCTTTTTAAAATTTTTTATTGGTTATTTATTTACAATTCAAATGTTATCCCCCTTCCCGGTTTCCCCTCTGTAAACTTCTTATCCCACCAGTTTCTTTCTTCAGAGACTTGACAATCTTGTAGTACAGATCTTTCACTTTTTTGGTTAGAGTCACACCAAGATATCTTGTATTATGTATGACTATTGTGAAGGATGTTGTTTCCCCATTTTTTCTTAGCCCATTTTTTCTTTGAATTGTCCAAGACATAATAATTT
Source organism: Mastomys natalensis (assembly GCA_021653895.1). Classification (NCBI taxonomy): domain Eukaryota; kingdom Metazoa; phylum Chordata; class Mammalia; order Rodentia; family Muridae; genus Mastomys; species Mastomys natalensis. The sequence continues at coordinate 490,726 of JAJTUV010000980.1, read as the reverse complement.
ATATTAATTCTTTTTCATAGAAAATATTGTAATTTTCTTAATTGAATCCTAAAAAGATTAAACTCACTCTATTGCAAACATAATCCACCAAAAGCCAACCATTTGTTAAAAACACCATTTGGAAACAGAGATATTGTACTGAAAAGTTTGAAAAGTAAATTAAATTTTCAAAATATTAAACTGCAGTCTTGAGAATACTTCATGTCATGGTCTTTTAGCAAAAAGAAAAAAAAAAAACAGTGACCTTTATTTTTCTAAAAATACGAAGTTAACTAATAAAAAAAAAATCAAATCCAAGCCGTAGGAAATTCGTTCATCAGCAGTTTCTAGTGCTCAGTTATCAAATGAACGTTAGGAAGTACGTCATTAGTCACTGCCAAGCAACCCATCATACAGTGTGAATCTGTCAGTAAATTAAATCCAAATGATCGAATAGGAACACAGCAAGGTATAACTGTCAAGGAAAACCTGGCAAGTGCTCAGTGTGGTGTGTGTGTGTGTGTGTGTGTGTGTGTGTGTGTGTGTGTAGGTTTTTGGTTTTTAATGTCTGTCAACAGCCCTAAGTTACTTGATATATTAGGTTGAATTTTCATGTATACAAACACTGTCAGTAAGGCTCTCAAATACCATCATTTGTTACATTGTTTCACATACTTTATAATTTTTTTAAGAATTAAAATGAGATATAACTTGATATTAGAGCCATGGGTTCTTGTAAAGTCTGAGTACAGTGCTTATCATAAGTAGGCATACACTGAGATTGAGTTTGGACATTAACTATATTCTACATATGTTTACTGATCTTTCGGTTTGATTGACACATACATAGAACTTATAGCATTTCTTTATTATAATTATTTTAATTCTGTATGTAATTTTTAAACTTTCAATAGTTATGTATATACCTAATTTATGTAATAAACTTTGGAAGTCATACCTATTAATTAAACTTTCTAAATGAAATAATATTATTTGGTTAGAAACACAATTAAAGACTTCTTGCACTATCTTAATAGTTTCGTTCAACTTAATTTGTTTTCTTTTATCTCTTTATTGTTGGTTTTCAAACATTCTGACATAGATAAAACTAATTATTTTATCTTGGTTTGAAACAGTTATAGTTGCATTTAAATTTTTATTAGTAGTCTTAGATGATTATTTAAATATATATTAAATATGAATAAGTAATTATAGATATTTTATCCACATACAATTAAGGTTTTTGTCAAATTTAGACAAACAGTAAGTCATTAGATCCTGATATTTATTTAATATTTTAATTGATTGTAAATTTGATTTGACTTAAATGCATAGATCTTCAGGTTGTTAAGATTTGGGATAGTCAAAGGAAATGATGTTTACATATCATGTTCCAAATTTTACAAAAATAATGTTCCAACAAAACACACACACACACACACACACCAACACACACACAACATACATTTTTTGTTGGTTGTTGTTTTACTTGAGTGTCTATTAAGGATAATAATTCCTATCTGTGTGTGAATGTGTGTTGTGTGAACTATTCCTGAGGAGACAGGAATAAATATTTGTCTATGTTACCCAGATAGGGAACAAACCAAAGTAATACCACCGAAGTCCAACTTGGAAAAGAAGTAAGTGTTAGGAGTTGTCACCAGGTTGTGACTAAGAGATTACTAACAATGACATTGATGTTTCAGCAACAGCTGGTCATAGAAAACAAATCTCAACATAGGAAATCCATGCAAACTAAAACCTAGAGCTATCTGCACACTTTGCAGGCAGCTTGACAAGTCAAAGAGTCTGTCATCAGAAGTCTTGCTTGTAATATCCTTGAGGAGAGGGGAGTTTGTGTATCTGGTAATCTTAAGGGACTTTTTGAGACTTCTGAAATTTTCATTTACTTCCTACATCTTAAATGATTCTCTCTTTAGAACTTTACCAGCCTTAAAGAACTTGCTTCTGGAATGGAACTTTCCATTTGCAGGAAATTGAAACACCAGTTTAACACTTAAATTTATTTACCTCCTCCCCTCCTCCCCACCTAAAGTACACAGAATTCTGAAATACTTGATAAATGTAAGTGATTTCCTCTAAGAGTGCTTAATGAATGTGCTGGCTATGTTACTACACTAAGGGTAACTCTTGAATAGGCTGAAGATGAATATCAGAAGACTGAAATCAGGGCAATGTACAGAATACAGCAAATTAGAACTCAGCTGAAAGATGTAAAATGCTAATGGCCAATCAGAATTGAAACTGATAGCTTTTTTGATTGCTTTTTTCTCTTACTCACTAAAGACTGCACTGAGACATTACTCTCAGTTCTTTCTTAAACAGCTTTATGAAAAGACATCTTTATTTGTTTCAAAAAGGATTTCCAATGACTCCTCTATAGAGAAACTTACACCTTTGTCTTATACTCTAAGAAATCACTGAAATGAAGATCTAACTTCTCGGAAGTGAAAAGCAGAAAGAAAGTAGATCCTGCTCTTTCACATTTAATTGTGTGGATTTTTTTTTAATACTAAAAAGCAAATAGCAAAAATGCAACTAACACTTAATTTGTGTTATACTTCATTAGGCTTCATTAATAAGTATAAGAGATATATGGGTGAAACTGTGGGAAAACCAAGACTGTGAATTGCTTTGCTGCACAGAAGTCCTTTATCTATTTATTAACCAGCAGTAACAGATTCACAGAGAATCTGGAAGAAGTGCCATAACCATAGTAATATTGTGGTTTTATTTGACATGGAAATAAAAATTATATTTTGTGATTACATGGCTGATAATGAAACCTTTGTATTACAATATGGAATTGAACTACATTTAACAGGAAGAAGTAAGGTTCATGCTATGAACTCTGAAGAAAGATTGGAAGTGGGAGCAGAGAGCCAAACTATGAACGGACACCTAGAGAGCATAAGTAATGGAACTACACTGCAGTCTCAAGAGCCTTTGGTCTCAGTCTCTCTCTCTCTCTCTCTCTCTCTCTCTCTCTCTTCTCTCTCTCTCTCTCTCTCTTCTCTCTCTCTCTCCTTTTAATGAAAATAGATTGTTTTCTCATACACTATATCCTGATCGTAGTTTCCGCTCCCTCCCCTCCTCCCAGTTCCTCCCCACATCCCCTGCCCTCTGGATTCACTGCCTTTTTGTCTCTCATTAGAAAGGAACAGGCTTCTAAGAGATAAAGCCACACATGACAGATTAAATATAATAAGATGAATCAGAAAATAATATATTGAAGTCAGACATTGCAACCCACCAGGAGGAAAAATGTCTCAAGTCTAGGCAAAATGTCAGAGAGCCACTCTTTCTCACAGTCAGGAGTCCCATGAAAATACTAAACCAGTGGCTACAATATATATGCAGAGGACCTGGTGCAGACTCCTGTAGTCCCTGTGCCTGCTGCTTCAGTCTCTTTCAGCTCATATGTGGTACACTTAGTTGACTTGAAGTGTCTAGTTTTCCTAGTGGGCTATGATACTTTTACCAGCCATTGGGTTGCAAGACTAAGGCTGAAAGTTGACCCATCAGTTCCTCAAATTCAGAGGGTTTTACACTGAGACTGAGCCACAGAACATCTCAGGTTCTCACTTTCTGGTGGCCCCTTCTGATACTTGCGAACCTTCAGGATTGACAGTTCTAGTGTCTCTCAGAAATCCTTTCTCATTTATCCCTATATGTCCTGATGGTGCTGTAATTTTAAGACCTTTTTAGAACAGCACACTTACAAGCAGACAAGCAACTGCATTTCTCTGCTGCTTGCTAATGTGAGGATGCATTGAAAAGATAGCTATCCGCAAGCTAAGAATTGGTCCTTATACCTACCACAGCTGCCCTTAGAATGAGCTTGGAAATTAATAGATAATAGGAAAAAATAACCAAAAAAACCCTATTTAAAATGTTTTCAAAATGAACAGTGTTAGTTTGGTGAACTAAAAGAAAATTAAATTACTATGTGTAGCAATGAAAGAAGGTACATTGTTTTTGACAATAAAGAAATACTGACATCTTTTTCTGACCTCCTTATATATGCATATGTATCCACACTCAAAAACACACATGTACATATACCACACACATACATGAACATGTACACAGATTAATTAATTAATTGATTAATTAATAATCCAATACCTTGTTTTTTATAGATTCAACGCAATTTCCACAAAACAATTAAGCTACCTCTCACCATTCTATGTTAAAAACTAGCTAGGTGGCTATAATGTACATGAGAATGCAATGATGTCGAAATTGTCTCAATGATCATCTTACATTTAAAAATCAAAGGGTACATGAACACAAAATGATCAAAACCTATAAGGAAATTCTAAAATTGCATAAACTCAAAAGAGAAAGCACAGAAGTAACTTTTTATAAACTTTGTAAGATTGTCACACCTTATATATACAGCAAAAAAAAAAAAAAAAAAATCACAAGACATGCATATGTGCCAACACACACACAGAGTGGGGGGAGAGAGAGAGAAAGAGAGGAAAGAGAGAGAGAATGGGGAGGGAGAGAGAGAATAGAAAGCTTTATATTTCAAGGACACATCAGAAACAGAAAAATTGCACTCACTATCAGAATACACTTGCTAATGATACACTTTGTATGACCCTTGTATTTGGAAATACCAGGTCCCGTTCAATTCAGCATCGAAACAGTCAAGGTATGTGTGAAGTATTTGAGTGTGAATTACTCCCACAGTGAAAAGCAATACACTGTTGAGCAGTGGAAACATCACTATTCTTAAGGTCCTTATAAATGTCTTCAACATTTTGTTATTTAAATACTTAAAGGCTTACTCCACATCACTGTATACACTGCTACTTATAACAGCCAGCAAGATGTTGCAGATATTCACAGACTGTCTATCAGAGGACAGAAGCCCAAATCTCCAAATTATGGTGGTAACTAAAATCCATTGATTGTTAATATAATATTGTATATGTTAGATTATGGCTTTAAAATTAACTGTTGTAAATCTATGAAAATGCAAAAAAAAAAAAAAACCACCCAATTCTCATTATCATCCTATTACAAATGAAAAAGAAATATAGAACTTTACAAATTAAAGTCAAAAATCCTAAAATGATCTTAGGATGAGATATTCTGTCTTTATTGTTAAAAAATGAAAATATACTCACCCCCCTAAACAAACACAGTGTGACTATCTTAACCTATAACTTATTTCTAATTTATTGTAGATTTCATGGATTGTTTTTTACAGATTCGTTCTATTTTGTAAGCCTTAAGAAGAGCTTTTCTTTGTTCTGAAGTACTATTAGTGTTGGTGGCATGCTAATTAGTGTTTGTCACAGAAAAATATATGGCTCTTCTAAAATTAAAGTTATTTTTTAATAATGAAAAGTAAAATATAGAAACTAAACTTTAAATGACAACAAAGTAGTATCTATCACAGACTGACACATTTGGTATTGAATATTAAAAGATTTTACATAAAACCATCAGGGAAAGATATATAAAAAATTTAATAAAATAAATTTATAGCATCACATTCATATAAATAAAAGATAAGAATAACATCATTAAATTCATAATTCATTGTCTCAGAGATATACTTTGCAAAAATTTGGCTGATAAATGCATATTTTATAAATCAAATGGTGTAGTATACTTCCCTCATATTGTGCTGTCAACATATAATTTATGTACCTACCAAATTTTATGATCCTAGGCTAAAAGAAAAACTTCTCCAGTAGTGGGTACAAATTAAGATCACATCTATTCAGTCCAACAGAATGTAATACAATGCAACAAAATAAAGCCAAAGTCTTTATAATTTATCTTAATGTGTGTTTTATGTGAATTCCATCAAACCTATAGTATTTCATTTTCCAGAACACTATCATATTTTTCCAAGAGGAATACCCAAGTTTGAGTTTTAAATTAATTAGCATTCATTTTGTGCCTCACTATTTCCAAACCAGAGACATGAAATACTCTCACTTTTCTAGTAACCTTTGCTTGCCTGTAACCTTATGCAACTCATTTTGTGGGTGCGGAAAACAGCAATCACCCCGTCTCCCTCATCTGAAATGGTGTTCCAGCATCAATATTTATTCCTGAGACTAATACAAAAACACTGTACTACCAGCTGCTACTTTTCCATGCAAGAATTTCCATATTGGAACTTTGTTTCATGATATACAGCACATATTCTAAATGGCCCTTATGCTGAAAGATGCATTCTTTGCACATAGCACTAGGCCACATACTTTCTCTTCTGCACATCATAATATGCTCTCTTAAAACTACTTATACACACACACACACACACACACACATATATATATATAACACATGTATACATATATATACATACATATATGTGTGTGTGTATGTAGCAAGCTTTAAAGGTGTCTTAAGATAATTCAATGTATCATTATCTGCCATTATTAGTATTAGTATCAGATAGTATTAGTATGTCCTCAGAGCCAATGTAAACTCCATATATAACAATTTCTATGGTATTTTGGAACATCATTTTGTTGGTCTGTATTCCTTCAGCTCTATAATGAAAGACAAATAGTACCTGTATTTTCTCAATTTATACCCTTGACTAATACAAGAAAAATATTATTATAATTTTGTTGAATGTTGATAGTACTGTTGTAGTATATTTACAATAATATTCTAAGAATACTAATGAGACATATCTGTGATTCAAGGTAAAATTATTTGAAATAATATATATGCAAATTGTGTTCACATAGTACCAATTAAATATTAACTAACTGAGATGTTTTCCACTCATAGAAGTGACAAATGATAAACCAAAGCATGATAATAGCTATTAATTTAAAATGGATACTTATCACAACCTTTGTCATAATTTCTTGCATGTTGGACAGATCTTTGAAGTACTGAAGACTATTAAAATTTAATTAAATTAATTACGCTGTATGTAATGACATATAAGATCTGCGTGTTTTACATGGTTTAAAGCACATTGTCCAATACAGAGTATACTCAGATACAGAAATAAGTTATTAGAACCACTTCAACAAGAACTGTCAGTCTAGTGGCTCTCTGTGGCCATTTATTATCTTGGAAAATATATCAAAGTCTACTCTATTATGCCTGAGCTGTGTAATTTCTGAAACCCAGTTCTGTCAGAAGATCTCCCCAGAAAGTTCAAGCTCATGATAATGAGCATGAGCCTTCACAAAGAAGAATAACATGGGAAGAACAGAACTCACTCAAGTTATGAGGTGACAGAACAATTAGCAGAGGGAGGAATCAAAATATGAGAAGACTAAAAGTCTTTCCTTCCTTCTGTTTCTTCTCTGTGTTTGCATCCTTCCCTTGCTCCTCACCTCTGTACCAGCCCATTCTGCCCCACGTTTGGGGGCCACTATGTCCCAGCCTGAGCTGCTACTCCGTACTGCAGGTCAGGGTCTAGCAAGAGAGAGAGTGGGGATGGACAGGCAAGAGATGCGAAGAATGGACAGAAGAATCTGATCAAGTCTCCCCTTTATTGAAAGGAAATCATGGGTATATATAAGCACAAGCAGGGGAATGCAGTTGAAGACACTTTACCACGTGCACCTTGCAGCTGGGGGCACCAAACAACAAAACAAGATATGAGAGAAAAACATGATGTTTATCAGAGTGTGCTCAGCGTTGTAGCGTTGAAAAAGTCTGTCAGATGCTGAGATGACTGCAAATGAAGCCCTTCTGCAAGTCAGCTCCAACACACTCTCTGTTTTCCTAACTTCTGATCTGCTCCTTCTCCTAATCACACACAAACACACCCCACTCAATCATACTTTTTTTTTTATTACACTTCATCAAGAAAAAAGCTATGCACATAGTCAGGACTAGGTTGACATGGGCACTTTTTTTCAGAAGACTGCAAGCCCCTCCGGAATAATCCGTGCGCCGGACCTGTCTGGCTGCGGGTGTGGCTGTCTGCTCCTGTGGACACACAGGATCCGGAGGCATCCTAGGGGGACCCACTGCACACAGACCAGAGGTAAGTCACCTTGCCCACTGGCCCAAAACCCAGAGTTACAACCGGGAGCCAGGTGGGGTTTAAGAACTAGCAGGCACCCAAAGCCCGCCCCTCCGGACTATAACTTCCTGTGCGCCCAGACCCTGGTCCTCTGGCCTGCGGCGGACGCGTGCTGGTCTGCTCCTGTGGACACACAGGATCCGGAGTCATCTAGGGGGACCCACTGCACACAGACCAGAGGGTAAGTCACCTTGCCCACTGGCCCAAAACCCAGAGTTACAACCGGGAGCCAGGTGGGGTTTAAGGAACTAGCAGGCACCCAAAGCCCGCCCCTCCGGACTATAACTTCCTGTGCTCCCAGACCCTGGTCCTCTGGCCTGCGGCGGGCGCGTGCTAGTCTGCTCCTGTGGACACACAGGATCGGAGGCATCCTAGGGGACCCACTGCACACAGACCAGAGGGTAAGTCACCTTGCCCACTGGCCCAAAACCCAGAGTTACAACCGGGAGCCAGGTGGGGTTTAAGGAACTAGCAGGCACCCAAAGCCCGCCCCTCCGGACTATAACTTCCCGTGCCCCAGACCCTGGTCCTCTGGCCTGCGGCGGGCGCGTGGCTGGTCTGCTCCTGTGGAAACACAGGATCCGGAGTCATCCTAGGGGGCCCACTGCACACAGAGCACAGGTTCCTCAGCTGGTCTGCTCTGGTGGAAACACCTGATTCTGAGAAACCTAGAGGACATACTGCATCCAGTGCAGAGGACACCTAGCTGGTCTGCGCCTGTGGAAACATCGAATCCTGAGACATCCTAGAAGACCTATTGCATCCAGAGCAGAAGGAGCTTAGGATCACAGGAACACAGAGACATCTGGAATCCGAGGAGATCTGACACAAGCAAGATAACTGGAAAGACAGACTACAGTCAGACACAGTGAGCACAGATAACACTAGAGTCAACCAGATGGCGAAAGACAAGCGAAAGAACACAAGCAACAGAAACCAAAGTTACCTGACATCATCAGAACCCAGTTCTCCCACCATAGCAAGCCCTGGATACTCCATCACACAGGAAAAACAGGACCCAGAATTAAAATCACTTCTCATGATGATGATGGAGGATTTTAAGAAGGACATAAGTAACTCCCTTAAAGTAATACAGGAGAACACAGGTAAACAGGTAGAAGCCCTCAAAGAGGAAACACAAAAATCCTTTAAAGAATTGAAAGAGAACACGGGTAAACAGGTAGAAGCCCTTAAAGAGGAAACACAAAAATCCATTAAAGAATTTCAAGAAAACACAACAAAACAGGTGAAGGAATTGAACAAAACCATCCAGGATCTAAAACTGGAAATAGAAACAATAAAGAAATCTCAAAGGAGACTACTGTGGAGATAGAAAACATAGGAAAGAGATCAGGAGTCATAGATGCAAGCATCACCAACAGAATACAAGAGATAGAAGAGAGAATTTCATGCACGGAAGATACCATGGAAAACCTCGACACAACAGTCAAAGAAAATGCAAAATGCAAAAAGCTCCTAACACAGAACATTCAGGAAATCCAAGATGCAATGAGAAGACCAAACCTAAGGATAATAGGTATAGATGAGAGTGAAGATTCCCAATCTAAAGGGCCAGTAAATATCTTCAACAAAATTATAGAGGAAAATTTCCCCAACCTAAAGTACAAGACACCCATAAACATACAAGAAGCCTACAGAACACCAAACAGACTAGACCAGAAAAGAAATACCTCCCGTCACATAATAATCAAAACACCAAATGCACAAAACAAAGAAAAAATACTAAAAGCAGTAAGGGAAAAAGGTCAAGTAACATATAAAGGCAGACCTATAAGAATTACAGCAGACTTTTCACCAGAGACTATAAAAGCCAGAAGATCCTGGTCTGATATCATACAGACCCTAAGGGAACACAACTGCCAGCCCAGACTGCTATACCCAGCAAAACTTCAATCACTATAGATGGAGAAACCAAGATATTCCATGACAAAACCAAATTTGCACAATATCTTCCCACAAACCCAGCACTTCAAAGGATAATTGATGGAAAACGCCAACACAAGGAAGGAAACTACAACCTAGAAGAAACATGGAAGTAATCATCCAACAACCTCCCAAAAAAAAAAAAGGTAGCTACACAAACATAATTCCACCTCTAATAACAAAAATAACAGGAAGCAACAATCATTTTTCCTTAATATCCCTTAACATCAATGGACTCAATTCTCCAATAAAAAGACGTAGACTATCAGACTGGATACATAAACAGGACCCAGAATTTTGTTGCATACAAGAAACGCACCTCAGTGACAAAGACAGACATTACCTCAGAGTAAAAGGCTGGAAAACAATTTTCCAAGCAAATGGTCCCAAGAAACAAGCTGGAGTAGCCATCCTAATATCAAACAAAATCGACTTTCAACCAAAAGTAATCAAAAAAGATAAGGAAGGACACTTCATACTCATCAAAGGAAAAATCTACCAAGATGAACTCTCAATTCTGAACATTTACGCTCCAAATGCAAGGGCACCTACATACATAAAAGAAACTTTACTAAAGCTCAAAGTCACAATTGCACCTCACACAATAATAGTGGGGGATTTTAACACCCCGCTCTCTCCAATGGACAGATCGTGGAAACAGAAACTAAACAAAGACACACTGAAATTAACAGAAGTTATGGACCAAATGGATTTAACAGATATCTATAGAACATTTCATCCTAAAGTTAAAGAATACACCTTTTTCTCAGCACCTCATGGTACCTTCTCCAAAATAGACCATATAATTGGTCACAAAACAGTCCTCAACAGATACAAAAAGATTGAAATAATCCCCTGCATCCTATCAGATCACCACGGACTAAGGCTGGTCTTAATAATGACAGAACCAAGGGAAAACCCACATCCATGTGGAAACTGAACAATGTCTACTCAATGATGACTTTGTCAAGGAAGAAATAAAGAAAGAAATTAAAGACTTTCTAGAATTTAATGAAAATGAGGAAACATCATACCAGAACTTGTGGGACTCCATGAAAGCAGTGCTAAGAGGAAAACTCATAGCTCTAAATGCCTACAAAAAGAAATTGGAGAGAGCACACATTAACAACTTGACAGCACACCTGAAAGCTCTAGAACAAAAAGAAGCAAATATACCCAAGAGGAGTAGGCGTCAGGAAATAATCAAACTCAGGGCTGAAATCAACCAAGTAGAAACAGAAAGAACTATACAAAATATCAACAAACCAAGAGTTGGTTTTTTGAGAAAATCAACAAGATCGATAAACCCTTAGCCAGATTAACCAGAGGGCACAGAGACAGTACCCAAATTAATAAAATCAGATCTGAAAAGGGAGACATAACAACAGAAACTGAGGAAATCCAAAAAATTATCAGATCCTACTACAAAGGCCTATACTCAACAAAACTGGAAAATCTGGATGAAATGGACAATTTTCTAGACAGATACCAGGTACCAAAGTTAAATGAGGAGAAATAAACCATCTAAACAGTCCCATAACCCCTAAAGAAATAGCAGCAGTCATTAAAAGTCTCCCCACCAAAAAAAGCCCAGGACCAGATGGTTTTAGTGGAGAATTCTATCAGACCTTCAAGGAAGACCTAATACCAATTCTCTTCAAACTATTCACAAAATAGAAACGAAGGAACGCTACCCAATTCGTTCTATGAAGCTACAATCACACTCATACCTAAACCTCACAAAGACCCAACAAAGAAAGAGAACTTCAGACCAATCTCTCTTATGAATATTGATGCAAAAATACTCAATAAAATTCTAGCAAACCGAATCCAAGAACACATCAAAACAATCATTCATCATGATCAAGTGGGCTTTATCCCAGGAATGCAGGGATGGTTCAATATTCGGAAATCCATCAATGTAATCCACTATATAAACAAACTCAAAGAAAAAAACCACATGATCATCTCATTAGATGCTGAGAAAGCATTTGACAAAATCCAACATCCCTTCATGGTAAAAGTCTTGGAAAGATCAGGAATTCAAGGCCCATACCTAAACATAGTAAAAGCAATATACAGCAAACCAGTAGCCAACATCAAACTAAATGGAGAGAAACTTGAAGCATTCCCACTAAGATCAGGAACTAGACAAGGCTGCCCACTCTCTCCCTACCTATTCAATATAGTACTGGAAGTCCTAGCCAGAGCAATTAGACAACAAAAAGAAGTCAAAGGAATACAAATAGGAAAGGAAGAAGTCAAAATATCACTATTTGCAGATGATATGATAGTATACTTAAGTGACCCCAAAAACTCCACCAGAGAACTCCTAAACCTGATAAACGACTTCAGCAAGGTGGCAGGTTATAAAATCAACTCGAACAAATCAGTAGCCTTCCTCTACATGAAAGATAAACAGGCTGAAAAAGAAATTAGGGAAATGACACCCTTCACAATAGTCACAAATAATATAAAATACCTTGGGGTGAATCTAACCAAGCAAGTGAAAGATCTGTATGACAAGAACTTCAAGTCCCTGAAGAAAGAAATTGAAGAAGATCTCAGGAAATGGAAAGATCTCCCATGCTCATGGATTGGCAGGATTAATATAGTAAAAATGGCCATCTTGCCAAAAGCAATCTACAGATTCAATGCAATCCCCATTAAAATACCAACTCAATTCTTTACAGAACTTGAAAGAGAAATTCTGAAATTTATTTGGAACAACAAAAAACCCAGGATAGCGAAAACCATCCTCAACAATAAAAGAACTTCTGGAGGAATCGCCATCCCTGACATCAAGCTGTACTACAAAGCAATAGTGATAAAAAACGGCCTGGTATTGGTACAGAGATAGGCAGGAAGATCAGTGGAATAGAGTTGAAGACCCAGAAATGAACCCACAGAACTATGGTCATTTAATCTTTGACAAAGGAGCTAAAACTATCCAGTGGAACAAGGACAGCATTTTCAACAAATGGTGCTGGTTCAACTGGAGGACAACATGCAGAAGAATGCAAATCGATCCTTTCCTATCTCCTCTACAAAGCTCAAGTCCAAGTGGATAAAGGACCTTCACATAAAACCAGACACACTGAAACTAATAGAAGAGAAAGTGGGGAAGACCCTCGAATACCTAGGCACAGGGGAAAAGTTCCTGAATAGAACACCAATGGCCTCTGCTCTAAGATCAAGAATTGACAAATGGGACTTCATAAAATTGCAAAGCTTCTGTAAGGCAAAGGACACCGTCAATAGGACAAAACGGCAACCAACAGATTGGGAAAAGATCTTTACCAATCCCACATCCGATAGAGGACTAATATCCAATATATACAAAGAACTCAAGAAATTAGACTCTAGACAACCAAATAACCCTATTAAAAAATGGAGTAAGGAGCTAAACAAAGAATTCTCAATTGAGGAAATCCGAATGGCCGAGAAGCACTTAAAGAAATGTTCAGCATCCTTGGTCATCAGGGAAATGCAAATCAAAACAACCCTGAGATTCCACTTCACACCAGTCAGAATGGCTAAAATCAAAAACTCAGGTGATAGCAGATGCTGGCGAGGATGTGGAGAAAGAGGAAACTCCTCCATTGTTGGTGGGATTGCAAGATGGTGCAACCACTATGGAAAACAGTCTGGCGGTTCCTCAGAAAATTGGACATATCACTACCTGAGGACCAGCTATACCACTCCTGGGTATATATCCAGAAGATGCTCTAACACATAACAAGGAAATATGCTCCACTATGTTTATAGCAGCTTTATTTATAATAGCCAGAAACTGGAAAGAACCTAGATGCCCTTCAACAGAGGAATGGATACAAAAAATGTGGTACATTTATACAATGGAATATTACTCAGCTATTAAAAACAATGAATTTGATAAATTCATATATAAATGGATGGAACTAGAAAATATCATCCTGAGTGAAGTAACCCAATCACAAAAGAACATACATGGTATTCACTCACTGATTATTGGATTTTAGCCCAGAAGCCTGAAATACCCAAGATTCAACTCACAGACCACATAAAGCTCATAAAGAATGATGACCAAATAGGGGAGCCTTCAGTCCTTCTTAGAAGGAGTAACAAAATACTCAAGGGTGCAAATAAGGAGACACAGTGCAGGACAGAAACTGAAGGAGGGACCGTCTACAGACTATTCCACCTAGATATCCATCCTATGTGCAGTCACCAAAGGTAGAGGTTGATGTGGATGGCAGGATGTACACGCTGACAGGAGCCTGATATAGCTGTCTCCTTAGAGGTCTGCAAGAGTCTGACATACTCAGAGGCAGATGCTCACAGCTAACCATTAAACTGAGCATGGAGTTCCCAATGGAGAAGATAGAGTGAAGGCTGAAGGAGTTGAGAGGATTCGCGACACCATGAGGAAAGCAACAATCCCAACCAACCAGAGCCCCCAGGGTCTAAGCCACCAGCCTGGGAGCGCTTAGGGAGGGACCCATGGCTCCAGCTATATATGCAAGGGAGCTATATATATAAGTAGGAGAAGAGATCCTTGGTCCCATGAAGGCTGGACATGGGGGGTAGGATATTCGAGGGTGGGGAGGTGAGGTACAGGGGAGGGTGGGTGGGGGTACACCAACGTGGAGGCGGGAAGAGGGGGGAAGGGATAGTGAGTTCCTGGGAGGGAGGGGGGAAATGGGGTAAGGAGAGAACATCTGAAATGTAAAAAATAAAAAATTTTTCAATAAAAAAAAAAAAAAAAAAAAAAAGATCAGCTAGAACTTCAAGTACTATATTGAATAAATATGGGAAGAGGGGCAGCCTTGTCTTGTTTCTAGTTTTAGTGGTATTGCTTTGAATTTCTGTCCATTTATTTTGATGTTGGCTATTGGTTTGTTGTAAATTGCTTTTATTGTGTTTAAGTTTGCTCATTTTATCCTTGATCTCTCCAAGACTTGTATCATGAAGGAGTATTGAATTTTGTCAAAGAAAGTTTTAGCATCTAATAAGATAATCATATGTTTCTTTCAGTATGTTTATATTATGGATTACATTGACAGATTATTATATGTTAAACAAGACCAGCATGCCTGGGATCAAGCCTACATGATCATGGCAGATGATATTTTGATGTGTTCTTGAATTTGGTTTGCCAGTGTATTTTCACTCTGTCAATTAAATCATATAAAACATTTTCAGAGAAGAAAATATCTATTTAGTTTTCTATATGATCTTTAGCATTATGAATATTTAATTGAGGAATATGACCTTCAGATATAAATGTGGGGACAAAGAAGATTAGACAGTCCTCAGAGGAACAAAACAATCCCAAGAATACAAGCTGTCAAATGATCTATTTCACATCCTCAGAGCACAGGTTTCCAACTGAAATGAATGCAGATGAATCGTCGCTCTTACACAGTGTTAGGAGGCTTAGCTCATTTTTCCTATTTTTTTGACACGGCCTGTACATAACAAAGCTTTTAATGGAAGCTGAAATTGTCTTCAATTATACCCAATGTCTAAAGGTGGGTCAGCCTAGCTTTTTAAGCTCTTAAAATGTCTCTGATTTTTGTTAAGGTTACCAAATTAATAGGACTCTGCGAACTTTTGTCCTTCTTTAAAAGTTAAAACTTGAAGGTGCTCACTACTCACATTAATTTTCTTTTAAAGAAAAGATTTCCCACATTAGACAATGAATCACAAGTTTACGCACAGGGTTGCTGAGAAGAATAAGGGGAAACCGGGGACAGCATCACAGGATCTGTGAGCATGGAGAGGTTTGTTTCTAGTTTCGAACGTGGATAGAAACTGTATTTTCCTTTATAATATTTTAATGTACTTAGAGAAGATGGATTTGCTACTTACAATTTTATATTCTAGTCATTGAGAACACAGTAGTATTAAAAAAGGCAGCTATGACCTTGCCTTTATGGAGTTTCATTTAGGGAGAGAGGCCTAGATTTCCTACTTTAATTTAGATAAAAACATTAAATAAATAATTTGGGTGTTTTACTATTACCTATCTAGCTATATATATATTATCTGTCTTCCAATCTATCATCTATCTATCTATCTATCTATCTATCTGTCTGTCTGTTGTCTGTCTGTCTGTCTGTCTGTCTGTCTATCTATTAACATCTATCTATCCAACTTCTATCCCCTATCTCTGTATCTATAATATATCTATATATCATTCCGTTAAACATATAACCATATGATCTACCTACATATAATTTTTAATTTGCTATGTTTTCTAGCAATTGCTTACTCATTAGTTGTTAACATATTGAGTATGCCTTTTTATTGTTCTAAGGAATAAGGAAAGATGGAGAAACTAGAATAGGGACTAAGCTAATGAAAGTATGAGTTTCCATGCAGTACCTGAGCTGTCTATCTATTATGTTCTCCACTTATTTGCTTCCTTTCCCCCTCTTCCTCCCTCCCTTCTCACATTTCTTCCCTCCTGCAGTCATCTGTCATCCATACATCTAATTTTATATTAAACACTAATTGAATATCTTACCGTATGTCATAGGTTCACTTTAACTGCAAATAGATATGATACATATCTTTCATCTACTATACATAGTACTGAACATTTATTTTTTTCAGAATAAACCAATTATTTTTTTTAACTCACAATCACAATACAGTTAAGTTCAAGGAGGCCAAACATTTGCCAGTAACCAACACTACAAGCCTCAGTAAACATCTATAGTTAGATCTCTCTCATGGCCATTCCGAAGCCATGGAGCTGTTAGAAATAAGGGTCCACACTTATACTATCAATTATACAGAACCAATTTTATATGTCTTCAGCTTGAACTTCTTGATTAGATTAGGCCGTTTGCAACCCTGCCCTGCCACAGCACCTCGTTGAAGCCCTCACAGAGCTTGACGTCACTTGGTTCTGGGCACACTGCAGAAACTTCTTGATCTCTAGAGAGCAAGGTCCAAAAAACTGCTGGTTCTGCAGTTGGGCTCCCTGAGGCTCCTGGTAAGTGATGTCAGACTTTGTAGGCTCAGCATTACCACCTCCGCTAAAGCCCCAAGTGATGGAGTGACCCAGGGTGTGCCTCACTGCAGAGCCCACAGCCACCCTGGCTGCAGTGGTAGCCAACTGGGTCATGATGCTTGGCTGCCGGGGTGCAGCAGCAGGTGAGCCAACTGCAGATGATGCAGCTGCTTCTGGAGGCTGAGCTGCAGGTGCTCTTCTGGGAGAGGCCTCTCTGAGGGCCCGGCTAACAGAGGAGTCACCAGAAGTGCGGCTTTGGCTTCCGTGCGGCATCTTAACTGCTTGTAGTCTCTGTGTTCAGAGAAGAAAAACTGCCAGGGCTGAACATTTTTATATCAAGAGATAAAATATGTTTATTAATATTTACCCTCTCATGCTATGCCATCCTGCTACCACAATCAGTTTTAAATAAGCAACCATTTTATTTTTTTAATATTAATAGATCCATACTCTTATAGTTAAAATGTCCCAAGGACAATAGATTTTCAGCCAAAATAATAGTATATTTATCAAATTCAACATAAAATTCCGTACTTATTTTAGGAAAATAATAAGACTACTTTAACTAAGGGTACTGTATTTTGTTTTAGTTTTTCCTTAAAATTTGTCTATTTCTTGGTAAAGTAATGTGACAAAGTTAAAATATTCTTATACTTGGGGGAAAATAGTTGCAGTATGTTAAAATGTCCATCAAGACTAGTACAACCACAGACCACTAAAAAGCAGCACAGTGAGTCACCAATTGTAGTATTCTTATGCTTTGAATTCTTTCCTTCTCATGTTGAAGTACTCCTCGAAGCCTTCTGCGTGATTCATTTGCATTTGTGATTCAATTTTAAGAATCAATAACTAGTACTTTGCTTACTAGTAATTGTAGACTTAATCAAATTGACTGATGGTGTTTTGTACATTTTGTAATGGTGATACCTATACCATCTTTACTTTGAAGAAAGTCTTAACTCAATGGAAAACTGAAACTTCTAGAAATAGCAGAGATTCCCTTAACATTTTTAATACAAATATATAGTTATACAGTGCATTAGAAATAAGTGTGGGTGAAAATACTTTCCTTGGTACCACTTGCCAAAAATCAGTGTAGCAATTATTAAAATATCTCATTTACTGATATTATAGGGCAACTGTACAAGCCATCCCCCCCCAGGAAGAAGGTGGTTGATGTAAAAATTTGTATACTGTTTTGAACTTAAAGCTTCAGATCTCCGTTAGGTTTTATGGTTGCTGCAAAGAAGTTGGAAATATTTAAATGGAGTACACCTAGGTCTTAGGATAATTTATCCATGAGTCTTTCCTACTCATTACAATTTATTATGGTTCATTAAACCCCTTTGCAGTGAGGGTCCTTTACAGTTTTATAAGATAACCGTGTCACCTATGATCTAACGTCAATCAGCAAGACTTTTGTTATAACCAGGATAGCCTTGTAACTTGATTCTGTTATGTAAGGGATTTGGAATACAGAAAAAGGTACTGGATTATGGTTAACAAAAACATAGGATTCAGAAACTTCTAGCAGCTTGTAGTTGCACTGAGAATGATCCTGCTGTGGCATTATTTGGACTCAGCTTGGAGACTGTGGTTGGGAAGTACATTCCCTAGGAATGTGTTGCTGAAGTTCTGTGGAATATTTAGTGGGCGTGCAGGCAAACAGTCTTAAAAATAACATGTGTTCTGTTACAGGGTCTGTTGTGTCACTTTGATGAAGTAGTATGTTCAGACCATTCTTCATTCTAAGGAAACCAGAGCTTTGAAGCCATACCTCTATTGAGGAAAATATTTGATCACAATATAATAAAATGAATGCTAACTTATATTGCTTATTTTTCTGACTATTAGAAACAAGAACTTGTATTTGCCACAGTTAAAAAAGAAGTATGAACTTGGATCATCAAACATGCTTTTTGTATACATGAACCTAGCTTTTATGATGCTAGTCTTATATAATTCCTTCCTTTATCACCATTTCATAGAAAACTTCCATGACTAAAAGATAAATTCTGTATTTCCTGTTAGCATGTTACAAAGACTGATGTTTCTGACTATGACGTGATTGATGGCGTCATGATATCTTTCTACCTTATTTCTGTATTGATGTATTTTTCTTGTCATTCCCTGTAGATGATTTTTCTTAAGGAATATGCCTATTCTGTAATCCACTTCCAACCTATCATTTCTCAGGTTACAAGGATTGTGAGTATTAGAGCAAGATCTTAAACTGAAGACTGCTTACCTCAGTAGTTTATATCCCAAGGGTCTATAAAAATATAGAAAACAGTAATACAAAATAAATTGAGATAAATATGTAAATAGAATACTAGTGTTTTGTACATGGAGACTTTCGTCAATTTTCTATGAAGCAGTATTTCAATTTTGTAAAAGCAGAAGGTAAACATATCCAAGCCTTGAAAATAATCAATTGTTTCAGATTTTTTAAGCCAACCCAAAATACATGTATTAAGTTGTAAGTAGAAATAAAGTTTTTAAAGTCAAAATTGGAATGGAATGATGGCTTTATAAGTAGAGTGCTTGCCATGCAAACTGAGACACCAAGTCTTCATCCCAATGATTCATTTAAAATCTGTGTACAGCAGAGACTGTTTACAATACAGACACTGAGAACACAAAGAAAGGCAGATCCCTTGAGGTCATTAGTTGGTCAGCCTATCAAATGAGCAAGTTCCAGAGTTAGCTAAAGACTGTCTTGAAAAGTAAGATGTAGCCAAATCAAGTTCAATGCCAAATATCAACTACTTTTGGTCTCCAAGTGAGAGTGTCACACATTGATTTGTAACACACACACACAACACACACACACACACACACACACATGTACATACACAAATCAAAACTTTAAGATATCAGCTTTGTTTTATTCAATATTAAGACTAATCTTTCTTGTTTTGTTGTTTTACTAATCTCAGTTGCTAATACTTAGTAGACTTCATAATGCCATGGTATCAGAAAGAGCCTTTTTGTGATGTCAGATAGCCACTAGCAGTGTAGAAACAAACAAAAATTAAAGCAAATAAATCATTCAATGCAGTGTTCTTTCGGTCTTAGGAGGACTTATAAAACGGATTGAAACACAAATGGTGATTATCAAATTTATATCTAAACTGATGTTAGATGTCACTTCCATGTTTCTGTCAACCCAGTCCTCTGTCCCCAAATAACTCTCATCTTGGGAAAACTTTTGTAGCAGTTCAGAATAGGGGAGAAGTGAAGAAACCTTGAGAGGATGCCATAATAAAGAAAGAATCCAATGACCTGCAATGACCCAGCCTCAAAACATTCATATGCCTCATCAATTTGATTTTATATCATATTGTGAAGTTCCTGGAACATAGTTAACTTTATTTTATGACTCACTTCATTTCTCTGAGAGCTGTTGAGACTTCTAGAAACACTGGCTTCTCTAAGAGAACATTGATTGGCCCCCTGCAGTCCTGGAAGTCCATTGTTGATACTAGAAAGTTCATGTGCAAATTATGATTATTCTCACATGTTCTCTATTCCCACACTTGTGTATACACACAGAGCAAAATTATAGTTTCTATTATTGTTGTGATAATAAGGAAAAATGAATTAGATCCAATTATCAAGATTATTCATAGTTTGTAATATCATTTTATTTAGTTATTTAGTTAAAGCTAGCTATCATAAAGTTTCTCAAACTCAGATGCCTGAAAACAAACTACAGAACAAAGAAGACTTACAAATTGAAGCATAAATTTTATCCAGCTTCATTTAGTCTACCACTGATCTTAACAAAGAAAATTACCACAGCATGTAAAAAATGGTGGATTTGACTTTCTAAGTCTGTTTACTATTTACTAAATGTTACAAAATGCACTATATCACTGGAAAATTCTTCGTCTTACTGATTCTATCATTTCCCTATGGAACAGTTATTCAGTTGACATAAACCATCTCATTCTATTAGAAGAATTTTGTTAATTGCATATCTCATAAATGCAGGTTAATTAAATGTTCAAAATGTATCATTTAATCAACAAATCTTGAATGCCAAGAGAATGTTAATTACCCAAGTAAGTGTTACACTTCAGAATCAAGAGAGAAATATTTGTATTTTGTGGGCTTTATTTTGCATTATATGCATGCACTTTTTGAAAATTAAGAGCAGATGGATATTTAGACATCAAAAGAGCAGCTTGAAATATGGAACACTGTATTATCAAAGCTCACAAGCTGGGGTTTGCCGACAGGAGGAACCATAAAACATAACCTTTTATTTCATCAGAGAAAGTTATGCCTGCCCAAGATCTGCAGCTAAACATTCACAAAATGGTTTCACACAAGTGATATTCTATTCAAAACAGCTGTCTGCAGGGAAAATAAATGGGATTTAATCTGCCATAAAATGAATTGCACGATTTATTTTCTTGAGGAAGTCATGCCTTTGTGACACTGGTGAGCTGACACAGTTTTGCTTTAAAAAAAAAATTCATGCTATGCCAAAGCCGTTAATTCAACCATGTAGAATTTCCTTCCAGAAAAGTAACTGTAAAGTCGTATCAGCTTATCCACCATCGATCTAATGCTTTCCTCTGCCTGGACGTATACTGGTTTAAAACATTAGTCCTGGGTAATTCAGAGGCATATTTTTAAATATTTGGTCTTTGAGACTGAAAAAGCTAATATCAGGTATTAATGTCCTTCAAAACTGAAGGACTTTATATACTTGAAACTAATATTTAGAATATAATAATTCGGGAGGCAGAGGCAGGCGGGTTGCAGAGTTCGAGGACAGCCTGGACCTTGTGGTTAGACTTTAAAAAAAAAAAAAGAATATAATAATTCTGTAAGAGCAAAACACTAATGATTTATGTTCATGAGAGATAATAATTTATTGATGTACTTTGATTTTTTAAAAGGATAAGAGAAATTAGAAAAAATTTAACTATGGAATTTGTTTTAATTATTTATGAAATATTTAATTTTCAAAAATATATGCTAGTCATAAATATATGAGTCTTTTTTACTTGTATTACTTCATCCATTCTCATATTTTCCACAATATTTGTGTTTGTAAATTTAATATAAACACTAAGACAGCAAAATTTAAAACAGCTTCCATTAAGTTAGAAGTATTATTTTATTCAGAAATAGACTTTACTTTCATGTAACTATTTTCAATGTTAGTATTATAATAAAGTCAATTCCATGAAAACTTTATTAAAAACAGACATCATAATTATATCTGAAGAATTATTATCCTGGTCTGCAAGATGAGCATCTATTGAGAGAGATTTCTGTGAGGACAAAGAGAGCATCACAGCTATATCATGGGTACTGAAGAGTTAGTGTAATTCTCAGAACATTCCTGAAACTATGTACTTTTCACATTTGCAGTTTAGGAGAAAAGGGGGAAACAAAATGCTACTCTAAGTTGAAGGCAATGAAAAGCTCAACCAGGATATTTTTGTTGCTTATCAACATATTGATTCCATATTAAATTATGTGATTAACCTAAAAGTAGGAAGGAGAGAATTTCACCTGCAGACCATCAAAGAAAAGCATTTCAAGTCCCTGACTCCAAGTCTGTTTGACACAGGCTCTAACTGGTAGATAATGCTCATATTTTATAAGTGCTTAATTATGCCACTTATGAGTTACATAGTTTTGTAAATTCCTGCTTTTCTCCATCTGCACTGTATGTTAATTATCTTCTCACCTTGAGAGATGTTACTGTTTTATAATTGTACTTTTAGTGACAAAAAGGAATGCCACTCAATATCCCCAGATCTCTTACTGTGAGAAAAGTGAACTGATTAATGCTTCAAAACATTATCATTACTAAAACTACCTATATGCTCCCATCCTATGCTATATGATCTCAAACATCAGATATCAGAACAGTTTCCCTTCAGTTCATTAGTGAACAATATAGAATATCTAAATGGAAAAACAAAAAGTTTTATTTTACAAGATTTACTTAGTTCCTACTATTATTCAATATTGAGTTTGGTATCATTTTATAATATTTAAATATAAATATTAAATGTATACAATTCAAAGAAGGACTAAGCTATCATGTAAAAAATGGCTTGCCTCATGGCCTAGTGAAGTCACTGATGGAATGCCAGCTCTAAAGCATTTTTGTCGATTGTCATCTCAGAGTTTTTATACACACTCTAATGTTAGTATTTCATTATATAAAATAGAAACATGTGGACATTTGTCATCTCTTACACAACCTCACATTGGTACTACTGCTCAGTTTTGAATAGTTGTGACACCTGAGCTAGCTGATTTGTCTTCTTGTGGAAATGTAGTAATCTAGTGCAAACTTGAGAGTACTGTAAAATGGAAGTTAAAACTCAGAATATATCATCTTTGTTCATGAAGTCATTCAAATATCACTGTTTTAAAGCTTTATAAACAATGAAGTGAGGTCTCAGATTTTATCACATGAGGATCTTCACACAACTGCTTTTATAGATAGGTATATACATACATATTGCATTTATTTTCTATATCTGCATATATCTTTATACAAATATATACGGGATTTAGCACACAAAACTATTGACTAATTCCATCGCAAAACAGACCTATAGTGTGTTGAAGATATTATCTAGAAAACAGAAGAAGAATTTTGTCAAGGAAAGTAGTACTGTCACTGAGTTTAAATTCATTTATAATTTTTCCATGAGAAGGTAGGACAGATACATACAAATTTGTGAAAATGTCAAGATCTATGAAAGAAATCTAATGGCTAACATTACATAAAATCATACAGTCTCATTTAAGTCTTAAGAATCAGATGTTAAATATATACTGAGCAATAAAAGCAAGTAGAGTTTGTCTGTTCTTATTATCATGTGTTCAAACATATTTTCCGAAGGTGACCCTTTAAGGGACATTATTTATTCATCTATGTTATCTCATTGGGCTTTCCATTCTATACTTGAGACTTAGTAAATTGATTCACACCTCATGTGAAAGTGCCCCGATCGAAATTAAGATTCTGACTCATTTGAGGAAGACCCAAGAGCTTGTATTTCTTAAAAGCTTCGAAAGTTGGTGAAGCTGCTGGCCTCAGGTCACACCTTTGGCAGCAACAGTCTAGAGTATCTGAGGAGAAGTAAGTTCAGTTTCTTCAAATTTACTAGAACAGTTGTGATGGTAGTTGAAGTCTCTGGCTTTTTCTTCTAACTGGCACACCAAGAAGAAAATTCTCATGAAACACAAATATGAACTGTCTACCTGGGTTGACAATGAAGCTTATAAGAAACAAGGTCAGTCCTAAGTGAGAGTGTGTTTGTGTAGCTGGGCTCTTGTGTTGTTTCTAAATGTACAGTGAAACCTCTGCATGTACATCCTGTTGACAGAAATGTGCCTGCAGCCCTCCTCTGACTATCCCTAACTTCAGCTTGTGCTCATCTAAGAAAACAGAGTTTACAGAGTCATGAGGTTCAAATACACCCAAGTCTCAAAGGATAAGCCTCAGCTTATTCCACACATGTTAGCAGGATCCATGTCGATGCCTTTACCATTGCCTGGAATTTGGAGATAAGCCCAGGATTAGTCCTGCTTTGGAGTCATCGTGAAACCTTGTTATAGGGCTCAAGTTAAGTTGTTAAATATATTGCTATCAGCTTAGCTTAGTTAGGGGAAAACCACACATTCACTTACTACAGTAAGGTGAGCTTTAAATAATACAAGCAAAGCAGGAGTTGTTGAAAATTTACCTGCAGGCTCCAATTTCAAAGTTTTAGAGATGTAGACTTATTTTCTGATGCTAAAACAGATTTCTCACCAGTCTTGCCTTGTGAAAATACCTAAACCGCAAAATCCTGAGTGGGATATGGACTTGAAAAAAATAACTTTTGAGAACTAGGTCAATCCTACTTAGGCAAATTTTTGAAGGAAACCACACAGTAATAAAACAGAATTATTCATAACTACATGAAATTTTAGTGTTTTCTTTATAACAGAATTTGCCAAATTACTGTAATACATCAATGTGTTAGAAATAGTTGTATCCAAGTGATAATGCACATGTGCTGCTAACATGGATAAAATATTGTCATGCCTCATTTTTGTCATATGTCACTATTCTATTGACATCTAGGACCTAAAATGTAAAGCAGGAAATTTTGATTAAGTCTCTCTAACTTTTATTGCCTTTGGCTAAGGGCTATTGCAGAATATCCAGAAGATGTATGCTGGTCAGGTGTGAGGTCACATACTGAAAGGAAATAGGATGAGAAGGTATTACTGAAAATAAAGTGTAAAACTTCAGAAATAATTTCCTCAAGGAAACAAACCTATTCCCTGTATCTTCCTGGACTTTAAATTTGCTTAGCTTACTTGTTTTGAGTTTTAATAAGTTTTGGGAAAAAAGTAATTATAAGGTTTTAATTTATGAAAAATTTCCAAAAACTAATGAATGCTGATATATATGCTGTTGTATAGATTATCTATCTATCTATCTATCTATCTATCTATCTATCTATCTATCTATCTACTATCTAATCTCTGTATATGTATGCTATTAATCAGAGAATTAATGAAATATCTATATATCTAATTTAAAAAATATTGAAGTAGCTCCTGCTTTAGAGAATCTGGAATTAATACCAATCTTAGGATAACTTCCTAATATTATTATGGTAAAAACCACTTTTAGAAAAATATTTATTAAACACTCCTGTAAGTTCTCTTGCATAACACTGGCAGAATCAAGATCTCCACTTTTATTAAATTCTTGAGATTTTATTTAATTGAAATGTTTGTAATAAGCTAGTAATTTCATATGGGAGATTCTTTCTGTTTAAGTACTCCAAACGTTTCCAGAATATATGAGTTATCAAAACTAGTCATCATGTGTATTCCAGATAATTTGTTTCTGGAAATAGCTAGTTGACAGATGAATGGAGAGACTAATAAATATGAATGTGTAGAGTGCATTTGATGAAATTAAAATACATTTTCAAGAACTATGGAGACCATTTTAGATTCATAGGTGATTAATTAGTATAAAACAGATACATGAAACTCACGGCTCAGCTGTTTATTCCATATTTCACTTGGTAATTTGACCACCCAGAACACTTCATCATACTTTACTCCGTGTAGAGACATACCATTTTCTCATTGATAAAATGATGGCAGCGATAAATGTTAACTAACTTATGATGTCATATAGTTAGAACTACATAGTAGGATTATAAAGCATAACATTGGATTATACCAAATAAATTTATCAAAAGATATTATAACTCAGAACAAAAACAAGGAAAAATGTATTTTCCTGTTTTGTATGATTTCATAAGATTACATGGGCATTTCAAATCACTTACTTCTGTCAATATTTAACTTTACATTTCATTTTTATAAAAATGTGGCTTACACCTGAAAAGCTGTGTATCAGCTACAGCCTGGGGCAGATGCCATGTCCAGGAGTCATTGGCAAGAACAAAACAAACTCTTTGATTTTTATGTGTGCTTTTTGTCCTGTTTTGTTATTTTTTTATTTTATTGGGATTTTTCATTTGTGTGTTTTGGATTTTGAACTTTTGTTATATTGTTTTTGTTGTTGAAGGATAGAAGGAGAAGGAAAGGAGAGAGAAGATAGTATTGGATAGGCAGAGGTGGGGCAGATTTGGATTCAGTTGAGAGAAGAGGAAGGACTGTGATCAAAATAAACAGCTTAAAAATAAAACAAATTATATAAATTTATTGGTTAAGTGAGATCTCTGTACAAACCTTAAAATAATCAATTTCTGTAAAAATGTTCAATTTAGAGAAAAATCACTATTGCTGTCCTCACTGTCCCTCTTTGGCTGACATCTGACCTTACGTTTAAACTGGTCAGTACACTGTGCAAGAACTAATTTAAAAACTTGGAAGTACCACAAAGTAGCTGACATGATTTGCCCAAATAAAACGTTCATTTGACATGCTTAGAGGACCTTTAGGGATCCACATCGATTCTTTTCTTTGTAGAAATATTCTAAACATTGTTTTAACTCAACTGCAGAGAATATACTAAAACAATTGATTCTTGAGAACAACTAACAACAAGTTATGTCATTATTTATTCTGACTTTTGCATCTAATTACCTTTTTTACTCCACTGCATTTATTTATTGTATGTACCTACTGGGTTTTGTTTATTTTTCAGACATAAGCTAATTTATACAAAAATTTTCCAGTATTTGTTATTTCAACTCCACACCTTCATAACTTCAATAAAATCCTATTCATTGTCTCTGAACCAAATAAAGAATTTATTTGATGTATTCCACATTGCATCTAAAAACATATATTTTATTCATGCATTTCCTTATTTGAATAACAGGGGTAAATTTGTTGTAATAAACAGTTGAGAACAAATGAATTATGCAGAAAATACCAACAAGTAATTTTAAAAATATTGCCACCAAAACCTGAAGACATTTCACTTGTCATCTGCACTTAGATTATTAGTTTTTACATTTATAACTGTTTATTTATTTGAGAAAAGGTGGCTATTTTGGAAAAAGTAAATAAGTGTTAAAAAGTGAATAGAAATTTAAAAGATATTGGACTATTATATCTAAATATCAGTGTTATCAGAGATAGTTTTAATGATTGATCTGACATCTATAAGAAACAAAGGGAGGAATCTCGGTAAAATCAAATAGAAATACCAAGGTGGCCACTTATACCAGAAAGAAATAATGTTGACTTCACTCACTTTGGACATACAAATTTCACCACCTATTGATTGAAAGTCCTCCCATTAGCATTTCAAGCCAATCCTCCTGAATATCAGCACACTAAACGTTATTTCAAATACCATTTAAATACCATGGAGAGACAGGATGTCTTCTACATACGACACTTCAGCTATACGATATCACGGTGGGGTTTTCTTCTGTGATGGAATGATAGTATGGACACAATCTATTGCCTCTCTTTTTGCAGATATCATGTGAAATAAAGCACCTTCATGTGGCAAACTATAGCACAGAAATTTATACTCATATGAAATAGCTTCAAAGTTCTTTTTCATCTGTTTATACAGACAAAGAGAGGCTTTTCTGTGTTTACAATGTTAATTCCTTATTCAGACCAAGTATAACATACGAATTCCAAGTCTCAGAAAACATTTTTAATTTCATCCCCTGCTTTATGAGCCTAATTGGATTTTTACCAGCATAATAATCATTAATATTGTGTGAATTTTCTCTTATGCTGCTACATCAAATTTTTTGTGGTAATATATTTGTGTCTTGTGTAATTTGTAATATTTGTGAAGTCACACAAGCATAACCTGAAGAGTGTATTAGTCTAGAAAACAACAAGGTACAATACTATTCAGAAGCAGAACCACACTCTGTAGATTTACATGAATACCTCTCTAGTGACATGCACCTACAGTAACATAGTTTTCAGGTGTATCATGCCTGAAGGTAGATCTAGAGGCGTTTTCTCAAGTACTGCCTGATTTTCAATAGAAAGCAATGTAAATTCCTTTTTATCAGCAACATTTTCAATGCTAGTAACTTCTCGTTATGTTCCTTTGGCAATTGGTCAACACTTTTCTGCAATCGCAACATATGTAAAACTACACAATCAACTTCCAATTCCAATGGAATGGGGGGGGGGAAGGCAACTTTCTCTTTTCACAAAGCCCTTCATGATTGTGTGCAATTACAACCTCAGATAAAATGTCACCAGTGCAGCTTACCTCTATCACTGAAGTCATCGACGAGAATGATTTCTGCTATCAGACTCTCTGGGGTTCTGTTGATTATACTGTGTATGGTCCGCAAGAGTGAGGTCCAGCCTTCATTGTGAAATGGGATAATGATGCTGGTGTTTGGCAGCCGTTCAAGGTACATCTTGTGCTTACAGCTAGAGAAAATGGGGGAAGAGAAAAGTGTCCAATGTCAAACTGCAACACAGATCACACTGTAGTACAGACATTGTGTTATAGATAATGATAAAATCATGTGGATTTGTCTAATATTTTCCAACCAGGCATTGTGAATTATAACATTCTTCTCATTCGTGAATCTCTATTTGATCATTCTTACTCTCATTTTAAACAAACATTTTGCATTTAGTGACACAAATACTTCAAGATATTGAGATATTGTACTCTTGATAAGATCCGTAGATCTTATGCATATGTGAGCATGTGTCTGTGCACACCTGTGACTCTGTGTGGGAGAAGGCTGGTATAAAGCTTTGTACATGTGTATAAGAGAGTGTGCTCGCCTTTGTAGGCACATATGAGAGCCCAAAGTTGATGCTTGGTTGTCCTTCTCTCTTATTTTCCACTTAAACATTTTTTTGTGAGAAAGCTTTTCTTACTGAATCTGGAATAGATTCTATTCTAAATATAGTGGTTGGCTAGTAAATTCCTGATCCACCGTTCTCTAGTCCCCCAGAACTAAGGCTAATGGAAGTTGCTACTATGTCAGCTATTTACATGGATATCGGGATCTGAACTCAGGTCTGTGTGTACGCTTTTATAATAAAGTCTTCACCCAATAAGCTATCTCCCCATGCCACTACATTTTATTTAATAAAAGTAAATATAAATATAAAATATTTAAAATAATATCAATGGAAGATATGATTAAGATTTAAATGGGATTTGAGTTATCTGCAAATGGACTTCTGGTTTTTTTTTATTAATAGGTTATTTCATTTACTTACATTTCAAAGGTTGTCCCCTTTCTTGGTTTCCCCTCTGCAAACCACCATCCCATCCCCATCTCTTTTGCCTCTAAGAGGATGCTCCCCAATCCACTCACCCACACCTGCCTCACCCTTCTAGTATCCCCCTACACTGGGGCAACAAGCCTCTACAGGACTAGGGGCTTCCCCTCCCATTGTTGCAAAATAAGGCAAGTCTCTGCTACATATGTAGCTGGAGCCAGGGAGCCATGGAGTCATCCATATGTACTCTTTGGTTGGTGGTTGAGTCCCTGGGAGCTCTTGGGGGCTGGTTAGTTGATATTGTTGTTCTTCCTATGGGGTTGCAAACCCCTTCAGCTCCTTCAATCCTTTCCCAAACTCAGTCAGCTGGTTCACTGGGAGCATCTGCATCTGTTTTAATCCGATACTGACAGAGCCTCTCAGAGGACAGCTCTACCAGGCTCCTGTCTGGGAGCAACACTTAGCACCAGAAATCGTGTTGGGGTTTGGTGTCTGCAGATGGAATGGATCCCAAGGTAGGGCAGTCTATGGATGTCCTTTCCTTCAGTCTCTGCTCCAATTTTTTTTTTCTGGCATTTCCTTCAGACAGGAACAATTCTGAGTTTAAACTTTTTGACATGAGTGGGTGAACCCTTCTCTCAACTAGGGGCAATGCCTATCTACTAGAGGTGTTCTCTTCAGGTTCTATCTTCTCGCTGTCGGAATTTCAGCTAATGTCATCCTCGTTGGGTCCTGGGAGCCTCTCGCTTCCCTGGCATCTGGTACTTTCTAATAGTTCCCCCATTCCCCATCCCCCATCCCCCATCCCCCATCCCCACCCCCATCCCCACCTCCCATCCCCCATCCTCCATCCCCCATCCCCCATCCCCCATCCCCCATCCCCACTGTGACATAATTGTATTCATTCTCCTGACCCTCTAAACTTCTCTCTTGTCTCTTCCCATACCTGTTCCTGTCCCCTCATTCTCTCACTTCTTCTCTCCTTCTCAGATCCCTCTGTCCCTCTACCCCCCATAGTTGTGGCACAGCAACAAGAATAATTTTGTAGTTCAGAGCCATAACGGCATGAGGAACTGTATTAAAGTGTTGCAGTATTAGGAAGGTTGAGATCCACTGACCTAGAAATTGGTGCAAGAACAAGATTTCAGCCTCACATTTAAGTATCTTGTGATTGAGGCTAAAGTCAGCAAGTTCTCCTTGTACAGAAAGGTGTCAAAATGTCATGTAATTGAAGAACACATTCATCTGTGCGTATTAGACAACTATCTATCATCTATCAATCAGGTATCCGTCTAATCAGCCTATCCATACACCCACATCTCCCCAGATTTGTGTGTAGTTTAGGATAAGGATCTGTTTTTGTAGGGTCTGGGAATGTAGTCAAATGTCACACTGCTTCGATAGCATGCATGAGACCTTAGGTTTAAACTCAAGTTCCAGTGGAAAAGAAAACTATAGCAAGTATCTGTTGTCGAAGAATCTTAAACGATTCAAGTGTACCTCAAATAAGTCCGATGCACTTACTTTCTCAGGATAAGCTAAGCTCCCTAATTAATTTAAAGCTCAATAATGGACCAAACCTATCAACTCATATCTTTACACTGGAGACAAGATAGTCTCAGAAGAACGAATGACCTCTGGAACATAAGTCAACAAATGAAGAATGACAGCTGGACAATAAGCAATTTTTTGAATGGGTAGCTCTGAAGCATGTTTTCTATTGCCTCACAGAGTTTCACACATAGCATTGACCTTTACTGGCCTCCATTGAAGAGCAGCTTGCCAACACATGGACATTTTCCCTCATAGTTTCCTTCTGTGCTCCAAAAGTCTCTGTGATTATTTCAGAGAGAACTGTGCTAAAACTATTGCAGACAGTTTTGTTTGTTTGTCTGCTTCAGTGAATTTAAACTTAATCCTGGACATACTACATTATAATGCATTTAGAAGAGGAAGAATTTGATGGCAAACTGATGAAAAATATTTAAAAAAAAATAACCTTATTTTGTTGTGCCATTGGGCTTGAGAAATTTTTGACTTGTTTAAATATTAAATCATTGAATAAGTTTGTAAAGTGATCAAGGATGCATTCCATGCCCTAGTTCTACTTTTTGTTTTTAAATTTTGTTTTATTATTTTGAAACAAAGTTCACACTGTAGTTTACATTGTCTAAAATGTACTATTTGTCTCCAATTTGTGTTCAGCCTTTAGTGCTGGGGTTTCAGGAGTTAGGAGTATTTGGTTTTGGTTTTTTCTTTCAACATCAATATTCTCTCTCTCTCTCTCTCTCTCTCATTCTCCCTCCCTCTGTCCCTCCCTCCCCCTTGGTCCTTCTCTCCTTCTTTCCCCTACCTCCCCTCCTTCCCTCCCTCTTCCTCCTGCTCCCTCTCCCTCCCTCCCCCTTCCTCCCCCCCCTCTCTGTGAGTGTGTATGTGTGTGTGTGTGTGTGTTTCTCTTGTTTCTGCTGTCTGTGTCTCCCTTAGTTGACATAAAACTCAGTATATCGTCAAAGATGGCTTTGGCATCATAATCTTCCTGTCTCCTTCTCCTTTGAGGTAAAAATTATAAGAATATGAGGAAATGCCTGACTTTCTTTCAATTTTTTTCTTAATTCATGCTTTAATCAGTCTGCCTACAAAATGTAACTATTAATTTCACTAAATGTGTCTATATTATATAAAAAATTTATTCTAAATAACAGATTACATGCATTTAAATAATTTTATTTACATAAAATATTAGTACTTGACCTTTTCCAACTAAGCTACATTACAAACGTATTACTAACTCAAAACTGATGAGTGTTTCTCTGATGTTGAAATTAAAACATAAATAAAATTATATAGGAAGAAAATTCTGTTTTGCCAATGTTCTAGCTAGTTATACATTAACTTGACTTAAGCTAGAGCCATTGGGAAGAAGTATTCTTATTTGAGAAAATACATTCTTAACAATAATCTGTAGCAAGTTGGCAGTACATTTTAATTAGAAATTGATGTGTCAATTTTGGTGGTACCATTCCTGGGATATTGGCACTGAGTGATATAAGAAATCAGACTGAATAAGTCAGAAGGGGTAGTTTAGACAGGAGCATACGTGTCTCCATGGCCACTGCAGCATCTCTAGTCTCCTGATGCCTACTGTAATGTTGCTTAGCAATGGAGAATGATCAGGGAGTTGTAAGCTAAAATAAACATTTTCCTCTGAAAGTTACAGCTGCGTTGTTTTATTATAGCAACAGAAACCTAAAAAAGACAGAACTTGATGTTGACCTGTAGAGTATTGCTATGCTCAACCTGACCACATTTTTGGGGAAATATGTGGCAGCATTTGGAAATGTGGGACAGAGAAGCCCCAGTATGATAGGAGCTTAGTGAGATGCTACGGGTACTAAGAAGATAATCCTGAGAGCATAGAGATGGAGGAGTCCTGGCTTGTGAGGTCTCACACAGAAGCAACAATGACTGGAGACAATTATGCAATATTCCGAGTTAATAATAATTGGTTCTGGTCAGCAGCTGATTGACAACAGACCAGCATCTCTGAAGTGAAACCTTTGATTTACTGAGAAAATTGATTCTGGTTTGGTGTAGAATAGAAATTAGTGGTAATTAAGATTACAAAAAATATAAATATACAGATTGAGCATGTAGTTATGTGTTTAGGAATATATATATATATATATATATATATATATATATGTGTGTGTGTGTGTGTGTGTGTGTGTGTGTGTGTGTGTGTGTGTGTCTGTGTGTGTGTGGTGTGTGTGTCTGTGTGTGTGTCTGTGTATATGTGTGTCTGTATGTCTGTGTGTGTGTTGACTGATGATT
This sequence comes from Mastomys natalensis, assembly GCA_021653895.1. Taxonomy (NCBI): domain Eukaryota; kingdom Metazoa; phylum Chordata; class Mammalia; order Rodentia; family Muridae; genus Mastomys; species Mastomys natalensis. Next base: position 457,214 of record JAJTUV010000980.1, on the reverse strand, counting down.
AACAAGAAAGAAGTCATGAATTTGAAAAAGAGTAGGAAGATATAAGCTTGGAGGTAGGAAACAGATGAAAGGAATGATATAATTATAGAATAGTCTGAAAAAATAAAAGAAATAATTTAAAAAGAGAAAAGACCAGCAGCACATAGTTAAGTAAATCTGGGACTATTTCCTCAGGGTCAGCACACAGAATCTGTAGCCCAGAGCAGGCAGAGGATGTCTCTCATGTTTAAGCAGAATGTGATAATATATATAAGACACACAAATGGGACTGTGAGGAAATTTAGTAATAAGGGAGAGCGCAGGAGGCTTAGCACTGATTGACAGGGCTGGGGTCCCTGAAAAAAGGCCACTGGTGAAAATGTACCCTCGGCGGCAGCAAAAGGCATAGTATTGAAGGCGTCATGTTGTAGAAACCAGAGACCTTTAAGAGAGCCTGTGAGCAACTATTACTGACATCACAGCCCAGTTTAAAGCATGAGAGTCCAGAATTTTGGAGATGCTCACACTGTGAGACAAATGCCAAGGGCAGCAGCAGCCATGGAGCTGTGGAGCTCTGTGTGACGTCAGCAGCAGAGCAGCCAATTAGAGTTCAGGGTATAAAGAGTGGGGCCAAGATGTTAAGCAAGGAACCCTTACGTTGATGAATCTGACTTTGCTTTGATCATAACTGCCCTGGCTCTTTAAAAGATTTTTATTGTTTTTATAGGAACCCACAGTTATTTTACTTCAGATATAGAGAGACTTTAGATATTTAGGGAGGCTTTCTTTTTTTTTTAATTTATTTAATTATTTAAATCACATCGTAATTTACTTATTCACACAGGGGTTATAAACACAAAAGGCAGGATGTGGGGATGGGAATGACACCGGAGCATAGGTGTTCAGGGAGGTTTCTTTTTAAAGAGACTTTAGATATTTTAAAAATACTGAACTACAAAAGTATGTAGTCTCAGCTTTTTCAAAACCTACTTTATGAAGGGTTCTCAAACACTTCAACCCATCTTCTGGTCCACTGGCCAAATGAAGGGGAGAAAAGTTGGTAAATAGGACAGGGGATGTGGACCTGTTTAGAAATAGTTCTCGTTTTTGTTTTTTGAGGCAATTCCAATCTCCATTGTCAGCATAGCATCAGGCCAGTTCAAAAGTGTCACAAAATGCAAAGCATCATTGTCTAGCAGAAACTGAAGGCTTCAGAAATTGCAGGCCTCTGCCAAATGTGCCTCCAGGAGAGCCTGAACGCCAAGAGTTCTCTGCCCTGCCTCTCTCAAGGAAGTAAAAATCACCAAAGACTGGAGACCAATGAAGAGTTGCACAGCTTGTTATGCAAGTGCCCTGTCACTGTTGTTGAGTCCTATTTATATCCTCTCCAAATATCATGTGCTTTTTCACTGGTCTTGCCGCAGCAAAACATCACGTGAGTCTGTATCACATGACACAACCATAAATTTCCAATTCAATGGTATTTGAAATTTTAAAGTCTTTGGGACTTTATTGAGGACAAAGGAGAAAGGAAAAATTCTAGTTAAATGTTTCTGGGTTGGCTCATTTTTTGTCAACTTGGTAAAAACTAGAGCATTTAATAAGAGAGACTCTCAAGTGATTCCTGGACTAGTGCTCCTGGATCTTATAAGAAAGTAGTATGAGCAAGCCATGAATAGCAAGCAGGAAATCAGCACTCCTTCATGTCCACTGGATCACCTCCTGCCTCAGGTTCATGCTGTGTTTGTGTGTGTTCCTTTCCCAGCTGTGGAGAGTACCCTGAGGATTATAAGGTGAATAATTTTAGTTGATATTCTATCACAGCAATAGAAGACCAGCAGCATCTATAATGCTTCATTTCATAATGTGTTATGATGAATTAAATTAGATAATGTATACAAAGTACTACAAGTGTGTAGGTAAGGCTTTGTTAGCAGTATCTTTATTATTACAGACATGTACACTATTTTAATGGTTTTCCTTTTGCCTGTCAAATCGCCTATTGAATGAGGTATGGAAGTCAGAGAGAGAGAGGGGCAGAGTAAAGACAAGTAGGAAGACACTTAGGATAGAAAGGAGAAAAGAATAAATTACAGTTTCTTTCCTTAAGGGATCACAAGTCAATAGAGAGGCACAGAAGATGACTGGACTCAAACGAGACAAGTTACATAATAAATAACGCACAGGCAATGAGGAGCCTGAAGGAAGTGGGACTAAGTTTGTCTGAAAGGATTAGGGAAGCCTTTATAGATGGGTGTGTGCGCGGAAAACAGATCATATAATATCTTGAGATTCTGAGGAATGTGGACATTTCCCTTAGTCAATGTGAAGCACTTCAAATATTGTTAAGCATGAGGAGGACAGAACCGTGTTTACACGTTCCTCTGACTGCACAGTTGATAATGCTTCAGAGACAGAAGAGATTAAGATAGGGGAGAATTATGAATTATAATAGTTTTGGCAAAAAATAATGAGGCTGAGAATCTAATTGATTTTTACTCCAAAGAGAACCAACCCATTTGTAGCAGTATTTAATTTGATAGAACTATTCAGTTATTGTAGTCATTTTATTACTTAAGCTTGTTGATAGAAAATTAAATTCACTGCTGAGCAAGGATATTGGGTTTGAGATACCCCTATACAGATGTGTACTTACGGCATTGTTAGAAATACAGTGCCATTGCATTTCTGTTTCTAGCTTTAGTAATACTCTGGATCTGTGAGTTTGTGGTTTGATGTCAGACTTAGAAGAGAAGGAAAGTTTTTTGAATAAGAAAACAATGCATACTCTGACAGGGCATTTAAGAGCTAGGTAAAGGAAAGTTAGACTACAGGTCAGTGGTGGAGCACAGGCCTCTTATGTTCAGGTCTCTGAGCTTATCCCCCAGATATATAAAAAATTTAAAATAATAAGCTATTAAAACTAAATCAAATCAAAGAAATTTAGTTTATGTCTACAAATATTTAGCAGGTTTGTTAGCATAAGAAAATCAGCACAATTGAAAACATTTATTGGGAGAAATTTACAGAAATGTACATTAAATGTCTCTAATGATTTGATTTCATTTTTTTATATTGTTTTCACAATGAAATTAAGAAGCAGGAATGTTTTCGGGATAGGGACATCTCTGTTGAACAACACTTTATATAATTGCACAGAACACTTATTCTAAATTTTTTAAATGTGCCAAAAAGAGGGAAAGAGTTTATATTCCTTAAAATTTTAGTTGAGAAAAATAGCAAGTGTTGAAGGCATTTTAAATGCTGACAAAACTCCAAATTGCTCTACAAATATTCTGCTTAGCTTTCACAGCATCACAAATAAACATCAATTTCTCACTCTCTTACGTTTTCGTCAAACTTGAATACACAAATCTTTTTTTTTTCATATATTTATACTGGCCTTGCAAAAGTGAGAAGTGTTTCAAAGAATAATTGAAGTAGCAGTATTGCTTAATTTAAAACATATTTAACAATCGTTTCATTCATCTTTATACTAATTTAGCTTTTTTATTTTACTTCTTTCACAGGAATAGCCATTGATTCCATACGAGGGATGCATTAAAACAAGTTTAGTAACAAATATGTTAACTAACAAGACACTGGGTTAAGAGGACTTGCTAAGTCTGAGGATTTGAATCAAGTACTCAAGTACACGTGGAAAATGTGGACGATGGCAGTAGAGTCCCATCAAAGGAACAAAGCTGAGTGACTGAGAAGAACATAAGCTATTCTCCTGTGATATCTGCTTGAGCACCCACAGGCACAAGCACACAAAATACATGTAAGCTCATATCCCACATGCATACACCATGCACACACTTTTACACCCTTACATATGTGTGTGCATTTATGTTTACTCATTTCAACTTTTGCTGTTTCTTGGAAAACAGTCTCGCCTTGTGGCTCATGTTGTCCTGGAACTCATTGCTTATTACAGAATGATCGTGAAACCAGAGATTGTTATCAGTTCCTGTATATTTTCCCATTACTTAAGCATCCTTCTTGATACTGTGGCTGTGTGTTTGTATTTAGTTTTGGTAACAAAGTCAAACCCCCTTACAAACTTCAACTCTGCTATAGCAGCCTTTGAAAACAATGATTATGTTTTAGTTTGTCTAAGAGTATGACCTGAGTTTCCTACTAATGCATAACTGTTAATCAAGAGTGATACAAATCACTTACATGTACTAATGTTTATAATAGAAATATTTGAATAATAAATACTATTCTATCTTTTGTTACTGGACTAAAACTCACTTGCCCTAAGAGAGTGTCTGCTCATTTCCAAAAATTAAACTGCCTAACATCTTAATCCTTGGCAATCATTGCTACAGATGCACATGAAAACTACAAGTTAGTAGTTAAATAGTCTGTCATTAAAGTATGATGTTTCTACTTACAGCTCCTTGGTCATAATTAGTCACAGAATACTTATGTCTGAGATGGACAATAAATCACAGTTTGGTAGGAATATAATCAGAAATTTTTGGCAGATTACAGTCATCATCATTACCAGTATTTCCTTTTTCCTCCTTTCAAAGTAGTAATAGAAAATGAAATTTTGTTAGCTCATTCTTCATGTAAAGATATCAATTTCTTCATAGACAAAATTCATATATGATTTAAGGTCCCTCATCTATAGAAGCAAAATACAAGAATCTTAGAGCACAGTGTCATTTAATTATTCACCTAGTTTAACCCTTCATTTATTGGGAATTGGGAGCTAAAATTTTTAGAGAGCTAAATGTAAATTACCTCATATTTGATTTGAAGATATAAATTGAGGGAATATATAACACAAGGTAACAAGGGACTGTTCCTCACCAGCAGACTGTACAATTCTTTGAAAAATATCTGTAGCTCCAATAGCAAGATTAAAACAATAAAGAATGAGAGTCCATTCTGCTTTATTTTGATTCTCCTTCACTTTCGAGAATCATTGTCTTTTAAGGCATCTGTATATTAATCACACCAATTAAATTATATAAAGTCTGTCATAGTGCAAGGAATGAGGAGACTATATTTCATTTAAGAAAGCTGAGAAAAGGACCAGATATTTTATTTGTTAGATTTCTATTGTTCTTACACAGTATGATAGCCAAAAGCAAGTTGAGGAGAAAGGGTTTATTTCATCTTATAGTTTACAATCGCTGTGTAAAGAAGTCCTGGCAGAAACTTGGACTAGGACCTGGAGGAAGGAGCTCAAGCAGAGGCCATAGATTGCTTCTCTTGATTTTTGCCCTGAACAGGAAATGTGCTGCCCCCAATGGCATCCCAAATTAATCATTAATCAAGAAAATCCCCACAGACTTTCCTACAGGTAATCTAATGAAGGCATTTTATCAATTAAGTACCTTCTTCCCATATATGCTTAGGCTTGTGGTTTTTTGATTAAATAAATAAAAAAAACCAAGTCAGCACATGCATTCTATCACCCTCAAATATCTTTGAAACTAAAGTTTTCAGTAATATGTTTAGGAAACACTAGCCATAACAGAAAGGCAATAGTCTAATATAGGAACACAAGTTCTATGTTACTTTTATTTCACTATGGGAAAAGATCTACTGTAGTCAACTCAAAAACAGGAGTTTATTTTGGCATACAGTTTCAGGAGCTTGAGTTTCTGGGTAGATGGGTGTTTTGCTTTTAGACCTGGAACAATAACATATATTATGATGTCTGTATAGCTTTTGAGCCCAGGGGTAGTAAATCATGTAGTGATTGTGAAAGGGCAGAGATACTTACCTAATGGTAACTCAGATACAAGAAGAGACTAAAGAAGGGATCCAGGATTTCACTTTTCCTTTCAAGGTTATGTCCTGAGTGACACCAACAAAGCTACATTTCATAATGTCCAACTACCTCACCACAGCACCACAAGCTGTGTACATCTATGACGCTTTTGTATTCTGAGTCTCAAGTGATGCTTACATGGTATTGCTCTGAGAGTCAATGGCATTACACTACAGCCAGCCAAAAATTAGGGAATACATCCACTATAACAATTTTGAGGATTTTATCACGCATATAATTTTCCCTTTTTATTTACCTTTTTCCATTTTATCTGATATTTTGCTTGAGTAAAATTATCATTGATATTTCTTTTTTAAATCAAATACAGTAACAAAGATGATAATTACCTTTTAATTTGAACCAATATTTTAGGTGCATATGCACATAGTATATATATATATGTATATTTATAAGTTTATATTTTGTAGTTGAACCCCACATGTGTGAAGTACACCTGTGGATGCTCATGTAGAGTCCAAAGGGGATATCTAATGTTTTTCAATAACACTACACTTGATCTCTTTGAGAAAGGGCTAGAACCCATACCACTTCTTTCATGTGGGACAAGAGTCTGAACTCAAGTCATCACTTTTGTACAGCCAACATTCTTATTCATTGCGTTATCTCAGCCACAAAACTAGAATTTAAACTATGAATTAACAGTATCCCAAACATGGTGTACCATCAAGGAAAAAGACAATGTCCCTTTTGAAATAAATAATAAATACAGTTCTCCTTCCTTAATTTACAGCCCCAAATTAGGGGGATTATAGATATAGGTAGAAGCAAGTAATTTACATGAAAGTAGAAAGGGAATAGAAGGAGGGTTGAAGTACAAGAAAGTCATTTGCACAATGAGTACATAATAACTACACATCAAAGAGAAAAGAGAAATGGTTACAAGTACCTAGGGAGACCAAAAGTGGCTAGCACTGCAGGATAGAACTCTGAAGTTCAGAGATGTGCTGACAACATTTATAGATGTTCTACTTTTCTTTTCCTGTTGATGTGATAAACACTAAGATAAAAAATAACTTGGGGATACAAAGATTTATTTTTTAACTTGGAAGTTTTATTGCATCAATAAATAAGAGAAGCCAAAGCATGAGCTCAAAAAGGGACCTTAAAAAAAGAAATCAACAAGGATGCACTGCTAAATGATTCCACCCCTTTGGGTTGTTCAGCCACAATTTTTATACAGGCCATATCTATCTGCTTAGGGACTGCATTGCCCTGAAGGGGCTGGTCCCTGGGAGTTTAGTGTTTATACGGTACTCCAGATTGTGTGAATGAAAGGATATCTTTGATTTCTCTACTTTTCTTGGTCATCTGTTGGTTAGCCTTGTCCTGCTCTGATGTGACAGTTTTGTTTTATCTTACTATGCCAAGGACCAGTCTCAGCTTGGAGAGGGCTTCCTGAGAGAAGGGATGTTTGAGAGCCACAAAACAAACAACTCAAAGTCAAATCATGGGTTACAAGCTGATGGCCCATATTCTGCTCGGCAGCTTTCCAGATTGTTCTATGTTCTGTTTTCTTTGGATATCTTCAGATAGCTTTTCTGCCATTCTGAAATCTCTCTGGAGAGCTCTTCTCTTGCAAATCAAAAGACTAGTTTTTTATTTATATATCATACATATTTTTTATTTAAATTTTTATATTACATATCAACTCAGTCTTTAACTCAGGTTCCCATTTGAATATGCATGAATCGGCATCCCAGACCTCAGTCCTTTGCTTCTTATATAAAAAACAAACAAACAAACAAACCAAAAATCCAAAAAAAAAAAAAAAACAGCAACCAGAAGCACAATAAAATAGCTGGGTGGGACCCTGCCCTGAAATTCCTACCATGTCCAAGACCTAGAGTACACGCCCTTTGTTGCAAGCTGGCCTTAACTCAGGAATCTACCTGCCTTTGTTAGGATAAACAAAGAAAACTAAGCTAGGTATAATTCTGCACTGTGAACACCAATCTCTATATCTCTTTAGTATCTTCTGACTTGTGGACTCATAGTGCTGCTGCTTCTGTTCCTTTCGATGATCTGTTCCTTAACAATTCAGATTATATCCTTATATTTTGCACAGCACATCATTAGATATCTCCCTCAAAAGTTATTTTTGTTGTGAAGCTAATTATTAAGATTTCTGAATCATGTATTTACAGAATCCATAGATTCAAGAGGTAAAATTTTAATATTCAGAGCTACTGCATTTATTCATTTATTCATCCTCTTAACATCTCAGCAATGCATTATCAAATTTTACAATATGAAATCTAGAATTGGAGTGATAGCTAGATTGTAAAAAGTGTATAACTGCACCAACGTAGTTGAAATTAATTTATGTATGTTTTGCATATATACATATTTTATATGTAAATAGTATGGGAAATTTATAACAATATTTTAAATCTAATGTTTAAATAGTCTTGGCTAGTACTTTCATAATAAACAGACATGGGATCAGATTTTGAACTTAATTTAAGGTGTTTATTCTTAGTTCTGATTTGTGTACTTCTGGAATAATCTAGGAAATGACATGTCAGAGATAAAGGTTACATAGGAGGAACTAATTCAAATGGGACACATTGTTTGGACTAATGGTACTTAGTTTCCTCTACCTCTGCTGTGATGAAACACCTTGACAAACGCAAGCTAAGGGATAAAGAGTTTGCTTGGTTGTCAATTTTAGGTTATAATCCTTATCTGTGGGAAGATGCCAGGAGATTGAAATATTGAGTCATGTCAACAGTCAAAAGCACGCAGCAATGAATTAGTGTATTCATGCTAGTGCTTACCTCCTCTTTCCCAGTATTATATTATTCAGGTTCCTTTGCCCAGAGAATATTTCCCCACCACAGTTAGGTAAGACACCTATTACTTAGGTAATCCATATAGGTATGTCTATAGGTCAACTTAGATGATCCCTCATTGAGATTCTCTTTCACGATGATTCTAGATTGTGTCAAGTTGATAATTATCAGAAAATAAAAACATGTAGTTACAACAAAATAGTTATTTAAATTATGTATAGGTATCACTTTTAGCAAATTATACCCCAAAGTACTAGCTACATCATGAATTTATTGTCTTCTAGTCTATGAAAGAAAAGCTTTGCAAATTGATATGCTTTATAAGAAGCAATTTCAGGTAGCTGCTTTTGGCAGAATTCAAGCTAACTAAACAAGATTAACAGAATATCTAATAATATGTTGTTTATTATGCTAATAAGATTTGCATCACCAGCAAAATACTAGAGATCAAAAACTTCAAGGTCATTTTATCTTTGTTTGTCTTAAGGTTTTACTGCTGTGAACGGACATCATAACCACGGCAACTCTTATAAGGATAACGTTTAATTGGGCTGGTTTACAGGTTCAGAGGTTCAGTTTATTATCATCAAGGTAGGAGTATGGCAACATCTAGGCAGGTGTGGTACAGGCAGAGCTGAGAGTTCTACATCTTCATTTGAAGGCTGCTATTAGAAGATTCACTTGCAGGCTGCTAGGACTAGTGTATTATGTCTCATGCCAACTGTGACACACCTACTCCAACCAGGCCACACCTCCTAATAGTGCCACTCCCTGGCCCAAGCATACACAAACCGTCACATAGGTCATAGGTTTAAAGATTTCAGTCCACAGTTTATTGGCTTTGTTGCTTTGGGACATGGCAGAACAATTCATCATGGTGTGTTAAAGGAGATTGCTCAATCTGCGGCATTTATGGACTAAAGGAAGAGGAATGCTAGGTCTCCAATAGCTCCTTCTGGGGCATGCCATTATGATTATGTCCTATGCCCTCATGGTTTTACCATCCTCCAGTGGTACCACAGACTGTCAACCAGTCTTTATTATACCAGCATTTGGAGAACTTTGAAGATTTCATCTAGAACAGTGAGTTATTTATTTAACTTTTATTGTAAATAGATCAGAAATGTCCAGAAAGTTAATGGAAAAATCTTTATTTTCTTTAACCTTCTGCCATTGCATTGTTCCTTTCACAACCTGTTTGGGTTCAGCTACAGGTCTCTGTGCTCTATGTTCAATAGCAGCAGCACAAAATGTCAACTTGACATCTGGCTAGTGACAAGTATATTATGGAACTGATCTGTATAAGTCATTTCCAAGCACCAATTTACATAGTAATTGTTTTAATGTCAGCAGATTCAATTTTCAATGACAGGTTTTAGTCACTCCATTTTCTGTTCCAATCTTTCCATGTCAACTGGATTTGATAAAGTAGTGATAACTGGCAATTTATATTGCCTTTGACAGGTCTGAAAAGCTAGAGTTGACTGCCATGTATGTGAATTTGAGTACAAGGGGGACATCGTTACTTGTTTACTCATTTACTCATATATTTATTTGATCATATGAATATTTTAAATAAAAGCATGTTATTTGGATAAATGAAAGCTTTTATGGTAATCTGTTTATGCTTATACTATGAAACAATAGAGTGAGTTACATGCTCATCATCTATGTGTTCATTCATAATATGAAGGCAATTTTGGCGAGGTAAGGAATAAAATTACAATGCTGATATTTTCTAAACGTCTAAATTTGAGAAAATATGAACCTGGTAAGTACTTTAACACTGTTTTTCTTTAGCTCTTAAGGTTCAGAGTTTGCTCCCTATGCAGAACATTTCAGAAGGTCAGGAATAAATGCATGCAGTCCAACAGTAAGGCCATCCTTGTATTGCAACTAAGAGAGGTATGTTCAGGAGAAGTGGACACATTCAGATGTATTTTGGCAGCACATTTTAGAGAGAGGATTACTGATTAGATTAACAAGGGGAGATGGGATATCAACGAAACTGGAGGGAGTAGAAATCCATGAGGAATTTTTGGGCACGGCATTGTTGTCACATTTAGAATATGACATTGGTTGTAAGTGATTGTTGGGAAAGACAAGATGAAAAGGTAAGGGAAGAGAAAGCACGGAAGATTTTATTCCTCCAAATAGACAAGATGGTTAAAAATAGATGTGTCAATGTAGCTGTTGATTCTATCAAATTTCTGCAACATAGATTGGAAAAGATGCTGGGCATTTTCAATGTAAAAAGGAAGAGTGAGTTTGTAAAGAATATCCTGGGGACATTGTAAAGGTACTGTGAATGAATAGGAAGCTGAGGAAGTCAACCCCAAGTAGACTTTGGTGTTGTGAGCCGAAAGAAATATAGGATCAAGGAAATAATAATAATAATAATGAGGAAGCTCTAATGCTATCATGCATGATGAAGCAAAAAGTGAAATATTATTGAAATATATGATTAATATTGAGTTCTATGCTGCTTCAGAGAATGCTAAACCAATCCTTTCTACAGTGGGTTTCCTGACTTTCTCCTGATTACTATCCCTCTCAAATAATAAGACCAAACAAATCCTTTGTTCTTCAAGTTGTTTTGGTATTGTATTTCATTATAGCAATACTAATGCATCCATTGACTCTCATTATGCTGATGGTCTTTGTATGGATTTAGGGCTATCTACTGGAACATGGATACATAATCCACTGTTAGCCATATCCCTAGTGAAAACAGACTCAGCCTCTCCCAATAGCTCCAGTTAGTGCTGGTGGTTCATAAGCCCATGTCCCATGCCCACTGGAATGAAGCCACTCAACAATCATCGAAACCTGTGAAATCATCTTTATCTGGCAAGTGAAGGACAGCAAAGCCATCGTGACCTCTTGTGTTTCTTATTTTACTCTTTGAGATTATACAATATGACATCATTTCTTCCTTTCCCTTTTTCTCGCCAAACCTTCCCATACACCTTCTTTGCTCTCTTTCAAATTTATGACCTCTTTTTCATTGCTATTGCATGCATGTATACATACATAAGTTTATATGTCCCAAAACACAACCTGCTCAGTCTATTTGATTCTACCTAAGTGTGTATTTTTAAGCATTCTTTTTGGACAATTGATTGCTGAGCTTTCCCCTGAAGGAGACTGTTTCTCCTGCTTGTAGCATGCTTTTGTTGCCTGTATTATTTTGTGTAGGTTGGAGGCCTTGTAGCCCCCATCCTGACTCCTCCCTACCATTGTTTACCTTGGGAGGTATGTTATTGTCTTTCTTCACCTTATTTTTATATAGTCATGCTTGTGAGAGTTTATGGTGTTGCTTCTGACATTACTAGGAGAAACAATCTCACAGCAAGTTCCCTGACCTGACCTTCTGGTTTATTTCTATTCTCTCTTCTGCAGTGTTCCCGGAGTTTAAGGAACAGGAGCTGTTTGATAGATGTATTCACCGGGCCTCCGTTTTTAAGAAGATGCCTTCACTGTGCCTTTTACTATGATTTCCTTGGATGTAGTGAAACAGGTTTCTTTTACTGCTGTCAATATTCTACTTGTTTATTTTTGTAGGAGACACAAGGTCCTTATGCTCACAGGTAATAACTAGGAAACTAGGGATTTTGAACATGGAAGCTGTTCTCTTCAACGGAAGAGACTGATAACCTGTTTTCTGCCCAGAATGCTAGGAATGTCTATGGTGACTGGTGCTCTAACTATTGACCAGGCTACACAGAGCTCCTCCAGACTCTTATGTTTAAATTAGTCATCCTCAGATCCTTATAGTGATCCCTATTTCTCAGTCAATCTACAGAAACCATCTTTATGAAAGAGGTATTGTGTTTAAATATGCCTGAAATAAACTACCCACTGTCAGACTCTTGAAGTTTGAACCAAACTGGTTATTAAGTCCTGTTAATTCTGACTTCTTTGCCTCATGAACATCAGTACTCTCCAGGCCATGCTGGTTGCAGAGACACCCTACAACTTTTGCTTCAATTATAGACCTCTGGACATTTATATTCCTTGAAATTTTGAATTTCCCGATGTTTAGATGTTATTTTCCAATAAATCTGATGTTTTTCCCTTATTAATCCTCTGTTTATTCAAATATTTTATCTGCTTTTAACTCTCTGTTTTGTCTGTGAAGAAGATTCCCCCATAAATGCTCACATACTTGGTGGAGTCATGAATTCATCCAAGTCTTTATTTGATTTTCTTCAGAGAATTTTTCTGTATTTTGAAATAACCTCTATTTTTATTCAGTTCCGTCATTTCTTTATCGCATAACATCTCGTCTTCGGTTAAGATGCTCTATGACTTTATTAACTTAGTTATTTTTCTTTTGGATCTTTTCTATAGCTTGTAATTTCTGTTTAATTATGAGTATTTTCCATTTGATGACATTTTACAATATTCTCTCCTGATTTGTTGATAACTTCTCTTTCTTCTTTCTTTCTTTCTCTCTTCTTCTTTCTTTCTTTCTTTCTTTCTTTCTTTCTTCTTCTTTCTTTCTTCTTTCTTTCTTTCTTTCCTTCCTTCTTTTCCTTCTTCCTTCCTTCTTCCTTCCTTCTTTTCTTTCTTTCTTTTTTCTTTCTTTCTTTCTTTCTTTCTTAACTTTGCCATTATATTGAAAGGGAGTGGTTTAAAATATTTTTCTGTTATAAGCTGTACTATTTCTTTTGGCAAATTTATATTTCTTGACTAGACCATATATGTATGCATGGACATATGTGTGTTTCTATTATATCAGTATACATATGAGTGTACATCTGAGTGCATATGTGTGTGCATGTATACACACATGCTCTTGTGCATGTATGGGCAAGCATTCTCTTGCACCATTCCTCACCATATTTGTTTTGAGGCAAGTTGTAGGGAGTGGTTCGGATGCTTTGATCAGGAATCTGCATTTGAACACTGAAGGTCCTATTCCCCAAATGGTTCTTGATTGATTAATAAAGATACTACTGGCCAATTGCTGGGCCAAAGATGTTGGGGGGGGGGGGGTGTCTAGGTTCCAGTAGGCAGGCTAGAAAACACAGGAGGAGGAAAAGAAATTTGTCATTCTTTGAAGGAAAGAGAGCCATCAGCCATTTGAGATCTAGAGTGTGCTGGCCATTGGCCGCTTCCTTGACTGAGCCTGGGGTAGCAGGCAGGAGATTAGAGATGCAACTAAGCTGAGGGGTGATTTAGAGTACTGAGCAAGGAGAAAGTAACAAGGCAGCTAAATTGAGAGCAGACTTAGAGGTGTTGAGCTGGGAGTGAAGGTAGGGCACATTAGCTGCAGGAGGCTTACAACGTTGTGCCCAAACGTTGAGCTAAATATCATATTAAAAACAAGCTAGTGTGTGTGTGTGTGGTGTGTGTGTGTGTGTGTGTGTGTGTGTCTTTCATCTGCAGATTGAAGGGAACCAGGGCAGTGGTTGACAGCACTGTCTAGCTAGAGCTTAAAGCAGGGTAGTAGAAACTACGTGCTACAGCAGGTTTCTTCTTAAACTTTGACTTGAACTTTTCAACCAGGCTGCTTAGCAAAGAAGCCTGAGGGCACCCTCAATCCTGCCCCCCCTTCTAAACACTGGGGTTACAAATATATATTTGTATGTCCAGATTCTGTATGTTTCTGGTGATCTGATCTCAGGTCCTCAAGCTTGTGTAGAATCTGCTTCACTGATGGATCCGCATCACCATGTAGTATGACAGTCTCTGTCTCTGTCTCTGTCTCTGTCTCTGTTTTCTCTCTCTCTCTCTCTCTCTCTCTCTCTCTCTCTCTTCTCTCTCTCTCTCTTCTCTCTCTCTCTCTCTCTCTCTGTGTGTGTGTGTGTAGACCATATTTTATTGTTTTGATTTTCTCTGTGCTTCATAGAATTTTGGAATCTAGACATATTAATATTATATTACAAATGCTATTTTTTTCTGTTCACCCTAAGTTTGTTATTAGAACTACTTGTTTAATTATTAACAATTGACATAATGATTTTAGGGAAGTCTACTTCTTTCCAATACAGTATTGTGACACTAGTGTTGATAACCAGGAAGGGCTGCTTGGATATTATTATACTTGAAAGGTGGTCTTTTTTTTCCTTACCAGACCATACTCAGCTGGTTGTTCAATAACCCTCTTTGGCTGCTTGTTTTTTTATTAATATAATATCTTGGAATCTTGGAATATATATTATTCTATAGATGAAGCAATTACAATTCTGTTTCTTTTGAAGATAAAACTTCCAAGGTTCATGGCTGTTTATTCTGAGAATTTTATACAGTATATTTGTATTATATTCTTTTTCATCCTCCAACTCTGTCTTTATACAACATTATGTGTTTTCTCTTGCTAAAATCACAAAAACTCCAAAACAGGCATAAAAATTAAAATAGTATTAATAATAATAATAACAATAACAACAACATAGAGTTCATTTTGTATTATTAACTACCAGCTAGTCCCCATCATGAGACTAGTTCTGGGTTGATTGATATACCTAGGTTTAGGTATATGTTCTTAATTCAGGACTCTTCCTAGACATCTGGCTCTTCACTTCATTCCTGACAAAGATTGTCTGCAGATATTGCTACATCTTGGTGCAAAACACTGGTTGCCTTCCAGGTGGTTTCTGCTACAGTCTCTAGTGTTTTTCAGAGTATACTGAGATGTTACAGTCTTCTGCTTTGTTTCAAAAAACTTGCTTTCTTTGGGAAGAGCATGAACATAAATTATTGGATGGTATGAGATTTCCTCAGAAGCAGGGATCTTCAGAGGAACTAGGAATGGGGGCATGCCAAGATCCCAAGGGTGACACTATGTTTCAGGAGCTGAGGTCTCAGGGAGGGGGTCCAGCTGCTGCTTTGTTCACAGGAAACAGTATCACAGTTATGGAAACTGCAACTGGGATTGAAGCAAACCACATGCCAGGAAAGTTTCTGCTGTCAGAGTGAAGCCCAAGAGCATCAGTGCCTGCTGCCTCTCTGCTGTCTGAAGCACAGGGTCTCCCAAACACAGTCCTGCCTGGGAGCACGGTCAGAAGCAGGCCAGTGAACTCTTCCCTGGCACTGTACACTGAAACCGGGCTTGCTGAGCTGGCTGCAGAAGGATGACACACTTTGTGATATGGATATCACTTTCTTTTTTTTTTTCTTTTCCTACCAAAGCTAAACAGCCTTCTTGAATAGATGTTAATTCTTTTACTCTTTGGGACCATTTTGAGAGAGTTAAAATATATTTGTTTTGAAAGTGTTTTTCCTCAGTTTCATTGGGAACAGACCAATAAAATAAGCTTCCATAACAGAAGTCAATCTTTGTTTGATTTTTTTAACAAACTCATAGTGTATGTCACTTAGATGCTTAACAAGCACTTGTGTCATAATAAAATGGCAACAAAGACATATATATATATATATGTATATATATATGTATATATAATATGTATATATATATTGGAAATACATGTTTATTTTTAATCAATATTATGAGTTTTAATGTAATTATAAATTTTATTGAGGGTTCTGGGTAGCCTCTCTCTGCTTGGTCTAGGGGCAGAAGTCCCCTCTTTTAAGTTGGGTGGAGATGGGTTTGAGGAACACCCTGGATAAAGTAACAACCTCATCTTGAGTCTCATGGTTCTCCATAGCTAACTTATGATAATGTATCTGAATAGGTTTTGCTATCAAATTATCTATCTGTTGTATCACAAAGTTAGTCAGCCTATTTAAGGCCCGGGACCAAAAGAAATCAGCAAAAAACCCAATTAATGGTCCCAAGATGGGAGGAAGTGGGGTTGACAACCACGGAGGAGAGGTGGAGAGGTTGAAAAATTCTTGCTTAGGCTGCGAGGCTAAGCACTGCAAGGGAATATAAATAAAAGTTAAAAATATCTCTCTGGGTTCCCTGAGGGACAAGCCTGACTGCATAGGGTTGATGTCAAAAGTATCCCCTCTCCAGGAAAAAGACATGGGGATGGCTATGACCCTCATGCCTCACTGGACAACAACAGGAGGACCGGAGTCATTACAAGGTCCCTTCAATTATTGAAGGTCAGGCCTCTATCCCCGCCTTCGCAAAAATAGAATCGCCAAGGCCCTTCTATTCTTAGAGAAGGGAGGAGATGTCAGGAGCAGCCCTGCATATACACTAAAGGCCTAAAATCAGCCATAGGCCTAAAATCAGCAATAGGCCTGACATACATGCATGCTAACACCAAGTCTTGGGTCTCTGTGGAAAAACACTGAAACAGAAGGCTATAAGTTATTGTAAACAGGCAGCTTCTGTGGAAATTTACCAGACCTAGTAGTCATAGGTCTTATAAATAGGCAGCTTCGGTGGACAGTACCAACTTAGATAAGGACAAGTGAATCATAGGCAGAGCCATAGTGACCTGTCCCTGAACCTACACTCAGCTGATACCCTGTTCTGAAAGGTATCTGTACTCTCCTTGAACACCTATGCTTTGGTGTCATCCCCTTCCCCACATCCTGTCTTTTTGTGTTTATAACCTCTGTGTAAATAAGTAACTTACGATGTGATTTAAATAACTAAATTAAAAAAAAGAAACCAGAAAATTAAAAAAAAATTATTGAGAAATATTTAAAAAAATAAAAACTGAGTATAATGATCTGTAAATGTTTCAGAAATTTTTAATATTAAATTATATATATATATATATATATATAATATATATATATATATATATATGTTTCTGTAAAATATAAAGGTGTTTGTTTTCATTTTTAAAAATCTTACCTGCTATTAGTAATGGGTGATTCAGTCAACTTTGATTAATAGTTATGTTCTAAGAGTAATACGTACAACTTTTAACGTTGAATTCATATTAAGTGTGTACGTTCATTCTTAGCCATCAGCACATTCAACAATAATAGTTTTAATCACCATATTCTAACATTATATGACCACTGCATAATAATTGAAGATTACATGGCTCACTGGTTTAAAAACAAAGTCTACCATTTCCTTGAGAATAACAAAAGTTTCTTAGACCCACATTTGGTATGTGTAAGTTATGATCTTTTTCACTGCCTTTCATTTCTAAAAATTTCTGGAATGAATGAAATCAAATACTGAATTTAGATTTATGGTTGTTACATTAACATTTATAGAAAAAAATTCAATTTCTTCTCTACATGTTGAAAGCCTCACTTAGAATTCTCTATGCAGCCCAGGTTGACCTCCATCCCTCGGCTCTGTCCTCACCTTCTCAAATGTTAGGATCACAGGCAAGTGTAGCCATGCTTGACACATATCTTTTATTTACAGAATTCAAGATGGGACTCCATTTCTCAAACTCATACACATTTTTAGTATTTTATTTGATTCTCATCGTAAATTCATAAAAAGCTCAAAATTCAATAGATAGAAGAGTGAAGCTACTAGGTCATTCCTAACAGGGTTGTTGGTTTGTTTGTTTTGTGTACACAGCTTTCCCACTAACAGGCTGAGCTGAAGGGCCCTTCTCCTTGGCCTCATTTCACTTTTCAAAGACTTTTTTCATGATGTGTCATTCATGTGTCATGCTGAAGGCTGAACGCCTGACAGCTCGTCAACTTTTATCTCTCAAAGCAAGATATCCATCTCCAGTCATACCTACAGTGATAGAACTTCCTCCCTATTTCTCAGTCTTTAGTCATAAGATGAGCAGAATGTTTGTAAATTTGTTATTGCAGTAATTTCATTATGAACCTAGATCTTGACTTATAGAAACACAGTTATGACTGGTGTTTGTACTGTCATATTTATATGGACTCATACAGATCTACCAAATATGACAGGTGCTCATTTAAGCTTTGAAAGCTCACTTTTATTTGTTGTTATTGACCATTCATTCCTTCACTTTATTGATTTTTTAACATAATGTTTTGAAATGTTCTTAATTTGAATACCATTTGATTTAAAAAAAAAAAAACATATTTTCCACCTCCTGCTCTGACAATATCACACCTGACTAGAGTACAGGAAGAGGCATGTTAATTTAGTTTGATGCTGAATTTACTTGTGAGCTCACTGAATGAAAGTAATTCATGAACTTCACATGCGTGCCACTATAGGAACATGAAAGGAGAGTCACTGTTACCAGTAAAGTGTGTTGAAAATTCTGTTACAATTGGGAAGAACAAATATTATTCTTGCAAATTTTTGGTTACTTATATCCAAACATTTCTGTGAATGAATTTTAGCATTAAAGAGTCAAACCAATTATATTACCTTTTAAATCTATAATTAAAATAAATATTTTAAGCATATTGACTAAATCTTAATTAAGAGTTGAACACATATCTATTCTTTCTTAAACTAAAATTAACCCATTAGTTCAACTGTATACTGGCCTTTCAAATTTAGAGTCAGAATTAATTTATTTTTCACATTGTACATTTTTATGTAAATGAGAATAAACAAGGTAAATATTTGGAGAGAAGCTTAATAAAGCATCATCATTAGACACAAACAATAAACAATAACCTGAAACTCCTGAGCAGATTATGCTGCGACTGATAGGCAGACTTGGAATCAGTGTGAAAACTCTTAGTCTGTAGTCAGGGACATGAAGAAAGACTGCATCTGTAGTGTAGTAGATAAATAAATTTCAAAGAGAGAACCTGAACTTTTCAACTTCATTATATACATGGTAGAAAGCAAGTCTTTTGGATAGTACATCCTTCTTTTTTTTTTTTTTTTTTTTTTTTGTAGGTAAGGATGTTTGGACTATAAATACTAAAAAGTTAAAAGTTTAACCTTAGTCCTGACTATGCTCACAAACTCTCTTTGTTATGTGTAGAAGGAACACACTGTGCTCTTTATCAGGGAGGAGAATACTTGCCTAACAGATGTTCCAATAGGCAAGCCTTGCGTGATGAATATACCTGCTCTTTCTGAACCTTATCAGATATTATTCCAGGACAATAGTAAACAGCTCTGATTGCTGGGTTTGGGATTGTGAGCATATGATGCTTAGCATATGATGCTTAGCCATCCTATGTTTTCTGATTTGGGCCTTTCTTGCAGGTAGAGACCTGTCGTTGTATTCTGACCTCTGAGCACAACACACTCCATATCTGTAGTTGCCTCATATCAAAGAAGGTTGTGGCGTAGAGGCTGAATGCTCCTCGTTCTGGAGCTCAGTACTAGATTTTACATTTGACTCACATCTGAGAAATGCTCTCATCAACAGAATTGCAATATTAAAGGAAAGATCTTAATAGAAATTACTTTTGAGAAAATCTGTCAAATGCCTCTGAAATTGTCCAGATGACATGAGTATGATATACTTGTGTGAAATAACTGTAATTCTACTAAAAGCAATCATATCATCCAAGAGTTGTACAATGCTCCTGTGTTTTCTCAGACGATGAGATACCACAGAGTCTTCTCCGAATACTCCATATTCCATTTAAAGTCGTGAAGCTAAAACTATTGATATCTAGGGAAACTCAATTGTATGAAATAATATAATAAAATAAAAAAAGCCATGAAGCAGGGTAAGACAATTGTAATTTTAAAGTATCCTAGATACTCAGCCATCTTACAAGTATCAAACCTCAAGTAAGAAACACATTCATGGAAATTTGTATAACAATCTGTACTTTTCAACATGTTTTTAAAGCGTTAAAAGTACTTAAAATACCAATCACTCATTTATATAAATCTTATGCCATCATATATAATTCCCTTATTTTAGATTTTTATGTCTCTCTTTATTTCATGTATTTCTCTCTCTGAGAATCAAAGATGGAGATTATTGAGAAATGGTGATAAAGCTGGTTACATTTTTCGGCAGGTAAAGGCACTTACAGTCAAGCCTGACACTGAAGCTAGATCCCTGGGACTCAATTAGTGCAAAGAGAGACTTGAGATATCTTTTGCATTCCATGGGTTACCCTTTGATTCTACAGGTGCCCAGTGGCCTATGCACACCCCACTCCCCACCTCAAAGACAACCATATATACACACACATACAAAATTAAAAAAAAAAGAATAAGAAAGTTTTCATGTATCTCTAATCACAAGTACTATGGGAAGGGTGCTTAATAAAAGATTCCCATATGTCCACCAGTGGGCATGGGCATTTTATTATATAAGATCCCTATGTATCCACCAATGGGGATGGGCTTTTCAAGAGAGCCAAATCCTCTCTTTTTGCATTTTATTGTTTTGTCATAAATTAATTATGTCATGCTCTGAATCTTGTTTATAATAATAATGGTGGATTTATTTATACCAGGGAGGGAACACTTGCTCACACATCCTTCAGTCTTTCTTTACTACTTAAATATTTATCTAGAAATTTAGCAAAACATTTTTCTATGTAGGCTAATCTTCCATAATTGATACATGTCTTCCTTATTTTATATTCTGAATTCACATAGATTTCCTAATTTTTTACTTTCCTATTTTGACACTAAATAAGATGTTCTAAATGTTACAAAACATATATGAGACATGACAGGTAGATGCCTAATATGAAGGTAAGGCACAATTAATATTCTGGTGTGGAAAACTTAAAATGTGTTATTATGAAGTCAGTCCTTAGTAATACAAATGCCTGCATATCTTATCAGCATTGTATAAATTAAA
This sequence comes from Mastomys natalensis, assembly GCA_021653895.1. Lineage (NCBI taxonomy): Eukaryota > Metazoa > Chordata > Mammalia > Rodentia > Muridae > Mastomys > Mastomys natalensis. The sequence continues at coordinate 436,053 of JAJTUV010000980.1, read as the reverse complement.
AACAGAAGGTGAAAAGACAGATTCCAAACAATTAGCCAAAAGACATGATAAAGAGGTTAAAAGGTGGGTGGTTAAAAGTATAAAGATTATATAGATTATCCTTGGAAACATATAGATTGATATATGGAAAAATATAGAAAGCTATGATAATACCATAGCACAGACATTGTAAACTAACTACAAAACAGGGAGATGATAAAAAAAAATTGGAAAAATGAATTAAAAACCTAAGTGGAAAAAATCTTGACATAATTTAATTACTAGGATATACGTACAACTCATCAAATTATTGCCTACTGTCATTTTTGACTACTTCATCCATGTTTCTAATATGAGTCTGTTATTGTCTAGAACATATCTATTATTGTTTATGACCTATACAACCAAAGATGGCTGTTAGCTTTGATACTGGTGAGAACTAATGAAGTAAGGACAATAAAAGAATATAGCCATATAGACTGATGTTTCTAAAGTAACTGGTAGTGAATATTCTTCAGTGTAAACAGTAGTGTACACTAACCATAGTAAACCACCTAGAACAGAAGCTTGCAGACTGAGCTTGAGAAGAGATCCATAGATCAGAAGTGCATGCCATAAGCATACCCATTGTGAACTTGTGAATTAGAATGAAGAGTAAGCTAAAAACAACTGCAACATAATATTTTCACAATATTTTTAAAGCCCATAAAAAAAGAACATGAACCCTTTTCTTCTGGGCCTGTGACACTGTTTACAAAGTTTCTTTGAACTATTTTGTTTCAAACTCACACAAATCTTGCACCCTTTTTTACAGACTGAATCAACATAAAGTATGGTCAGCTAATTGTAGAATAGTTACATGAATAAACCTGAAATGTGTGCTGGATTGGTTCTGTAATGTCTAGGACAAATTGCATAGACCATTTGACAGTGTTAACTGTCAAATCCATCCATTTAATGAGATTTCACCTTATACCAATCAGAATGACTAAGATCAAAACTTCAGATAACAGCACATGTTGGCAGGGATGTGGAGAAAGAGGAACACTCCTCCATTACTGGTGGGATTGCAAACTGGAACAACCACTCTGGAAATCAATCTGATGATTTCTCTGAAAATTTGAAATAGATTTACCTGAAATCCCAGCAATACCACTCACTCTTAGGAATATACCCCAAAGATGCCCCACCATGCCATAGGGGCACGTGTTCCCCTATGTTCATAGCAGCCTTGTTTGTGATAGCCAGAAGCTGGAAACAACCTACATGTCCCATGATAGAAGAATGGATACAGAAAATGTGATTCATTTACACAAGGGAATACTACTCAGCTATTATGAACAAGGACACCCTGAGTTTTGCAGGCAAATGGATAGAACTAGAAAATATCATTCTAAGTGAGGTAACTCAGACCCAAAAGGACATGAATTGTATGTACTCACTTATAAATGGATATTAGCCAAAACAAGTACAGAATACAGTCCACAGAACTCAAAAAGGTTAATAAGCGGTGGGGCCCAAGTGAGGATGCCTGAATCCCACTTGGGAGGGAGAAGAAAGCAATCACAAGGGAGTGGGGAGGGAGGGATTTGGGTAGCAAAGGGGACAGGGAAGGGAAGAGTATCAGGTATTAAGTGGGGGAAAAGGACTGAAGCCCTGAGGGCCAACAGAAAGAATGGAAATAGGCAATCTAGCAGGTAAGAGGAGAAGGGACTCTCCAGAATTCACTAGAGACCTGGGAGGTGAAAGATTCTCAGGACTCAAAGGGAGGGAACTTAAATGAATTGCCCAACAGTAGATAGAGGGAACTTACAGAGCCCACCTCCAGCAGAAAGACAGGGCATCAAGTGAGGGATGGGATTGCCATCTCACAGTCAAAATCTCTGCCCCATAATTGTTTCTGTCTGAAAGAACTGCAGAAACAAAAATAGAGAAGAGCCCAAGGAAAAGGAGATCCAGGGACAGGCCCAAATTGGGATCCAGCTCAGGAGGAGACTCCAAGGCCTGACACGGTTACTGAGGCTATGGAGAGCTCACACTAAAGAGCCTATCATGACTGCCCTATGAAAGACCGAACAAGCACCTGAAAGATTCAGATGCAGATATTTACACTCAACCAGTGGACAGAAGCTGCTGGCCTCTGTGGTTGAATTAGGGAAATGCTGGAAGAAGCTGAGGAGGGCGACCCTGTAGGAAGAAGACCAGAAGTCTAAATTAACCTGGATTCCCAAGGTCTCTCAGACACTAGACCACGAACCAGGCAGCTTACACCAGCTGATATGAGGTCCCCAACACATAGACAGCAGAGGACTTCTGAGTATGGACTCAATCAGAGAAGATGCACCTTACCCTCAAGAGACTGGAGGCCCCACGGAGTGGGGAGGTCTGGTGGGGAGGGATATAGGGGGACATCCTCATGTAGATGGGGGTGGGGGAAGAGGTACAGGATGTAGGACAGTAAGAGGGTGGACAGGGAGGGGGATAAAAGAATGTGTGTGTGTGTGAGAGAGAGAGAGAGAGAGAGAGAGAGAGAGAGAGAATACATGGGAATGTGTGCGTGTGTGTATGTATGTATGTATGTTTGTATAGGCACAGTGAAACCAGAGGCATAGAAATTCAGCAGTGTGGGTTCTGCAAGGCTATAGCTTGTATTTTTCTGCAAGTGAGGCTCTGACAAAGTCAGAGGAGCAGCAGGGTTCATTTCTTGCCCTTTTGAGAATCAGATATGGACTGAAATCCAGCTAAGCTGTCATCCTGGTCATTGCTGAACACCTTACTGATATACAGTCTCTGCTAGTGTTTGCTTTGACTTTTTGTATGCTATCATTTTACTCCATGGCATTTGGCCCTTCTCAGGATCCAGTTTCCGATTCCTTCCTTAACATTTAGAATAATATTTTTTTGATAATCTAAGTTCAATGTGTATAATAACAATTTGAAAATAGTTATTTTTTTTCTGTTTTTTACTTTCAGCAGTGTGTATTTTTTTTAATTCCAAGATTGGGGTTACACTAAAAATATGCTGTGAAAATAACAGTCTGTCAACTTCCCTCTGGTCCTATTTCTAGCTGTAACATTTTCTACTGGAATGTATCTTAATAGATTGGAAATTTGGGGGAGACAAGAGATAAAATGAAATTATTGTCTGAGCATATTTATTATGCCAACAATGCAGCTTAATCATCTTCAACAGCAACATTATGTATTATAATTTCTCATACAAAGGAAGATTTCTAGTCAGTGGGAACCACTACAGATAGTTGTTGACAATCTGAACATCATTTATATGGATAAAAAAGTCCAAGGACAGTATATAGAGTTTTCTGTTAGGAAAAATTTTATTAGCTCTTCTCATTAATCCTCTACTTAAAGATCTTAGAAAATATTATTTAACACAGATTCTTATGAGAAAACCAGTAATTCCTATATTGGCCAAATAAATTAAGGAAGTAGTGGTGGACAAAACACTATAGCCCTGATGCATAAGATATTTTTCTTTTTAAGGGTTAATTATCAAAATGTTGAGTTTTACTTTTTTTACTTAATTTATGACTGTAATCCTATTTTTTTGTAGTTTGTCTTATTTTTGTTGGCCCTCTCCCTAACTCCCTCCCTCCTTCCCTGCCACCTCCTTCCTCTCTCCCTCCCTTCCTTCTCTCCTACGTTCCTCCAGTTCCAACTCCCTTTTCTCATACAAGTGTGTCTGAAAGGACATTGTGCTGGTAGTACCAGTGTATTTGAATCCTTGCTAAGGGGTTGAAAAACCAGATTCACTTCCCGAGTTGTGACATTCTTTTGGCTTTGTTTAAGTTATCAGAAAACCACAAACGATTCCATGCTCTCCATTACAAGTAACAATTTATGGATAAGGAAGAGGTCAGGAAGGAGAGGTAGATTCCAGAGGATTACATGCGGCATCATTCTTTGTTTAGTTTATACTGCATTTAGCTATAATTCAATAAACGTCACTCAATGTTGTTTGTAAAACCACAAGCAGTTCACAAAGTGACAGGAAATAGAAAAAGGAACTATGACCATGTAGTCATTCATTTTAATCATTCTTTATGGGATAGTAGATCAAGGATCTTAAGTAAAGCTAGCCTAAGAAAGCAGTCCATTGAAGGTGCATATCCAAAGCCAGTTCTGGTAACGTTAACAACCAGGATAAAACAAAAATGTTTATCTCTAATCATACTGTCAAAGAAAAAATATGGATGTCTTCTTAAAAATATTTTGTTTTAAATTAAGATAATGTAAGTAATGAAAATGTCAGAGTTTATGTTATAGTTTAAATACAAAATATATATCACAGGCTCGTGCATTCAAATATTTGATCTTCAGTGGTGGCATTGTTTCCAGATATTGTATACCCTTTAGGAGGTAGGGTTTAGGTAAAAGAAACGGAATACTGGAGGCGGACTTTACACTTTACCTCTTGGTTCAATTTCTTGACTCACCTCTGATTGAGGGTCACTTAGATGTGTGCTTATCCCTGCTGGTCAGATGCACGCATGCGCCTTCCTGAAGAGGTCCACTCTGATTCATCTATGGCTGGAGGCTGCGGCCTCTGGCAGATCTCTTTCTGCTGTCCTAAGCTAAATCACCTCAAACCTTGTCAAATAAAGCCTTCCCCTTACTTTATTTTTTTTGTCTGTTTGTCTGTTTTATTTTTATTTGCTGTTTTTAAATATTACAACAGTGAGAAGGTAACCAATATAGCTGACATTCTTTAAGAATTTATAAAATTATTCAATTTTATTTATACATACTTAACATTACAAAACATGAAAGTTTGAAATCAAATGATTAGTGTGGCATGTTGGTTATACATACCATAGTAATGTGCATTAAAAATAATAACACAGAATAACCAAAGAAATCAGCACACTTGGCATGCTTATACTCACTTAGCATGGCGGATGTCTGGCAGAGACCTTTCTAGAGCAATATTGTTGCTGACAAAAATGTTGAAGCCGTTTTCCCTGTAAGCTGAGTCATCGTGATCCTCTTCAGTAAGGGGGTATGGTTTTCCATGTTCACCTTTCCCTACAAAGAAAGACAAAAAATAAAGTTTTTATCTAAAAGAAAATCCATTTCATATTCCAGAACCGAGAGTCATCAACAGATAATGGAAAATGAAAATGTGAAATTTTATACACACTGGCCTATTTTTTAGACTTAAAGAAAAATTGAAAACATGGCATATGGAGAAAAAGGACTGAACTGAAAGCTATTATACTAAACAAATGAAGTAACACCCCAAAAGACAAATACTTGGCTTTCTCTCATAAGTGTGACTTAGGTATTAATTTTATATGTGTGTATAAGTACATGCATGAGGCTGCTGGAAGTTGACATCAATATTACTACTTCACCTTAAACACTATTGTGATTTCTCTAGTGGAGCCTATGTCAAGTTTCAAACATGCACACACACAGGCATCTACACATATGCACACATGTACCTACTTGCAAGCAAACACCATACTTAGATGTGCACATACATATGCATAAAAATTCAGGGCACTAGTGGAGATATTGTTTTGTCTCTTCCTTCTTTTGTACATTAGCTTCGACATGTTTAATGGTTTTCGTGTTATTCAACTGAGACTGAAAACCCAGTAAAGCTAACATTTAACATTTGAAAAAGACATTCATCTCTTATTCTATACTTTTTAAAGACTAAATTGTGTCAATCTTGTAATGTGGGCTATTTAAGAAAATAACTAATGGATTGCATTTTGGGTACATTGAGTTTATTAATTTTTTTTTATATGCTATTCTGTGGTTACACATTTCTTATTTGTTAAAATCTTATTATAATGAATTGCAAATAAAAAACATCACACAATAAAATTAACCATCCCCAAAGTCTATACATCTCAATGAAAGCCAGAGTTAGAATAGCCATTCTGAAATTATAGACATTCAGATGGGATTTTCCACTTTCACTACCCAATATATTTTTTTCATCCCTATAGCAGCCCCTTCTCTTCCTGGTCTTTGCTTTACACAGCCCCTCTACCACCCCCAATCCTCTGAGAAGGACAGGACCCCTGGGTATCAACCCACTCTGGCCCATGAAGTCTGCAGTGATAGGCAGTGCATCTTCTCCCACTGAAGCCAGACAAGGCAGCCCAGTTAAGTTAACAGATTCAGCAGACAGCTAACAGCTTTAGAGACCGGCACACCCTACCCCTGGTTGTTAGAGGACCCACGTGAAAAGCAAGCTGCACATCTACATGTGTGAGGGGGAAGAGGAGACTAGGTCCAGTCCATGCTTGCTCTTTGGTGGTTCAGTGTCTGGGAGAACCCAAGGGTTCAGGTTTTTCACCTGTCCACCAAAAATAGAAATGAGGAAATCATGACAAAGTTAAAACTAGGAAAAAATAGTATGTTTTTTGTTTGTTTTGGGGTTTTGTTTGTTTGTTTGTTGCTTTTTGTTTGTCTGTGTGTTTTTGTTTGTTTTGTCTTTTGTTTGATTGTTTGATTTTCAATGTTCTTTTCATATTTCCTGTCAAGAACCTACATTCAGGTGCTGAGGAATGTAGGGCCAGTGGGCTGTGCCTCCAAGTGCACATAAAAACTGGTGAGGCCGAGTGAGATCGAACCGGAAACCTCAGAGATTTGAGGACATCAGGAGTGCACCTGCTTTCTATTGTCACTGTACCTGCTCTGGAACACTTGACCAAGACACTCAACTGAGAGGAGTACAGGCACTCAATCACTTAGCACAGCACCTGAAGTTCTTTTCCATACAAAGGAGGTATTTAAATAGCCTAACCCTTCAGCTAATGAGCCTTCCCCTCCTGAATATTATCACCCCAACCTTCAAAAGTATAGAATCCTGGTTCACCCCTTATAAAGTATACGTGTTCTCCAACCCCAGTAAAACGCAACCCCTATGAAAAACGCAAGGATAGTCTTGGAGATCTGCTTCATTAAAAATTGCCATGTGGAAGCCTTCCCCAAAAGAAGCTGCGCCTAATGCTCCCAAAGAAGGTTTTTCTCTCTACTTGGCACTTACTCCCAATTGGACTGGATCCTGCTTGTCTTGGACTTGAATTTCCCTTCCTGCCTGGTATGTAGACGCCCAGAGGGGAAACAGGGACCACGGACCCTGTTTCTGACTTCCTTTACAGGCGATGCACAGGAGGTGGCTGGTTACCCAGAGAGGAGACCTGGGACCACAACTTTTGTCCAAGATCCTACTTTCCCCTTCTGGTCCTGCATGTAGCACTGGCTGACTCCCGAATGGAAACAGGCTCTGGACCCCCTGTTCTGGCCTTTACTCTGCCTTCCCTGGGCCATCATGTCAACAGTGTCTGGACAAGCCAGGTAGAGAGTCAGAATACAGTACCACAGAAGAAGGCCTGTTTACATATAACAATTATTTCTGAAGCACTATTTCCTTGAATCTTGTTGGGATTTTCATATGACTTTCCTTATTTATTCTTATTTTACTCGAGTGTGCTTGTGTGTGTGTGTGTGTGTGTGTGTGTGTGTGTGGTATGTATTTGAGCACAATTGTATTTTATGTCACAGCTTTCCTGCCAGTATGTTATTTTAAACGTACCATATTGGTTTTTATACTTTCTTGTTAATTGCTCACTTTTTAAACTCACTGTATTTCATAGAGTTTTAAGTCTCCAAGGCTTTTTTTTTTTTTTATTCAAACAGCCCAGTACTTTTTGATCACACAATAGAAAGAATCTCTTTTCTTCTTGAATAAAATACAGATTTATCATTTGATTCTATAACATGATCAATAACTTTGTTTTCTATACATATTTGCTCCCTGACTTTAATATTGCTTCGAAGCACTACAAATTTGAGTCTGGATATATATTTTTTAAGTGTGTATAGGTATGTGTTTATATTGTTATAGACATGATTTTATTTTAATTGAGGATCCTCTGCTATGTTAAAATATTATTTTGTATTAATAGAATATTAAAGTTGAAATTCTTTAAGGAATTTTGTATTTTTCAACTTTGTTTTGCAAACATACTTGGCTTGTTGTTGTTTGGTTTTTGTTGTTGTTTTGGCTTGGGGAATTGAGTTTCTACATCAAAATTATGCTCCAAAAATAATAACAGAAGGCATTCTTTTTAACTTACGGAATCATCCTGTGAGAGTTCCTTTAGTGTATCTGATATCCAAATCAAGAAGGGGCATAAGACAAAATATATGTTGAAGAACAGAAAGAAGCAACATCCATGTGACTCTGTATCAGAGTTCTACCACTGTATTACTGAAATGGAAGGACTGACAACTAGTTTAGGTACTAGATGGTAGTGGCAGAAGTAGCCAAGGTTCAAAATCATCATCTGTTACACAGGAAGTTTGGGAAGTCTTTGCTACAGACCTTGTCTCAAACAAACAAAAGCCACAAAACACCTCTCCCACCACCATCTCCAATACAAAATAAAGTCCTGTAATTCAGATTCTCTGCATTTTAGTATTTGGGGAAATGTCCTGTAATTATTCTCTAGTCTAAACAGAAATTTAAAATTTTATTGAAAACTTTCATGTAGAAGCAATTGTACTGAAATATTATATATATATATATATATATATAATTGTATGTATTATATGATATATATATAATGTATATATATTATATATACATATGAGTGAAATAACAATTGTTTGATCCGTCCAATCTGCATGTGAATAAAATATGAAGGAAAAAAATACTATTATTGGAGATTTCCGTGATTGGAAAACTTTTAAAATGTGTAAATCTTCCTCTATAAAATGTCTAAATTAAGAGCAGAATTGATTTTGACTTATATAGGGCCTGTTACACCTTGATTTACACTTCATTCTATAAATTGTCCTTAGTACGGAAGGCATGAGAACGTGCTGCTTTTATTATCTAGACTGTCTACAACATGTAACAGGTTAATGATCACATTTGGGAATTTTACATGTAATTATGCAGCCCTAAGTAAGGTGCACACACCCCTCCTATTCTTTTCACACTTTTGTAGAGATATTTTTAATCCATGGCTTCAAAATCAGCCACTTTGCAGACTACAAATATAGACATGAATAGTGGTGTAGTCATTAGAACCTCTTGAAAGAAATTCATTTTCTCTGTGTGACAGTTTAGTGGTCAGACTGGAAAATTCACAGAAGAAAGATCTTTTTCAAATAAATGAGTGACTCTTTAAAATTATGTAACAAAACAGGTACATTAATACATATATATGGTATATTAGAAATTATATGCTGACTTCATAAAACTAGGTTTTAAAATATTGCATTCTTATACATGAAGGCAACCGATTTTATTGCAAATGTGACAAAGTTATTTTAACTCTTGTGATCTGGAGTCTTGAGATCCTTTGAGTTTGAATTTCTTTTGTTAAAAACAAAAAGAAAAACAAAACAAAACTTTTAAAAAAATAACCAAAGACTCCAAATTAGAATAACAAATGTAGTCTATAATGTTGTGGATATGGATAGTCCGGCCTTGTATTCTGATGCTAATTCCACTTTCCTGGAGGGGCTGCAGAGGAGGAATGAATCGGTACACAGGTGACTTTATTGAACCTTCTGCCCACCTTAATTTGTAAAATAAAGACTAGAGCCAGCTGAGGAATAAAGTAGTGTAGTAGTGAATCTGCCCAATCTACGCGTGCAGCTTATATTCATAATTATTTAGTTGTGGTTTTCATTGACCGATCTTATTTGGGTTGGAGATTTACAGCAACACTATAACACTAAAAATATTTACTATTATTATGAAGCTATATTTGTACCTTTTCAAGATACACTATAATGTAACTCATTATAAGAAATGTACATTCAACCCAGAATGCCTTAAATTCTGAAATGCTGTATTGGTTGCTATTTTTAAAACTGCTTAAAAAAAATAGATGTGATCTTTTAAATCATCAAATGATGAAAAAATATATTATGGGTAAATGTATAAGTTTCAAGGAGAAAACAACATTTCTAGTATATAATTGATGGTATACACTCAAAGGAGATATTGGCTACTTAAACAGGGGATTTATGCTGATTTTCTCACAATGCACCTCGTATTTGTCTTCTGGTTAAAATGACATTACAATGACTGTTTTATAGATTGCTATGACTATCAGTTTAGGATGTGTATCGATTGTGTGCTAAATGCACCACTGGGTAGGGAAATTGAAAATGTACACAGTGTCTTGGCAGGCCTGAGAAAGCTGGGAACATACTATGATTAGGAAGATAAGGACACATTTATAAATGGCTATTGTGAGAAGAAAACCTAGTATGTGTAGAATTAAATACACTGAACAATAAACAAATTCTGATGAACCAGGGAGCTTGGTATAGGCCGAGGAAAGAAACATTGCACCTCAAGTTCTGTAAAAAGACAGGATATGAACCTTTTAAAAAAGGGATGGCAGTTGGAGACAGTTAACATATCTGGGATAATTGAATTGTGCAAACTAAGATTTGAAACACAGTGCTGAACAAATATTTAATAAGTGTATTTTACAAGACAGATATCTGCTAACATGAGATACGGAATATAAAACTGGTTAAGGTCAGAGGAAAAATTCCAGGGACAATTTAAGTTATTAGCACTGTTTTTAGAAGAAAGAAGTATAAGGAAGAAGTATAGAGAAACCAGTGAAAATAAGCAGTTTGGAAACTCAAAATTCCATGAATATTGATGCTTTGAGCTTTGTTTATTTGAGGAGATCTTTCATTAATACTCTAACATAAAGAAGAATTTCAAAGTCTTTATCCATTTTTTTCTCTTTTCCATTCTTTTCTTTTCTCTCCTCCTCTTCCTCCTCCTGTCCCTCCCTCTCCTCCTTTCTTCTTTCCTCCCTCTCCTTTTCTTCCTCCTCTAGTTCATCCTTCCCTCAGCCTCACTCTCCATCTCTCTCACTCATTCATACTCACACCTATCTCCTTCCTTGTTCCCTTTTTAAAGAGTGTCGTTCCTATAACTGTGCAATTACAGGAATGTGCAGACACTTAGAAACATGATTTCTTTCACAAAATACTACATTTTTATCTAGTCAATGACTTTCAGAGAGAATGTACACTCTGAAAAAGGGAAAAGGCTTTTCCACCAATATGATGTCACCAACATGTAAAAGGTGGTCATCACATAGTACCTGTAAGTCCATATTTGAGCATGGCAAATCAATAATGAGCTGTTGAAGACTTGGACTTTATTTCCTAAGACAAATAAAGTTATTTATTTTCCTGAAAGCAAATATTGGATTTTTTACAATCTTTGATTCAAGATTAAAAAAATTAAAGACTGTTTTGGTCGGCTTGAAATTGAGTTACCCCATTAGATTACTAACATTTCATGAATGATGTATCATACAGACTTTGAATGAAAATAAAAAAATTAAAAATAGGACTGGTTACAAACGATATATGCAGCTTTTAATCAGAACTGCAAGTCAAGGCTGCGCTTTGGGTTGAGCACCTGTACTACATGTATTCCAGTAATCCGGTAAATAGAAGAAAATCTAGTCTTAAAAAACCCAACAAAAAAAAAAAAAAAAAAAAAACAAATAAAATAATATATAATAATAATAGTTACTGCTGCCTAGACCATCCCCAAACCGCTGTGCTCTTGCACCTGCCCTTCACTCCCTCTGAGTATCTAGGATGGAAAGGTCCTCATCTGGATTAAAGATGTCTTCAGTAAACTAAACAAAAATCTTAACTTCAAAGTGATTAAATTCAACTTCATTAAGATTAGAAATGTCTACATTCTAAATGAACGAATTAGCTTTCTATCTGTGTTAAACTTTCTTCTATATATGACTTGATGTATGATACTGATATATGAGATACATGATAATATATATAAATATATATATATATATAATATATATAAAATAATAACTATTGTTTCTTTAGTTCACAGAACATCCAATACCTATATCTTACCACTTAGCTGTATCACTTACAAAAAAATGAGCAATTCTTATCACGCCCATCATGGCAGGTGTTCAGTCTACTTAAGCAGTTCCCATTTCATGCCTCACTTACAGACTCATCTGTATCTTCTTGGAAGTAACCACTGAAGATTGATTTTACAAAAATGGCAGATTGAATATGAACATCAATAAAACATGTTCACACAATATCATCTTACTCTGGGGAAACCAGTAAGTCTTTCTATCCCTGAATTGTCAGTAGACTGCTACTAAATTTGCTTTAAATGTCCTTTATTTTTTATTTGAGTAAGCAACATATCTCTTTGTGGATTCAGAGAGGGTTGTTTTCTTTTGCAAAAATTTTCCATCATACTTGTTCCTCTCCTGAGCATATGATAGCCATATCTTATATACTGTATATTTCTTCTTTTGGTATTTTACATTAAAGCGATTGACTATCTGTGTACACTTGAGAGGTGAACAGATTGTGAAAGGCATTGTGCCCATGAGAAACTAGATCCTGGGTACTTAATGTATGTTTATGGAAGTTGGAATGCGGATCACTATTGTATTATTAAATTTGGTATATTCACATATACAAAGCAACAGAAAAAGTTGGGAAATAAGGGTCTAAAATTTATTTGTCTTTGTGAATGTAATGGAAGCTTTATAAATCATCTTTAATTGTGGTATTTTATTCCAATCATTTCAATTACATCTGAAAATCGTTTTTGCAATCTCATCTCCTGAGATAAACATTATATTTACTAAGATATGATTTATCAGGACTGCTTTTTTTCAGCTTTCAAAAGGTTTGTAGAGCAAAATGATAAAAAAATGCATGTTTTAAAAAATATTTTGTGTCATGATAACTGTGACATGTCCTAAAACCTTATATATACACAATTATTTAATCTTTACTAATAGTCTCTATTTCAACCTTTGGGAATTTTTTTTTACACAAATCGATGCTTTCTTACTGCTACACATAAAATTCTTAATGAGGCTATGTGTCTACAAAACTAGAGAGACAAACAGAGCCAATTCATCAATCAAATACATGTGCATATATACACGCTTCTTAGTTATTTTTCTAACAATTATGCTTGAAATACTTAGGTGTTATAAACCAAATATTGGGGTCAGATGAAGAAGCTGTATTTAATAAATCAAGTATAATAATGATTCCTTTTTTGTTCTTATATTTCTATTTATAAAGACTATTATTTTGTCACTTATTTTTCTCTGAAAAATATCATTCTTGATATATAAAGTAAATTTTTTTCTTCGATTATTAGATTTTGTTGATAATGTACATAAAAGATTTAAAAGTAGTAACTGTCTCTCATCCATAACAATTCAATATTCTTGCAAGCTTTATGAAGTAGCAACCACTGAAAACATCCTGGTATATATTTGACATTTTTAAATTTTTGCCTTCACTGTTTTAAGCATCTGTCAAATTTCCATTATACCATTTTTCTTCTTTGGCAGTGCAGCAGGTAGACATTACAGGTTCATACAATGTAAATTAGAAGCTTCGCCGTCTTCTTGTCCTTTTAATTTTTTCCCTACTCATCTCCTTGGTTTGTTCATTATTTTTATATTCCTGTGCGAAGTTTAAAGTTAGCTGATTCATAGAATTGATGAGTAACAGAATAACTGCTTCTCTACCTTGTGACTACTGTATTGATCATCTCTCGCCATGGCAAAGCTTTGCTGCTATGAGGGGGGATTCCAAGCTGGAAGTCAAATATATCAAACTTCCACTATGAAACCATGACTATGATGAGCTCTTTCATAGTCACAAATAGTATAAAATATCTTGGTGTGAATCTAACCAAGCAAGTGAAAGACCTGTATGACAAGAACTTCAAACACCCTGAAGAAAGAAATCGAAGGAGATCTCAGAAGATGGAAAGATCTCCCATGCTCATGGATTGGAAGGATTAATATAGTAAAAATGGCTATCTTGCCGAAAGCAATCTACAGACTTAATGCAATCCCTATCAAAATTCCCACTCAATTCTTTACAGAGATAGAAAGAGCAATCTTAAATTCATTGGAATAACAAAAAACCCAGGATAGCGAAAACTTCACTCAACAATAAAAGAACTTCTGGGGGAATCTCCATCCCCGATTTCAAGCTGTACTACAAAGCAATAGTGATAAAAACGGCATGGTATTGGAACAGAGACAGTCAGGAGGATCAATGGAATAGAATAGAAGACCCAGAATGAACCCCCATACCTATGGTCACTTGATCTTCGACAAAGGAGCTCAAACTATCCAGTGGAAAAAGACAGCATTTTCAACAAATGGTGCTGGTCCAACTGGAGGTCAGCTTGTAGAAGAATGCAAATTGATCCATACTTATCTCCTTGTACAAAGCTCAATTCCAAGTGGATCAAGGACCTCCACATAAAACCAGCTACACTGAAACTAATAGAAGAGAAAATAGGGAAAAGCCTTGATCATATGGGCACAGGGGAAAAGTTCCTGAACAGAACACCAATTTGTATTTACAAAGGTAACAAGAGGAAGAACTTCACTTTTGAAGCCTCTCCAACGTTTCAATTTCTTTCTCAAAGACATGCCTCATTGGGAACTCATATTCAAGTGCCTCAATCTGAATCATATTATATTAGTCCGAGCTCTGGTGGCGATGACTTATCCAATGGGAGGCAAGCAGTGATTACTGATGTTTGAGAGTAGCTGGCTACGAGGAGTTTCCAGTAGCGGGGACACAGAGGAACCCTTTCTCGATAACAGCCAAGACAAAAAATTGTCTTTATATTAAAATTATAGGTAACAAGTGATAACCTGAAAGCAATGATATTCAATTATACAATTTTATATTTAATATGAGATCCTTTGAGAAAAGGATAAGAGTTGGTCAACATTGTTCCCAAGTGAATGTTTATAAACACACTCACAACACACACACGCACACAATTGTAATAGTTTCAGAGTGTTACAACACAACAACAGAAAAACCTAGCATTTGTATCATTTAAAAAAATGTAAATAAAAAGTTTGCTTTTTTTAATCATTTTAATCAAACTCGCAAAAAGTGTTATATACTTTACATGAATTTACAAAATTCAAATATCTAAAATTAGAAGAAATCAGAAAAATTCTTAGTGATGTTTAAATTAAATGTCTGAATTTTTAATTTCAAAAGAACTTAGGAATTATCAGTTCAAGTTGGGAATTTATAAGTCAATGGTATTAAAAGAGTAAATTCTCCATCTATAGTTTTAATAATTTTCCAAATAAAGCAAAAAAATAAGAAAATGTAATAAGGCCAAATAGAAAAATACTTTTAAAATAAATAAAATAAAAAAAGTTTGAAAAGGAAATCATTGTTTTCTATTACAATTTCAATGAATAAAGCAAGTATCAATTATTAGTCAATTACTTGTGTGCTATGGGAAAGTAGATGAGGTACAGGGGGATGGAGAACCAAAACTAGGAATGTATAAAAACATTGCATCAAAACCCACTTCTATCAACTTTAAAAATATTTAAAATAGACTCAAATGGAGGTATTCCACAGGGTTGGATGTTGATCCTAGAAATCACGAGTTGTTAAAACAAAATTTTAGTGCCAAGCAAAATTCTAGTGCCAGATATATAAAAGTTCTTAGGGGTTTTTAGGTTCAAAGGCCCCAGAAGCCCTTAAATTCTACAGCTTATGATAATTCATCTTGGCTGCTTACAGTAATAGATGGTAAAACTCTATTGCTGAAGGCACCATATATCTTGATTGTAGAATACAACATATTGCCAAGACAGAAGGCACCATTGCTGAAGACACCATCTATGCAACTTATTGAACATGGAGAGGGTTAGCTGATTCCTACACAGAGCCTTCACCCCTATATTCTAGTGTCTTTGATACAGAAAGGTACTCTGAAAGTTACCAAAAAAGAAACTTAGACATGAATCCAGTCACAAAACTTTTGATCTCCAGTGCTGTCCTATCTGCAAAATATGTTAGGGCAATGGTGGCACAAAGCTTGTGGGAACAGCCAGATTTAAGGCTTACGCCTCCAAATGGAATGAACTCATATACACCACTGCTTGTGTAACCAAGAACCAGACACTAGATATCCCAGAAAGCTAGGGTAAAATCAAATACTATTGTTCTGGAAAAGGATGTAGTGGTAAAATGACACTGAAGATATTCTGCTATACTCATAGATCAGCACCTTATTCAGTCATCATCAGAGGATCTCCTGCAGGAGATGAGAACAGATGCAGGTCCACAACCAGACATCGCACACACGCGCGTGTGTGTGTGTGTGTGTGTGGCACACACACAGAGAGAGAGAGAGAGAGAGAGAGAGAGAGAGAGAGAGGAGAGGGAGAGGGGAGGGGAGGGAGAGAAGAGAGAGAAGAGAGAAGAGAGAGAGAGAGAGAGAGAGAGAGAGAGGGGGGAGGGAGGGGAGGGAGGAAGAGAGAAAGAGAGAGAGAGAGAGAGAGAGAGAGAGAGAGAGAGAGAGACGAGAGAAAGGGGAGGGAGGGAGGAGGAGGGAGGAAAGAGAGAAGAGAGAGAGAGAAGAGAGAAAGTCCTTGGAACACATAGCTCTAAATAAGTTGTCTTAATCAAAATCCCTCAGAGTTTAGGAAACTATGAGACAAAAAGTCAAAAAGAGGTAAGAGGGTGATGGAAGACACCAAGAAAACAAGGCCCATTAAACCAATTGAGCAAGGCTCATATAAACCACAGAGACTGAAGCTGTAAGCATATTGCTGACAAGGGGTCTGCACCAGGTTCTCTGCTGTATATATTACAGCATTCATCTTAGTATTTTAATGGCACACCTGAGTGTGTTCTCTGATTATTGTACTCACTCTTGGGGTTCTTTTCCTTCACTTTGATTGCACTACATAGCATTGATGTGATGCATTTGTGATATCTTATATTTTATTTGGTTGTATTCGTTTTTATCTCTTAGAATCCTGTTCTTTTTTGATAGACAGAAAGGGAGTGAGTGGATCTAGTTAGAAAGCAGAATGGAGAGGAACTGAGAGGAGAAGAGGAGGGAAATTTTAATTGGGATATAATGTTTGAGAAAAGTATCTATTTTCAATAAAAGGGAAAATAATAAACTACCTCGTAAGTATAGAAATGGTAGTAAGGTTTAGCCTATAACCTTGTACACTAAAACCAATTGAGACATAGTTCTATAAAATAGATAAGTGAAATTATCTAGTAGTCATTATTAATCTCTGGGGAATCGTGAGATATGAATTTTACAGCATATTGAAAAAATAATACTATTAAGAAAGATATATAATTTTGTCAAAGCAGATCAGTTGTGTGAATACAATAAACCCACAAAATGATATAGTAAAATGAACAGATTTGCATTTAAGAATCCAAAATTTCAAATCATCCGACTCAGAAAATGACATATATAGTCTCTGCAGCTTTTATTCCCAACTAAGTAATTTTGAGTTTCTCATGGAAATAAATGAGCCTTTCCATTCTTGCCTCAGGAATTTTGTGCAACCATGGGGCAGTGTCTGTCTGGTGTCTTGTTACTGTTGCAGCTTTAGGATTGGAAGAAGGTTAACTTGATATAGAGAAGGGACATCGATGATCAGAGTCGCCGGGGTATAGTCAAGGAAGAAGTCAATGCATGGCACAGCCAGCGTGTGCCAGGGAAAGGCAAAGGAACAAAGGGTGCAGACTAGAGGGCTTTGCAGTGTTCATGGAATCGTTGCCTCAGCGAATAGCCCTGACAGCTAGAAAGACAGGAATCGACGGAACCCAAGCGTGTGAGAGGCTTAAGAAGGCTGTTGCTTTAAATGATGGGCAGGAGTCCTAAGAGGATAGACAATAAAACAGAGATTTCCAGAATGTATTACTTTGCACAAGACAATTTTCTGCACCATTCTTGCTTATGCCTCTGGGGAGTGGAAACATTGTAACTGATTTTCCTGTCAGCCTGATAAAGTAAGGATTTGGTGTCAATCGAATTTATTTGTCAAGCATGCATCTGTGCTACACTCAGGTCCTTACTTAATATTCAAATCCTGTGAACATTTGTCATCTTTGTCAGCCACAAATTCAGAGTATGTAAAACTTATCTGTTTTTCCTCACAAACTTGTGAGTAGTACTAGAATATAAGGAGACATTGTGCAGTTTAAAAACGTACCTTCAATAAACATAAGGTGACATCATCTGATGCTCTACTTTATGATTTTGTAACTACAGAAGTAGATTAGGCAGATATAAAAGATTAACTTTATAGGTGTAAAATAATTGACTCTGTTTTTCAATTGCTAATAGAAACAAATAAAGTAGAATGCCTAAAATTCTTTCTAATGCAGGATCTCCAAGGACAAGCTGATAACATTTTCAGAGTGAATTTAACATTTCATGTTCCCTCTTCAATCATATTTTTAAAGATTGATTCTAGCCTGAGAATGGGCTAAGAACAAGGTAGTTGAGAGGGAAAACTAACTCTTAGATTAGAGGCTAACTTGCTTCAATTATCCACTGATATAAAAAAAATCTATGCATTTCTCACATTTGATCACAAATATGAAAATGAAGTGAAGGTATTCTCTTAAACGTGTTTAATAATCTAAAATACCATAATGAAATATTTAACTAGTTAAATACTATCATTTATTCTGGGATAATTAATTTGGATGCTAATAGCGAAACTACTTACATGAAATATTTTGCTACTATGAATGATTTTCTATTGCATTATATTCAGCTAATCAAGCTTTAATATTCATCATTAGTATAAGTTATTTGCCATATTTCTATACTTATCTGTGTTTGTACAGAATAAAATGAATGCAAACTATATTATTTAAAATGAAATTAATTTCTTTATACTAATCTTTATTTTTGGTCAGATCACTAATGTTGTTGCGTTCTTTTGTTTAGAAAGATGATATAATAATTCATCACACATGTTTTCTACAAAATGAAGGTGTTTTTTTGTCTTGGAGACAGAGTAATATAAGTTACTGTAGTGATTACTATTTTCTGATTACCTACATATCATCTAAGAAATTAGCACATTTTGTAAATATATTTTAGTCTACGAAGACATTTTGTCCTGAATTATTTAGTGGGAACAATAAAACCAAACAAAATATTTACTCCCAGTATTATATATAGCTTTGATTTACTCCAACATTCTTATCATTATAATAAACACTCCTTCAAAAGCTGATAATTAATTCAGAAATTCGTCTATGTAATCAATGTTTTATACATTGCATACTCGGAACTTAATGAGCTGTTTTGGGAGCTTGAAAGATAAGAATGCTTAGAGAAGGCAGGCTATGGACGCTTGGCTTGTGACTTTACAGAGGGAATCAAAGACAACTTGGGTCACTTGGATGAAGGCTATCTGTGTCATGTGTATGAAGACTACCAGGGTCATTTGTATGATACTTTAGATTGGGAATATATGGAACTAAAATCTTCTGTAATTTACAGGGACAATGAATGCTAGTCAGCAGAATTAGCTGTATTTAATAGGAAATCATGGAGCGACCCATGGTCTCAGCCACATATGTAGCAGAGGATCGCCTTGTCGGGCATCAATGGGAGGAGATTGGTTCATGCCTCAGTGTTAGGGAATGCCAGGTGGGGAAACGGAAGTGGGTGGGTGGATTCAATAATGTTCATGAGAGCTGGGCAGTGGTGGTGCATGCCTTTAATCCCAGCACTTGGGAGGCAGAGGCAGGCAGATTTCTGAGTTCGAGTCCAGCCTGGTCTACAGAGTGAGTTCCAGGACAGCCAGGGCTACACAGAGAAACCCTGTCTGAAAAATCAAAAAAAAAAAAAAATAATAATAATGTTCATGAGAAAAGTTGAAAATGACCAATTTTAAAAATTCTTATGGAATCACACAAGATCATGAATACAAAAAGCAATCCTAGGAAGTTAAAAACTCAGAGTATATCATAACACTTAATTTCAACTTACCAATACAGAGTCGTACTATAACAAAGAAGCAAATGAACCAGGCAAATAGAAACTACTAAAGGCAACAGAATGAAGATGACTGAAAAGCAGATATATAAATTCAAAGTAATGAACTAAGGATCCCAAAGTAACCAATAGCAGTTATAGATACCTAAATTTTGAACAATGTCATTAGCATAAAGAAAGCCTCTTAATGAAATAGGAGGCTTGATGACTTATATAGAAAAATAAAATAGAATTGCTTTGTTCATGCTATGAAATAACTAATTTAAATATGTTAAAATCTTGATGTAAGCTCAGAAGCTCTTAAAGCCTGGATGAGATTTTCTTAAGGAGCTCTCAATAGCTCAGAGAAGAAAACAAATAGAAAAATAAGATTAGAAAAAGTTAAAAAAAAAAAAGCCTGGTCAGAAGAAAACTACAGGTAAAGCATTCTTTACTAAATTTATTTTTGTCAAAGATTAATATATGGAATACATGACAATATAAAAGACTATATACCCAACATCCAAACAATCAATGCATGGACTAATAAACAGACTGCTCTCATTGGGTGATGTATAAATGTTCAATCAATGTGAAAAAGTTCTAGCATCTCTCATCTTCAGGAACATGTAAAATAAAAAATATACTGAGATTCTCTGTGTCAGAATCAACATCTTGTGACACTAGTTTTAAAAAACTTTTCAAATCTATTTACTTAGCATAAAATGAGATTTTGCAATGCAAAAACAAGAAAAATGACATCAAATAACATCTAAAACTATAGAATATTTTTCTTCATTTCAATGTACCTGCTTCTTTAATGTGCCAACCAAAGTAGTTTAACAAATGAAAGAGAGAATCTCAGGCATTGAAGACAAGATAGAAGAAAGACATATCTCAGTTAAAGAAAATGGTAATCTAAAAACTCATACCTAAAATATTCAAAAAATCTGGGATATTATGAAATGACCAAATATAAGAAAAATAAGAATATAGAAAGGAGAAGAAGTCCAGATCAAGGCATGGAAAATATTTTCAACATTTCATAGAAGAAAATTAACTTATCTTAAAGAAGGGAATGTCTAGTAAGGTACGTGAGGCACACAGAACATGATATAAACTTGACTAGAAAAAACTTCTTGGTACATAATATCAAAACTCTAAGAGTACAGAACAAAGAAAGAATTTCTAATGCTATAAAGAAAAGGGCCAAGTAACATATGACAACAGACCTATAAGCATAATACCTGACTAGAGACTATAAAATCCAAAAGAGCCTGGATAGATGCTCTACTGAAAGATTCTAAGAAAGTAAATATGCCAACCTAGACTACTATACCTACAAAAACTTTTAATCTCTCTAAATGAAGAAAGAAAGATATTCCAAGACAAAATTACACTTAAGCAGTATTTATCTACACATCATCAATTCAGAAAAAGTTAGAAGGAAATTTTCAACTTAAGAGGTTAACTGTAACTAAAGCACTCATCAAAAATAATCCTAGGACAGCATATCAAAAAAAATACAACAAAATCAAAGTAAAAGGTGTCAACAAATACTGCTCACTGATCACTTTCAATATTAATAATTCAACATCAATGGTTTCAATCCCACGATAAAAAGACACAGGCTAACAGATTGGATGTGAAAACAGGATCCATCCCTCTGCTGTATCTAAGAATCTCATCTTAACATCAAGGATAAACATTGCTAAAGGTAAAAGGAAAGAAAAAATTAAGTGAACCTAAGAGCTAAGCAAGGTACCCATTTTATTATCTGATAAATTAGACAAATTAAACTAAAACCAATGAGAGGTGATAGGAAAAGACACTACCCATCAAAGGAAAAAATCCACCAATACTACATCGAAATTCACAATATTATGCACAAACACAAGAGCATCCAAATTCATAAAAGAAACACTTCTAAAGCTTAAATCACAATTGACCCCTGACAACCTGATTGGTGGAATCTTCAACATCCTACTCTTCACCAATATACAGATCATCCTGAAAAAAACCAAAAACAAAATAATGACAACCACCATAATTAAGGCTGAACAGCAAAAACAACAGAAAGAGCAGAAAGGTTATACAATGAAAAACAAGATAACATCTTCAAAAATGGTGCTGGTCCATCTGAATGGCTGCATGTAGAAGAATCCAAATAGATTCACACTTTCACCCTGCACAAAACTCAACTACAAATGGCTCAAAGACCTCAACATATGATCAGATACACTGAACCCAGTACAAGAGAAAGTGGGGCACAACCTTGAACTCCTTGACACTGGAGAGGACTTTGTAACAGAACAGCATTTTTACAGGTTAAAATGAACAATTAAATGGAACCTCATGAAACTTAAAAGGTTTTACTAGGCAAAGGACACTGTCAATAGGACAAAATGGCAGCTTATAGAAAGGGTTATAGAAAGGGTTTTACTAACTATATATCCGATAGAGGGCAACTATACAAAATATATGGAGAGTTAAGAAAAACTAGAGACCAACGAAACAAACATAGGTCAAAAAAGACAATTCAAAAAAAGAAAAGTTCAAATGGCTGGGAAGAACTTCAAGAAATATTCAAAATCTCTAGTCAACAAGCAAATATACGATGAAATTTGTCAGAATTGTCAACAACAAATACAACAAATGGCAGCAGATACTCTTAAAGATGTGGAATAAAGGGGATTCCTGTCTCTTTGTGGGACTGCAATCACATACAACCGTTATTATGGAAATCAGTATGAGGTACCTCAGGAAGATGGAAATCAATCTACCTCAAGATCCAGTTATCCCACTTTTGGCATATACCCTAAGATGCTTTATCCTGCTGTAGAGACATTTGTTCAAACACTTTCACTGCAGCTTTATAACATAACAGTCAGAAATTGGAAATCCACTGGAGAGATGGCTCAGTGGTTAAGAGCACTGTCTGGTCTTCCAGAGGTCCTGAGTTCAATTCCAAGCAACCACGTGGTAGCCCACAACCATCTATACTGAGATCTGATTCCCTCTTATAAAATTCAAGTCTACATGTAAGTAGAGATTCATATACATAAAATAAATAAATAAATTGGAAACAACATAAGTGTCCATCAATGGATGAATGGACAAAATAAAAGGTATGGTACATTTACACAATAGGAAATTATTCCACCATTAAAGCGTAAAATATGATCATGACAGTGCTAGCTAGTTTTGTCTACTTGACAGAAGCTAGTGATAACAATTGATAAAAAGGGAAGCATGAATGAGCAGAAATGGGAGATGGGGTATGTGGGAGGCCGGGGAGGAAGAAAAGTGAAGGAGAAATGTTATAATTAAAGCATAATCTCCAAAATAAATAAGAATATTTCAATAGAGATAAAAATAAATTTTACATTTTTAATTATTATATTTAAGCTTGGTGACTTTGAGTTTCTTTGAGGTATTGGTGTGAGTTTATTTCCGACCATATAGAATGTTCCCTGTACCATTAGTAATCTAAAAATACACATTGAAATGATATTAACCTATTGACAATATTGCATTTCTTGGCTCTTTTTTTTTCTTTTGTCATCTATCTAGTCTGCCTTATGCCAATACAATACTAAGCACTATAGAGGGATGTAAAATTTGAAGTCAGGAAGAACAAAATGTTAAAATACTTTGTTCATTTAGTGATTAGGATGTTTTAGATTAGATTTTTGCAAAAATCTAGTGCTATAGAAATTTCTATAATCAGTATAAGCATTAAAATCATACTAAAACATACCAGTTTATAAAAAGAAAAGACTATATGTATCCTTCTTGGTGGATAAAGTTGCTCTAAGAAGCAATAGGCTTCTCAATGAAAATTCTCATGCCAGGCCCCTCCATTCCCTGGGGAGTCCTGGTGGGATATAGGGGTGTGGGAATATCCTCTGGGAGATGGGGGGAAGGGAAATGGGATGAGGAACTGAGGGCAGAACAGGAGGGGATAGCGACTGGACTGTAAAGAAAGATTAACGATAATTCAAAAAAAAAAAAAGAAAGAAAGAAAAAGAAAAAAACTGTAAAATTATAAAAAATAAAAATAAATAAATTAAACTTGGACTATTATATTGCTAGGTTCAAAAAAAGTTCTCATGCCAGATGTGGAATATTTCCCTATGGTTTATTTGTCAGAAAGCCTCCAAGACTGCCAGACACTATGGATTATTGCCATTTCACTTGGGTGCACAACAGAAATAGGAGTCAAAACCATATGTCTAAAGATACAGGGTAATTTAGATCTAGGAAATAGAGCAATCAAGCTGGGACTAAACTCAAACCTTCCTCTCTACTGGCAAGCATTCATAGTGCCAGTTTTGTGAGTTAGACTGCTAGAGGCATAGTCATCAAGGATCTTAACCAGTTGAAGGCTCTACCAGGCAGGATTTGTCCAATAAGCAAGACTCTTTAGGAGATAATTGACCACTTTCTAAGAATATATATCTGGTACTTAAAACTGTGACAAAGCCTGTGGCTAGAGGTCATAGAGCCTAACAGGTAATGTACTACTGATATTTTAGAAAATGACATATAGTCAAGCTTACATCTACATTTTTATCTTTATTCCTATAGATTGGTGGGAGTTTTGATCTGGGTTCAAGAGGCTTGTCTTTGTAGTATTAGTGCTAACACAGAGACCTATAAGGGCTCAAGGTGCTGAGAATAGCTTTGAGTGCTCAGTCCTAAAGAAGATATCTATTTTCCCCTCCACAGTACAGGATACTTTGTAGAAAAAGGGACAAAGAATGTAAGAGTTAAGGACTAGTTAGGACTGCTATGAAGTTCTGGTTTCTGGATTTGATGTGGCCGTTGCAGCCAAAAACATGTTCAGCTGTGACTATTGCATAACATAAGCACACACACACACACACACACCACAAAAAGTAGGAGGTAAGAGGTAGGAGGTGAAGTAGTTATGAAATGAAGAAAATGTGCTTTACTGAGTGTGGGAGAGCTATAAAAGACAGTAATGAGGTCTGCATGTGATGAAAATTATATCAAAATAAAAATATAGTTTTAGAAAATAATTTAAAATATAACATCTTCTTGTCATTCAGAGTCAGTATCAGAGTCATTAGATACTAATAAATACATTATATGAAAAATCCCAATATAATAATGTCTATCCAGCAAACAACTGATCTGAGAAAGGATTGAGGGGAAGCCAAAGTCTGCAGCATAGACCAAGAGAACATCTGGAAGGTGCAGAGTGCCTGGAGAATATTCAGACCTAATTAGAATAGAAGACTCACCAGGGAAGGAAATAGAACAGACAGCACAGAGATTTTAAATATGAGGATGTTTAACCATCAACCTACAGTTACTGCTGTAGTGATGTGTAGACTTACATAGCATTTAAAAAAACTCTATTTATTTGCAAAATGCAATGTAAACTACACACAAGTAAATAAGCCACTTATAAAACTCACAACTTCACATGGGAAATAATTATTGTCTTCATAAGTCGCTGAGTTCATGTTAAAATTTTAAATAAATGTGACAATGAAAATATTGCTCAGAGACGAGATAGAATGGAAAGATGAAAGCGTGGGAGATAGAAAATTATCTTCAATAATATAAGCTTAATAGCCCCAAATAAAAATAAATCAGTAAGTCTCAACAGTAGTCACCAATTAATGTTTAAAATATATAGATAAATGGTTGTAAAAATAGATAAGCTCAGTCCTCCAGGGAAATTGAGAGGAAGACAGACTGAGTTTTAATGGTGAAACTTTATAGATATATTGCTATACTTTAGCTTTGAATTATGTACATATATCTCACTTATGATCATCAAAGCATAGCATTTTAGATTTGCATTTCTTTAATGAAATATGTTAAGGATGAAGACTGAATATAGGCCAGCAGGTGTATAAGTAGGGTTTCACAAAACCACTGCTGGAGAATAGACGTCTGTTTTGTACTTTCTGAAACTGAGCCAAGTTACCAATGAAGCAAACCAAGCATCATACTGACTTTGCTCTAGGCAGGTGCAGCCACGCTGAGCAAATCTTAACATTTGTCAGGGTAGAAAAGGATGCAAAAGAGACTTGGCTGACTTAGGTATTGCTAAGGTTATTATAGACAAAAATTTTTTGACTTCCGTTTTCCAATCAAAGCTGAACTACGTAAAGCAAATGGATGGTTGTTCCATTTATTGATTCCAGATTCTTTGACTATTTATAGAATTTTCAATATTGGATTATTATTTTCCAGATAATCAGGGAAAATGATTTAAAAACTCATTCAATGGGTCTGCCAAGTGTTTCTAAGATTGAACTCGTATCCATAGCAACAGACCCATTATCAAGACAGCTCTTGGGCACTTT
Source organism: Mastomys natalensis (assembly GCA_021653895.1). NCBI lineage: Eukaryota > Metazoa > Chordata > Mammalia > Rodentia > Muridae > Mastomys > Mastomys natalensis. Next base: position 409,857 of record JAJTUV010000980.1, on the reverse strand, counting down.
GAGACAACAACCTTAACCCATTAAACAGAATCCCGCAGGTAGGATGTGCTACATAAAAACAACACTGGTACAGAATTTCACTCTTTTTTTGGACCATATTTTATTTTCTATCCTTGGGAATTGCAATTCTATGTTCTTCCATTTTTTCATAGTTTATACTTAGAATAATGCCTTTGTATTTTTATTCACATAGAGGCCCTGACTATAATGGAGAGAAATACGTCAGGTAAAGAGCATGACATTTAAATATGGCTGAGTTATAGTATCATTGATGAACTAGACACAAATGTGTGAGGAGAACTAGACTGAGGGAGTAGACAGAAGGAATAGAAAACTGTGGCCTGTCAAACAGGATAAAATCATTTCAAGAAAATACAAGTGTCAAAAAAGTTAAACGGTATTATACTCAAGGATTATGAAAATAAAAATTGCTAGCTAAATGGGTAAAATTTTACTGCATTTTAATATATTTACCATATATTTTAAAGTATGTCAGTTGGACTGCAAATATACCCACCCCAATCATAGACTATGTAAAAGAAAACAAAGTGCAGTGCCAGGCATGAGATACCCCTCCCTCCCTTTTGAGTTGTTGATCAGGGAAATCCAAGAGAATCCCAAAACACATAGGCTGTTACTGTTGCCTTGACATCTCCACAGGTTTGAAAGTAAGTTCTTATTTCTGAGGAGTCCATGTACTTTGGATATAGGACTCAGGGTCTTGAACTGATCTATCCTGAAACTTTCTCCTTGAGGATTACTGTACATGTCACCAATGTGAGGATAGTAAACAGCTAATACTGTTTGTTGTACTACCCAGATATGGTGCCCATAAATCACAACAATGCAAGATATCCATCAAGTTGCAATAGTGGCACTTATGTCTTGGTGATAACCAATGGATGTCTGAATTGAACTTAACCCCCTCCCTCAAAAGGACATAAACTATTCCTAGTACAGAAAACCTACCCAACTTCCTTGTGTTAGTGAATTCATGGCTACATCACTATACTAACCGCATTGTGATGGTTTGAATGAGAATAACCCCCATAGGTTTACAGATTTGAATTCCTAGTCACTAAGGAGTGAAGGAGTGACACTATCTGAAAGTATTAGGAAGTGTGACCTTGTTGGAGGAAGCAGGCTTTGAGATTCCACAAACCAGAACCAATCTCAATGTTTCTCTTTCTGCTCCATGTGGAACCAGAAGTGGTATTCTCAGCTACTTTTCTGCCACCATCTCTGCCTGCATCCTGCCATGCCCTCTGCCATGATGAACATGGACTAAACCTCTGAATTTGTAAGCCAGCCCCAATGAAATGCTTTCATTTATAAGAGTTGTATGGCCATGCACTTTTCTTCACAGCAATAGAACAGTGACCAAGACAAAAACAATTCCTAACTCCATTGTAAATATGTATCTTTATATCCACTGGTGAGGGTAGCTCTCAATCCTCAAAGCATCAGATGTAGACAATTATGGAAACATGTATCTTCTAATTATTCAGATAACCATTTATCATGAGATGTCCAGCTCCAATTCTTACTCTTACAAAACAACTCCAACACCTAAGGCCACAGAACATCCCAGAAAAGGAATCAGCAAGATTGCAAGAGTAGCAGAATAAGAATTCTGCTGTGCTGACTGCATATCTGGGTAATGATAAGAAGGATGTAACTATGATGCCCCGACATCATGGCTGCATAAACGGCTCCTGAACCAGAACCACACCTAACATCCTAATAGAGAAGGGGAAATTCTGGCACTCTAACCCTATAAAATACCATAGATTCCTAATGAATGCACTGACAGGGAGGGTTACTTTTTTCCTCTGTGATGAAGTCCTAATTAGTTATCCAATAACAAATATAATTATATGTACACAAGGACCACTAAATGGATTCAGCAAGTTTTATCCACATATTTATGCATTAGTAAATATATGTAACAATAGCAAGAAAAAAAGAGGTCATGGATTTGGACAAGGCGGGAGAATACTTGGGCTAGTGCTAAAGAGAGGGAAGGGAAGGGAAGGAATGGTAATATCTTCATTACCATTGAAGGAAACTGGGGCAGGAATACAAACAGGGTATGAAACTGGTGGCAGGAGATGATGCAGAAGCCACAGAGGGGGTTCTGCTTACAGCATTGCTCCTCATGGACTCGCTCAGCTTGTCTTAATACAGAATCCTGGGTGACCAGCTCAGGTTGGCATCACACATGATGATCTGAGTCCTCCTCATCAATTCCTCATTAGGAAAATGTCCTACTCCTGTATCTTATGGAAACATTTTCTCAGTTGAATTCCTTATCTCCCTTCAGATGCTCTAGCTTGTGTCCGTTGACATGAAGCTAGTCACAACACTGACGCTTATAAATGGGATGGGTTAAAAAAAATATGTTCTTTCACTGGACAAAATTCACTCATGTGGCTATCAGGGCTGCCAAAGAACTTTAGAAAATAATTATCTTACATAATTCATGGGTTCTTTCTTGAATGAATTGTTTTTTAATGAATATAATTATATTTATACATTCCTAACTACAACCTTCTCAGTTTGTACAATATTATTTGTATATATGGTTCCAAGGCTGACCACTTGGTATTGGATAAGCCATTTGGCTTCCCTGGAGAAGAATCCCCACTCTCAGCATATTTGGTTTCCCAAAATTCTTGTAGAGGGTTGAGGGCTTGTGAGCTTTTGCCACCACCACTTTGGCATGTCTACTGTTGCTGTCCATGTTTAGATCATGTTTAGGTAGTCACGCTGATGAGACTTTAATGGTATAATTCCAGAAAATCCAAGGAAACATTTAGTTGCAGTGATGACAATGTGGCTTATCAAACACATTATATGGCATATATATATTGTATATATACGTGTATACATACGTGGTGTGTGTGTGTGTGTGAAAATGTCCAGATGTTATTCCTTTTTTTGTTTGTTTATTTTGGGTAACTATGGCAAAGATGTAAAATGACTTTCTCAAGGTGGCCCAGTTAGTAATTGGAATCAGATTTCAAGCTGAGTAGTTTGGCTTCAAATAACATATTGTCCACAAATAACCTACATTGTTATTATAACCAAAAAATAAACAATCTATAGAAACAATGCAACAGCACTGCTATTTATAAAAAAACAAAAAAATAGATGACATAAAACTTATGTTTGATTTTAATGAATTTTCTAATCATGAGACACCATTCAAATTTCATCTATAATTTTGCAGTCTATGATTTATTCTTCAATTGTTTCTGGGCAGAGAAAGAAGGAAAAAAGATGTAACTTGGTAGTCAACATGAATTCTCTATTTTAATAAATCTAATTCAGTAAAATTCTAGCCTGGTTGCTCTCACTTCCTCCGAGAGGGAATAATCTCCTCTGTAGTTTGCACATCAAGTAGTCTTGATTTTACTCATTTGTACGAAATTGTAGAAGTCTGTAATTTATTTCTGGATACTCTTCTTGAAGGTCAATATGGGAATTGAAAAGCCTTTTAGGTTCTGACATGAAAAATAAAGGATACTAAGATTTCTGGCTAAGAAAAAGAAGACCAGTCTTATTCTTAATTAAAGGACTATGGCTGTGTATTCTGAAATTTTTTATGGAATAGTCTCTTAGATATGATGACACAAAAGAACCTGAAACCATAGCTCCCTCTGCATTCTTTCTTTCAGTCCTCTAAATCATGACATTTCAGGCACCTATTGATTGAGTAGATTCTCTTCAGCTCCCTTTTGAAATTACTTATTAAGATGGAATTCCTATGTCTAGCTTAAGCTAATCTTGAACCCACAATCTGCCTGTTTTGGGTTCCTAAACAATAAAACTGTAGGCACTGGACACCAACATTTAGCTTTTAGTTTCCTGAAGGGCTGGGACACATAGATCAAAGATTGTAATGCTTCATATGAGAGAAAAGAAAAAAAGAAACAAACACCTATTTTTATATTTACTTTTGTTTTTAAAAAATGTACCCTCATAGTAATTGGGGCTTAGGAGTGGAGAGATGGCTCATAGCTAACAGAACTCACTGGACTTGAGAAGAGGTTCAGATGCTAGCACAGACATTGAGGCTAATAGCAATTTGTAACGTCAGATCCAGGGGATCTAATGGCCACTGCGAGACTCTGGCATCACCAGACATGTATGTAGTATATGCAAGCAAATGTTCATACACATAAAATGAAAATGAATGCATATTTTTAAAAACTGCGGGCTTTGACATTAGTTTTATTTATTTATTATCTGATTATCTGAATTTTTACATTTTTAGATGTCATATGGAAGTGAAATAACTACTCTACAAGTTTGTTGTGAGGTATAAAGATAAAAATATTAATCACTTAGTGTAATACTCATAATATACTGAGCTCTTTATTGAAAGTCTATGAAGTCTTATAGATGTTCCCTGCTATAGTTTGTATATTTGTACTCTCCAGTCATGAGAAGAAAGCAGTGTGACTTCTAAATCTGCAACCTAATATTCAATTAATAAATTTCATAATTGGGAACCATTTAGCCTTTATTCATCAATAAGTTTGTAGTGCAAGATTTATTTTTTTACTTATCTAAAGCAGAGAAACAAAACAAAGAATGTAGCACATACCCCCATGAACATCTACGTCAGTGGTTCTTAAACTTCCTCATGCTGTAATCCTTTACCATAGTTCTTCATGGTGTTATGACCCTGGATCCTATATTATTTTTATTACTACTTTGTGACTATAATTTTGTTAGTGTTGTTATATTTCCTGGTAATATAAAATAATCTATTCCCTTATAGTCTTAGGTGAGAATACACACACACACACACACACAATATAAATATATATATAATATATATATATATATATATATTATATATATATATATATATATATGTCATGCAGGTAACCTAGCATGAACTCAAAATAGCCATGCCATCCTTTAATTTCCTGAGTGCTGGGGTTATAGGTATGCATGATATATGCCGATGAATGAGTAAGGTCTTTTAATATGCCCCTTCAAGAACAAACTTTTTTCATACTTGGATTCTAACTGAGAATGAATGAGCCGTGTTTATTGATCTATGTATATGTTGTCTTCTATTACAAATGTGTATGGTATTTACACCACTTAATACAGCACAAATGATATATTTAAAAAATAATTGAATGTATGTTTTTTCTGTTTTGTTGTATTAAAGAAAATAGGTTTTATAAATTTTTCTTATAAAGCTCTTATCTGAGATAATTATATATATTTAAGGTGAGAGATATTTATTCCAACAGTTGTTCAGAGATAATATATATTATTAAATTTTTAAAAATAGAAGAAGAGAAACAAGGCCTGGTTATCTTGTGCTTCTGTTTAAGTTTTAAACAATTGGATGTGACAAGTACCTTCTTCCAACTTAGTTTTATTGACACACCTCCTTCTCACATGCAATCCCTTGTTTTTCTCTTAATTTGCACCTTGGAAATTTACAAAAAGGAATATATACAAACAATATTTCTCTAACATGCCCTTTTGTTACTTTTTATCATAGACTTCTTTTATAATTTTGAGACTTTGTTTTCCCTTAGAGGTGTTTGTTTTTAGGAAATTCTTTTCTTTTTCTAGCATAAAGTTTAAGGTTATTATCATATGTATGGATAATATATATTATAAATGAAAAGCAATTCTACTAGAGACCTTTCAGACTGGGAGAAGTTCATGCAGGCTACTTGCCTGCAAAGTTCCCCACTAAGGCTCTGCACAACCCATCCCAATCTTCCACCACCTAGTCACCATAAACTAGCCTGCAACTGGGCAAAGACCACCTGCTATACAAGAGAACAGCATGCGGTGAGATTCCCAACTCTATTAGAAACCTCACAGACTGGGAGAAATTTATGTAGGCTGCCTTAGTCCCAGCCTTCTTCACTCTTTCACTATATCAGCCCCCCTCCACCCTATCCCCAGTCCCATGCCCTCTTATCTGCTGTGCTCTAGCCTTTGGCAGAGAATCCCTGCTGTGCCAAAGATGATGTAGACTAGAAACAATCGAGATAGGCTTCTAGGTGGCCTACATCTTTTCAGTTTCAGCTGCTGCTGTCCCCCCACTTACCAGAGTACCCCAGGATCCCAATTGCCATATCTCAGATCTCAAGTGAGGGAAAGATTTCCTACTCTACCGCAGTCCAGCCCCTAACCAAAAGTGTAGCCCCCGAATTAGGCAGAGACTCTCAGTTCTACCAGAGACCACACAGACTACAGGAAGTCTAGGTAGGCTTCCTGCTGGTCAAATTCTCTCACTATCTTATTTTTTGTAGTATCCTCAACTATGTCCTACAATTCTGCACCCTCCTAGTTGTCTTATCCCAGACTCCAACTGGGATACAGACTCCCTAGCCTACCAGAGAGTAAGCATACTAGAAGAAATCAGGTTAGGCAGCCCATATTCCAAACTCCCCCACTCTCTCAGTATCTCAGGCTCCCCTGACACATCACTCTCCTTCAGTCCTTCCTCCCTGTTGCCTTTCCCCAGCTTCGAACTGAGGTGGAGACTCCACACTGTACCAGAGTCTACACAGATTGGAGAATCTGAGACCATATACCCAGAAAACAAAAGAGGAAATAAAAACCAAAATAAATTCAGAAATCATTATATGACCTATAATTAAACCATACCCAGATTTCTAGAGGCCATGTGAGAGCACAAGAATATAGCCAAGGTATAATGTTATCACCATAACTAAGCTATCCTAATACTCCAAACCATGGACATTCTAATACAACAGAAGCACAAGAAAAAGACCTTAAACCCAACTTTATAAGGTGTGAGTCCCTTAAGGGGAAATGAATAAACCCCTTAAAGAAAGTCAAGAAATACAAGCAGTTGTAGAAAGAAAATAACTGTTCAAGACCAAAAATGGAAAAAAAGAAGCAATAAAAAAAGACACAAACTAAGGGAAATCTGGGATTGAAAAATATAGGAACACAAACAGAAACCACAGACATAATTGTCATTATAGAATAAAGGAGATGGAAAAGAGAATCTCAGTCATTGAACATATGATGGAACAAATAGATATATCTGTCAAAGAAAAAGGTTGTAATGTGCAAAAAGTTCCTGATACAAAACATCCAGGAAATCTGGGATATTATAAAAAGACCAAACCCAAGAATAATAAGAATAGACGGAGGAAAATACTCTCTAGCTCAAAGCCTAGAAAATATTTTCAACAATTCCTAGGAGAAAAATTTCCTAACATTGAAGTGGAAATTTCTGGTTTCTTTGGAGATTCAGTTGTGTCATGTGATGTTTTTGTGGAAATTGTCTTTCCAGAGGATTTTTTTGCTGAAGCAGACACATGGGGAGATGTTTTGCTGAGAACAAACACCTGGTGTTTTCATAGAAGTTGCCTGGAAAAAGGGCATATAATGTTTTGCTGGAGGGGACACTTGAGAAGACATGTGATGTTTGGAAAGGACAGATAGAAATATAACCCAACAGATAGTGGATGATGCTGTGTGGCATTGGTTAACCTTGCCACTCTTTGCTGGATTTCCTTGGGCTTTGCTGATTCTGGGCTTTACTGACAATACTGTGGCATTGGCTCACCTTGACTCCTTCACTGTTCATCATTTGTCGAGACTTCATAGAAAGAAATGCACCAAAGAACTTCAGGTGATTTTCCAGTGGCTTCTTGCCACTTCTGTAGACTTGGGCCAATTGGCAGAACTTTGCAGTTTTTTATGGATAAAATTGTGGATTGGTAAATAGTGTTTGTGAGTGGATTGAGTTAGCACTGCTGATTCAGGTGAACAGAGCTACTGCTATCCTGACAATGAAGATTATAGTTGCCCAAAAGTGCTATTTATAAACAGGTCCGCATCCCCTTTTATCGGATTTATCCTTCCTTTCTACTACCTCTAGTGGGTGGCAGGCTAGAAGGACAGTTAAAGCATTTAATAACCCTTTTAAAAGTATGTTTTGAAAAATTAAAGCCTATAGAAAGCAAGCAAGCAAACAACAAACAAACAAACAAACAAAGAGCAACACCAACAAAAAACAGAGAAGAAGCTTACAGAACATCAAATGGATGGGACTTAAAAAGGAATTCCCCTTGCTACATAGTAATAAAAAACAAATATTCAGAAAAACAAAGAATATTAAAAGGTGCAAAGGAAAATGAGAACATGACATATAAAAGAAGACCTTTTAGAATTATAACTTACTTCTTAACAGAGACACTAAAAGCCAGAAGGGCCTAGAGGGATGTCCTATAGAAAGACTCTAAAATAACACAGGTTCCAGCCCAGACTACTGAACTCATACAAACTCTCAATCATCATAAAAGTAGAAAATAAGATATTCCATGGCAACACCAAATGTAAACACTGTCTACAAATCTAGCTCTAAAGAAGGTACTAAAAGGAAAACTTCAAGCCAAGGAGGTCTAAAATACAATTAATAAATAATCTCACATCAACAAATCAAGAGAAGGTAAGCACATAGGTACACATACACACACATATACACACACACACACAACACATGCATACACTTCCACCACCACTAACAACAACAGCAATAAAATAACAACAGCAATAAAACAACAACAACAAAATCACAGAATTAAAAGTCATAGGTAACTGATATTTCTTAATAGCAGTAGGTTCAATTCTCCAATAAAAAAACATAGGAAAACAGAAAATACTTATTTTTGCTTATTCAGCATTTGCTGTTGTTGCAAAGGGTTCTGATTCTCAGTACTGATATGGATGCTCACTACCTCCTTAAGCACCAGCACATTTGGTACCCAGACACATGAAGGCAAAACACTTAAGATAATAAAAATCAATCCAAAAAAAAAGAAAAAGAAAAAAGATATGTTCCTCAATATCAAAGATATATATTACCTAAGAGCTTAGGGTTGGAAAATGATTTTGTAACCAAGAAAAAAAGCTGGTATAATTATTCTAATACCTAACAAAACAGATTTCCAACCAAAATTAACCAAAAGAGATGGGGAAGTATTTCATAATCATCAAGAGAAAATTAATCAAAATGACATCTCAATTCTCAACATCTATATCTCAAATACAAAGGCACCTACCTTTGTAAAAGAAACATTGCTAAAGTTCAAATTACACATTGAATCCCATACATTAATACTGAGAGACTGCAATACCTGATTCTCAGCAATGCATGGGTCATCCAAAGAAAAACTAAACAGAGAAATAATGAAGCTAAAAGAATGTTATAAATCAAATGGACCTAATAGATATCTACAGAAAGTTTCAAGAAACACATAAGAGCATACTTTCTTCTGAACATCTAATAGAATGTTCTCTGCTCAGACACGAATCAAGTCTCAACAGATACAAGACAGTGGAAGTAACCCCATATTCAATCAGACCATAATAGACTAACTAAAGTTGAATTACAACAGCAACAGAAACTACCAAAAGCCTACAAATCATGGAAACTGAACAAATCTCTACAGAATGACTAGGTTAAGATGGAATGATGGGTTAAGACAGGATGACAGGTTAAGACAGAAGGAAAGAAAGAAGAAAGAAAGAAAGAAAGAAAGAAAGAAAGAAAGAAAGAAAGAAAGAAAGAAATTGAAGACTTCCTACAATTCAATAAAAATGAGTGTCCAACATACACAAAGTTAAGGAACACAACAAAAGCAGCACTAAGATGAAAGTTCATAGCAATAAGTGCCTTCAAAGAGAAATTAGGGTGATTTCATACTACCAACTTAACAACACACATGAAATCTTTAGAACAAAAAGAAACAAATGCACCCAAGATGAGTAGATGGCAGGAAATAATCAAACTAAGTACTGAAATCAACAAAATTATAAGCAAAGAGAATAATATAAATAATTAATAAAACAATATAGACAACCCCTTATCCAACATAGCTAAAAAAAATACAGAAAGGGTATCCAAATGAACAAAATCAGAAACACAAAGGAGGACATAACATCAGACATGGAAGAAATCCAGAAAAGCATTAAGTATTACTTCAAAAACCTGTACTCTGATATTTTTGGTTGTGAGCCTAGCCTTTAATACCTGAGCCATATCTCCAGCCCAACTGCAAGCACTAATCCCTTTAATGATACTATTAATGATACTCTTTTATGTTAGCAGACAGGAGTCTAGCATGGCTATCATCTGAGAGGCCCCACTTAGCAGCTGACTCAGACAGAAGCAGACACTCATAGTCAAAGAGTGGATTAAGTTTGGGAACTCTTATGGAGGAATAGGAGGAAGGATTGCAGCTCTTAAGGGGATAGGTACTCCACTGGAAGGTCAACAGTGTCAACTAATCTTGAACCATGGAGCTCTTAGAAACCGAAAAACCTACTAAAGAACATGCACAGGCTGTACTTAGGCCTCTTTGCACATATGTAGCAGATGTACAGCTTGGTCTTCATGATGACCCTGATATACTGGAGCAGGGGCTATCTCAAAAGCTGTTGCCTCAATGTGGGCTATGTTCTTCTAGCTAGGCTGCCTTGTCTGGACTCAGTGAAAGAGGATGCACCTAAACTCACAGAAACTTGATGTACAGGGTGAGGGGATACCCAGGGAGCCCACACCAGTTCAGAACAGAAGATGAAAAGTCTGGGGAGGTGACATGGAGTGGGGCAGTGAGTAGAAATAAAGTGAATAAGGAAAAAAAACAAACAAGCTAGCAAACAAACAAACAAATAAACAAAACTCTTCATCCACAAAATTGGAAAGTCTAAGAGAAGTTGACAATTTATTGATAGATATTACTTACTAAAGTTAAATCAAAATCATATTAAACAAGTTTAATAGACTTATAACTTCTAAGAAAATAGAAACAGTAATCATTAAAATTCCCCCAACCAAAAGAAGCTAAGACCCAGAAAATTTTAGGATCGTATTCTACCAGTCTTTCAAAAAAGAGCTAGTACCAATACTCCTCAAACTATTCCAAAAGTTAGAAACAGAAGTAACATTGTTAAAGTCATTTTATGAGGCCAGAGTCACCCTATACCTAGACCATACAAAGACTCAACAAAGATAAAGAATTTTCCAACACAAACATTGATGCCAAAATATCTAACAAAATACTCATGAACAAAATACAAGGTCATATCAAAAAAGATCATCCACCATATTCAAGTAGCCTTTATTCCAGAGATTCATGGATGATTCTACATAGAAAAATCTGTCAATACAATCTACCATACAAACAAACTGAAAGAAAAAACATCTCATGATTGCTTCATTAGATGCTGAAAAAGCCTTTGAATAAACCCAACATTCCTTATGATAAACGTCTTGGACAGACCGTAGATTCAAAGAACATACCTATAACATAATAAAATCAATTTACAGAAAGACAATAGAAAGCATCAAATTAAACAGAGAGAAAATCAAAGCATTTCTTCTGAAATCAGCAAGAAGATAAGGCTGTTGTCTCTACATAATCTATTCAATATATTAAATTTCTAGTTGTATAATAAGGCAACTAAAGGAGATCACTGTGATAAAATCAAAAAAGTGTAAGCTAAAGTATTTTTATTTGCAGATGATATGATAGCATACATCAAGGGAGCCAAAAATTCTATCAAGGGGATACTATAAACAATAGCCAAAATAGTATAAAATATCTTGTAGTAACACTAACTAAGCAAGTGAATGACCTGTATGATAAAAATTTCAATTCTTTGAAGGAAGAAAGTCTTTGAAGAAAGTATCAGAAGATGGAGCAAACTTTCATGTTGATGGATCCTTAGCATTAACATAGAAAATGACCATCTTACCAATAGCAATCTACAGATTCAAAACAATCCCCAGTAAAATTTCCAACACAATTCTTTAAAGAACAGTACTTAACTTCATTGATAAAACAAGGAGACAAGAATAACTTAAACAATCCCATATAATAAATATTTCTGGACGTTTCACCAACCCTGATTTCAAGTTCTATTACACAGTTATAATAATAAAAATCACAGGGCACTGGCATAGAAACTTGTCAAAAACAATGACATCATGAAAGTTGCAGGCAAAAAGATGGAACTAGAAAAATACCATCCTGAGTGAGATAACCTAGACACAGAAAGATAAACATGGAATTTATTCACTTATAAGTGGATATTAACTGTAAAGGATAAACATGCTACAATCTACAGACTCAGAGACAATCAGTAAAAAGGAGGGCTCAATTTTGGATCCATTATTCTCCCTGCAAAGGGGAAATAGAATGGATGTTGCAGGCAGACTAGGGTGGGTGTGGATGGAAATAGGAGGAATCAGTTGTGAGAAGGGTGAAGGGAGAGAGTACTGGGAAAGACAACTGGAATTGGGGAACAATACGAGGGTCAGGTAGAAATCTATTGCAATAGAAACTCCCAGGAAACTTTGAGGGTGACCCCATCTAATACTCTTGATAATGAGGGATATGGAGACTGAACTAGCTAACTGCCATAACAAGACAAGACTTCTAGTAGAGGGATCAGGACACCAATGTGGCCAGAAAACCTTTGGTCTACAATTTGTCTTTCCAGCATGATGAGTTGGGGTAAAGGTGGTAAAGAAGATTGTGGGACTGGCCAATCAATGTCTGGTTCATCCTGAGACTCATGCCATACCAGGCTACCCGCCCATGACACTGCCTTGTCCTGGAGACCTAGGATAGAACCAAACACTCCTGGGCAAAAAAAGTAAAGAAATGGTTCCTAGTAATACTCTGCTAGACTCCTTCTAAGAGTCTGGTATTATCACCATCAAGAGGCTCCATCCAGCAACTGACAGAAACAGATGCAGTGACCCATAGCCAAACATTAGGTGGAGTGCATGGAATCCTGTGGAAGAGGGAAGGAAGGATTGTAGGAGTGAGAGAACCCAAGGACACAATAAGAAAACCCACAGAATCAACTAACCTGGGCTTGTAATTCACCGAGAGGGAACCAACAACCAGGGAGCCTGCATGGGTCTAACCTAGGGCTCTGCATATATGTTATGGTTATGTAGCTTGGTTGTTTGATGGAATTTCTAACACAGGGAGCAGGAGATATCTTACACTTTTTCCTGCTTTTAGGACCCTTGTCCTCCTAATTGGTTGTCTCATTCAGCCTTAATTCAATTAAATTATAAAACATGTCTTAGTTAATTCACTTTCTAATACTATACTTTCCTTTTGATAAAATTTAGGTGATTAACTCATTCATATCTGTCAGCTGTACATGCGTTATATATCTTCATGTGTACATGTGTCCAATCAAAAGTATATTCATCAGGAAACATTTGTGTGCCCCAAAAGACCACCAGGGTCTCTTTATTACAAGCTTAGGCTTGGGGTCTCCTCGAACACAAACTTGACGAAGCAGGACAAAAGGCAGAGCAGCCTCAGACCCTCAGCAGGACAAGATTTTATAGGAAATGGGAGTCAGTAAGGAGGTGTCTAGCCTGGCAAGTATCTAATAGAATGACTATTGTAAGCTGATAGGTGGGTGTTCTGAATCAAGACAGTTAACAATCACAAATAGTCTGAAAGTACATCTGAGACAATCAGGCTAATCTTTTATTAACTGTTGCTAGGCAGTATCAAGGGAGTGATTCTGGGGTATGGGCCAAGGACATAGCATGGGGTTCTTCCTGGTACTTGGGTGTAGTGGGTTCAGCTGCAGGTCAAATTCTCAGGATTTTATTTCTTAAAAATTTATGTAGTAAGCATATTTGTACATGTGGAGATTTATAAAAATATGGAAACTTTCATTTGTGTGTATATACATGTACATATATAGATATCTGTGTGTTTATCTATGTTTATATGTATAAAATGAGTATATATGTGTACATACAAGTGTATACACCTTTTTACTATAAATGTATATATTTATGTATGAGAGTCCAAATCTATTCCATCTTGGGACCAGCCTCCATTTTATACATCCATGAATATTTGTATGTATGATATATAATAATGTATACATATACACATATTATATAAACACATGTGGGGCGGTGGGCTGTGGGAAGCAGCTGGGTGCCTGGTTGAGCAAGCCTTGAACCCCGGACCTTTACCAGGACGGCAGGTGTTCGGCGCTGCCCCAGGCCCTGGTTCTTTTCATTCAGCTTCGGCCCTCCATAGCCTCTCCCAAAGAGAGGTCTATCAGTCACTAGGAACAGTGCCTCAGGCCCTCCCACATGTAGATGAGGTATCTCTAAGCTCTCCGACCAAGCCAATAGGCATTATCTGCCAGACCCTAACCCACATGCAGATGAGGTCTCTCCAAGCTCTCTGACCAAGCCAATAAGCGTTATCTGCTGTCAGACCCTAACCCACCCTGAAACTGTATATAAAGGCTCTATTCGGGAGAAGTAAAAGTGTGTGTGTTCGAGAATCATCTTGGTGTCCTGGAGTCTTTGTCTCAAGAGCTGTAACACTTGGGGAGAGATCCGCTCTCCCGGAACCTTCCTGGGGCACCAAGCTGCTTCCTTGCCTGCTAGCCGGCTTCTATCGGCCCAGCCCGGGCGGCTCAGCGTGGAGAGACAGGTGCAGCGCCTGGGAGTCACCCTTTTGGCCCAGACCTCTCACACCAGGCTGGGTGAAGACCAACAGACAGCGGAGACGTGGGTAGAGCACCCTCCCTGCTCTCACTCTGTCCTCAGCCGGGAGATCATCGTGGGACACCCTCCAGAACCGGGGACCCCCACAAACACACATATTTCTTCTAACCATAGCAGCTTATTAATTGAATTTTACAAATGCATACTTCTAGATAATTATGTTTCTTACTAAGTTGTGACAAAAGTATTTATTTCAAAATTTCAAAATTATTAATGACTAAAAGTATTTCAAGTTTTTGTGGGATATGTGCTTGTGTGATAGCAAATTCAAAATTAGGAAACAGTTTATATTAATCTTATAGACGTCTTTTCTGAAACAAGGAAAACAGCTGAAAGTCATTGATGTCCTAATCCTATATGAGTAGTATAAAAGAGAAAGTTTTTAAAATATATTGAATTTCAGTAAAATATAAATAACAAATAAACATTTCTGAATGACTTGTTTATATAGCATTATGTTAAAATAAAGCCAAGGATTTGACCAATGAGCTTTAATTCCTAGATTTGAAACTTTCACTGTAAAAATAATGACTTCATATATATATATATTAATTCATCTATAGCGTTTTATGTTGTGGGTAGCTAGATAACTAAAAAAAGACAGAGACACAGAGAGCAGACATAGAGAGGAGTTGCAAAGAGCACAGGCCTCTTTCATGGCTTAAGCATCTTCAGCAGGACTCCTGACTCCAAATGAGTAACCAATTTTTATTCTGGTGTTTCACCTGAGTCCAGGAAAGTGCTTTCTCTGGATTCTGTCAGGTCACAGCGGCTGTAGGTGATAGATGAGCACTATGTGTAGGACAGTGTTCTCTGTATGGTATAATCTATAACCATCATGTGTATTGAGCAGTCCAAGACTGATGGAGAACACCTGCACCAGTTGTGGAATCCTAGGCATACAGCCATGTCTATGTCAGTTTATGTTGAAACTAGAACGGCCTCATGAACATGAGACTGGAGGAGAAATTGTTTGTTTCTAGAATCTCAGATTCAAGAGAAATCAGCTAAACTTCTGAAAACTTAAATATTTGACTATAATATTTAATTAAAAACATCGAAAATTCATAGAACTATTTCAAGAGTATGGACACATGAGTATGCATAAGCACAACACTTTTTCTTTCTGTCATAAAAATGATTTCGCTCTGTGCTGACCTTGGCCCATTCTTTCCATAGCAATATCATGTAAGATGTTGTACTTCTTAGTAAACTTGCTTGACATATGTCATCAGCTTATGGGAGACCTCTTGGTCCCAGCGATCCTCGTTACTTATTTCTCATTTTAGTCTGGTGCTTCCCCCTGCACCTCATCATTACAGATCCTTATACCTATGGATTTGGGTCAAAAACACCAAAGAATATATTGTAACAAGACTGCAGCATGAATTTTAGTGTGACACAAATGGTCAAATACTTAAAAATATTATATTCTCAACTGTAGGGAATGTCAACAATACTGAGCAATACATTTTTAGCTTTAGTTTGGAATTGCCTTTGATAAAGGTCATGCATTGTTCACACCGAAGCCTTGCCAAATAATATCAATGTTTATCTGCCTGTATCACAAATGCTAGTTATATTCCCAGAAAACTGTTTGCGCAAGAGGATCTGCATGTGGCTGATTGATAAATAATTATGCTAGCAGCTAATAGTTCGGGAAGACAGACAGAAGCAGGATTTTAGGATTTCCCCGGCTTGGGACCTTGAGTAGAGGAGATCTGCCATGCTATAGGAAGTGTATAGAGGAGAGACAGAGGCGGCCATGGGGTAGAGAAGCAAGAAGAGAATGCTGAGTTCTGGGCCAAGAAAGTGTGGCCCAGGTGGCTGCACACATGAGTCCAGAGCTGCCAAGAAGGAGCATAGAAGTTAGTAAGTAGTAACTCAGAATTATCGGTGGTAGGTAGATACTAGCAGCATGGAGGCTAGGCAGTCGCCCAGCTCTTGCACTGTTTAAGGCATATTAAAATATAAAGACTGTCTTTCATTTGGGAAAATAAACGATTGAGGGGGGTAGAAAGCATATGTTAAGATTTATTAACCCATTAATTAATTCAACATCTATATCCATTTTCTAGTCCATGAATACTGTCAAGGCCAAATTATGCTACCCAATGTAACAATTCTGAGGAGTCTTTCAGCTGCTCTTGATTGCTCTGTCTTATACCAAGACTACACCATAGTTCAAATATCTTCTCTCCCAAATTAATTTTCTTTATCATCTACATATGGTACTTTCCTAGTATATTCTGAAATAAATTTCCTATATGCTAATTTTCATCTGTGGTTCTTCTTTTTTGCACAACTAGTTGGATATACTGTGAGTTTTCAGCAGAACGTAAGCTCTGATCCACTATGCTACACTTACAGTGCAGTAAAATTTGACGATTTAAAAGCAAGATCATGTTACCCAAACTATTTTCTCACATGCAATTCTCTGAGGCATAAATCATTAGAATTGCATAGCCAGATATTTGGATGCTATTTTTACAATCCCTAAGGAAAGGTCACTTTCCCATTTAATGTAATACTTATTCTTAAACTGTTCATCCCCTGTAAGGTACCACAAGTCCTCATCTCTCATCAAGGAAACTTCTCTTTGCAGCAGACAGAGATCAATGGAGAGAAACATAACATATTAAAATGTAGTAGCGTGGATCCCAGTCCTAATGGATATTGTGTTGGATAGTTTTATGCTAACTTGATACAAGCTAAAGTCATCTGAGAAGAGGGAACCTCAATTAAGAAAGTGCATCCGCAAGATTAGACTATAGGCAAGCCTGTAAGTCAATTTAAAAAAAAAAAAAATCAGTGATTGGTGTGGGTACTTCCAGGATTGGGCTGGTCATTTTGGATTATATAAGAAATTACTTTGAGCAAGCCATAGATATCATAGTTAGCAGCACCCCTCCATGGACTCTGCATTACCTCCTGCCTCTAGGTTCCTGCCATGCTTAATTTCCTGTCTTGACTTCCTTCCATGATAAACAGAGATGTGGAAGTATAAACCAACTAAACAATTTTTCCACAAGTTACTTTGGGTCATGGTGACAATGGCAATGATAACTTTAACTAGTACTGATATATCAACAAAACATTACCATACCCTTATGTATGGGGAACAGTTTCGAAAAGTGGGCAGAAAAATTGCAAGAGCCAGAGGATCAGACAGTTGCTGTATTATCGGAAGTTATCCCCATAAACTCTCACCGACATGAACAAGAAAATGTGAGCTGAAAAAGATAAAACAAACTTTATAGGCAAAGACCTACAAGGCCTCAACTCTACACATAGAACTATGGGCAACTGGGAAACAGTGGGTAAGGGAGAGGTAGTCTTCTTCAGAAAAGAGCACACCGATTGGTTTTCCAATGCCAAATGGTTATCTCTGAAAACATACAGACAAGTAACATTGTAGAGACTCAACACATTTTATATATATATACATATATATACATACACACACACACATATGCAATAACAATTAGTAAAAATAGAGGCCATGAATTTGAAAGAGTGCAGAATGGGTACATGGTGAAGTGGAGGGAAGAAATGAAGAGGAGAAATGTAATTAAATTACCATCTTGAAAATCAAATGATATTAAAAGAAAAGAACACATAAACTAAATGAAATTTACTAAATTGCTCCCCCCAAAAAACCCACAACAAAATAAACATGCAAACAAACAAAAACAATACCCCAAAATAATCCAAGATACAACAACGGATAATGAACTAGTATTTAATTTGCATCTGTAAGTTTAATAAATATTTTTTAGTTGCAATATTTCATCATTCTTGTCTATAAGATAATAGGTAATAAGAGTTATTTAACTTGGGCATAAATATTCTTTACTGTGGGCAAAATTTTAAGTGGCCAAAACTCAAATAGAATCCACTTACCATTTAAACAGTATTTTGTGTTTAGATTATCCCAGAGAATTTGGACTACATGTATGTAGAACATGAAACATGTAACTACCTCAGGGTCAATCTCACAAAATTCTTCTGAAGACAAACAAGCCTCATGCTCACTGAAAACATCATCCAGTAGCTTTTCTACCAGACATATTATGTGGTCTTTGCCTTCTCCCAAGGTTTGTGTTCAACTTTCAGCCCTTATGCTGTCTTAACCCACTTACAAGTAAGATTGCCTTGGGAGTATTAGTAATCATACTAATGTTAAGGAAACATTCAAAAAATTTGATTTACCTTCTCTTAATCCCCTCTGTTTTAAAGATTCCTAGATGATCTCATGGCATCCATGGTAGAAAGCATTATCAGAAAAGAAATTTTAACATTATGACTAAGGTGCTAGAACATAGAACTGTCAGATTGCTTCAAAAGTCAAAACGCTTATATATGATGCAGACTATAAATCTGCATAGAGCTTCCTTTCTGCAGAAGAAAAGATTGCTATGTTTTATTGACCTACACAATAGTTGCTACTTACAAATAAATAATTGCTATCTCATTTTAAAGTCTTTATCTCATTTTGTATTTGCCATAGTGATTATGGATACAGTGTTTGTTCCTTTTGCTCAAGACTTGGGAGAAACTGAGTAAACTTCTTCGAGAGAAGCTCCTACAGTTTTGTATTCTAAGCAGTGTCATGGATGTCTGTTTTGTGAGCTCAAGCAACAGGTTTCTTATTTAGATCTTAGATCTGCCCTCAGAGACACAATCAGAAGCTGAATGACTTGTCTCTCTGAAGCAGTGCTCAGTGTGATGACCATGGTGGATCTTCAAATGTACCATCATTTGAATGCTTTTTCTAGCCTTTATCATAATCATCATTGAGCTCAGGTAAATTTCAAAGGAAACAGCTCACTGGAAAAGTCATCACAAACCACATGTCTCCTTGGGATTGGCTTTTAAGCCAATAAAGGACACAATTGTTACCTTTCTTTTCTGTTGCTTGACCTAACATAGTGTTGTTTGTTTTTGTTTTTGTTTGTTTTGGGTCTTTTGTTTTTGTCTCATCTCTGGTTGACTCTCCATTTATACACATGCACACACACACACAAACACACACACACACACACACATACATACACACTCACACACCACAAAAGAACTTTTAGAACAGCTTATTACACCTAGTTGTAAGATCTGATACAGGTGTATTGCAATTATTGAAGATAATTGTAATATCATAAGAATCAAGAATTTTCCAAAACAGTAACAAACAGTCAAACAAACAAAAATGAAAAACAACAACAAAACACAGAATAAAAATTTTAAAAAGAGCCCAGAAGACTCCCAGTGCTGAGAAGGGAAGTAGGCACCATGAGTTCCTATCCCGAAGTAAGAAGTTCCCATTCCTAACCAACTGACATCTATGTTCAAAAGAAAGATTAGTATTCTCTAACGGAATCTCTTAGTATATATAGACCATATTTCAGGGTTTGGCCCATGCCTAGCAGTAGATGGCTAAAACAAAACAAACACAATGGTGTTGTGTACACTCTTTGTCTCATATTGCTTTGTTTAGGCAATTTTTGTTGTGGTTGTAATGGTCTTTTATGTGTATTTTATGGTTTTCAATGCTGTGTTTTTAGGGTGTGTGTGTGTATGTGTAACATATGTATTTCTTCTGTTCATTATTTTATAGTTTGGTTTTTTTTATTGATGTTTAGTTATTTTCTACAAGAAAAAGAAAGGAAATAGAGTTGGGTGGGTAAAGAGAATCTGGGAAGAGTTGGGAGAAAGGAAAATGTGATCAGAATATATTGTATTGAATGATTTTTTTCAAAACTGAACAAACGAAAGAACAATACCCCATGATTCTCAGATTCATGACATACACAAGCATTGTATGAACTTTTAATACGATGAATGAAAACACTTACAAAATGGCAGAATTTACCAAAAAAAATATAAATAAAATCATTGAGCAGAATCCTCAAAGGCAACAACAGAGAGGAAACAAAGTTCGTGCTTGAGAGATGCACCAGTGGCTCAGAACTTAATATGAAAACCTGATATGAGTATTGGTATGGATCCCTAGGGCCCAAGCGAAGGCTGGGTGTGTATGGTGGTCTGACTGTGACTGTAGTCTTGGCTCAAGATGGCTTGAAAAACTAGCTATATACATGACATCTAGGTTTGGTTGAGAGTTTCTGTTTCAATGCATAAGGTGAAAAGTGTTGGAGAGTTTCCAATATAAATAAACCTTGTGCCTCCATATGAATGTGTGTCAACATATCCCCATATACTTCATACTATATACCCATATGTCCCCAAATATGTACCCACAGTCATGCAAACACCAGTATACACAGCAGTACACACCATGCTATATGAGGTTTGTGAATAAAATGTACAAAATAGCTACACAAAAAGTCATTGTGATGGTTAAGATGGTTTTGTCCAGAATTTTCCTACGACAAATAATGCATCTTGATTTGGGGCTAAGAGAGCTTTAGAGTCATTTTAAAACTTCTTGAAAGGAAACTCTTATTTATAACTAAACACAGAGCTTAAGTACTGTATATAAGCAGTAAATACATTTTGACTAAATAGGAGAATAGATGGAGAATATATGTATATGCTGTGTGACTATAACTTGTAGCAAGCAGGATCTCACTAGGAAATCAAAATTATATATAAGTGAAGAGTCTCAAGTAGATGTTTGTGCACATATCATTTTGTATAACCATTAAACAGTATTATCTAAGAAATAAAACTAATAACTGGGGTATATATTTCAGCATGAATTAAATATATAATGGACCTATTTTCCTGTTTCATTGTTTTTCTTTTTTAATCCTTATATAGAGCCTGGAATAGCCAATCTCTTACAAATGAGCACAAATAAGTTCAAACGTTCGTGCTGATATATCAATGTACATTGCTAAACATTTCTACTTTCTACAAACCAACCAACAGAAAATAGCAGAGATATGAAAGACCACACCAAATCTGTGGAAAATTTTACTGAGGCCACTAATACATTCTTTATAAAAATCCAAGTGCTAACACATGTTTGTATGTAACAACAGTCCAATAGTTCATGCCTCACTGTGTAAGATGTGTGCACTTAAAGCCATTTACTATATTAAAGATAGACTTCATGCAAACTAAAGAGCTAAGTGACTGTACATAGCAGTGTTACTCAATCAATGTTCATGACCTCATGTTGCAAACCTCTATCTACAAAAATGTTTACATTATGATTCATCACAGTAGCAAAATTATAGTTATGAAGTAGCAACAAAAATAATTTGATGGCTGGGAGGGTCACAAAAACATGAACTGTATTAAAAGGGGCAGATTATTAAGAAGGTTGAGAAGCAGTGATATGGACTCATCAGTCATTGTTTTAAGTCCAGATGGGGTACATTGACCTGTTTACAGATGTTGACTCTTAGTCCTCTTAGGTAGTAATTTGTGCAAAGCAAGACATTCCTGGTTACAACTGACAAGTTATTTTATAAACAAAGAGGAAATTCACTTAAGATTTTATTTTTTTTATTATAAACATCCTATATTGCTAGATTTTCTCTTTAATTTTGAGACTTGCACTATTCCCTTTAAATATTAATCTGGGCAAAGATAAGAACGGACATGGTTGCTGCATCATTCACTATTTACTAACCATAACCAAACTAATCAAGGTCAAAAGGCAAAGCTCTTTAGTTATATGGCTTTTCAGAAGAGTGAGAGAAAACCCGTGTTCTACACTTCACCATAAAACAGTAATTCCCTGCCAAGGACCATAGAGGTGAATGCAATAAATATGCCACAGCTCTCACAGAGTATAAACTTCAGGATCAGGGTGGGGCCGTTCAATTGCTTTATCAGTTCATAAATACTTAATACGTGTCAGATGGCATCAAGTGCTATGTAGAGAAGAAATGTGATAGGGAAAGAATGTGTTTAATCCAAATGACAAGACAGAAATGGATTGGGAAAAAGAACTGGGAAATAATCTGAATTGGTACAAGGGTTAGTGAAAGGACACAAGCTGGGTAGAGTGTAGCAATAAATATCCAGAGAAGCAAATCAGATTAGAAAAGTAAGAAGTAAAGTGTGATAGGGTCTCAAAATGTTTGGGTCTTACACAAATTTGTTACAAGGATCAGTTAATTTAAGTGATTAATGTGAGTGTTGGTGCAAACAAGAGTTTAAACTATGGTTTTAAAATGCCTCTCTGGGACTGGCAAAAAAAACCTTAATGGGTAAGAGGTGATTCCCGCCAAGTCTGGTGCCTGAGTTCATTTCCTCAGATTCACACAGTAGAAGAAGTGAACTGACTTCCCAGCATTAGTGTCCTCCTCCTCCTCCTCCTCCTCTCCTCCTCCTCCTCCTCCTCCTCCCCCTCCTCCTCCTCCCCCTCCTCCTCCTCCCCTTCCTCCTCCTCCTCCCCCTCCTCCTCCCTCCTCCCTCCCTCCCTCCCTGTCTCTGTCTCTCTCTCTGTCTCTCTGTCTCTCTCTCTATCTCTCTCACACACACACACACAGACACACACACACACACACACACACATGTGAGTAAATGTGCAAATGAGTGAATGGGCTACTGAAGGTGCCCCAGTGAAAATGGTAGACATTTGAACTGGAAGGTAGTATTGGCAAGAGAGACAAATGTGTGAAGTGGTTACAGGAATAAATGGTAGTCTTTGTTGCTGGACAGGCTTTGCAAAAGAAATGACGAAGTAAAGAGAAAAATGAACTCTTAGTCTCAAAAATTCAGGAGAATGATGGAAATGAATCACATTTTTAGGCAGCTGTGAAATACTTAGTAAAATGACCATAGCATACTATTAAATAATAGCACTTGGATGATTAATATGCCTATTAATAATTCAGTGTGCATAAAATATCCTATATATATATATATATATATAGTGTGTGTGTGTGTGTGTGTGTGTGTGTGTGTGTGTGTGTATACATATGTGTATTTGTGTGTGTGTGCGCACAAAACCAGAGGAGTATCTAATAAATTTACCTGGAGTATCTAATAAATTAACACAAATCTTCTAAGTAGTAGGTGTTAGAATATTATTAGTTAAATCCACATATAGATGATTTTTTCCTTCACTATTCCTCAATAAATTAAGTTCTTGCTTCATTTAATTTTTAATTCAAAATACATATAAAATATATGTATCATTTCAAAAATGATTAAAGTAAAACTAATTCATGACACACAATTATCAGACAATTATATAGTCATTATCAAGAGTTGGCTTAAATATTTTCCAAGCAGTTTCTGTATGTTCATATATATGTATCAATATAGATATATATGTGTATACATATTAACACTAGAAAGAAGATGATTAAATAGACAAAAATAGAACAGTGAAAAAGAAGGAAAACAGAGGCATTAGTCATTAGAAATGTCTTACCGAGGGGATAGCTAGATATCTTAGTCAGTAAAGTTCTCACCATGCAATTGTCAGGACCTGAGTTTACATACTTAGTGAAAACTTACATGTGGCAGTCTGTGCTTGTAATGCCAGCACCAACAAGACAAGAGGATGCCAGGGACTCACCAATAGCTTGTCTAACTTAATTGTCAGCTCTAGGGTTAGCATGAGATTGTGGCTGTTAAGTATATGGTGAGTGATTGAGGAAGATATGCAATATCAATGCAAAGCATCTGCATGTATGCGAAGAAAGATGTGCCCATGAACACCACACACACACACACACACACACACACACACACACACACACACGTAATATTTCTCAGTTAATAATGTAATTAGTGAAGTAACAGGCTATGCCAGACAACTTTGGAGGTCTATAACCCTATAGCCTCTGTCCCATTAGTTGAGTGGCTTGTATTTTAAAATATTTCATTTATATTCTTATTATTTTGAGAAAGCCACTATTATCTTGAGCTCTTTAACTAACTGAACAGGCTCGACTAATTATTTTTCTGTTTACTTGGCAGTCAAGTAATTTCAAACATAAGTGGAAAGAAACTATTTTCATGCACCTATAAACCACTCTGTGGTAACTCTCATGACAGGAAGCACTGGAGGGCTGTCATGCCAATGAGGACTAAATTAAGCAGTGTTCTAAGCTCTTTTGTCAGGGATAGAGTAATATTTGCAGGAATTTTGTTTGAAATACCAACTCTCTAGGGGGAAGGGAATCCTTACAGTCTCTTTTGACATTAAACAATGGCTTAAAACATGAAATTATTAAAGCCAAAAGCGCCTTTCACACAGCTGTTAGGAAATGCACTGTAACACCAAATTAATTTATCTCATGTTGAATCTTTGTCATCCATTTCTATAATAATTTATTTTAAGAAAATGACTGACTAACTTGCACGATGGATCAAGAGTGTGAATGCATTCATGGAATTCTTGCTACTGTAAAAGTCACACCTTGTGTAGGTACAATGGTGCAGCTGGCAAAAGAAATTACTGTCGAGTCAAAGAATCTGAATTCACTCTCCTGTAAAACATGGGGGAAGGAGAAAGTCTACTCCTTTGGGTTGTTCTCTGATTTCCACATATGTACATGTATGTATGTGCATGCCCCTCCTCCAAAATACATACCAACAAAGTAGTCATTAAAATAACATGTGAACCTTTGTCAAAATAAAAGTCGAATATTAGGAAACATACTTATTAATGATAATGAAAGCAGCTAAATATATCAAGTAAATTTTCTCTGGACTCAATAATATTTACCTCATTTCCTGTTGGAAATGACAATCAGTGCTCTCTTAAATAAATGAATTCTTTTAAGGATGAGGCTGTAAGACAAATTAGTTTTAAAGCCTTATGGCAGGGTTGTTTCTATTTTAGCTTCTTTATTTTTTTTTTATTCTCTATAAGAAAGCATAAGTAATGTTGACCTCACTGTTACTGTATACTGGCTCTTCTCCCTCTGGTCACCCGGAACCAATCCTCCAGTCTCCTGCCCAGCTCTGCAGCAGAATACCTCTGGCAGCCTTCCCTGACCCATTTCCATACCCTGTGGATCCCACAGATCTTCCTCTCGAAAAGCGTCTACCTCCATTGTTGGTGGTATTGCAATCTAATACAACCACTCTGGAAATCAGTCTGGCGGTTCCTCAGAAAATTGGGCACAGTATTACCTGAGGACCCAGATATACGACTCCTGGGCGTATACCCAAAACATGCTCCAACATATAACAAGAACACATGCTCCACTATGTTCATAGCAGCCTTATTTATAATAGCCAGAAGCTGGAAAGAACCCAGATGTCCTTCAACAGAAGAATGGATACAGGAAATGTGGTACATTTACACAATGAAGTATTACTCAGCTACTAAAAACAATGAATTCATGAAATTTTTAGGCAAATGGATGGTACTAGAAAATATCATCCTGAGTGAGGTAACCCAATCAAAAAGAACACACATGATATGCACTCATTGATAAGTAGATATTAGCCCAAAAAGCTTGCAATACCCAAATACAACTCACAGACCACTTGAAACTCATGAAGAAGGAAGACCAAGTGGGGTTGCTTCGGTCCTTCTTAGAAGGAGTAACAAAATACTCACAAATATGGAGCGAGACAACATGTGTAACTGAAACTGAAGGAGGGGCTATTCAGAGACTGCCCCACCTGGGTATCCATCCCATTTGCAGTCACCAAAGGCAGATGCTGTTGTGGATGGTAGGAAGTGCAAGCTGACAGAAGCCTGATATAGCTGTCTCCTTAAAGGCTTTTCCAGAGCCTGACATATACAGAGGTGATACAGCCAACCATTGAACTGATCAGGTGGTTCCCAATGGAGGAGTTAGAGAGAAAACTGAAGGAGGTAAAGGGCTGTGAGGTTGGCCCCATGGAGAGAGCAACAATACCAACCAACCAGAGTTCCCAGGATCTAAACCACCAGCCTGGGAGCACATAGAGAGGGACCCATGGCTCCAGCTGTATGTAGTGGAGAATGGCCTTGTTGGTCATAGGTGGGAGAGGAGGTCTTTGTCCTGTGAAGGCTGGATGTCCCAGTGGGGGGAATTTGAGATGGGAGTGGGTATGTGGGTTGGGGCATACCTTCATAGAAGCAGGAGGAGGGGGGATAGGATAGGTGGTTACCAGGGAAAGGAGATAACATCTGAAATGTAAATAAATAGAATATCCAATAAAAATAAATAAAATTAAAAAAAAAGAAAAAAGAGAAGCTTCTACTGCAGCCCCAGCAAGCATCCCTTACTAATCTCCCTTCCCTCTCTGACCCCATTCCCAATGCATCACAAAGGTCTTCTCCACCACCCTTCCTTCCTTCCACTCACTGCATTCTAGCTTCCAACAGCAGGTGTTCTCTGTGAACACACCAGCTGAGCAGGCCAGGGAAATGGGTAAGCTAACTGAAGACCTTCACCACTTCCTCCTCTCATCTAACCCAAATTCCTTACTTTCATCCTTAACATGAAACAAAAATCTTCAGCAGCTCTCCTTTCCCCTCTGCTCTCATATCCTGTGGATCTCTCAGACCTTCCCCTCCTAAGCTCCCTTTCTCCACTTGTTTCATCCCAGCCCCCAGCTTCAGCAGGCAGTCCCAGCTAAATCACCGAGCACATCTGCCAAGAAAGCAGACTAGCTGCACCTCTTCCTCTCTCCTTCTACTCTAGCACCATGAATCGTTCCTAGTCTCATCTCCAGCATTAGAGCAGACCATCCGGGGTGACTCGTCTTCATGCATTCTCCCTAACATTCTAGGAGACAAAATAAGACAGACCCTGGTTGAACATGCTCTTCTCCGTCCTGTGAAACCCTTTAGAAACTTAGTATCCCCAATCCTCAGTGTCAGCTCCCAATACCCAGAAATACATTTAACATGGAACTCCCTGTGGCTATAAGTATCAGAACAAAGAAAATTTCTGTCAGGCAAGGCACAGAGCACACTCTGTGAAAATCCAGACAGGGAACAGAAACAAGGAGCTAACACTCACCTAACAAAGTCAAACCCAGAAATTTGTCCCTAGACCTATAACCATTTCAAACCCAGATGCCAAACACAAACATAAAAACACAATAACAACCAGGCAGTGTGTCTTCACCAAAGTCCATTTATCCTATCACAGAGGCCCTGAATATTCCAATGTAACTGAAACGTAAGAGAATGGCCTTAAAATCACCTGTATGAAGATGATTGAGGTCCTTAAAGTGGAAATTGATAAATCCCTTAAAGAAATCCAAGAAAAGACAAACAAACAAAGCAAGGAAATGAATAAAACTATCCAAGACCTGAAAATGAGAAAAGAATTAATAATAGCTGACAAATTTATAGCTAAACTACTTTGTGAAAACTGATTGAATAAACTTTTATTTTTGCTTTTCTGCAAGAGGGAACTGCAAGTTTTATTATTAGTTGGCTTAACGAATGGATGACAAAACAGTGTGGAAGAGGGAGATATTTTGCTCATCTTTCCTGGGGCCCATGAGGCCTGTATAGGGAACCTGTTGGGGAACAGAAGCAGAAACTCAGGCATTGGGTAGGTTACCAGTGAGTATCGGTAGCTATTCAACATTTGTTGTCAATGCTGTGCCAGAGTAAAGAAGACCGGGTGCTTTGTGAGGTTTCATGAGACCTCCATGGTGCCTAGAAATAGAGTGAGGTTTTAGAGAGGAGAACGGAAGTTATTAAATGTACCAGAGGCCAGATCACAGAAGTTCTGTTGTAACAGTTGAAGATCCTTCATGTCAACTTTTACTACTGAGATGGGTTAACTTCATCAAGCCCCTTACCTCAAGGCTCAGAGATCCTTGCAAAAGAGGAAATAGAAAGATTCTAAGAGCCAGAGATGATGGGTGACTTTAAGAAAACTTTATTCCTAACACAAAGGGTCTGATGTGCATATGAAACTCACAGAGACTGTGGCAGCATGCACAAGTTCAAGTCAGGTTGGGTCCAGCACTGAGAAGGAAAACTGGACATGGATTTCTGCTACGAACCACTTACTCAAATATTTGTTCTATTTTTATCTTATTGATCTCTTATTTTTTGGTTCCCATTTTTGTGGGGTTTTTTTGTGTGAAATTTACATGTAGTATGTGTGTGTTTCTTGTATTATATATTTTAAATATACATAGAGAACATAAAGTTAAGTTGGTAGGGAGGTAGGGATGCTATTTCAGGGATTGGGAGGGGAAAACATGGTCAAAATATATTGTACAAAATATTTAATTTATAAAATGGAGAAAAAAAGCCCTCATGTTACTTGCAATTGAATGGACACAGTGTGATATAGCTTGTGTGCCTATAAGTGTGAAGCACTGAGGTGACGAAGGACAATTAAGAGATGATAAAGATGAGCAATATTGGATTTATGTTGCTGCCATTAACTGGAACATGTATATAATATAGTATAATTATTGGTTTCATATAGAGAATTTTAACTTTCCTAAATTCATTTTTATATAAAAATAGTTATAATAATATTTGTCTTCCTGTGCAAATGTGATATAGATTCAAGAATAAGAATTTATTCTCTCTCCTCTAAATAGATTAATCAACTGGACATAATTCGTCTCAGGATTCCAGCTATCCCACCTTGATACCCATATGCAGCAAAAGGCAGGCTGAGGTGATGTGGTCCAAGGATCTTGTAGTGTTTTATTCATAAATAAGGTAGCAGATGCCTTCCACTATTCTAGGTCAGAAATATTTAAATGTGAACATAAGTAAGTAAACTTTTTAATGTTTGCTTAAAAAAAAGAATTTATTCTTTATTTGTCAAAACACTATACATGTAGGAAAAAAGAAATGAGAAAAGTTTAGTATAGACAATAAAGAATACATAGTTAAAAAATGCTAGGTATTCATCTTAAAGTTTATTAGTAATATCCCAATTAATGCTTTTGTTTTGGAACAAAAATAATTATAATGTGTATGTGAAATCATATGTATGTATGTTTTGTTATGTCCATAAATTATCCCTCGTTACAAAATATAAGAAATGCAAATAAATAAGACTCTACTAATTTTTTATGCATAAATCTTTTGCCATAATTTCAAGTGATATTTTAATAAATATGGTTGCTTAATAACAAAAATGTTCTTTCACAAACTGATCTGAATCATAATATCTACAGTCAAATGAACATGCACTACTTAATTCTTTTAGATTGTTATGTAGGCCAATGCCTGATAAATTAATCCAGTCATTTTCATCCAATAATAAAGTTGGATCCCTAAGGCTTAGTTGGTCACCATAGAGATTTAGATCGTTATTAAATCCTTGATGATGCTAATTCTATTGTTTTCTCCTAGTCATTTCATACCAGCACATCCAACATGTCACTAAATTAAATTAGCTATTCAGTCTCGATTTTTCCCATTATTTTCTGAAGTATGCTTTATAATAATGCAAATTTATTACACAAATTAGGGGCAGGGAAATTCTCTATTCAAG
This sequence comes from Mastomys natalensis, assembly GCA_021653895.1. NCBI lineage: Eukaryota > Metazoa > Chordata > Mammalia > Rodentia > Muridae > Mastomys > Mastomys natalensis. The sequence continues at coordinate 379,899 of JAJTUV010000980.1, read as the reverse complement.
TAATAATGCCCATATTCTGAGCTTCTAGCATTCTTACAGAGCATTCATGTCTCCTGTCTGTTCTTACAAAACATCAAAGTAACAATTGCATTTTTCTGGCATGAATGCTGCTTAAGATCTGGTGCTATTCAGGCAAAAGATATCCGGTAAAATTGCAATGTATGTTTCTGATGTCAGTCCCCATAGCTGGCACTGTGCCTTCTCTCATGGATTAAAACGTATTTCCTCCTCTTCGTTCATTAAGAAATGGGGCCAAGAAAGCTTATAATTCATTACTGACAAAATTGTGCCAGCCTCTGGATATGAATTTTGATAGAAGGTCCAAGTAATAACTTGAATTTCTATGAAATTTTGACAAAAATATAATACACTTCATTATTAACAATCTGAGTTCAAATAAATGGGACCCTTCAATCATGGGTGTGATGGCTTGTATATGCTTAGCCCAGGGAGTGGCACTATTAGGAGGTGTGGCCTTGGTGGAATAGGTGTGTCATTGTGGGTGTGGGCTTTGTCCTAGCTTCCTGGAAGTCAGTATTCTGTTAACAGCCTTCATGTGAAGATGTAGTACTAACTCTTAGCTACTCCTGTACCATGTCTGCCTTGATGTTTCCATATTCCTGTCTTGATTATACTGGACTGAACCTCTGAACTTGTAAACCAGCCGCAATTAAATGTTATCCTCATAAGACTTGCCTTGGTCATGGTGTCTGTTCACAGCAGTAAAACCCTAAGTAAGACAATGGGAGATTCTGAGTTGTTATAAAACTATGTGACAACTGCAATGAATTTTTAGTGTCATGATATGTAGTCATATGGCCAGGTCATCCAAGACTCAAGCTCAATTTTTAATTCTCTTACTCTTCTCCCTGTAGTTTGTACATACTATACAATAATGTAGCACTTTGTGTAAGAATGGCTTCTCTCTTCTCATTAAAAGATAAAGCATAACAATAGTACCAAAACTCATGACATTGAAAATTCATTGGAAAAAGAGTTTCAGGCAAAATATCCAATTACACTTTGGTTTCTTAGTGTGTCTGAATTCAAATCGTGTGATTATAGTATGTGTTCATCAGTTTGTCTTTGAGTGTTTTTTTTTTTTTATTAGAACATATCTTTCCACAGCAGAACATATTCTGTTCTTTCATGATCAAGGATTATGATCTAACTCTATGACCCTTGCAAAATATGTGCATTTATAGAAAGAAACATTTTCATAATAATCACTACTGTGCCATGTGAAAGAGATGTTGAAAAGTGATAAATACAATACTAGAGGAACATATACCTGAGGCAGAATTTCATTAAATGCTCTATAATATAAATGCTAGACTAAGTGAGAGCTCTATCAGAAGTACAAGTTAACACACCAACTACCATGAAAATGTTTGCAAGTTTGTATATAGTGATTAGATGTGAATGCATAAGAAAAATTATGACAGCTGATTCAAGTTATCATCAGATGGGAGTAGAAATCAAGGTTATATGAATATATAAAGATCATTTAGGGAACAGCACAAGCATTTTAATTGGACAATTTAATTAACATTTAAAATAACTATGATAGGTGTGATCATTAAGCCATATTTTACTAATGAGGAAAATAAGACTAATAAATCTCATGCATTCTTGTCTGTGGGAAGTAGAAGTTTCTAAACAGAGTTTCTAAACAACTTTTACAAGTCGCTAAATTAATTATTTTTTCAGTTGTAGGAACCAAACCCAGGGCTTTATGATTGCTTGACAAGTACTCTACTAAATCTCCACCCCAATTGAATTAGTTTTAAAAGATAACTATCAATATTTTAATACAAGTAGATTTCAAGTTAATGAATCTTCTGAGATGTTTCTACATTCCTATTTTCAGATTGTAAGACTGAAGGAAATTTTCCCTAGATGATTAATTTTAGCTAAGTTTAATTCTATTTTTAGGCATTTAGATGAGAGATCTCAATAGAATCTCTTTGTTTCATTTTACCCTTTTCTGATGCCTACAAATGTAATATATCATTAATTTTTAATTCTAATTCAATGAATAATAATGAATTTGGTACTTCCCTAAAATTGGCCATCTCCTGACTAATATCATTATAAGTGTCTTGAGAATACACCATTGCAGTATTAATTTCAGAAAACCATTAACAAAAACCAATATTTCATTTTCTTTTCAGGTAAGAAAAGAATGCCAGATGATGTTTTTAATCTACATGACACATCAATAAAGGTTGACCAGGAGTCATGCAAATTTTACTCAAATTACATTTTATAAACATTCAGAATACAAAAGTTACATGTTTTATTTTATCTTATTTTATTACTTTTGGAAAGCAATGTAGTTACAGTCTCTCCCAATTGGTTGCATTTGAGCTTCCAATAGATTTTGGGTAACAATCTTTTAAATTACATCGAATAATGACATTTAGGAGAAGAATGGGTCTCTTATCAGCATTGAAGTGAAATGTTGTTTAAGGAAACATCGGAGAGTGGAACCCTAATGATATAAAGTAGGGTAAATTGCTACCTCTCAATTTTTCTTTGAATGTATATCCTTTCAATACTTTACTGTGGAAATTGGTAGGAATAAGTATGGCCTTTAGCAGCTTGACCCTGAGCTAATGGTCACTTAAGGGGGCATGACATGCATTTTCCAGGAGAGAGAAAGAGCAAGTATATTGTACCATGATTTTACACTATAGTCTTACTTTTGGAACACTGACGATCAAAAAGTCACCCCAAATAAGTCAAGGTTATATTATAATTTAGAGCCTTTGGGTAAATGCCTATATTTAATAGAACCATAGGCATTAATTCACTAATAATACAATATGATATATGTATAATATATGAATATATAAACTCTATAAGAAATATAAATGTGAAAAAGCTACAGAGCATTAATGACTTTTTCTAAAATGATAACATGGTGATGGAAGACCCCTTTGAGTTGAAAAATAATGACAGTAATTGTAATGAATCAGTTTATGTAATATGGATAAAACAGATTCAAGAGGCAGTAAAAACTCTTGAGAAATTTCCAGCATATTGGAGAACATGAAAGTAAAAGACTACACACTACTCAATATATGAGGTCATAGATGGGTCAATTATAGAGCAAGTTGGAGCTTATTGTTTAGGATGTGAACTTGGCTTTAGTTTTAAATCCAATAGCCAGCCATTTTAGCAGTTTGAATGAAAAGATAAACTCATCTGATTATCTCAAAAATATCCTTTTAGACTCTACTTTAAGAAATTTGAAATAGGGAGACTAGTTTGAATATTACTTAAATAATTAAGGCAAGAATTTTGTGGTTTAGATCAGAATGGTCACAGTGTTAGGAAAGTAAAAGCCCACAAATAATCATACCCTTTGTCCAAGAGAATGTAGCTCATATTTGCAAATTATTTTTATATGCTTGATCATTACATGATGTAGGTTGCCATGAACATCTGTCACTATTTTAGTGTCAATACTGGGGATCTAACCTGCAGCCTTGTGCATGCTACATCATTGTACTGCCTGAGTTCCTGTTGAGCTCTACAAGTGTTTATTGAGTCAATGGAATATTTAAGAAGGTAGAATGAATAAGGCAGAAAGAAGACTGCTGGTATTCAAACATATAAGTATCATTGACTAAGACAATAATAAGTAGCAAAATACTAAATGTAATTTTATTGGACTTCTGAATATTAGAGTGGAATTTGTGGATTGATTATGAATACATAAGTGAATTACCTATTCCAAAGAAAGAAGATCAAACAGAGGGGGTCCAAAGAAGCTTTTAAAATGCGATTCCCCTCATATCAAAATCCCTATTGGCCTGGAAAGATGGATCAGCAGATACGTGTTTGGTTGTCAGCATCCAGTTTACAGGCCATGTTTCCCCTATTTGCCTTTATCTACAGTTCTAACAGCCACCAGGTATCCCATTCCCTGCGCGTGCGCGCACACAACACACACACACACACACACACATACACACACACACAAATATACGTAAGTAAAACTAAAATACATGTCTTAGTTAGAAGATCATGAGAAGTATATCTGTTATGGAGTATTTAGTCATGTTAGTAATTGTGGCAAAGTATATGTACGATGAAGTTATATAGCTAGAAAAGTGACACCTCTACATAAAATCATAAAAAGAGGACTTAATTTGCTATTGTAGGCATCATACAAAGTCAGGCATAGTCATTGTTACTAGCTGTTTCACATTATATTACTATCTAAGCATGTGTTTTGCAAGACTGAAAGACAAAAGAACTAAAGTTATAAGGTCAAGAATAGATTAAAAAATAAATTGTCGTAACACACAAGTTTTATAAATGCCAACATTAAAACTCTAAATGATAGGAGTAGGCAATTATGAAATCCAGAATTTCCTAAATTTCAATTTATATTAGACAGAACAAGACTACCAGGAGAACTCAGCTCATAGAATCAACTGAACAGGGCTCATAAGGGCTCACAGAGACTGAAACAACAATCATAGAGCCTACATGGCTCTCTTTTAGGTCCTCTGCATGATGTTGTTTAGCTTGGAATTTTGTTAGATTCAACAATGGGACATGTGTTGTCTCTGATGCTATTGCTTGCTCATGGGACCCTTTTCTTCCTACTGGGTTGCCTCAACCAGCATTTCTATGAGTTTTTGTGCCTGGTCTTATTGCTTCATTTTTGTGCCATGTTCCTGGCAGGGCTGCTCTTTTCTGAAAGGAAACCAAGAAACAGTGGATCTGGGGGAGATGAGAGGTGTAAGGAGAACAGGCAGGAGTAAAGAGATGGGAGGCTGCAATCAGGATGTGTTGGATGAGAGAAGAATAAAAAAAAAAAAAAACCCAGAAAACAAACAAACAAACAAAAAAACCATGAACATATCTATATACCAAGTATAATGTTAATAAAGCTTTTAAAATACATAAAGAATCTAGATAAGGTTGGTCTTTTAGGATTAACACTTAAAAATGGGAGAATTGACTTATAAAACTCCCTGATTTATAATAAATCATCTTGATACAACCTGCAGCAGATAATTTGATAAATATTAATTATGTTCTAATCTATTAGTACATTTTATCACCTAATTTTTAAAACTGTACATAAATCTCTTCAAATCTATCAGAAATAATATAATAAAAAATAGTGACACATCATTGCAGAAGGTAAGCAAAATATCACTCCTTATCAGCTTAATCACAAGTCAATAATTACTATTAAGATACTACATATGAGGTTTCTATTATTATGACAGGGATTTTCATTTCTTAAATGGAATTATGAACTCCAAAAGGGAACACAAAAATATAGAAATTTAATTTATACTAATGAACACTCAGATAAATGGAAGAAAAATCTTCCACTAAATGCTGCTGAAACATGAATTTACAGTCAGCTAAAATATAAATAAGTGCTATATTCTTACATTCTACCATATAAAAATGAATGTTTGGATTTAGGTCCTAAATGGACAGGGTACAATTCTCAAGTTTTTACAAGAGAGCATCAACATTGATATGAACCACACTCACGAAATGATCAATGGATGGCTGTAGTTGTTTGTGCCTCCAACCCCAGCACTTAGCTAGGAGCAGAGAGATCAAACCAGCACTACATAGTGAGACCCTGTCTCAATGAAGAAGAGAACAGAAAACAGAAAGAGGAAAGAAGGAAGCAAAGATGGAGGAAAGAAAGGTGGAAAAAGGAGGAAGGGAGAAAGAAAGGGAGGGAGGGTCGAAGGGAGGACAGAGAGATAGTGATAAAGATAGATTAGATAGATAGGTAGATAGGTAGGTAGATAGATAGATAGATAGATAGATAGATAGATAGATAATCTGTATAATTTAATCAAATTATACAGAAAAAGTATTTTACAGTCTACATACAAAAGAGGTATTGAAAATTTTGTAAAATATGGATAATACACTTTACTACAGATACCTAGCAAAGTACATCATTTTAAGAAAAGAACTGTATAAATTCCTAAGGAATAGAAAATAAAAATTGAATTGGAATTTAATAGAATTTTTTCAAAAGAGAAAAAACAGCTTATAAGCATAAGAGATTAATCTCACTACCATGGCTAATATGAAAATCACAAGTGATTATATATAAATTCCATTACAATTAATTGAGGAAATACTCATACAGGATGAAGTGCTTAAAAGGAATTGCAACAATGGGAATTCAATCCATTATTAATCAAAATGAAACTGCTATAAGAATTTTGGAGAACAGTTTGGTACAGCTTATGAAATGACCTCCTTAAATATACAAATGTATTATTTGATATATTTGCAATAAAATATTGTGTCTAGCCCACAACTATATATAAAAATGTTTATAGAATGATTATACATGATAACTGAAATATAAAAAACATCCTAATAACCACAAATAGAATGTTATAGAAAACTAAACAACATAAGTATGAATCAACTGGTTTTGCTAATTGACAATAATTAATTTTGAAACTAATTGTGAATGGAAAATAAAAATCATTTAACATAATTAGAATTTATATAAATTTAAAACACAAGTAAAAAATCAGAATTTGTTTAATAGTAGTTACAGAAATTCTAATACATATGGAGAAATATAAGAGAGTAAACATGAAATTTAAGTGTTTGAGGAGGGACAATGGTACATGAGGACTGTATTTGATACATACAGATGTTTATTTAATTTTGAGAATCTACTCATGTACCTGAATAAATTTAAATGCCTTATTTAAGATATGTCTATTCTCCAATAAGTATTAAAGAACCGTAACATTAGTCATTTAAAACAATCACAACTAATTCATCTTGAAAAGTACTACCAGGTTCTTTGAATAACCCTTGATTCACATAGAGGCAAACCACAAAACATGTGATATGAAGCAGAAATAAAGGGAAAGTTATTGAGGTTGGATCCAAAATTTGTTTGCACAAACTGAAGATATAACCATTCATGTAAAAATAACTAACATTATTTAATAATTACATTTGGGGGGTCTGGAATGATGACTCAACAGTTAAGAATGCTTGCTGCTCTTCCAGAAAACTTGAATCTAATGTTCATAGTACCACCAATGTCAGGCAACTCAAATGCCTGTAACTACAGCTCCAGGTGTTCTGATGACCTCTTCTGGGCTCAATGATCACTGCGCTCATGTGTGCATATACTTATAAATAAGAATAAAAAAAAACTTTAGCATAGTTACAGTTATTATAAGTTGATGCCCAGATAATTGGTCTTTTTTTTACATAGTTTGATTTATAAATTATTTTAATCATAATGAAAGTTTTGCAAAGTAGACTATCAGAAATATCAATTGATTTGCCAAGTAATTCATAAATACAAAAGCCAGAATATTAACTGACATGTGTCTTTGTCCTATAAACCTGTCATTACTCCATGTCCAAATATTATACTATTTTAATGTCAGGAATTGGAGTAGGTATATAGAGAAGAATTAGATCTAATCTAGCTGTCCATAATCTTAGATAATCGATATTTATTATGTTAAAAGATTTATAAAGACCCAATATTTCACAAATTTTGGCTAATATCTACCAAAATTGTTCTGAGATTTAGTAATGTACTTATTGGTAAACATTCATTCAATATTTTGTGACAATTTTGTTATTATTATATTCTTACAATTTCAGTTGACAAGGTTAAGTAAACATTTCAAAAAATCTTGTGAGTTCTGAAGCATAAAGAACAGATGGTTAGATTAATACAGGTGGACTAAGCTTACAAAAATCAGAGATAAGAGGATTAGCCAGAGAAGCAGGTGGTGAAGAAAACAGTTCTGTGATTTCTCATTGGCTCCTGGTCAAGGTGGGAAGATGATATCTAAAAGAGGTCAATTCTCTTAAGACAGGAATCATCTTTGGGACAAATTGCTTTAATGAAATAGAGAGGAGAGCTATTCTTGATAAAAAGAGAAAGACTGAGAAGATAGTAAAGGGTGCTATAATTAGATCAGCTCTACCTGACACAGAAGAGGCCTGTACAATGTACCACTCTCCCTGCAGTTATCCCAAGAGGATGAGTTTGTGTGAGGTTGACCAGGACGACCTCATATTAGGTAGTGTAGCTATGCTGCTGATGGAGTGCCTTACTGCTGTTCAAATATTCTAAACAGTAGTTGTCCTATTTCCGTGACACTCTCACCGAGAAACAGCAAAGTTACATTGGCTGTGTGAGAGAATGTGCTTCTACCATGTACCATTCCCTTGCTGAGGGTTTCTACTGACAGAATCTTTTGAATTTTTAATTGAAGAATTCCATTTTTTTTCAATCTTTCCCCAAGAACATTCCTGTAATTTTCTCTTCAAGATAGATCTGCAGCCTAGAACTCTACACGAATTTAAACCTAGTTGGTCCTAGTTGGTCCTATTGAACTCTTGGTCCAAGCATTACTAACTTCAGATTCCCAGATGCAATAATTTATGGAATTGTCACAACCAATTAAAATTCCAGAAACTTGTGATATGACAAAGTTGCTTAGTACTGACATTTGGATATTATTCATCCCAGTGTGTGAATCTGACTTGTGTTTACCAGCTCATGTCTTACTGATAAATCCCACAATGACTCACAAATTGATTTTTAAAAGACGTGGAAATACAAGATAATATAGATGTGCACATTTTCAACGACCTCCTCTGCAGCGAAGCAAAGGCTGTTCATTATTCGTTTTGTCTATTTAGTTTGAATTCATCTGTTTCTGTCTCTTGTTGATCACCGATGTTCCCATAAGACAGACATCTTTAGTGCATGCAGAAGAAAAACTGACATGAGAACGTAGCAGGGACAAACAACACACTGAAGTAACAGCACCACTCTGTCTGATGCTGAAGTCCATACCTGAGCGCAAAGCATCTTTCTGAATGCTCTCATAGTCATGCCAGTCTTTTCTTCTCAGACCATCTGTCCAGGAATAGAATTGCCCATCTCCTAGGCCCAGTGGAAATGTCTGTGGAAAAGGAAAGTATTCAAGCATAAAAAAGGAAGAATTTTCTTCTGCATGGATGATAAGCACAGCAGGGCCCACAACAAGCAATGCAAGAAGATTTGTTAATTAAATGGCTCCTCTGAACATTTTGAGATGAAAACCATTGCTATTGACCTAAAAAACTCACACTCTGAAACCTGTTTTTACTTTAAAACGAGAGCATGCCCCTCCCACAACCCTGTCATAAAACATTTTATTTAATCTAGAGATTTTGTTGACTATACTCTACCTCTCTAGTTGTCTTCATTTGCTTAATATGTAGATATGAATCTACTGAATTTTTGTGATAAAGTTTAATATATGTTACTCAAATGTATTTGAATGCTTGTTAATAATAGTAATAACTATTGTTAGTAATAGATTAATAGTATTAATAGTAGCAATTAATAGTATTAATAGTAGATTAATAAATCTATTAATAGTAATAGAGTGCTTACTATGAGACAAGTACTATACTAAATGCTTTAGAAGCAAACTTTTAAGTCCTTGTAACATTGTGTGAAAAATCCCTGTTGGCCTGGAAATTAGACTAGAGTCAAGAGAATTATATTAAACTTGAAATCACTGATCCCAATTCAAGGTTTGAGCTCACTCTTTGAAGCCTGATACTGTGGCCTTAATTGACACCAAAGTATTATATTCTATTTGATATCTATTAAAGGAGAGTTCACATTTACACTGAAATTTCAAAAGGGCACCCAGCCCTGAACTATGCTCAGGACCCATATCTATGTGTTCCCCAAAACCAATGTGTTAGGATGTCACCTTTATATACTTCCTTTGCTTACATTGCTAGTATCACCCCATTCATGAGTTATGCTCAAGAATTGGAATATGAACCAAAAATTACTTTGAAAGAAATTTATTTCCACAACCTTAGTGATCACATACAAAAGAGATACACTACATAAAGAAGAAAATTGTATAATGTAGGAAAATTCAATTTGTTAAAAGATTAATTAATTCAATTATTTACTTCCTTTCCATAAGTATTTTTAAGGCAAATAGAATATATTATCTCTTAGCCTTAAATATAATTTCTATTATTCTTAATTATTTACTATCAATTTATCTTGATAGCTTACAACATGGTACAGTGTTAGGAAAGGATAAAAATCAAATATAATATTTAAAAACAACAAGCAGACTTAAGTCAGAGAAAAGATTTTTTCTAATTAATTAGCAAAATATCATAAGTCAAATTTTTGTTTGTTTTGTTTTTGTTCTTGTTATTGTAGCAGCAAACAGGAAAAATAGAAAAGAACATAACAGTGACTATACATAAAATATTTAAGAGAATGGAGATGTATTTTAAAAGAAAGATGAAAATACCACATATATTGAAACAAAAATAGTAAAATAGAGGATAATGTATTTGTGTGTATATACGTGTATGTGTGTGCACATGCATGTGTGTGCGTGTATGTATATGTGAGTGTGATTATGTGTGTGTTGGAATATTCATAACAATTAAAACTATACTAACACGCTAGCAAAATCTAGCTAGAAGTGATAAGGAACTGAATTTAAAGTATACATCCTTTGATTTGTGTCAGCTGTGTATTTATTTATAAATACTGTGCAATAAAAAGATAATGTTTTTTTAAATGCATCTTTCAGATGAATACATTATTCTATATTATTTTTTCTATATTTTAAAGAAAATATTATTTTATATTATTATTTTATATATTATAAATATAGTTTACAGATTACATGATACTTGGAAATATCGAAAATGTGAAAAACACACTCTCCCTCATCACTTAGCATGCTCCATTTCTATCATTTCAATATACTTAAGGTAGAGAACAGTAAAATTGTAATAGTCTTCATTGTACTCTTAATTGAGATGTATTGAACAAAATCTTGATCTTTACTTTCTCCACAAAACCAAGACAGTAATGAGATCTACATATCAGGGAAACAAATAATTGGATTGCCATGAACTTCTCATAAAAAATAAAATCTCCCAAGACAGTCTGTGAATTTTAGAACAAAAATTTTAATAGTACTTAAGAATAAGAGACATCAATTTTTTCTGAGGGTGATGTTTAAAGTGATTAAGAAGTCTTTTATATGGACAGTTGAATAGTATTTTCCTCTCTAATTGCAGCAAGGTGGCTTCTGCTGAGGTCCACCCATGGCCCACACTCACCACCCACAAAGGATGATTTTAAATAACACGATTTGTTTCTTGCAGTATGTATTGATTTACTGATAAATTAGGTTCCCTGCCAGTCTAGGTAAAACACATCACCAAGCTATGTATCCTTTCCCACTATACTTCCACCGTGCTGCCAGGTCGAAGCTGACATCTTAGCTACATATCTCTATATAGAGAAGTTTCTATTTGAGGAATTAGAAACACAACGAAGAGATGGAGCATGTCACGGAAGATCACTCCACAAGCAAGATTTTTAAGTACAATGCTTGATGTCACTATTTACTTTATTTAGTTTGTTAGTATGGGTATGGGGCCAAGGATTGCCAGACTTCTGAGAAATTGGTAACAGATATTTGCAAGCCAAAAGGCATTAAAAACTTGAGAGTAACAAAAGCAATATAAAGTAGAGAATTTTTAACAAAGTTAAAAATAATTTCCTCAAAGCTTTACAAAAAGCAGTTCCTTAGATCAAAAAAATCAGAAAGAATATTTAGGTACTAGGAAAGGACTGTGGAAAACATGTAAATGAAAAAAAAAACAGTAACATGTAAAAAAAGGAATAATGTGTAAAAAAGAGTATTTATGAAAGTTTAGGAAATGATGATCAAAGCACTTAAGACAGTTAGAAAACAGATCTGAACATATTTAAAGAAAAAAGGACATATCAATAAAGGATAGATCCTTCATTCTTCACCATGCATGGAAAATGGAAATTGTCTCCAAAGAGGACTCCCAGAAAATAAAACCTAAACCAAAAAAACAAAAATTATCCCTTTCTTTCATTTCTAAACATATATTGGAAGGACATAGACTCTTTCCCAAAGTTTGAGATAAATTATGAGTGTGTACATAAAAACAACTACAGTTGCATATGTTGGTAAATGGCTGAATTCCCAGCACTGAGGAGGCTAAGGTAGGAACATAACAAATTTAAAATGATCCAGTCTACATATGGTGAAACAGTAGCCTCCAAGAAGTTTCCAATAAAAAAGAAAAAAGAGAAAATAGGTTAGGGAGACAGCTCACCGGGGTAGCATGGTAGTCATAGAAGTGTAAGGACATACGTCTTTCTTGCAAGGATGGCAGCATGTGACTATAATTCTAGTGAAACAGTGTAAGTTTAATAAGACAACAGTAAGATTGCTCCAGATCTTTGAACAGACAGGCTGCTCAAATCTGGAAGCTCCAGGTTTAGTGAGAGGCCATGTCTAAACATATAAAGTAGAGATCAATTAAGGAAGACATTAGTCATTGACATGTGTAAACTCACAATACTCTATAGCCTTTTCCTTCTAATTGACACATTCCATCCTGGAAAGAAGATCAAGATTCTTGAGTTCTAAAAGGTGGTTTCCTCAAGACTCAGAATATAAACAACTCAAGACTTTCAAGAAGTCTCTATTAAAAAATGGAGTAAGGAGCTAAACAAAGAATTCTCAACTGAGGAAATGTGAATGGCCGAGAAGCACCTAAAGAAATGTTCAGCATCCTTGGTCATCAGGGAAATGCAAATCAAAACAACCCTGAGATTCCACTTCATACCAGTCAGAATAGCTAAAATAAATCTCAGGTGATAGCAGATGCTGGCGAGGATGTGGAGAAAGAGGAACACTCCTCCATTGTTGGTGGGATTGCAAGATGGTGCAACCACTATGGAAAACAGTCTGGCGGTTCCTCAGAAAATTGGACATATCACTACCTGAGGACCCAGCTATACCACTCCTGGGTATATCCAAAGATGCTCTAACACATAACAAGGACATATGCTTCACTATGTTTATAGCAGCTTTATTTATAATAGCCAGAAACTGGAAAGAACCCAGATGCCCTTCAACAGAGGAATGGATACAAAAATGTGGTACATTTATACAATGGAATATTACTCAGCTATTAAAAACAATGAATTTGATAAATTCTTATATAAATGGATGGAACTAGAAAACATCATCCTGAGCGAAGTAACCCAATCACAAAAGAACATACATGGTATTCACTCACTGATTATTGGATTTTAGCCCAGAAGCCTGAAATACCCAAGATTCAACTCACAGACCACATAAAGCTCATGAAGAATGAGGACCAAGTAGGGGGGGGGGCTTCAGTCCTTCTTAGAAGGAGTAACAAAATACTCAAGGGTGCAAATATGGAGACACAGTGCAGGACAGAAACTGAAGGAGAGACAGACCATTCCACCTGGATATCCATCCTATGTGCAGTCACCAAAGGTAGAGGTTGATGTGGATGTCAGGATGTACATGCTGACAGGAGCCTGATATAGCTGTCTCCTTAGAAGTCTGCAAGAGTCTGACATACTCAGAGGCAGAAGATCACAGCTAACCATTAAACTGATCATGGGGTTCCCAATGGAGAAGATAGAGTGAAGGCTGAAGGAGTTGAGAGGATTTGCCACACCATGAGGAAAGCAACAACCCCAACCAACCAGAGCCCCCAGGGTCTAAACCACCAGCCTGGGAGCGCTTAGGGAGGGACCCATGGCGCCAGCTATATATGCAAGGGAGCTACATATAAGTGGGAGAAGAGATCCTTGGTCCCATGAAGGCTGGACATCGGGGGGTGGGGTGATATTCGAGGGTGGGGATGTGAGGTACGGGGGAGGGTGGGTGGGGGTAGACCAACGTGGAGGCAGGAGGATGGGGGAAGGGATAGTGAGTTCCTGGGAGGGAGGGGGTAATGGGGTAAGGAGAGAATATCTGAAATGTAAAAAAATTTCCAATAATAAATAAATAAATAAATAAGTCTCTAAAATTTGCTAGATGCAGAAGACTTCTCCTTTTTTTTTTTTCCTCTAAGTTACGTGAAAAATTAAGACAGCTGAGAAGAGGGATTCTGTAGGCCTAAGGCTTTATATGCTGTGCAAAATTTACCCTTGGGTTATTTAAATGCCGATCTCTCTGCCTTCATATCTTGCTTCAGTCTGGATACTGCATTGTAATGCTTTACCATGAATCTCCTGCTTCAAGTTTGTGTAAACATCTTACCATTTACTCTCTGCCTTGTCAATACATGTTGATCACCAAATGACTGGATAGAATAGAGAATTGGGTGGGACTTCAGCCAGCAGAGACAGGGAGGGTCAGATCTGCAGCAGCATGGAGGCATTGGAGCCATGAAGAATGAAGTCTGAAGAGCCAGGTCAATGATAATATGTGTAGCATGGAATGGGGCTGTGAGGTAGCTAGTTTAGCATAATAAGTAAGAAGATCCTTCATTCTTCATCATACATGGAGAATAGAAATTGTTTTCAAAGAATACTTTGTAATAATATATAAAAAGAGAATATTTATAAAAAAGTTAGGAAATGAAGACCAAAACATTTAAGGTAGATCATTTAATTGTTCAGATATTGAGGTAGAGTTTTTTTAAAAAAATCTTTTTTCTTCTGTTTTGTTATGGGGCAATAGCATAAATTAAAAAAAAATAGACAACTCACTAATTCATCCTTCTTATTTATATTAAGGATAATTCATTTATAGGATTCTCAAACTGTCGAGCTGACTACAAGTCTTTCAAGAATTTCAAGGCTGCTGGCTTAGTGATTTCCATTCATATTGGCCTAGACTTTTGGTGATAAACGTGTCTTTGAGTTGACTAAGCTATTCTATGGAAGAGCTCATTCATACTCCTAGATGTAACACCATCACCCAATAAACTCATTCTCAAGTTGTAGCTTGTTGTTATTGCTACGTTGGTCTGTCTGTGGCTCCCTCTCTGGAGTGAGCAGACTTTTACCATGTCTCCCAAATGATAGTGTCACCTCTGTCTCTCCCCCAAAAAAGACTAACTAAAGCTAAATGTTATGACATGATGGCATGTTTTTAATACTACTGCTAAGGGTTTTTAATACTACTGCTAATAATACTGAAAGGGGCAAGAGGATCTTGCCTCATTGCCAGCATTGGAGTCTAGCCTGCACTACACAGTAAGTTCAAGGCAAGCCAACAATACATAGTAATATCTTGTATTGAGAAACAAACAAACAACAAAAATAACAAAAGCCCTATGAGAGGGGAAAAAATTGAACCAATCAAGAAGGCTTGAAGAGAAACATTTTACTAAAGAACAGAATACTCATATTTACTGTTTGATCTTGTATGAAGATTTTTAACACGAGAAGTTGCTTAACTAAAATTAAAAATATAAGTATACTAGAGGGAAATAGCAAATGAAGTTATTTAAGATAATATTTTATCAAAAAGCAAATCTGTAAATAAAAGTAATGCTACCTGACAAAATGATCAAAGACTCATAATATGCAAGTTACCTAAAATTTGAAGGTATGTCTAAATGAAGTTATAGTTTGACACAATTATTTCAGAAATCAGATCTTGCAAGGTGAGAAATAGGGTGAGAGAATTGCTGTTTAGCCTTACAGATACAGATATTATTGAATAATTCCAGTCGAAAGTTGTTTCTAGTATTAGTTTTCCCTAAAAACAAACACCTTAAATACTGTGTTCATTTCTTATGTGTTCTGAAACATTTTTTGTACTCCTATAAGGTAAACTGGCATTGTAAGCATGTTGTATGATTGAGGAGGTTTTAGACTGAAGTCAATCATGTGACACTTATGCCTTGATAAATTATGTCTGAGGATTTCCCTTCTTAACACCTCTCCTATCTATATCCCAGATTCTTGCCAGCCAGCAATGTAATTGGTCAGAAATACAGCCCAAATGTCCTGACTCATGTCTATTAATAGAGGTAACTCAGTTGAAGACAAGGACGAATGTCTTTTTCACTGACTGATTCTTATGCTTAAGAGAGAGTTCACAGAGGTAGGGACACAATTATCAGAGCAGAAGTTAAACTCAATTAGGAGACCATGTGCCATAATTTTCTAGAAGAGTCTTTTCACTGATGTACCATGAGACTGGATATTCTTTCTACCTGACACAGTGGTTCATGAAAGAACATAAACCATAATCTATTTGTATAGAAGTAACAATTTCAAAAGCAAAACCACCGAGTAAATGACCCATTAGTGGTGTGACTTTTCCTATCATAATCTCCAGTGACTGATTCCCTTGCCAGCTTCCTCCCTTTTCACATCCTGTGTCACTGCATGACTATAGAAATGTAGATCTATTATCTACACCCAGGTAAGAGAAACATAAAAAGCATTGTACATTCATGGAGCATCTATTTCAGACTTATCAGTAGGATAACCATTTATATGTGAATACCCTTTGATATTAGATCTTTGTGAACATTTTATTCATAGTTATGTTCTTACATATGATTAACTGTAAAATACTCCCCCACCCCCAATCCAGAAACAATTCATTAACTAAAAACTACACATAATAGTTATATTATAGCTTGAACCCAAAATCAATAGAAAGCTAATGCATGTTTGAATAAGTCAAGAGAAAGTTTCTGGGGTGAAACACTGCATATAAGCCATGCATTATCAGAGACAGCAAGCTAAAACATGGGGTGAGTTCATGATACATTAGTGGGATATACTGTTCCTGGGACTGATAAAGTTGAAGACTACATTGTCATTTCTTCTAATTGCACAAAGGATATTAAAAACACTTCCTAAGAAATGCCAGTGTAAAAAACAAAACAACAAAAAATGTGAATAAGGAGATACTCCTTGTTGCTTCTTTTAGACAAGTCTTAATTATCACAGTGCATAAAGGATGTCACTAAGAAAATGTAATTGTGTGTCATTTGGAAAAAAATGTATTCTAAAAACATTCTAGATTTTATCAATTAATCAATAATTGACTCACTTTAACAAGAAACCACTTACAAAACACTGAACTCTTTCTTTGGAAGACACTATGATCTAGTAGAAAGATTCTGGATTCAGACACACAAAGAGTATCACCTTTGGTTTTAAATGATAGCAAGAAGTTTAATTTCTGTCTATCCCTTAGTATGCTTGCATGGACTTAGTCTAATAAAATTAGTACTATCTTAACCTACATCAAAGACTTTTAAGTAGTGAATCCAAGTAAGCATGCAGGGTTTACTTATTATAAAACAATTTGTTATTATAAAACTAATATCAATTCTGTAGCTTCTCATTTATTTTAATTAACATTTGCATAATATTTCAGACTTTGGGAAGTTGTAGTACAATTGCAGAAAGAAAGATTATATATAGCACATAAAACATAATTTTTGTAGAATTAATTAACTTATGTAGATATTGATTTGATGTATGAATGTTTATACTGGGTCTGATTAAGTTCCTTTTATATCAAAAGCACCTGGAATCTTCTTTTTAGAAAATTTGCCACTACAGAAAAGAACTATCCTGGATGAGAAAAAAATACATCATCAACATTTGTTATGTATCATTACAATGTTATAAGCTCTGGGTGTTGAATAAAATTTCAGAAATGTTACATTTACATATTAATAAGGTTACAGATATCAAGTACCTAATATAAGGCAGAATAGAATTTTAGTCATGTACATCTGCCTTCAAACCATATGAATTAAAAACAAACAAGTAGTAATTTTTATGAGTTTCCATTATCCATACTTTATTAAATAAAATTATTTAGCTGAATGTTAGGAAACAATGTGAGACAAACAAACAAAATCATACTTGGGACACTGAACTTCATCCAATGTGCATTAGGGGGTCCTGAAACTAAGTAGAAAAATGAAATGAAAAACAGGGAAAGGGGATAACATTGGAAATGAAAATAAATAAAATATCCAATAAAAAAAGAAAAATGTTAATTTGTTATTGTACTATTCCGGCATTGAAAGTAAATGTCAGAGTTTGCAGTATGTTTTGAATGGTCAGCAGAGAATTTCTACATCTTCGTACACCCATAGAACATATTTATCGGTTTGGTACCAGGCATAAAATTATTTTGAGTAGAAAAAACTCGTTTTTCTTTAAATTTTGTATAGCTTCTCAAATATGTCACTGTTAATATCCAAGAAAACTGAGACAATGAAAAAACCTTGAGATGTTAAGAAATTCTGAAATCAACCCTCTTAAATTCATTCATTGGTAACTGTAGCAGGGTCAAGATCTAGATTTGTGACTCAGGGAAAGGATTGCACTAGGCTGTGCAGTCTTTACTTCTAGATTATAAACTTTCTCTATGGCAGGCGAAAATATAGGTAGTTATGTAAAAATATTGATTTGAAAAAAAATTTAACCTACTGAAAGGTTTGTAACACATATCATGTTGGTTTATGTCTTTAGGACATATCCACTTCACAATTGCCAATCTGAAACCCATTCCCAAATGTATGTTTTGGCTTTACTCATAAGCCTGCATTCAGACTTCATTCGAAATGAATGGCGTTATCTTTACCCTCAGAAAGACTTCATTGATCATACCAAGACCTTGAGTTTCATTAAATAGCTATTATAAGTATTATATGTAGTTTCTTTATAATGAAACTCAAAATCTAGCTCTTCTATTTGCATTAGTTTTGAACTCTTAGGAGCACAGAGTGGTTTTCCTTGTAAGGTGACTAGGGAGATAATAACAATATCCAGTGTCGTTATACACAATGAAACAAACAAGGGACAGAAGGCCTAAAACAACATTGTCAGGAGACTGAGTTCTGAGAAATAATAACTCAGCATAGTACTGGTTTGATTGTAAGATTAAAGGTCCATCAAGTGAGTGTCTTGGTAAGTCCAGATTGCATTATGCAAAAAGAATAATGAAATTTTATACGGTACTATCATAAAATACTATGTACCTTTTTATACATGTTCCCTTATAGGATTAGTGTTTTCAAAAAACAAAGTCTTCTAACACATTTGTATGGTTTTAAAAGTAAAAGCATTTTATTTTCAAAGTCTACAAGAATGTAATCACAATTCAGACGCCCTAATATATTTTTTAATTAACAATTTTCAATTGTTGCAAAATTAATGTTTAATTATGTAGTCCTCCTGTTGCCCCCAGGACAGTTAAATATCATATTTTTACAGTCAAAAGTCAGGATATCCCTCATTTTATGATTTCTTGGGATGCTTGTGAAAGTTTTTTAAAGGTGTCTTCATCTTTAGATAGCTGAAAAAAAAGAAAACATACATTATTCCTCCTTATAATATTTTAAATAATAATTTTTTAAGTTCAAACTATGAGCATAACAAGTTGTCAAAGGACTGAAGTTGCTGTAAGGAGCTAGAGAGGTCTGCAGTGAGCAATTCTTACAATAAGACCATTGATCAGATTTAACTTGTTGGTTATAAAACAAACAAACAAACAAACAAACAAAAAACCTGACCTTGGGAGAGGTTGGATGAGGGGAAATAATATGGTCAAAATATATTACTGAAAATACTTTAAATAAAAGCAAATAAAAGGAGAAGAAACTGACTCAAAGTGCATACTGTTTCCCTTGATTTGAGGAAGGTTAAGGACTCAGCAGCAGTTTTAATCCTGTGGCCATAGTTTGGTTGCAAATAAATGTATGGTGTAAGAGAGTTGTGCTATTGACTCTCAAAATTTTATGATTTTTATTTATATTTCTAGCAACAAATGCCTATTAATTAGCAAGAAATCCCTCCCAATATGACTGCTCTGCAGAGCATACCTTAGAGAAACATTGAGGAGATTGGCATCTTGCAAAGATGAAAAAAAAGCCTGAGAATTTTTCCCGAGATCTTATGTATTTTCTTTGTAATTCCTAAGGAAAAATATAAAGAAAGGGAGAAAGGAAGAGAAAAGAAGAAAAGAACGTTAGCATGGAAATTAAGATCACAATTGAGGAAATATAAAAGCAATAAAAGATCATGTTTAAAAGAAAACATATTAACCTTCAGGAATCACCTGTCCCCCTCTTGATGGCAGATCCACACACTTGAAGTTTTCTTGGGTTTTAAGCCTGGGTTTCATGACCCCTGAAAATTTCTTCAGAATGGCATCATGTTGTGCCTCTAGAACTCCACCCTATCAATTCATCAGGAAAAACATTAGCATCCTCAGGTGTTCTCCAGAATCAATATCATCGTAGTCTGTGTTTCTATTTCCTTATTAATCTGAACTTTCCCTGATAAGTCAAAGGGAAATATACAACACAGAAAGATGAATGGAGAATTAGAGAGAAAAAAAGCAATGACATTTTGCCATGGTACGTATGAATATGACATTGAAACGAAGAAAGGAAGAAAAGGTTAGGCCTTTCAAATTGTATGCCAAAAGTTTGTCTAAAATGGTACTAGTAAAAGAAATAGTCTGCAAAAAACTAGTCTGTAAACAATAGATTCAATGACATCCACGCTATTGAAGTTAGTTTACAATTAAATGCTTAAATGATAGTATGTGTGCTATATCTCTGCTAACTCTAAAATATCCCTTTAAAATATGCTTTGTCTCAGATCATCATTGCTGTTAAAACTAACATCACGATTATCATTACAGTCAAATGTATGCAGAAGTAGCTGTGACTCCAGTTCCATCTCCAAGGACAGCTTCTACTTCCAGTTTCTGAGAACTTTAAATGACTTTTATTGTGATATTAAATTTTTGACTTAAGGGAACAGTGATTACAAGTGAAACATGGAAATTTCATGTTTAAAAGGCCCAAGAATATAGTCTAGTGGCTTATCTTTCACAATAGCTAAGCTAGTGTTGAAATACATTCATATTTGGGAAATGTAGTGAAAAAATACACATTGTAAATCACTAGAAATTTAACAAACATTGATTTTTTTTTAAATTTTCAGGACTGTATCACACAAACAGATCATTCATGAGTCAAACATTATGACATGTTCTACTTCTATTAGTAATATGAGATTATATACGCATTTGTATATTTGAATATATGTAGGTTGCAGACAAGTTGTGTTTTGTAGCCAAGGAAGACTTTCAATTTTCAATTCCCCTGCCTCCATCTCTGGAGTGCTGTTATTATTTGTCACAAGACTCATCTTTTCCACTGCCAACATTTTTAAATTTGTATAATTTAAAATGTTACCATTCAACTTGTTATTTTAGTGGTGTTCATCAAATTTCAGCTCTAATGCTAAAGACACAGCTGAGGCCCAAGCAAAGTGAATCTCTCAGAGGCAGTACATTCTAACAGGATATATTATCTCAGCTAATATGAACTAATCACACATTATGTGACTGTGCTTAGAATTTACCAGTGATTAAAACAAAAGAACCAATCCATTCATATTATATAATCATTCTCTATATAAAATTACCTTCTGAGGACTCTTTCATACTGTGAAAGGAGAAACTTCTGTTGTTTTGTGAAAAAGTTCTATGTGTTTTATAGAAGGAGAGAGTTCTATTGTCTGAGAACCAACTAAATAAATTTCATGAGACTAAGAAGGGAAAATGCATAGTAGATAATTACATGTATTATATGAATGAGCAGTAATATCTAGTAATATTTTCTCTTTAAAGTTACCCTTCAAAAAATACACAGGACATTGTACTTGATCCAGATACCTGTTGTTACATTATTCATCAGTCATTTTTCAAGGACCAATACAATGAATATAAAATAATATTTTTAAAACTATTTGTAACTCAACATAAATATACTATTGTCTTCAGCACTCCAGTTAGGGAATAATTTCCACTTCTTTAAATACCAAATGATAAAATGTCAACACTTGACAAGAATAAGAAAAAAGCATTTAAAATCTAAATCTAAAAAGGGTCTTGGACTGTGACTTTCCAAGCTAATTATTTCAAAAAGCAACAAAGATGTTTTCTAAGCTTTAATTTAGAGTTTCTTGTTCAACAAATTGTAGACATGAAAGACAATAGATCATTGTGTTTTCATGGTATCTGCTCTGCACTCTGAACAGAATTTACTTACGGAAAGCAATTTTGATTATTATCATTATAGCTTGCGGTTTAACGTTTTTAATGAAAACCAAATTTAAAACACTCCGCTTCATAGAGCTTGGAAATTGCATTGAATGACACTGAGTTTTGAAAAAGATTTCTCACCATTCAGTTTTGTAACAAACAAACAAAGATCTGCACAGCATCCATCACTTTTGTTACAGGTGACAGCTACAAAACAACACTTTTTGTTCTACTTTGTTGTACTTAATTTATTGAAAAAGTTATCAGTGAGAAAGCTACTTCATCTTAGTTCTAACCCTTGATTTATGATGAGCTTCTTATAATTTTCCAAGCACAGGAATTAATTAATACATTACACAAGATATTCAAATATTATTGTCAAGTAGGCTTGGTGTTAGACAATTTGTATGAGTTGTATTCTACTGATACAGTTCATGATTTTGTGAGATGAATGGAGTAAGTGCATTTTGACAAGATATTTTCAGTAGGTGATGGATTTAGTAAAACGTAATCTCACATTAAGCAGAATAATCCCTGTAATAAATAGCACAGTTATAATGGCATAAAAAAACCTTTTTACTTATCCAAGCTTTATCCTTTCATCTGTAAGATGTAAGAGTAAACGATTATGGCCTAATAGTGCAATTTCTGATACATCATGCATTCAGAAAGCCAAGTGATCTAACTTCATGTATGTTAATACTATTTTATAAATGCTAACACATAAATTATGTAATGTATAAATACTATTTCAGGCAAACTCTTTCATATATAGTATTCTAGTATCTGAAAGGACTTTCTTTTGAGAAACAAAATTATTAGTGTTTAAGAGGACATGTTTTAGTGTTTACTTCTCATAGAGACTAAAAACGTGTCCCCTTTATTTTCAAGGGAAGAGTATGATATGTTTGCAATGTTTTACGATGTTTCTACTACTATTATTACCATTGTTATTGTAATTATCACTACAATTATCATCATCACCATCATCATCATCATCTTTAACATACGAAGCAGAAATGTGTCAGTCTGTAAATATTTTAAAAGTTGTCAGACTTATCCTTGCAATAAGGAAAAATATACTGGAAAAATTAGGAATCCACTATAATAGAGGAATAAAGTTTGATGTATGATCCTCCCACCCGTATTCCCGCCCCACAAAGAAATCTAGCAAAATGTGAAAACCTGCAGAGGAAGAGCCAAATATTTTATGCTAGAGTGAGTCATCAGGTAACATTAATATGAAGAAAACACAGGATAGTCTTGTGGATGGGTAGAGGCTGAGTGAGGAATAGTATGAGTCAGAAAAAGCTAGAATTAATACTTTGGCTTTAGAGAGCACTCATTCCTACCTGAGGTATATTTACCCCAAAGAGCAACAAAACATCATCCCAATAATGACACGAGAAAGACCTGTTCATGGGAAGATAAAGGGACAGGAAATGGTTTTAGTAAAACATGCCTAGAGGTGCCTCTATAAGGAAGACCAGCTTATAATGGAAAAGACTTAGATCCTTAGTCCAATTGGGGAAAATACATTTTCTTGATGATTTCAGTCTTTTCTATCTTTTCTGTCTCAACTAAGGTCCAAGCCCTCAGAAACTGCTGATAAGGATTATATTCTAAGGACAATGACCATTTAAAGACTGAGCTTACCCCATAAAATTATATGGTACTCTCCACATCCCCAAAATACCATATCAACAGTACTCTGGTATAGAAATGGTGATAAGTGAAATAGAGAAATCAGCGGTGTGAAATGAAATGTCCTTAGGGAATTCCAATAGACAGGCAAGATCAGGATGTTATTGAAAAATTAAAGATGCTGTGGGTACCTCCAGGAGGCAAGGTTACTGTGTATGCAGCATTGTAAATTGAGAGACTATTTCTCTCATTAATATAAATTTTTATGCTAGAGGTCTATTCATATCAGTTCCTATCATCAGATAGATTGTATTTGTCTTTCAAAAAAATAGGAGACATTCTGAAGAGCAAAAAAAAAAAAAAACAAACAATAATATAAAGTATTTAGAGACAAACTACTGGAAAAATAATCCCATAGAATGGTATTTTAGAATAATTGAGTAGTGAACTAAAATAACCAAATTTATACATAAATGGAAAAATAGTCAATAGTAAATAAGAAAAGGTGAGAAATGAAAATAAGAATGTAGAAGATTGAGAAAGAACTGGAAGAGATGAAAAAAGTACAATTAAATAACAAAATTAAAAACTCATTTTTGACTTAATCAATAGATTGGGTATAACTGAGAAGAGAATTAATGTGTATAAAGATGTGTCAATAAAAAGTTTCCAGACAAAAGACAGATAATTAATGAGAAATACTATGCAAAAATTATGAGAGGGAAATATTTGAAGGAAATATCATTGCATTATTTTTTTAATTAACGGGAGACTACGGAGCACAGAAAATCTCAATTTGATAAGCACAAGTAGAAACAAGCAAATAGCACTAAACATAAATCTGTAAGGATTTAAACTCTAGAAAGCCACAAAATAAAAAGTAAATCCTAAAAGAAACTGAAACAGTGTGACAGGAATTGGCATTACATTACATTACATTATCAAGATGTTAAGAGAATCATTTTTTTTGTAAACTAGAAGCAAGAAGAATCCAGACTAGAATACTGAATCCTAATAAAGACAGATATTCCATAATGTACTTATCAAAAAGAGTTGATTACTATATCTAATAAATAATTATTATCTAAGTTAATGTTAAACAAATAAGATTTTGGAAGAAGGAAGTGTATCAGGTTAAAAATTGATAGTACATGTTATTAGGTGTTTACACATCTAAGGAAACAAACAATTCTAATGCAGGTATCTAATAGAAGAGAATAAAAATACGTTATTTAAAAACTGAATAATATCATGGTATACACAGCAGATATTATAGCCAGAAATTTCAAAAGCTTTGTTTTTAAAATAGGATCAATTCAATGGGCTGAAAATAACTAAAAGTAGAACAGACTGATAAACAGTTTATATTGGTAAAGAAAGACAAAAACAAAACAGAAACCCTTTGAATACACAACACTGGTATTAAACAATAAAGCTGAAGGAATTACAATAGTTTTCAAGTTATAGTAAAATTATCAGAATTGTGAAATTGTGCAGAGAAAACATATTTAAATTAGTAGGACACTATAGCTCAAAATAAAAGTGTGGAAAACAATCATGATCTTTGCCAGTTGAGGAAATATAATTTAGCAAAGAGTCTTTACAGCAATTAATATCTATGACCACAAGGTAAGGCAATATGAAGACCTGACACACATTTACCTGTTTCATGAACATTAACCAAAAGAGAATTAAACACCTAAATATAAAATCCAATATTTGATCAAGTATTAGTAATAAAATTATAAATGAATATATGTGACCTTAGATTTGGTAATGAGCTTTCACAAATAGATGAACAAGATGAAAGGAAAATAAAAGTTAATATAACTGATTAAAATTAAAACTATCTGCTTCACAAGAGAGAATGCCAAGAGTATGCAAAATAGTCCATAAAATGGAAGAAAATATTGTCAAAGTACACATGCAAAAAAAAACACCTGCTATTCAAAGAGAGCTTGAAGTTTAACAATTTGAAAATCATCCATTTGAAAGCAGGCAAATGGCATGAACATATGCCTAACAAACTATGGGTGAAAATAATACTAACACACATACACACATCATTCACATTTTCCTTAATAATTACACACTTAAACTTTATTAAGGCATTAGTAATTAGTAATAGTAAGGTATTCTTCTAATAAGAATGAATGCACTTTGGAAGATAAAATTAATAGTTCTGTATTGGATATTTTATTTATTTACATTTCAAATGTTATTCCCTTTCCCGGTTTCCCCTCTGCAAACCCCCTATCCCATCCTTCTCCCCTTGCTTCTATGACAGTGTTCCCCTCCACCCCAAAAAAATACTATAATGCCATCTAGCTGTAGTTGTAGTTCTTGTGCAACAAATTTGAAAACCAACATCACACAAAATATATATGCAAACAAACATTTGTAACGCATTTATTCACTGTCTTCCAAAGTATAAGCCAAGAAAATGCCTGTTGAATGTGAATAATAAGCACAGCAGAATTTGTACACAACACAGATTATCCATTGATGAAGAGAACTGGAATATCAAGGCCCGACCACCAACATCGTGCACATTTTTTAGTGGAAGAAGCTAGTTTGTAAAGGCAAGTCTAAGTGACATTTTTGAGAAAAAAAAAACAAAACAAAACAATGTGTTGATGACACAAATAAATTGATACTTGCCAGCTGTTAATGAAAAGTTATGGAAAGGTTGGGTAGGTGAAATACAGATATTGTTGAGACAATGGAATTATGATGGGTTATACTGCAGCCGTTTGTAAGTAAAATTTAAAGTTTTCACAATATACTGAATTTTTCCATACAAAAATCAAAACCAAAACACTAGCAGCAGATTGGTCATTCTGGCTTTTTCCCCTTTATTTACAAATTTATCCTGAATGAAAGATAGAATATGATCAAAATAAGTTTAGCTAGTATAACTGCATGAAATATCCTTATAGAAGTGTAAAGGATAAAAAGACACTGAATTTAATAACACTGGAAATAAGTAAAGAATAAAGCCAATAAACAAAAATATAGCAAGCAATTTTTATTAGCTGAATATTTGTGTCTTTCCAGAGTTTTGTGCTTGAGATTATTACTCATTGTGTTTAATATCAAGAAGTACGGGATTTCCATTTTCATGAATGGGTCTAATGACCTTGTAGGTGTGGGCTGAGTTCCCTATTCTGCTCCTGTGTGTGGACACAGCAAGAAAACATCATCCCTGAAGCAAAGGTTCTCATTAAGCAGTGAATTTACTGGCACTTGATGTGAACTGTGAACAAGTTTCTATTGTCTACACATTACCCAGTACAGTATAGCTAAAGAGTACATTATTCTAGCAGCTTAGAAATCTTATTTCTACATGCTAGTTGAGAAAATCCTGCACAGGAATCTAATTTAACAGAACTGATGACTTTATTGTTGCATACAGGAAATTTTACATTAGGAGAGTGGATGCGGATGGTGTAGTGAGGTGGTTCAAGTCAGCATGTGAATTCACATATACAATTGACAAGACTTTAGAATTATTCATCTGTTAATGATTGGAGTGCAAAACATGTGTCCAATCATATTTATGGTAATATAGCATCAGATGGTTACATATGGAGACACATATATGCACATAGTGACACATATGCATGCATCTATATATATGCATAAAAATATGTATTTGTGAGATGATATGTGTGTTTGTGTATGCACATGCTAGCACACATGTATAATATTATGGCTGCATGGAACATGCTTTTGAAATTATCCATTGAGGTAGTGTTGGGTGGTGCATTCTTTAAGAAATTAGGCTATTAAAAGAAATTGATGAAGGGCTGGAGCTACAGTTTAGGGATGAAGAGCACTAGTTGTAGGTTTTCAGAGGATGAAGGTTCAAACCTCAGTGTTCCCACATGGCAGTCAGATCTGTCTGTTGCTCCAGTCTCAGGACATCTGTTGCCATCTTCTGGACTCCAAGGACACAGCATACATGTGGTACACAGACATACATGGCTACAAAATACCTATCTACATCCACAAATAAATTTAAAAAGAGATCAGTGCATTTCTTGCAATAGTTGACCAGTTATTGTGTGAGTGGGTTGCTTCAAAACAAGACTTGCTTAATGATTCATCTTTTGCAAACATAGCCACTTGCCTTTCTGCTTTCTACCGTGAGTTGAGGCCAAGGGAAGCCTTAACCTAAATAAAAGCAAATACTGTCTATGGATGTCAAAACATACTTTTATAAAATACTAGTCTCAAAACTATATTTTAGCAAAAGAAAAGAGAAGACTCTTAGTAATATACACATATATTATTCCTTTTTAGATGAGAGGACCAAAGAACAAAGATGTCTACATGACAATTAGCATACCTAGTTTTATATCCTATATTAAAAAAATATTTAGTAGTCAGGACAAAGACTTTTTGGTTTAATGGGTAATTAAAAGCATAAAGAAATGATCTAATTAGCCAATAACAGACAAACCAAAAATGAAAACATTTAGTAACAAAGATCAATCAAAGGATCACAAAAGGCAACTGATGCTTTTCAAAGGCTTGTTTATAGAATAATGTTTACAAGAGGCATTGAATATTATTCACAAGATAGAATTCATTTAAATAAATGACAAAATAGAATTAGAGGAGACATATATTCCTCAAAGATGAGTTAAAATGATTCACAGGCATACCCCACCCTTGAGTAGGAGGAGAGTAAGTCCTCAATCCATTCAGTTTGAGATGATTGAATAAGACCAAAGCTTGAAAAACTTCACCATGGAGAAATCACATAATAGTTTTTCAGGTGCTCAAGATTTCCAGGTATCAACTTATATTGATAAATAATTCTTATACCATACACATGGAATATTTTGTAATAAGAAAATAATTTTCCCCAGTGGCCTTTATCCTCAAAATCTCTAGCCCCAATCAAATCATGAGAGAGAGAAGAGAGAGAAAGAGAGAGAGAGAAACATTAAAGCAAATCCTTTTTTAAAAAAATTAGCTAAGCAGTAAGCCAAGGTGACCAAGCAAGGAATGTCTGAGACTCTATCAGAGCCATAGGAGTCTAAAAGGAAATGCTGACTAATGTTTCATGGACCCCTAGAAGGTATAATGGAATCAAAAAGGTCATTAGATAAGATGTCCTAATAAAAATGATTGTAGGATGGACTCCATTTAACACCATTGCAAAGTTGTTTCAGTATTTGTAACAGTCAACTCCTGAAAATGTGAGATATTGACTATAGAAGAAACTGAGGTTTATGAGGACTCTATTTTTTGCAGTATTTTTTATAATAAAAAACTGATCATCTCACTATAAAAATTTGGCTTTTTTGTTAAATGATATTTATATCTTTGTAAGATTGAATGCTGAGGTGTGTGTTTGCCTGTTCAATTTGTGGAACCATTGTCAAGATTTCTCATTATTTATTTGAAATATATTATCATAATTAATAACAGGGTAAATAATGAGGTGCAGTAGCCTGGTTTATTTCTGTGTTGTATTAGTTTGCATTCAGATGATGCTTAACTATTCATTTCAGTTGTTTTATTTACCTACTTGACTTGACACTATTTAAAATTAGGATGTACCAAGGAGTCTTTGTTAGCTCAAACAGGAAATATAAAGTACATTTTGCAAAATGAGCTTGTGGAAGGACAACTATAAATTTGAGTGAAATGAAAATTAAAATAGTAAGCTTTTGTCTCTGATTATGATTAGTAATCTGATGAAATAAATAATTCCTCATTTGATTCTGTGACTATAAAAGGCTTATTTCAAGTTAATTACAATTGTGGTGATATGATGAAAGATTGGAAAATAATGTCAGATTGATTTTATTTTTTATTTGTGCATAAATAAAAATATCTAATTTCTGAATATTTGAAATTATTTGTTTTGACAAATGTCTCTGGGCATTCATTCCTTGAAATGAAAATGAAAATGAATAATCCTTCATAGAGGTATTTTTCTTTTTTGATTTTAGAAAAATTGGTGCTATTAATGGCAGGATTATTGAATAACTTCAGTCCCCTAGTAGGTAGGGAAATGTACCATATAAAGAACTTTCAGCTTTTTGTAGGTAACTTCTGAAATATCAGGATATTTTACAACTGACATTTGTATAAATTCGAATGAATAGAATTTACCTATACAAATTTTGCAGCAATTGAAAATGGGATTTCTGTAACTTATTGCACTTACCATTATATGAGAGTAAATCATTTCAAAGTCTAATAGGAAACATTTTCTTTTGTAAGTAGGCACCCTATGACAGTATTTTCTCAAGAATAGCCATTAAAACTAAGACATAAAAGTAACTCAAAGATTAATACCTTTTAAAAGAGTTTGAGAAAGTTTGTTGTCCTCCTTCTCAAGTATTTTGAGCAATTACTTATGCTTGGATAAACTCTTATCATTGGTTGTTATATTTTCAGAGGAAAATAAACAGTGCAGCCCTTTAACTACTGGCAGTTAATGTTTCTCTAATTTCTTAAACAGATATGAATTTAGACTCTCCATCACACTTATCAAGATTGGAGTTGACAATGTTCCGCCTGTGTGTATATAATGATGAATTTTGAATGATAACTTTTGCTATGGAACTTTGATACTTCTCTTTAAGCAGTTCTAAAACCACAATAGGTTCGCATCTTTAATTCTATTTTGTTATAAATGTTTACTATATTCTGTATTCTTAAACCTAAAACTCACAAAGCTTTGAATCATATGACTTGGGACAAAATTTATCAGTTTTGGCTCTGTAAAAATTCATATATGCATGATTCAATCACTTTTCTATGGTTTCCAGATCTGTGACATACTTTTTTCATTAATTGTTAGTTTTAGAATTTCAATAATTTTACTCAAACATTAACTATTCATCTTATTATACTCTGACAATATCTGTTCTGCCATTTATTTACGTGAGTTAACATTTAGAGTGACAATTAGTGAACTAGTATAATTTAAAGTGCGAAAAAGTGTTAGGTGATTTTAAGGGACATGGGACACTTAACTTCTGTTTAATGTGAGGTGTTTCTTGAGAAATTTGTATATCTATTCAATGTATTTTCAGTATATCCAAGGCTTTCTCCTTCATCATTTCCTTCCATGTTTCCCTATGGTCCCCCCACCTAACTTCCTGTCCTTTCTCCCTCTCCTTCTCTCTCCCTCTTTTCCTCCCTCTCTCTTAAATATCTGAGTCCAATTATTTCTTCCCATACTTGCTTAGATGTGCTGCCATCCCCTAGAAAGAAAACAGACAATCAAACTATTAGAACAAAACCCACAAAAAAAAAAATCCTCATTTCCATAGCAGCCATCAAATGCTGATGGCTCCTCAATTAGAGGCAGGCAGAGTTTCATGAAGTCTTCACCCTTCCATCCCCCTAACATGCTAATAGAGTGGTAACTTTAATCTTCTGCAAATATTGTACAGGCAATCAAAGCTGCTATGAGTTCATGGATGCAAAAGTCTTTTATATCAAGAAGACAATGTTTCCAAACACTCATCCATGAGCTCTGGATATTACAGTCTTTCCACTCATCCAGTAGCATCTACCATGCTGAGAGAAAAAGACACAGTGATTTAAGAGCTTTGATTACAGTTCAGTCTCCACACAAGAAGATGTTGTGTAACAGTTTCCACCTAAAGCATTCCATTCTGTCAGGAAGCTCCTTAAGTAGGAAAATAAACAACTCAAAATTGGTTCATGAGGTCCCCCAAACTAACCAGATTCTCTAGGTTCCTCTAGTGCTTTTGTTCTCATGCTAATTATGTTACCCAAAAACCTGTTTGCAGACTCCCACACTTAGGCTAAAGGAAGACTGCCCCCAGTTGACTCTGATTGGAAATCAAGTTGCCAGTGGCCAATGGATGGACAGAGAGACACAGGCAGGACTTTTAGGATTCATGGGCAAAAAAAAAAAAAAGGCAAGAGAGGAAAAGAGGCAATTCCACCATAACAAAGGCACAGGAGATGGACCATGCCAACAAGTTTCAGGAGGGTAAGATGGCCGAAATGTAGGTAGAAGGGGAAAGCGGCCACAGGGAGCTGCCCAGTAGAGTCCAGGGCAACAAATATAGATTTAGTAAGTATTAACTCAGGAATATCACTCCTGAACGTGAAGGTTCAGGAGTGTCCTAGACATTGAACTAGTTAAGGCATATTAAAAATAAGCCAGGTGTGTGTGTGTGTGTGTGTGTGTGTCTTTCATTAGTGAATACAAAATACTTTGGCAGGCATAGAGGAAGCAGGCACACAAGTGGTGAACATAGAGAAGATCAATAAATTACTCCAACAGTCTCTTCCTGCCAGAGCAAGCAGTAATAGCCAAGAGTCCCTCTCAGATAAACCAAGCTGCAAAGTAGACTCTTGAGATCATTCCAGCTGACTGGATGAATCTGAAGTGTCTGGAAGAGGTTGAGACCAACTGAGTCACTTGAAAAGGACATTCTCCAAAGAGTTGAGCTGCCTGCAGGTCATGCAATGTGTTCCAGGTCCCCAGCTTTTGTGAGCTGTCACTCATGATGGGTGGGCTTCGGGGATGCAGCTATCTTTATATCATTTCTGTTCCTGTAAGTAACCTCTCATCCATATTCCTATAAGCAACCACAGTAAAACATGATTTCACCAAGTTGGACTTTGGATGTATCCATACTTTGGTCTGTCCTGGGTTCGCCATCTCAGGTTAGTAAATATGTGTGTTGATTCTGAAGGAAATGCCTGGCAGACCCGGATTAGGCACAAACCACACCCAAACACATGTTTTTAACAGAATGACCATTTATTAAGCAGAGAAGAAAAGTTAAAGTGGCTGTTTTCTGGTTCAAACAGGAAAACAGCAGTAAATGATCTTACAAGTGTGAATTTAAGAAGAGAAAAAGGGTAGGTCTGTATTAAAATAGGCTAGGATATAGTGTATGTTTGCATTCAGCATGTTAATTAGGTGAACCAAGAGGGACTTTTGATTGTTAGACTGCAATACTTTGATAGCCCCACTTGCTAGTAGGCTCAGGAGGCAGAAATAGCCATGTCAGGGAATAGACCTTGTTTGCTAGCTTTAGGAATATAGTCTAGTGGTTTTAGTTAAAATAGGGGATGGGAGAAAAGGGCAAGAGTGCTTCAAATGACCTCAGTAGGAATTCTACAAGGAACCAAAATGCCACAATTCATCTTATTATGACTCCTCCTTTGTTACTGTTTTGTTTTAGCTGCTTTGTTTTTGTTTCCTTCAGTCAACTATCAACACTATCAACTATCAACACTGCTAAGAATCAGGAAAATACTTAACAAACATGAGCTACAAAGGCAAGTTTTAAAAACCCTTAGAATGGAACTGCATTATGATGTGTTTTGATAAAGACACTGTTGCTTAGAGATGAACATAAGAAACAGTGAATGTCATTCATTATTATGTATGTGTTCCTAGTATAGGGGCTTTAGATTGATTAATGCATTTAATCCTTGAAAAGATGATATGAAAGAGTTTATAATCCTGTACTTTATAGTGGGAAGCATAGAGGCACAGAGAATTGAGATAAACATTGATGGTAGCATACATAGTAAAAGGTAGAGCCAGAATTTGCATGTCTAACTCCAGAAATTGCTTTAACAATTTCACTACCCAACTTTTTTTTTTGAAAGAGATGATGTCGTACCTCTGACCAGACACACCTTTTAAGAAAAGGCAAGAAAATTGTGTAGTCTATTTGGAAATGGATGCCCAGAATGTGATTGACATTTAACATTCTCAAAAAAGGTTTCCTGATAGTTTCTTTAGTTACTGAATAAGGTTATTTCTATTTCTTCTCATCAAAAGAAGGATCCTGACTTCACAATGCCCTTGCTCACAAGTGTTTACTGTTCTAAAGTCAAGAGAACAACGATATAAAGAAGGCTTTTCAAAACATAATTCTCATCATTGACTTTATACTGACTACTAGTATATAATTATTATATTTATAGTGAAATGCCAGAAAGTTACCCTAACCATTATCTAGATGATCAAATATTACCAGAGTTACCTATTTACATGATTTAAAACTCACCAACTGATATCACTTCCTTTGACTCACTTTCTTTTCCACACAGTTGGTCTTATCTCCAAAACCTTTGGTCTGTGTTATTCCTTCTTTCCCGAATGCTCTTTCTGAGCATTCATATGACTGCGTTTTTTCCCCTCAACATTCAGGTTTCATTTGAAATGTCACTTATTCAGAAATGCCCATCCTTGATGGACTCCAAAGTAGCCTCCTTCTGTTATTACCTGTCACATCATTCTGTTTTAAATTCCTGGTATCACGTTCAGCATCAAGCAGTTCCAGTTTCCCAATTACAAAAGGATGCCATAATTAGAATTTACAACTATTCGTCTAACAGAGTTTGACAGCAATTTACTTAAAAGGGGAATGGCTTAACATTGTGAGAAAATTGAGGAACATTTGTACCAACTACATAAGTTCTCAAAGATTCTTCTACCTTGATTACCAGTTTGCATTCTGTTACCTGATGTTCCTCTTACCATCAATATGGCTGAGTTATATATATATGCTTTTGTTTTGTTTGTGTGTGTGATAGGCTAATGTAAAAGATTGTGTGGAAGACATATATTTATTAGTCTGTATGATATATATGATATACATATATATATCCTTATCTGCATCTATTCTAATCTATACCCATATCCACATCATTCTCATATCTATATCTCTATTTACATGATAGTGCATCAGATATAATCCTACATTGAGCAGACAGAACACAAAAAATACATTCTTATCTGTGTCAGGTTTTAATGAATTGATGGAAGTTGGAATTCACTGGTGTAGGTTGAAAAACAGCAAAACCAGAAGATTAGCTAAGAACATTGGAAGCCAAGATGTAGAGAGATGTCGAGAACAGACTTCTAAGTAAAGAACAAACATGAGAGGGCAAGAGATTGCCTGCTGACACTGCTCAATCAGCTTGCAATGCATGTCTGATTTGGCAGTAGCAATGGACATAAGAAGGGATTAGAGAACAGTAGTATGAATGGAACATTCTCCTACATCTTATGCTTTCGTAATGTGACTCTCCAATATTTAGTTAAAAGACCGTGGGTTGGTTGATCTCTGACATCTCTTAAGTCAACCATGATAACAAATGTTGTGACTGCTCCACCAAAGTGGCCCCACTATACCTCCCAGCTTATGTAAAATTCATTTCATTTTCTTAAGACTGTATAACATGTTATTAGTTCATTTTTCCTGAAAACCATTCTATGTGATATCTGCTATTATGTATCTTTTCTGTATACAATTTGGAGATCATTTTCATTGTATTATTGTGTGCATTTATTTATCGCTATGAAAGAGCTTCATTGATAAGAATTATGTTAATGCAAAGGTGACTAGAAAGTATGTGCATTTGAATCTCGAATTCTAAGGCTAGAGGAGGCATAGATTTCAACAACTTATAGTATCTATAATTTCTTAACTAAATGAATTTGTGATTTCTTTGATAACTATTCATTAATATTTAGACACATTAGAATTAACATTTCCATCAGGATGAGTTTAGATGCCAAACTTCACTAACATTCATTTAACAAGTCAGAGACTTTTGTTCAACAGATGATTTTGCAAACATTTTATCTCATATTAATATCTAACCTATATATAATATTTTCTGAACACCGCTTCTTTAAAATATGGTAGCTACTAACCAGCAATGACATTTTTCCATCTATGAATTAATAAAGAATCACCATTATTACACATTTGAATTTTAAAATGCTTTAGTATCATTCAATAATTCACATTTGTAACTAGATTACTATCCATGATAAAGCATTAGTCTGAATAGTATCCATGTGTTTTAAATAATTGCCATTATTTGTGCCTAAAAATGTTGGTGAAAGTTGAAAATAACTTACTTGCCAGCTATGATACATTTAAAAATAAAGGAAATATAGGTATTAGTTATAGAATCCATGAACTAAGTGAAAACATATTTGAAATTTGCCTATTTTGGCTCCCGAATAAGGTAATTAACAAAGATACTATGGTCAATATGTGAATGTAAACTAGCAGAAAGAGTGCTAATGCATAAAGACAAAGCCAACTCATCTGCATCTTCAGCGGACAAAGTTGATCATCATGGCACACTGACTACTTAGAGGTAGACCAGAGCTCAGGCCTTCAAATATTACAACCTAAGAAACTATTGCTTAGTAATAACAAAGATGAAATTTAAAATGTCATGCAAACATAATTTTTTAAACATTTTATTTAGATGCTTGTAATAAAGATTAGGAGAAACATTCCCCATTGTGTTTAGAATGTAACCCAGAAAACACAGTTTTTAGACTCTGGTTATAAAAGATCTCATAATTTTTTGTTTTTCTTTTCTTTAAACACATACAAAGTGAACTTTATTTTATTTTTCCCAATGTTGGTTAAAAATAGCCATTTTAATTTTTCTAATTTTTGAAAATCATCCCCATTAGTATTAGTTTTTCATGATCAAGATCTTGAAGATGTCTTCTTTTATCTGTTCCATAAAATTCATAGGTATGTTTTTTTATCAACTTTTATAACAAAGTTGATTTTCCCTTTCTTTTATTTTCTCAATAATGCAATTATCCATGTCTCCCAAATTATACAAACACTATCTATTTTTTATTCTCTTTAAAATATATAGATGATATCTTAATATATAACTGCATATCTTTAAGTCTTCATTTCCATTTATTTATAATAATATCCATGCTATTATTTTCTCATTTATGTTGGTGGGGTGTCTGTGGATGGCTATATACACATGGATGCCATTGTCTGTGGACAGG
Organism: Mastomys natalensis; assembly: GCA_021653895.1. Lineage (NCBI taxonomy): Eukaryota > Metazoa > Chordata > Mammalia > Rodentia > Muridae > Mastomys > Mastomys natalensis. The sequence goes on along the minus strand of JAJTUV010000980.1, from coordinate 343,476 downwards.
GGAGGAGTAGGGATCCCTGTAATATTGCTGAAAAATAGTTGGTTGTTAATCATGTGGGTATTTATGTATTGAACTTGGATCCTCTTCAAGAGCAATATAGTTCTTAAAGACTAAGCTATCCTCTCTAGCCACTATCCTTCCATTTAGAAAAATGCAATCAGAATGTATTAGCCACATGTATGGAATTGTCAAAGTACAGTTTTAATCGACAAAAATGGAAGATGAATTACAGTTTCACATAGTCAATGATTTATGCTGTTAAAATCGATTTCTCATCTCCAGCTTTGACCATTTCTCAATTAGCCACACAGTTTCTATATTAGCTGCTAAATCCAATTTATTATGTTCTAGTTCAACTCAAACTGACTTTTAAAAATATCAGTTCAGTTTTGCCTTTTCTATTAAATCTACTTTCCAAACCAGTTAATTCAGATGTAATCGATTTATGAAAAAGTTTTATTATACATTGATATATGTGTTTGACTGCTTATCCTATGTAACATGTATTATATCAAGAAAATGGGTTGAATTGGCCCTTAAAACCCCTCAGTTACATATTGGTAACAAGCCATTGCAATTCATGGGAACTACCACTAGATGGAATCACAGACTACACTGATTTTACGCCTAACCTATTTGGGGAATGATGCCCCACAACAGTTTATAGCTATCTAACCCACACAATGATCTCTTTGTTTATTCTCCATTAAACCCTTTGTAAATCACATGTACACGTGTACATGTCTAAGCATCTACAATACTATCAGCAGCCACATCTACACCATTACACATATATGTTTAGATATTACTATACAGTTGGAAAATATAATTCAGTAATATTTTAATTGTCTTATTATCAAATTACTTGAAGACTAAAAAAATATTAAATATGCTAAGATGCCTTGACTTATTGCTAATACAAATAAAATTCAAAGGCATTTAAACTCAGGCCTCTAGCTTTCTCTCTGAAAGTTTTATTTGCCTTAATTTCAAATTATAGTGTTAAAGTAATCTGATTCTAATATCTGGAAACTCAGAAAAGTACATTTCTAGTCATGTTATAATGATACCTTGGGAAAATACAAGCTTTCGAATTATGGCGTCTTTTAGGAAATCATTGGCATGTTATAGGGGAATATGTTGTGCTCATTCTTCCTTCTTTACCTTGTAGTTTCAGCTGCATTTCTACACATGACAATTTACAGACTATTTTGGAAGGAAAGTTAAAATCTAATCAAAAAGTCTGTGTGATGTTTATTTTAAATGTCAACTTGCTAAAACTTAGAATCACTACGTAAAGACTCCCAATTGAAGAATTGCCTAGACTGTGTTAGCCAGTGGCTATGTCTTTGTTGTTGATCATGATCACAACACATACCCTGAATGTGGTTGGCAGCACTTCATGGGCTGGGCTCTGATGTTGTAAGAAAGCTAGCTGAGTATCTGTGTTAAGCAGGCAGGATACATGTGTTCTTCATTCCATCCTTGACTGTGCTGAATTTGATGTGACTACCTATAGGATTCCTGCTTCAATGTCAATGAAAGGATGGACTGAAACCTGAAATTGTTAATCAAATAAAACTTTTCTTCCCTGTGTTGCTTTGGGGTCAGAGTATTTATTTTATCACAGTAGTAGAAAGTTTTCCTCATCCATTTCATCAAGCAAGGGTGAATTAGCACCTAAGGAAAACAAACATCGTTCTGTTTCTTTAGGGAAGGCTGATGGTCAAAAGCAAAATTGTGATTGCTTCTTCTCATTCTGCCTTTGGACAATAGACAGTGTACTCATAGCAATGAATTCCATGTTTGATTTCACTTTAATTGTCCTGTCTTTACATTTCCTTATCCCGAATTAGTTGGTAAATTCTGTAATAAAATTGTATATTAATTCTATGCTAATACTGTGATTTGCTCTGTATGTAACAGAGTGCACTTGCACTTGTTTAATGGCAGTGGTGTTATTACTTATTCCAAGAAATTTTTCTCCGAAATATTAGAATAAAGATAGACTTTAGGAAATAACTTTGCCTTCAAGGTTTCAATACTACATAGAAGTTTTTATTTTTATTAATTTTTCATGTATGTTCGTTGTAGGCAATAATGTAACACAGGGCAGGCACAGGTTGCTTCTCTTAGATTAAGGATGCTGTAGACCAGCCCCGACAATGCATGTTTTTTGGGTTAAGGGAAAGTTATTTATCCAGTCACGTGTATACATTAGGCCTCTGATAACATGTTAAGCCTTTTATAAAAACCACCTTGCTTGACTCAGAAATGCTTAGAATTATTACAAATAGCTGATTATTGATCAAGAATGTGTTTGAAAAGTCTACTTCATTTTGTAACCATTCTGATGTTATTATCGAACTCCTTCTCTAATTAAAAGAGAATAATTAAGCACAATTACTAACTGGTTGTGTGAGACCGACTAAACAAAAACAAATAGATGTGGCCAAACATTTACTGTGTTTATGTGTCTATTCAGACACAGTACTTGAAATAAAATGAAGCAAACTAAATTGTATTGCTTTGCACATAGAGACAAACTCTGTGCCACTCTCTGCACCAGTGAACAACTTCAAAAGGCATTAGATAATGAGGCACATAAAGGACTATGTAGCAATTCCAAACTATTTTCTGGTACTGTACCTAGTGTTTGTTTGTTCCATTCTGCAACTGGCTTTTCATATTGCTGACATTTATGTTCATGGGAATAATTAGTCTTAAACCTCCAAAAAGCACTATTCATGATTTACAAATATATATAAATGGTTCAAGCTAATCGAATTTCCTTAATGCAAATAAAAATCAATGTGCAGCCAAGAGCAGCAGTCCTAAAAAATCCACCTTTAAATTGAGTATAGTTAAACGAAATGCTTTTAAAAACATGGAAAATTTAAACTTTGGGGGACATTTTCTTATGTGCATTGCAACACACATTAGGGAATCATCCATATAATTGAATATAATTCAAGCAGACATTCAATTAAACCTCTCCTGCACCTCAGCTATGTGCTATTGTCAGTTTCGTCTAAGTTACTGATGATTTTGGTGACATAAACCATTGGTATAAATAGTTAGTGATTATGATTCCACGTAGTTTTTACTCCTACTAAAACTGCAAAGCTGTTTATCTTTTCTTTATTTTTTGGTTCTTTAATTTTTAAGTTCTCTTCAATTAATCAATTTTGAGATAGTGTGTGTGTGTGTGTGTGTGTTTGTGTGTGTAGCCCTAGCTGTTCTGGAACCTACATTGTAAAAAAAAAAAAAAAAACTGCCCTGAAACTCACAGACCAGTCTGCTTGTGCTCTCATCAGTGCTTGGGTTAAAGGCGTTCACATAAAATGCTATAGTTGGAATTTTAAGGGTCTTTTGGATGCTTAAAATCCACTATCATCTGACTTTCTCACAAAGTATTTAACTATGTGTTACTAATATTTCAAAGAGAAGTAACAATCTTTCAGAATATCCAACAGCTTCTAAAATACCACTTTTTGAAAGATTTGCTATTCTCCTACTATTTAAGAAACAAAATGAATATAAAGTCAATTACTAGAAAATAACAACTTTCTTCTCATTTCCTGGAATTTGCACCATTTGTTTGTGACAAAGCACCCTTACATACGTAACATAAGGGGCACTGAGTTTCATCTGCTCAGTGTTTCAGGTCTAGTCACTCATGGTACATTATGTGATAACTTTGACACTGCATACACATCCAGGAAGTGAAAAAATGCATGACTTTTGCTAGTTCTTTTTCCTTTTTATTTATTTTGAGTTTCCAGTCCATGCTGTCTTCTGCGGGTGAATTTTCCTACCCAAATTACACTACTCTAACTCCTCATAGACATGCCAATTGCTTGTCTCCTAGGTGATTCTGGTTCCAACCAAGTTGGTAATCCATATTAAACTACTGTGGCATTTAGATTTCTCTATGCAATGAAACTTTGAACAGATGTTTCATTCAATACTATGCTCTGCATGTCACTGGATAGCTACAACTTTGTTATTGTTTCAAGAGACTCACAATTTTCCACAAGAGATGGGTCTTTACAATTAAATATAATGTAGTCAACACAGTAAAAGATTTGTCTAAAATAGAAACAAAAATGCATGAAAAATAAGTTTAGGAGTAATTATCAGGAGACACTAAAATTTATTAAAACTAAAAGTTTGTTGATAACATGCAAGATCCAAACCCATTTTTCCATCATAAATGATGTTAATCTCTCCAAAAGTTAACTAAGTTAAAAACAATTTATATTTCACTCATAGAATAATAGAACTAGAAGTAAACATAAATACAATAAAAATACAGAGATTTGTTTATTTACTCAACAATCCCATTCTAATGTTTATTTTATTGTAATCTTCTAGTAACTGAAGATTAAATGGCTATTATTCTATTTACCATTAGAGAATGCAAAAGTGGTGAGGAATTAAATACATTTTAATAAACTATTGATTGTTGCAAACATTGATTAGTGAACTAAAAGATAAAACGTGAGGAAGAAACAGAGTGAACCCCAGTGATGGGCTTTAGAAATAAACTTTTCTTTTCAGAAAAATTCTCTGATCCTCTAGCTTAATCTTTTTACCCCTTATTCTTCAATATTCCCTGAATGTTAGGTGTAGAAGCTTTTGTTTTATTTTGTATTTTTTGTTAATGTTTTCATTGGGACTGGATTACAAAACTCCACATTTTGATAGCTTGTGGCAGTTTTATTTTTTCATTTTTGGTTGTTATTTGTTTGTTTGTTTAATGTTCTCTCGTGCAAAGAAAATTTTCTTTGATAAGGAGTGAATGGGAGTTCATTACAGATTACAAAAAGAACAATGTCAAAACTATTAAGAAAAAGCAAACCTGGCTGGTGAGTGCAATGGATTGGTATCGTGTATGATCCTTTGAGCATATAACAGCACAAGGAGCCTGTGATAGAAGCTTGGACACGACTTGTGGTGACTGGGAGGTGGCAGAGACCTTAGCAACAGGGTCTAGAGGAACATGCCCTGGGAGGTGATGGTGATGGTAAGATTTTAGTTCTGTATTCTTCTTTCCTCTTTGACTTCTATCCTGAAGATGAATACTTGCTTCTCCACACATTGACAACCATGATGTACATGGTGCTGCTTTGCCAAAAACTCATAGGCAATAGGATTGGCTGCTTGTGAACTGAACAGTGCAGTATTATAAGCCAAAATGAATGCTTTAGTTTTAGAACGTTGTGCTACAGGAATAGAAAACTGTTTATCACAAGTATGTTTTGGAATTGGTACTGGGGCATGCAGGCAGGCGGGCTATGAATTTTAAAGCATCTTAAAAACAAACGAATGTATGTTCTCTTGATTTGCCTGTAGTAATCTTAATGTGATAAATAATAGTATTTCTTTTCACTAACAAGATTATTTAAATGGCACCATTTTTTAACTCTGAAAGGTAAATTATGTACACAGAACATTTGGTCTTTGTAGTGAAGCAAATGGAGCCCATAGTAGAGCCTCCACCTTAGAATTGGCAAGATGGGCTTAATGGTTTAGAAAATTTCCTAATGGGAAACAGAGCCCAGTCTGACAAGGGCCAAAAGAGAGGCCTTTGGCCACTAGAAGCATACCCTTGATGGTGATAATAAGACTCTAGCTCTTTTTTCTTCTTTTGTCTTTAACTTCTGGCCGTGAGGGATATAAAACTCAGTAAACATGCAGTAAACATGCATTAAAATTACAGTAAACATGCAGACTAATAATATTTCCAGAGTGAATTAACATATCCATGCAAAAAACACTCAGAAAGGATAGCAATTTAAGTTTTAAGTTACACATAAGTATAGGGGAGGAAAATCTAAGCAAATTCTTCAGCAAATGATACTTCTGAATTCAATAATAGAGACGAATAAGGTAAATACTCAGAATTTAAAAATATGGTCTTCACACTATTGCTTAGAAATGGGGAATAAAGTCCAATGGAAGCCTGACCTTAAATGAACTCTTGAAGCCAATCCACACAACATAAAAAGCAGCTATGAAGGTAGAGACCATCATAGTATCTGCCTCTCGGTTTGTGCAAGATAATTAACTAGCAGCATTTGAGCCTGGATGGAAGACAGGGATATTCAAATATTGTAAAAGAGTAGGTCACACTCTTGTGTGTAAAAAAAAAAAAATCCAGGGGTAAATTTATGTCCTTCTTAAAATGTTGCCTATTTACTATTAACAACATATTCCAAACGTCATCGAAGTATTCTTTGGTTGTTTTTGGCTCTCACCACCCAAGTTATAAAACAAAGTACACACTGCTTCTAAGATTCACTAAATCTGTAGACCTTAAATGCATGTGTTTCCTTTCTATGAAATTGCTACACAATTGCCAGAGTAAGTATTTTTAATATTCTTGAGTGGATTTATTCTACTTTCAGTACAATTCCTGAGGATTTGTAGTTACATGGATTCTTGTGTTTCACATTGTACACTTGTTCAAGATGACTTACAACCATTCTCAAAATGAACCTGTGGCTGGATACTTAGACTTCCTGAAATGAATGTGAATGTGTCAAAAGGTCCTTACCAGCAGATTCTCAAGGATACTTACTCCATGTCATCTGTCTACTGACCTGATCAAGATTAGATAGTCACACATTTTCTTCATTAGCCCCATATATATATATATATATATATACACCAGGATGTGATCATTGGACATCTGGGTATTGAGAAAAGACAAGATTATTCAAGGAATTCTAACATTCTATTACAGAAAATTAGAGCAAATGAGGAAAGAAGATTGAGCGCTATTAAAAGAATCGGGCATTAAACTGGCTGGTGGCTGGTGATTCTTGGAGATAAGGATTAAATATCTATCATGAATTTTGTTGAGCTTACCTTCCTTACATTGTATTGAGGTGTGTCTCTATATTTTCAATTGTTAATTATGAACTGACAAAGAGGTATGTGCTAGCAGAATTTTTGTATTATTATCCTGCCAGGAACAGCAAGCTAAAGAGCTAGTCACATTGTAGGGACAATCTGGGAAGTCACGTTAAGTTTGATGAGTTACCTGAGAGATTGCACCAGTAAAAGACTTGCAGTTTTAATCTATATTAGAAGACTTCCTCTCATTATTGAACCTCTGATAGATCCAAGAAAGTCCTGTAATAAAATTTACCTACATTAGTGATAGAAACCACATATGACCTTGCCAATTATTTTGGGGATAGAAACATCAGTTAATTGGATTTAAGATCGAATCAAAGACAATAAAATACATAATAAGTATGAAACTATCTTTGAGATGTCTTCCTATGCAGAAGAAATAAATACTATTTTACCTGTTGAGATAGTATTTCAGTTGGATGGTTGTCACAGATAAAGATAGCAATTTTGTTTTGAAACAAGCAATGAGGCATTACTGGTGCTGGAGAATCACTTGTATGTATGTTGGCAGTCAGGTGGCACTGTTATGAGAACCACTCTCTACTATGAGTGAAGGTGGGGATGGATATGTCAGAGACAAAGTTGTCACAGGTTTATGGAGACTGAAGTGTGGTGTGTGTGTGTGTGTGTGTGTTTTGTGTGTGTGTGTGTGCAAGCAGTGTTCATGTGCTTAGGAGCAGGAGGCACACCTGATGCTGTTCTTCAGGTTCAGCTACTTTACTTAAATTTTCTGAGACAGGGTTTCTCACTTGTTTGGAATTTATAGAATAAGTTTAGCTGGTCAGTATTTAGACCTTGAGTTTTACAAGTATATGCCATAATATCCAACTATTATATTATTTGGGTTTCATGGATCCAACTTAGGTCCTTTGGCTCACAAGGCAAGCCAGGCACCATGATAGCTAAGCAATCTCCCCAAGTTAAAAACAATGTTTAATTTTAAAGAAAGCATGAGTGACCAAGGCACAGGAGGAATATCCCATACTGTGTGGCTGAAAAGAATGACCTGTAAGAGTAACTTTGTCTTCTGTGATCTGACTTCTGGAGACGGCTCAGAGAAAAAGGACAACTAACACATAGAACATTTAAAGTATGTTAACTTGAGTTAACTCTAGAAAAATGAGACAAAATAGATATGCTGACAAGTACACGAATATTCTGTGGCATTATAAGGAATGGTCTAGGGACTTCATATAGCTGTGCTTAGCTGGAAATTCACTTGTAACCCACAAGAAAAGGCAGAGGTGTAATTTTGGGAATTTCACATAATGGACCCTGAACACCTTTAGTTCCAGTTTTCCAGGTCTTCCCCCAACCTTTGTGTCCTTCTTAAAAAAAAAAAACAAAACAAAAAAAAAAACAAACAAACAAACAAAAACAAAAAAACAAGATTTAAAAAAATCCAACTTGTTTGCCGTAAAGTCATTGGAGCATGGTCAAACTATAGTTTTTGACCCTCAAAGAAAAAGAAACGGAGTCTTTCTCGATCCCCACCACTGCCAGCAGCTGTCTATTATAGAGAGCTATCCTTCAGTATACTAGTAAAGAGCAAGTATTAGGTAAAGAAAAGCTTAAATGCAGGCGTGGTTTGCTGGCCTTTATTTCAAGCACCCAGGAGACAGACATATGCACATCTCTAAGTTAGGTTCGGTCAGTTCAGTTGAGTGTGGTGAGTTCCATGTCAGTTGAGAGTCAGTGCCATTGAGCGCAGACCCGTTGAGTTCATTCCTGAGTTCACTCCGTTCATTCAGGAGAGGCAGTTGAAGCCAGAGAGCAAAAGAAGCAAGTAGATTAGAACAAATGGCCAGAATAAGTTTGAGGCCAAGCAGCACAATCCAGTTAGAGGCTGAGTGAAGCTAGATTGAATCAGTTTGGAGAAGACTTGGAGCCAGAACAGCTGAGTTGAACCAGCCACCCAGAATTCAGAAAGAACCAGAAAGGATGAGTTTATTCAGCAATAAGCCTCCAAGAAAACAATTTCATTTTGCAAATTAGAGATACATGTACACAAACCGGTTTTGGAAATATGGCCTTAATGATGAAGGGGAAAACAGGAAAGAGGTGGAAGGATTCAGGTAAAGACCTCTTAAAAGATTATTGTGTTGCAACATCCTTAAATGATGAGGGAGAAGGCAGAGGGCACTTCGTACAACACTTATGTGCAAAATTCTTACTGGGAAATTATTGATAAGTATAATCCATGAACATCTCTTTTCTTATTTTCATCCGTTAGAAATAGTGGATTTATCTTATCACTGTTGAATTGACAATAAGTGGTCCCAGGTTTATGCATAACAGCTTTTTACTGTGCTGTCTTTCTCAGCTTTTCAATATAATGGTTTGTTGCTCTTGAGATAATAGTTTGAAAAATCATACAAGCTGTTTGGATATTTGCATAGTGATTATATGCTGAACAGCAGCTTGGATTTTCCATTTCCATCTGTTTCGACTTAGTAAGTGTAAAAAGTATTATTATTATCATTATTATCAGCATTGTAATTATCTGAATTCCAAATTAGGCAACAGGCAAACTGCATATAATCTGTAGGTGGATAAAATAATTTTGCTGGAAATAAAATTTTGTTTTATACAATAAAGTCTTTTGAATTCAGTTCCCTTCTCAATTTTAAAAGGGCAAGTTTATTCAAGTGTAAATAATATGCTCATGTCTGTGACTAATGAAACCATTTAAAAATAATAAATGAGTCTGCAAAGCTTCCAGCATGTATTCTTTTTAACACTTTGCCCTTCAGTCCCCTTGCACAATGAAGGTAACTCCGTCACTACTTATAATCACCATCTATTTCTAAGAATAGAAACACTTCACTGATCTTAAACCCCTTCTTTTCTTACAGAACTAGACTTCAGGATAGAAGTAAGAAGAGATTCTCAGACTCAGAAGAGATTTAATAAATTCATTCAGTGGCTCTCAGACATCCCCATTGCCTTCTAGATTTCCATGCTCCCTAAACATTAAATATCAACTCTTTCTTACAATTATTGTTTATTATTCATTTGATCTTAATAGGACTACAAAACAATTCCAGGTAAGTTTCATTCTATGACTTTCATTTTCTTCATATATACTTCTTTTGTGCATTGAGTGTGCCAGACCTCTAAACATTCACAAAAGATTTAATTTTATGATAGTATAGTATTTTCCAGCTATTTTTCAAAACCATACTATATTTTTAAACAAGGAAAACACCTGCTGTCCTGAAAATACAGCTAACAAAATTGCTGATCACTGAGTGCTGTTTTCAGATTAACACTAAAAATTTAACCGTGCATTTGTCTCACGCTGTTGTTGAGACTGACGGATATACACGTAATAGGTAATGCTCATCATCTCAAACCATGCGTGCATCTTCTAATTTTATAGGCTCTTGTGTATTATTTTTTGTAAACTAAAAACTCATAGCTATTATTTTATTTCAATTTTTAACAGGGCAGGAATCTTGCCTATTTTGTGTTCATTTCCATTGTTTAGTGGCTTTGTGTGGCCTAATAGTCAAGGCCAAATGACCCTGAATGAACACATTGGCATTTATAAGGATAGATGTTTTGCATTGTTGAACTATTTGTGTAGGTTAGAATTATCCAGAAGCTGGAAGCAACCCAGATGTCCTTCTATAGAAGAATGGATACAGAAAATGTGGTACATTTACACAATGGAATATTACTCAGCTATTAAAAACAATGAATTTGAAAAATTCTTAGGTAAATGGATGGAACTTAGAAAATATCATCCTGAGTGAGGCAACCCAGTCACAAAAGAACACACATGGTATGCATTCACTGATAATGATATTAGTCCAAAAGCTTGCAATATCCAAGATACAACTGACAGACCACATGAAGCTCATGAATAAGCAAGACCAAAGTGTGAGTGCTTTTGCCCTTCTTAGAAGGGGTAACAAAATACACATGGGAGGAAATATGGAGACAAAGTGTGGGACAGAAACTGAAGAAGGGGCCGTCCAGAGACTGTTCCACCTGGGTATCCATCCCTTGTGCAGTCACCAAAGGTAGAAGCTGATGTGGATGCCAGGAAGTGCATGCTGACAGGAGCCTGATATAGCTGTTTCCTTAGAGGTCTGCCAGAGCCTGAAATACACAGAGGCAGAAGCTCACAGCTAACCGTTGAGCTGATCCTGGGGTTTCCACTGGAGGAGTGAGAGAAAAGACTAAAGGAGCTAAAAGGATTTGGGGCCCCATGGGGAGAGCAACAATACCAACTAATCAGAGCTCCCAAGGTCTAAACCACCAGCCTGGGAGCACAGGAGGAGGGACTCATGGCCCCAGCTGTAGTAGGGGGAGGATGACATTGTCAGGCATAGGTGGGTGAGGAAATCCTTGGTCAAGTGAAGCCTGGATGCCCCAGTGTGGGGGAAATCGCTTGTGGGGAGGTGGGAGTGGGAGGGAAGGTGGGGGTATATCCTCATAGAAGTAGGAGGAGTGGGGATGGGATAGGGGGTTCCTGGGTGGGCGGAGGAATGGGGAAAGGGGATTACATCTGAAATGTAAATAAAATATCCAATAAAAATTTAATTAAAAAAAAAACCACTGGGGAGAACTTTTTTTAGCAAATACTATTTTTACTTGTTTTACTTCAAAAACACCAGAGAACATATAATCTTCCTGTGTTCTTTGGGGATCTGAAATTATGTTATTAGACTCCATCCTTCATTAAATTGGAAATGGGGCATCGTTACTTCTACACATAATCTATTTAAACAGTTCTTAAGTCTGGTCCAACAATAGGTCAACAATTTAATGTGAATCAACATAAACCCAAGTCCATTAACTAAGGGTTTTTTGTTCCCTGATCATATAACAATAAATGCAAGTTTGTGTGGTAAATAGTGATCTGCATGTAATCAACAGCTAATTCTTGTAAACACTTTATTTATGAAAAAAAATATAAACTCAAAAAATATGTTTTTATAAGTAATAGTAGTGTTTGATATTTTGATGTAATGAGAAGAGTTTCTTATGAGTAGATCATACCAACTATGGACACAAAACAGGGGTGAACAGAATCTTTAGTTTCTAAAATGCCATTTTCACCACAGTTAAATAAATAGCAGAAACGTTTTTTTTTAACTGTTCATTATTCATTTGATGCTGCATAATTATCAAAGGGCATAGGTTAAATTAATTACCTCAACGAATATGTCGGAATTGAACTTTCAGCACCTAAAAAAAAAATGTGCTTGAACCAGACAGATAGAGGTTATTTTCTTCATTTGAATTTGTCACTGCAAAGGTGACAGGGGACAGAATCTGCAAACATAGATAGCAACTCTCATCAAGAAGCAACATTTGTTAGAAGAGAGTGCCTCTAAACAACAGTCAATCAAAAAGCTACATCATTTCAAATATACTTGGTGTGGAATAAGGAATTGAAAAATCAGAAAAATAATAACAAAATTTTGCCTAAAATAGCATGAAGTAGTAGTTCAATTAAATTTGCAGGGTGGACTTAAATTTGAAATATTCATGTCCATGATATGTATACTGTTAATACATTTACCTGGAATACATGGACGACTTCAGCTCACCAACTGAATAATTTCATCTTTTAGGAGCATAACAAAGGTACATACGGAACATATTAATTTACACTAAGTATAAAGATTATAAAATTCAAAGTTAAGAGTGAGACTTGCAATCATGAACATTTTACTGGTAAAACTGACATTCAACTATACATGAATTTTGAAAAATACAGGTTCAATCAAGTTTTGAGTTATAGGGGTTTTCTACTGAATCTTCTACTTCAGAAATTAAGTACTGATTTAAAAAAAAAAAACAAGACAAGTGATAATAAAAGTGCTTTTCATCATGTTAAAATTGTATAACATAAAATTGATGATTTCAAAGTAAAGATTTCTGTGGTCAATAGTGTGTTATAATGGGACAAAGTAATATATTAATGATGTATAATATATTAATGTGATGTAGTGATTTTACAAGTAGTTGTGTTGTTGTAGTTGGTTTACAAGTTTTAGGTTTTTGTTCCAAAATAGAAGGAGTGGTACATTTGTAACATTTTAATCTCAGAATGTTTTAATGATTATCTGAATGAAGGGAAACATTTAGTATACATTTCCTAGAAAATAATAAAACATTAATAAAAAAAATATATTTTCAAAAAATCTCATATAGTATATTTGTGAAATATTGTATTATAGGTAGAACAAGAGGTCCTCTAATTCCAAAGCCCATAGGAGCCACTAGCCTGAACCCTGAGCCAATGGATTCACATAACTGAATATTTCATATTTGAAATGACTCAATTTTTTGTTTCTATTATGCAATGTTTTGAGAGCACATTCAGCAAAATATCAATACCTTCTAGAGAGTACCAGATACCAGATTAACGACAATAAAAAAAATAAAAAATGACGAAAATTCATAGCACAAAGTACCTTCATGTAAGCATGTAAGCAACTTATCAACACACATGAATGCTCTAGAACAAAAGAAACAAGAACAGAATAGGGTAGGAAATAGTCAAACTCTGGGCTGAAATTAATCAATTAGTATCATAGAATATTATAAAAAGAATCAACAAAACCACTAGCTGGTTCTTTGAGAAAATCAATGAGATACCTTTAGCCAAACTAACTAAAGTGAACAGAGACAGTATCCAAATTAACAAATATGAAAATAGAGCCATAACAATAGAAAAAAGAGGAAATTCAAAAAATTATCACAACCTTACTACAAAAGCCTATACTCAACAAAATTGGAAAATCTAGAAAAATGGATGATTTTCTAGACAGAAACCACATATCAAAGTTAAATCAAGAACAGGTAAACTATATAAATCATCCCATAACCCCTAAGGAAATGGAAATAGTCATTAAAATCTCTTAATCCAAGAAAGCCCAGGACCAGATGGTTTTAGTGCAGAATTCTACCAGACCTTCAAAGAAGAGCTAATGCGAGTACTCCTCAAATGATTCCACAAAATAGGAACAGAAGGAACTTTACCTAATTCATTCTATGAAACTACAGTTTCCCTGATACCTAAACCACATGAAGACCCAACACAAAAGAAAGAAATTCAGGTTAATTTCACTAACAAATATTGATGCAAAAATACTCAATAAAATATTCTCAAACTGAATCTAAGAACACATAAAAACAATCCTTCCCCATGATCAATTAGGCTTCATCCCAGGGATGCAGAGGTGGTTCAACATACAAATATCTATCAAAGTAAACTACTATATAAATAAACTCAAAGAAAAAATATACAAGATCATCTCAATAGATACTGAAAAGACTTCAGCAAAACATATTACCCCTCATGTTAAAAATCTTAGAAAGATCAGGAATTCATGGGCACATACCTAAACATAATAAAAACAATATATAGCAAACCAATAGCCAACATAAATTTAAATGGAGAGATACTAGAAGCAATCCCACTAAAATCAGGAACAACACAAGATTGCCTACTCTCTCCCTATTTATTCAATATAATACTTTAAGTTCTAGCTAGAGCAATTAGACAGCAAAAGTAGGTCAAGGGGATACATTTTGAAAGAAAGGAGTCAAAGTATCACTATTTGCAGATGATATGATAGTATGCATAAGCAACCCCCAAATTCCACCACAGAACTCCTACAGCTGATATGCAACTTCAGTAAAGTGGCTGAGTATAAAATGAAGAAAAATAAATCAGTAGCCTTGCTTTATACAAATGAAAAGCAGGCTGAGAAAGAAATTACGGAAACAACATCCTTCACAATAGGAACAAATACTATAAAATATTTTGGTGTAACTCTCTTACCAAGCAAGTGAAAAATCTGTATGACAAGAAATTCAAATCCACAAAGAAAGTAATTGAAGAAGACCTCAGAAGATGGAAAGATCTCACATGTCCATGTATTGGTAGGATTAACATGGTGAAAATGGCCATTTTATCACAAGCAATCTACATATTCTATGCAATCCCCATTAAAATTCCAACTCCATTCTTCACAGACATGCAAAGAACAATTCTCAACTTCATATGGAAATACAAAAAAATCCATGATAGACGAAACAATTCTCAAAAATAAAAGATCTTCTGGGACAATAGCCATTCCTGATCTCAAGCTGTACTTCAGACAAACAATGGTGATAAAGACCACTTAGTATTGGTACAGAGACAGGTCAATCAATGGAATAGAACCAAAGACCCAGAAGTAAATCCATACACCTGTGGACACTTGATCTTTGACAAAGAAAGAAAATATACAGTAAAGAAAGGAAAAATCTTCAATAAATGGTGCTGGTATAGCTGGCAATCAGTATGTAGAAAAATGAAAATAGATCCCTATTTGTCACCTTGCATGAAGCTCAAGTCTAAGTGGATCAAGGATCTCAGCATAAAACCAAATACATTGAATCTAATAGAGGAGAAAATGGGAAAGAGACTCATTGGCACAGGGGAAAATTTTCTAAACAACACCAATGACTCAGACTCTAAAATCAAGAATTGACAAATGGGACCTTATGAAACTGGAAAGCTTCTGTAAGGCAAAAGACATAGCCAATAGGATAAATCTACAACCTACGGATTGGGAAAAAATATCTTCATTAACCCTCCATCCAATAGAGAGCTAATATAAAACAATATACAAAGAATTCAAGAATTTAATCTCAAAAAACAAAAACAAAACCAAATAACATTATTAAAAAAGCTAAACAGAGAATTTGCAACAAAAGAATCTCGAAGGCCTGAGAAGCAATTAAAGCAATGTTCAAGGTCCTTAATCATCAGAAAAATGTGAATCAAAACAACCTTAAGATTCCACCTTATACCAACAGAATGACTAAGATCAAAACCTCAAGTGACAGCACATGCTGGTGAGGATGTGGAGAAAGCGGAAAAGTCCTCCATTGCTGGTGGGATAGCAAACTGGTCCAATCACTCTAAAAATCAATCTGGGAATTCCTTGGAAAATTGGAAATAGACCTACCTGAAGACTCAGAAATACCACTCTTGGGAATATGGCCAAAAGATTTTCCACCATACCACAAGGACACATGCTCCAGTATGTTCATTGCAACCTTATTTGTAATAGCCAGAAACTGGAGAAAACCCAGATGTCCTTCAACTGAAGAATGGATACAGAAAATGTGGTTCATTTACACAATGGAATACTATTCAGCTACTAAAAATGAGGGCATCATGAATTTTGCTGGCAAATGGATAGAACTATAAAATATTCTGAGTGAGTTAACTCAGACCCAAAAGGACATATGCGATATGTACTCAGTGATAACTGGAGACAAGTTTATCCAAGAAGTACAGAATAACAAAGATAGAATCCACACATCATAAGAAGTGTAACAAGCAGGAAGACCCAAGATAGGATGTTTCAATCCCATTTAGAAGGGGGAAGGAAATAGGCATGGGAGGCGGAGGGAGGGAAGACCTGTGTGGCAGATGGGAGGGATAGGAGAAAAGGGGAACAGGATCAGGTAATGGGGGGCTGGAGATAAGCCCAGAAGGCCAGGAGAGTGAATGGAAATATGCAGCATTTAGGAAGTGGCAGGTGGGGAGACCCTCTACAATGTACCAGAGACCAGGGAGGTAAGAGACTCTCAGGACTCAATGGAGGTGAACTTAGCCAAATTGCTCAACAATGGGGACAGAGTATTCAAGAATCCACCTCTAGTAGATGGACAGGGTCTCAATAACCCACAATCAAAATTTCTGATCCAGAGCTGTTCCTGTCTGAAAGAACTGCAGTGACAAGAATGGAGAAGAGACTGAAGACAGGAGCCTAGCATCACTGTCTTCTGAGTGGCTCTATCAGTAGCTGAGAGAGAGATGCAGATACCTACACTCAACCATTGAACCGAAGTCAGTGATTCCTGTGGTTGAGTTATGTGAAGGACTGAAGAAGCTGAAGGGGAGGGCAACCCCATAGGAAGACCAGCAGTCTCAACTAGCCCAGTCCCCAAGGAGCTCCAGAGACTGAACCAACAACCAGGCAGCCTACAGGGACTGATCCAATGCCCCTGGCACATGTAGAACAGAGGACTGCCTGGTTTGGCCTCAGTGGGAGAAGGTCAGTCTAATTCTAGAGAAACTTAAGACCCCAGGGAAGGGGGAGACCTGGTAGGAAGAGCACACTCTCAGAAGCAAGAGGAGTGGGGAATGGGATGAGGAAAGGGGGGATGGCTGGAATGTAAATAAATAAAATAGTTTTTAAAAATAAAAACAAAACTAAGAACAAAGGGAATCATATTTATGCTTCCAGAACCCAGAGCTCCCAAGAACTAAATCACCAGCCAAAGAGTACGCAGGGGTTACCCATGGCTCGAGATGGATATATAGCAGAGGACTGCCTTATCTGGCATCACTGGGAGGGGAGCCCCTTGGTCCTGTGGAGGCTTGATGACCCAGGATAGGGGAACGCTAGAGCACTGAGTCAGGAGTGGTTGGGTGGGTGGGGGGAGCACCCTCATACAGGCAGGGATGAGGAAGGAGGGGATAGGGGGCTTGTGGAGGGGACACTTGGAAGGGGGATAACATTTGAAATGTAAATAAATAAAATAACCCATAAAAATAAAAAAATATGCAATTAAAATTTTGAACTATCATTTTTCATATTTCTTCTATATTATGTGGATGAGTGTTTTGTCTTATTGTGTGCATGTACACCATCTCTAGTGTTCATGCAGATCAGTAGAGATTGACCCCTTAGAAGTGTAGTAGTAGTAGTTACAGATAATTGTCAGTCATCATGTGAATATGGGAACTGACCCTTAGGACCAAGAGGTCCTATTTTGTTGAGTGTGGATAAGCTATTTCTGTAATACTGTGGTCAATGTATTAACTTAATGTATTACTTTGCTCAAATTCCTTTGATTTTTAAATAAATTTTAAATTCTCTTAGTATTGTCAATATTACTTTAATATGTTATTTAGCTCAGGATATATATGTTCAGTGACATTAGTTTTTCATAACCAGAAGAAAGTTTCTATTGTTGAGCTAAAGTAACTTGGTAACATTTTTTAAAAAAGGATATAAATCAGCAATACTTTTATTGTGTCTTTTATTTATTATGTATTTGTTTACTTATTACTGAAAATAGATTCCTCTTTCATACAAGACATCCAGACCACAGTTTTCCCTCCTCCTCCTAACTCCATCTAATTCCCCTCATCCCTGACTTACAGTTTCAGAGATTTAGTTCATTATCATCTTGATCAGAAGCATGGGAGCCTGCAGGCAGACATGGTACTGGGAGAGAGGCTAAGAGTTCTATATCTGGATCCACAGGGACTAGGAAGGGAAAGGCACGAGTACTGGCTTGGGCTTTTGAAATCCCAAAGGACACCCCTCATTGACATACTTCCTCCAACAATGCCAAACCTCCTATTCCCTCTCAAGTAGTACAACTCTCTAAAGTCAAATATTCAAATATATGAGCTTGGGTGGGGGCTGTTTTTACTCAAACCACAAGGGCTATGCAGAATGGACTCAGATGATGCTACCCAGACACTGGATTGCAGTAGACAGATTCTGATCTGAGGGAATCCCTGATTCCTACCAACCTTCCTGCAACTCTACCGTTTGGAAAACATTGCCTTTGTTACCACAGTCAGAAAGCACATTAAACTCCTCTAATCACAGAAGTATAAAAATTCTGTCTTCCAGGACTATCTGCTATAAAACAATAAAGGATACAGTGAAAATATGTTAATTCTTTTACTTTGAAAACTGGCAAAACATAAGAGACTCATGGAGAATTAATTGTTTCTTTCTCTTTTTCTCCCCTTCCCTTCTCTTTCTTGTTCCCATAGCAGATGTTGTAGGTCTAGGTTTTATGCTGAATCAAATTGTGATTTCTCAGTAAACATCATTTAAATGAGCCAATCTGTTACTGTGAAAAACAGTATGGTAGAATCGCAGATATCAAGTCTCCAAAGGCCTCTGGGAAGATTTCTTGTCTAATGGATATAACTGTATCGCATCTACCTAGGAAACATTATAAAAAATAAATAAAGGAAGACCTGATACTGTGGTTAATTTTATAAGGTAACAATGAATGACAACTTCTATTCTTTCTGAAAGCCCTGTGAAAGTCTCTGTATCTTGATAAAAATGATATTTAACAAGAAAATTTATACTTATGAAAATCAGTATGTATCAGTTTAGTTGAGTTTCTTTAACTTAAATACTGAGAAAGTACTTGCTCTCAACTGCTGCATGGACATTCTGTTTTGCATGGGTATTTCTGTCTGAACAGCCAACTTTCTTTCACTCCACATAGTTCCACATAGGAGAATTTCTTGCCTGGCGCCATTTGGTAACATTGATCAACCTTCACAAGTAAATTCAAATTTAGAATATTAATCTATGATTTTTTATTGGATATTTTATTTACATTTCAGATGTTCTCCCATTATCCCATTTCCCTCCTCCCTCCCAAGAACCCCCTATCCCATCCCCCATCTCCTGCTTCTATGAGGGTGTGCCCCCACCTACCACCCCACACCTCGCCTCCCCACCCTCGAATTCCCCACACACGGAATCCAGCCTTCATGGGACCAAGGATCTCTTCTTCCACCTATACCTGACAGGACCATCCTCCCTTGCATATTTGGCTGGAGCCTTGGGTCCCTCGCTAAGCGCTCCCAGGCTGATGGTTTAGACTCTGGGGGCTCTGGTTGGTCGGTATTGTTGCTCTCCTCATGGGGTCTCGAATCCTTTCAACTCTCTTCAGTCTTCACTCTAACTCCTCCATTGGTAACTCCATGATCAATTTAATGGTTAGCTGTGAGCATCTGCCTTTGAATATGTCAGACTCTTGCAGACCTCTAAGGAGACAGCTATGTCAGGCTCCTGTCAGCATGCACCTCCTGACATCCACATTATATCTACATCCTCCTGACATCTACCTTTGGTGACTGCACATGGAATGGATATGTTTTTGACAAAGATTATATCCTGTCTGAGCCTTATCAAGTTACCATGCCATGTTCCTTACTTCACAAAACTTCCTTTCTTTGCCCAAAATTGTTCCATAACAAGGTTTCTAACTCGTTCCTTGCTCAAAAGCATTTTCGCTTCTTGTAATATATTGATTATTACCTGAACACTAATAAGACACATAACAATTCATTTGTAAGCATTTATTTGATGTCATGGTAGGTTATCAGGAATTGTTCTTAACTAGTCCTAAACCATACACTACTTTTATGAACTTCCTGCATTTTCTCATTTGTAGATGAGGAAACCTACCCTATAAAACATACAACATAAACCATGAATTCACAGTGTGAAAAATCCAGGTCAAGACTGTTTATTCCAATGCATTTGCCTTCTATTATATCATCATCTTGCACTTCCAACAATCAAATGCAGTTAGAAAATATCAACCACAACACAATTTTTAGTACAGTTTGGGAATTTATTCTTCTGAATGACATATTTATGACTATGTCAAAAGGTTTCCCTGAACAACTCTCAAATAAATTGTGAATGTCATGTGAGAATCTGAAGAGTTTTCTTCATAGCAGGCCTGTGTGTGCATGCATGATTATGTGTATTATATATAAAAGCTCAAACAGACACAACATTTGCATGTAGTACATTGAGTATGCATGCATGCAGTCTGGTATTATGTGTCTATATAATATTTATGCCTAGTTGAGAATATAAAATTATATCTATTTGTACTCAATGAAGCTAGCTGACAAGATAAGTGAACAGTAATCAAATATGTCATTCAAATAAAGAGACAAACAAAGATTTCCATTCGTTTCTGGTAGTCTTCTGTCAGTTTGAAAACAGAGGCATAGAAACAGTTTTGGTTTGGGAATATAAAATAAATCTATAAAATATTTAGAGAAAATTCTATAATGTTATTCCAAAGGGAGTTAGGCACTAAGAGTCAAGATTTTTCTTTACCTAGAGGTAGTATCATTCCATTATCTAAGAAAATTTCTGAAAATGTCCCATTATAATTTTCATTATGCATGTGTGTGTATCTGCAAGTTCACAACTGAATTTTTGTTAAATGTTTATTTAAATTGTGTATGTGCTTAAGAATTATTAAAGTAACGTAAATATGTTTCTCCTCTATTGTCACAATAAAACATCTCAGACCATGAGGTGTTTTGATTGTCAAGATTTATTTTCTCTTATTTGTATGGTATCCATCTATTTTTGCCTTAGAAAGTAATTTGTAACAATAGATATGGACAGAGAGTGAATAACATCACGAGGATAGTGATCCATATGTAGAATCTACAACCCGACAGATGTTGAAGTCGTGTAAGATTTCCTCTAAGGCTTTGAGTTTGAAATCAGAAATAAGAACATCACCTTGTCAGGAGCTCACCAAATTGTTTCTAAGAAGTATAATGTTACTAAGAGTATGAATAATATGATGTACAGTGATTATTAAAGCACAAACCTGAAGAAAGAGGATGTCAAACTATGTTTCATAATAGAATGAAGTTAAATACACTATTATGCCTCTTTTCCTTTACAACATCTGAATCGCTCACTAGTTTTTCAAATAACACATGTACTGTGTGTTGTTTAAAAAAAAGAAAACCGGCAGTGGCAGAGGGTTCCAGGAGGAGAAGTTTATTTAGGGCAGAGGGGAGACCAGAGAGAGGTGGAGGTGGTGGCCGGCCATGACCACGCGGAGAGGGGAGGGGAAGGGGAAAGGGTCAGATACGATCTGTAGGCTCGGGGTCACAGGACCAAGAGAGCAAGAGGGCAGGAGAGAGAGGAGGGGCCAGACAGCCCCTCTTATAATAGTGGGCAGGGCTACCTGGCTGTTCCCAGGTAGCTTTGGGGAGGAGCATACCTAGCTGTTGCCAGGTAACTGTGGAGGTGGAGTTTAACAGAATGCTAACACTGTGTGATAGTTATAAATGCCGTTTTCACTTAGAATTATTCCATAAATATGCTGAACACACTCATTTATTCTTCCTAATATTACATATATTGAACTCACTGATTTGAGATTTATACTTACTCTTTTCAAAGCAAAAGTCAATCCATCATTTACCCTATTGATTTTTATATCACCTGTAATTATTCAACTATATTGATTGTATATCACCTGTAAGATTTTTAGCATAAAAGATATGTGAGGAAGAAATAGTATATAGAGAGTGGGAGAAAAAGAAAGAAGGTTCTATAAATTAAAATAGAAGTTAAAAATTGTCTTTAAAGTAACAGAAAATGGCATATCAAATGGTTTGAAATACTGAAGATTAATCCATATGGACTTTACTAAATATGTTACAGGGCAAAATTCTTAGGGTTATGTTAATATCTTTTATACTCAAAACAGCTTTCCTAAAACTACTTCATGCTTCAGATGTGGTTGCACGAAACATAACATTCATTGTATATTATATAGAATAAAAGTTGTTTTGTTCTTTTGGACTTTTCTATTTCATCTTTCTGTTAATAACAAACAGGTCCCCAAGGTGCTCATGAAATTTCTAATCCTTGTGCTAAAATATCTGATTTCTATTTAGTTTGACTGTATATTGCCTTGCAGATGGATGCTACTTACAGTCTATTATGGCAGGTTATTTTGACTGCAATTGTGTTGTATGTTTGTACTTGTTTTACGTCTCTCCAGGTGTCTTTTTTAGCAAGCAAAAAACCTGTATTTTTTTAGTCCAAGAATTCCTGTGAGATACAATTAGAGAGTCATAAATGCTTATAATATTTTGTTATGATTAAAAAATACTTCAGTGTTAAATTTATTCAGTAAAATTATGAAGTAGTAATATACTAAAATTGTCTTGTATTTTTTTTTTTAGCCTCTTACTTACTACATAGTCTGGATCACTCTATTAATAAAACTTCTAAAGTTGACTGTTGGGGGCCCTGGACTACCACCCCAGCTAACGAAAATTGTAAATCGCCTTTATGAGAAACTGCTAAGAAAAATCTCCTGTTCTGTCAGGAGCCTAGCTCAGGAGACTGCCTGCTGTTTTGGGAGGCCTAGTCAGGGAGGTTTTCCAGTCTCAGGTCTCAGGAATTTAAGGAATGTCTGGCTTTGCATGGAGGCTGGTTGCGACAATGGGATGGCCCTGGACAGGAACCCCGCCCCTTTCCTTGTTTCCTCTCCTCCCTTACCTGGGAGTATATCTGTAATCTGCTCCCCCATAAAAGAGAGACCGTGACTTACTGCTACATGATCTCCGTTTTCTCTCCCGCCCATGTTTATTTTGCAGGTGAAGGTCCACCTCGACACCCCACGAATAACTAGACCCATGGGTCGGGTCAGTTGACACAGGGAATAGATCATTCTGTATTTTCAAAATGGTTGGTTTTTAGAGAGAAAGGATTGTCAAAATAGAATTCCCATTAAATTCAGATCACAGAAGTTTTATTAAAGATTTTCACAATCTCTAAAATTACAATTAAAAAACTAAAACCAAAATAACCTGTTCTTCACTAATGGTCTCAGTTTACAAATTAACATTACAACTCACAACCTACTCACATATGTGGCAGGGAAAATGAAGGAAATATTTTATTTCTTCTCCTCACCCAAGAGTTTCTATATAAAATCATGACTTCGGATTATTCTTTATTTTAATCTTTGTGCCTCTTTCCATCTTTGGTGCTGCAGGTTGATTTTATGCTTCCATTTTCTATTGATGGAGAACCATTTCCCAAGTTAATCTTTAAGTTACCATGAAAACTTTTGATCCATGGATAAGTTAGAATAGGAAGTTAAAAGAAAGAAGTAGAGTAAAGGGGAAGGAAGGAGGTAAAGAAGGAGAAAGAGAGAGTGAAGAAAAGGTGGAAGGAAGTAAGGAATGATGGAAGGAAGAAATGATAGGAGGAATTATGAGATTTGCTTATATTAAACTCTTCCAGTTAAAACCTAAGCCCAAGTTTTTTTTCACCTTCTTACACTCATCCTCACCCCCAACCCTTTGCCACAGAGACAACCTGTTGTTTTTTTCCACATTTCTTCTTCTCTGTTGGGTATTCTTGCATGTCTTTCACTTGTCAGCTTCATGATGGTTTTCAGTAAATTTTGACATTTTCATATTTATTTAAGTTAAAGGAAAATAATATTTTAATTATTTAACTTTTCAAATAAGCCAAGTAGTGATTTTCAACTTGGAAAAATGAAGCAATTAAAAAAAATTCTTTTTAGTCTTATTAGTTTGAAGAGATTTGTAGCTCCTTGATTTAGAACTTAAAATTGCATGAGTGTGTGTGTGTGTTCTAAGGTTGTTTGTTGAGGAACTCTTCTTGGAGCTATTAAACAATAATGAAAGGAACAAATGTGTACATATCCTGCTCAAGAAGATATATTTTCTCAGACACAGCCAGCTACACTATCCCTGATAAAGAAGTACGTCATCCATATTCTCAAAGCTGATATATGCTTTCAGCAAAGGATATGAATAGAACATTAACTCAAAAACCAGTATCCTTCCTATGGAAAAATGACAAATGGACTGAGAAAGGAATCAGGAATGAGTACATTTCACAATAGCCTCAAATTGTACTATATATCTTAAGGTAACTTTAAGTCAGCAAGTAAAAGACTTGTATGATAAAAAACAAGATATTGAAGAAAGAAATGAAGACATCAAAAGATTGAAAGATCTCCCATATTCATGAGCCTGTAGAATTAATATAGTCAAAATGGCCATCCTACCAAAAGCAATCTCCAGATTCAATGCAATCCCCATCAAAATTTGAAACAATTTTTCACAGATCTTGAAGAAACAATTTTCAGCCTCTTGTAGAAAAAAAGAAAAAGGAACAAAGAAACAAACCTAAACCCAGGATAGCTGAAACAATTCTGAATAATAAAAGAAGTCCGAGAAGCATCACCATCCCCAATTTAAAATTGTACTTCATAGCTTTAGGAATAAAACCAGCAATGTATTGAAACAAAACACACACATATTGGTCAATGAAATAGAATTAAGGGCCCAGCCATAAATCCACACATGTATGGACACCTGAGTTTTGATAAATAAACTAGAAATTCACCCTTATGAAGATAGCACCCTTAAGAAATGGTGTTGGTCACACTGAATGGCTGAATGTGGAGAAATTTAAATAGATCCATACTTAATCACTTTTCACAAATCTCAACTCCAAATGTATCAAATACCTCAACCTAAAACCATATACACTGGAGCTGAAGTGGGGAATAGCCTTGCCCTCTTTGGCACAGGTAAACTTTTTGAAGAGAACATGGTAGACCTGCACCAATATTGACAATTTATCACTGTGACCTCATGAAAACCTCTGCATGGTAGAAGACACCATCATTTGGCCAAGAACAGCAGCCTACAGAATGCGAAAAGTTTTTTACTAACAACATACCCAGGAGAGGTTTAATATTCAAAATATATAAATAACTTTAAAAACATTTAAAAACAAACAACCAATTAAAAATGGAGTACAGATCTAAACCAAACATTCTCTAAAGAGGAAATTCAATTGGCTCTAAAATAATTAAACAGTCTCCAACATCCCAAGTCATCAGGGAAATGAAAATCAAAACTATTTTGAAGTTTTATCTTATAGTCAGAGGAATGGCTAAGACAATAAAACAGATGATGGGTCAGGATGTGGAGTAAATGAGTAGTGTGGTAGTTTCTCAGGAATATAGGACTTGATCTATTTCATGATCCTTGGTCATATAGCTAAAAGAAGATTTATCCTACCAAACAGAGTGTTGCCCAACCATTTTCATTGCTTTTCTCTTCTATTTTCACATTATTATTCTATATTGTTGATTTTGGATGTCCAAAACAATATCCACTGTAAAGCATCATGTCACCATATGCCTTTAACATCATCATCATACATCTTGCATTGAGCAATTGACTCTCTCTTGTCCTGTTTTGCATACATGATATTGATGTTCATTGATGTTGACAAAACATCCTGTTGACAATGTATGACTGTATTTACATACTGATTTTTAAAGCTGATCACAGAGTTTATAGGAATTGTACAGTTGAAACACCAGCTATTAAAATAATTTGAGCCTAAATAACTCATTTGTAAGGAAATGTATTAATTCATAAGCATAATCTACAAATGGTTGCTATTATAAAAATTGTTATAATTAAATCTAGTCTTACTATAAACAGTATAGTATATGGTAATATATTTAATACATGTGCCTTAAATAAAACAGTTAGATCAACACAATTTGTTGATTTTATTTTTTATAACAAAATATATATTTGAGATCATTTGAAAATAAAATTGGCAAGGTCTACTCTCATTGCAAAGGTTTCTTGTAATTTTCATGTTAGATTTATTTTATTTGATATTTTATTTATTTACATTTCAGATGTCATTCCCTTCCGCATTTCCCCTCCCTACAACCTCCTATCCCATCCCCCTCACCCTTTATACTTTTATACCATTTGAATTACATGAAAGTATTTAGACCACTTCTCAGTTGAGGGATTAGCAATACAAAAGGTGCAAATAGTCAAGGAAAAAGTAAGATAATAAACACAAGTAGTCAAAGAACAAGCAAGGCAATAAACAAAATTCCATGATTACTGTTTCTAAGGGTTATCAGGATGAGCAAAATATCTGAGTCAACTTCCCTGTCCTAGCCCAAAGTCATTTTCATGTCTGAAGCCTACTTCCTTGTTCTAGGCAGGGATTTAAATTCCTGCCTGAAATTACTTCTTTGTTCTATCCTAATATCTAGATTCCTGCCTGAAATTCTTTGTTTTGGCCTAAGATTTAGATTCCAGTCTGAAATTACTTCTTTGTTCTAGCCTAATCTCTGATTCCTTCCTGAAGCCTACTTCCTAGTCCTTGGCCAATGTCATATTTCTGCCATGCAGCCCATTACCTTGTCCTTGGCCCATGTCAGATGCTTGCCAGGCAGTCCTAAAGTTCCTCTGCCTCTCTTCCTTTTTTCTTCATTAACAAAACTGAGCCTGTCTTTGGTCGTTCTGACAAGAATGCCTTCCTTACCCATTATGGAGCATGCATTATCCAAAGTAATGCACGTCTGTCTTAGGTTGGTAAGGCTCTGTGCAGATCTTACCCATTGTTGGCTTGCCAGCCTCTTAACTTAATAACTCTGTCTGGGGGTCCATTTTCTGTTTCAAGTCATGTACTTTGGCTGCTAACATGTTGATATTGTTAAAGACAAGCTTTAACATGATGGACAGGAATAAAAATATTCCCAGGACAAAAGGGGCTAGCATAATCAAGTTGTATATGCCATTCTTGAATCTTGACCAAAATAGAAATACTGATGTTGACCATGGACTGATTGTATCATCGAAAGATCTAGAGTCTATATTTTAAATGTCTCTGTGACCCTTTTGTAAGTAACCTGTTCTGAGATTCCTTTTTTTAAGGAGGGGGTGTATTTCATTTATTTACATTTCAAATGTTATCAATCCTCCTGGTTTTCCCCATGAAACTATCCCACGCCATCCCCTTTCCCCCTGCCTCCACAATGGTGCTCCCTCGTCCAACCACTGACCCACTCGTGCTTCACTGTCCTAACATTTCCCTACACTGGGGCATCAAGCCTTCACAGGACCAAGAGACTCTCCTCCCATTGATGCCAGACAATGCCATCCTCTGCAACATAGGCAGCTGGAGCAATGGGTCCCTCCATGGATACTCTTTGGTTGTTGGTTTAGTCCCTGGGAGATCTGGGAGGTCTGGTTGATTGATACTGTTGTACCTCCCATGGGGTTTCAAGCTCCTTCAGTCCTTCTCTGAAATTCTTTACTACTGTAAAACAATATCTCAACCTCAGGTAATCATGGATTGATTTTCACAGACTTTAGGATACAGACAACCCTCTGCCCTGCCATTCTTTACACATCAATGGCAATAGTAACACTTTGTAGGTTCTATATAAGGAAACTTCCAGCCATATGTAACCAGGAACTTGGCAGTAAAAACAATTTGTCAATCTTATTCAGATTTCACCAGCCTAAAATGCAAATATTTTGCATATGATTAATTTTGCCAGCTAAATATTGGGAAAAAACCCTTAGATGTCCCTCGTAGTCAAATGGATAAAGACAATGTGATATATTTGCAAAAGAAAAATATTACTCAGCTGTTAAAAAATCTGAATCATGAAATTCACAGATAAATGAAAAAAGATCATTCTGTATGAGTAGCCCAGACCAAGAAGGAGAAATATTGTATATATCCTACTTATATATGATTATTGTTTGCTAAGTTGTATTGATAAACAAGCTACAGTCAATAGAGTCATATATCCTAGTATAAGTAAGGGACTAGAGGGGAAAGATAGTTTTCCCTAAAATAAAAATAGAATATATATTTATGGAGTGAGGAGGGAAGAGGGAGGACTGAAATGGTAGGATCCATTAGGAAAAGGGATGCAAAAGGTTCAGAGAAAAGGAACTAGTAGGGATGGTTTGATTAAAGACCATTTGAGTGGTTATATGAAAACCTAATAGAGTAGAAAGTTTCAAGGTATATACATTATGAGGATGATATAAATGAAATTGTCAAATAATGGGTAACAGAAGACTAACTGTCCCTCCCTTTCCACTAAATGTATTTCTCTAGTACTGAGAATATGAATGTGTTACATCTAATAGATTAGTAGAACAAAGAGATTCCATTGGTTCCCCTAGACATCCAGGATGAAGTCAAGTCTATAGGTTTCTGTTCACCAATTGATGCCATGGACCCATTGTTCAAGAGAACATGTAAACATATCTTTGAACACTGAAAAGTTGAACTGGTCCCTACATAGAGCTTGCATCCTTAAGGCTAGTGTTCTTGGTACTGCAAGGCACCCTGCAGGCTACTGAAGGAAATAAATAGCAACACCTCAAGTAAAAAACTTTGGTCTACAATGGTGTCCTGACTCTAGATATGCTAGGACAGTGGTGTCACAGAGCAAGTGGGGATAAGCAACCAATAATTGATTTGATATAAGGATAACTCATGAAAATGGGATCCATACATCACCCTGTGTATTTGACCAAGAATCGGAGACTAAATAGCTCTCTGTCACTGTAACCATAACCAAACACTACTCATCAAAACAAAATAACAGCAACAAAAATAAGAAAACAGTAATAACATGACTCCTAATGGCATTTGCTATCCTCAGAGATCATTGGTTTATTCAGTCACATCAGAAAAGCTTCTTCCTCCAACAGAGGGGAACAAGTAGAGACCCATAGCCAGTAAATATGCAATAGTGGAGACTTTGGAATACACAGTACCAAATTTGATGTCTCATTTAGTCATTCTCCAAGGCTCAGTGAACCCTGCTGAAGAGAAGGCACAGGCATGTAAGAGCCAGTGGGAATGGAGAACACCAAGGGAACAAGACCCTATAAAGCAATGGGATTGACACACATATGAATTCACATACACTGATGCAATATACCCAGAGCCTATGCATCCACATAAGATGAGACCCTAGAGATGAAAGGTGACATGGGCACATGTACCTGCCCTAACTCGAAGAAAACTCAGTCAATAACATTGCAAATGAAAATTAGTGTTCTCCATGGAGTCTCAGTGGGAAACAAACTAATATTAAGTCTTGGTTACTTATTTTTTTTTTTCTTTTCACCCAATGGATCCTTCAAGTATTTATTTATTTAATTTTTTATTTTATTTTTTTTTTTTTTGGTTTTCGAACAGGGTTTCTCGTGTAGCCCTGGCTGTCCTGGAACTTACTCTGTAGACAGGCTGGCCTCGAACTCAGAAATCCGCCTGCCTCTGCCTCCCAAGTGCTGGATTAAAGGCGTGCGTCACCACGCCCGGCTCCCTTTAAGTATTTATAATGGCTTCCAATGTTGTGTTTTTATGGGATTTGTTAGCATGTGGCTATATCTGTTTCTTGCGCATTTTTCATGAGCTCTTTTCCTTCTGTGTGTTTATTTGTTTTGCCCTATTCTGGTGTGTTAGTTTTTGTTTTTGTCTTATTATATTTTATTTTAGTTTTATCCTTTAGAAGACTGTTATTTTTCTAATAGAAGTGGAAGGGCATGGATGTTGATGGGGGGAAGCTGGGAGAAGGACTTAATTAGGATATATAATGTGAGGAAAAGAATCTATTTTCATTAAAAGGGGAAAAGGGCAAAAGAATAGATTACAGACTTTTATTATATCATGCTACTACCTGAAAGCAGTCCTCTCACTTGCACATACTCTCAATTCTCTCTTACCCTACCATCAGGTCAATAATTCTCTCACAAGCTACTACTTATGTTGAATCCTCAGCACAATAAATGAATATAAGATCTTAAATCACTCTCGGTCCTTAACAGGGAAATCTAAGTCATATTTTAAAAAAGATTTTAAAGACTCCTACAGATTGAAGATAAAAATCTTTTACATACCATCAAAACCAAAAAGGCAAAAAGTCACTTAATGGGTCTTTCAGGAATAGCGGAACCATGTCTTTCACATTGCAGAGATTATTTTAAACCCTAGAATTTCATAATCCACCTGTCTATTAGATGAATAGAGATCTTTCCTAGAAGGGAATGATTTTGAAAGTGGTAAAGACTGTATCCCAGGAGCTAGGAGCAGACAGCAGCAAAGAGATGAAGAGAAGTTCCAAGAAAGTAAGTAGCCGAATGAGAGAGTGAAGAGCGCACTGAAAAAGGACAACCTTGTGTGCCTACAGAAGCCTCAGGGTAGGGTCTTGGTGCTGAATTTCCTGGAATTAGCACCTGTAATCAGCTTGATGTGAGAGAGCAGATGAAAACAACAGCAGTAATTTCCATCAGATATTTTATGGACAAACAATGCTGCAATCTTCTCTCCAAGCTTTGTGAAGAAAATCTTATTCCTGTAATTGGATATAGTACACTTGTGGACATGTGTTGAAAGTAAGCTTTTCAATGGGTACTATCCTATAGTACCAATCATTCAGAGAATCTGTTTTGATTCCCAGCAACCACACTTAGTGGTTCTAACTTCAGCTCCAGGGAACCAAAATTCTCTCTTGCCTCCATAGGCAACTGTATTTATAACACATTAACCCCCACACCAGGCATACTTACAGATATATACATAACTTAAAAGATAAAAATAAATATTTTTAAATTAATCTTTATACCTGTAGACTTTTAAATCTATCTCTTAGTTATGAATGTCACAACTGATTTATTGGCATATATTCAGGCAACAGAATTCTGATTCTAGTGTCTGGTACTTTCTCTTAAAATCCAAAAGCAAAATAATACACCTAACCGTATTCACTTAACCTATGTTTGTGAAACAAATAATACCTGTTTTTGAATTGTTTTCTCATTTCCCAAATTACAAAGAACATGCTTGGTTGAACATTGTTCTTTCTCATAGACAATAGAAAGTCTTGAAAAACCTCTCATTGATATGAAAAGACTACGATAGTGAGTTACAAAAGCTCCAACTCTTAATTCTGTTCTCCATTATAATAACTGAGTGAAAATAGACAACTGTTCATTCTTCTGAGCTCCTTTTTCAATTTTGTAAGTCTTTAAGTAGATTTATTGTGCAAACAACTCCTTCATGCTGTAGTGATTGGTTATTGGAGATATTAAAAGGCAGCATATACAATATGCTGTGACCTGCACCATATAAAATAACACATTTTAAAATATGGCACACTTAATAAAGAGAGAAGAGATGATTAAAGAGACATTGGAAACTAATTGTTTTGTCTTAAAAAGTTATGGTTGTTTAGAAATGGGT
The DNA here is from genome assembly GCA_021653895.1 of Mastomys natalensis. Taxonomy (NCBI): domain Eukaryota; kingdom Metazoa; phylum Chordata; class Mammalia; order Rodentia; family Muridae; genus Mastomys; species Mastomys natalensis. The sequence continues at coordinate 311,833 of JAJTUV010000980.1, read as the reverse complement.
TTTGAGAGACTGTAAAACTAAATAGCTCAGATTTTCCTTGAAGGGCTTTGAATCAGGTTGTAGAGCCAAGGTTCTAGCCCTTGTTCTAGTGACTTCAGTTAACCTATGACTATTAATGAGCTTCCCACACAAAAGCTTTATTCAAGCCCCATTGCTTGCTGGAATCTCAATAGAGGCTGAAGCAAGTGCAATTCATCTGCTCTTGGAAGGTGTTGTTCGGAAGAGCCTAACTAATATTAGCACTATATTTGCATAATATGTTTTAGTTTAAGGAACACTTATGCAGTAATTGTAAGAAGAATAAATTGTCACTCATCAGGAAATCTATAAATAGTCCCAGTGATTCCTCCAAGTACTCAGAGAAGAATTGATGTTTGAGACATGAAATCTAAAATAGAAGTTTTAAACTCATGTCAGGGCAACTAGAATCAAATTTAGAAAGCATTATTATGACTATATTAACAAGGAGGAAGTAATGCTTTTTATGTCTCTCCACTTCTGGCTTTTGATCATGAACCTGAAAAGGTAGATGAGATATTATATGGAAAAAATGTATTGGAAAAGCATTACTAGCTCTTAAAAGTTGCTACTCTGTGTCTAGATGATTACATTATTGTATTTTAAATGTAGCTCTTGCTAAATATATATGTGTACCTGTTACTTAATGCTGTCATATTCTCTATTAAATTTGAGAAAGAAATAATTTGAAAAGGAGAAAACAAAATGGATGAAACAATTTTTTTTACATTCATTACATTTCATAGTTCCAGCTAGATGTGTGTAGAGCCTGAGACAGAAACTCAGGAGTCACGAACATTAGTGTAATCTTCAAAGAAAAGAAATGCTGTTGGGGCTGAGGAGGAGACTCAGAAGATAGTGTAAAAAAAAAAAAAAATTACTGTAGAAAGGTGGATATGAAAGAAAGTATCAGGATCCCAGCATCATAGGGAGAAAGACAAGAAGATCCTGAGAACTTATTGGCTAGAACCACCCAGGAAATGTTGTAGTTTAGGTTTAATGTGATACCCTGCCTCAAAGTAATAGGGCAGGCAACACTAAAGTAGCAGATGTGGCATTTTCCTCGGGCTATCTTATGCCATGTGCCACTACACATTCATATTCATACAACACACACACTCACATGAATTAAAGAAAAGGAGTTCCTTGGCCATATGTTAATGCTCCTGTTTCATATTCCAGATAATAAATTCCTGATGGATCCTTCACCATCCTTGTATCCTGACACCCCCTGAAGTCCTCCAACTGTAATGATTCAATATAAATTCTTTAAATGACTTTGAGAATAGACTTTTAGGAAACTAATTATGGTGAACTATGAGGCATATAGTTTTCATTTTAGCAGATAAATAGTCACTCCTACATTATCTGATTCATACCCAATGTGTTTTGTAAATTTTAGTGTTTATATTCATGTTATTTGTCATTCAATCAAAACTCTCTGAAATTTCTCAAAATGAGTACTTTTATTTGAGGCTTATGTTTTCTTAATTTATTTTTTATTTTATTGGTTATTTTATTTGTTTACATTTCAACGATTATCCCTCTTCCTAGGTAAACCCATCCTCCCCAATGACTCCAGCTTTTACCCACCCTCCTCCCCTGCCTGGGCACTCTAGCATTCTCCTATGCTGGGTAATCAAGCATCCACAAGACCAAGGGCCTGCCCTCCCATCGATGCCAGATAAGGACATCCTCTGCTACATATGCAGCTGGAGGCATGAGTCCCTCCATGTGTATTTTTTGGTTGGTGGTTTAGTCCCTGGGAGCTCTGGGGGGTCTGGTTGGTTGATATTATTGTTATGTGGTTGCAAACCCCTTCAACTCCTTAAGTCCTTCTCTAATTCTTCCATTGGGGTTCCCATGCTCAGTGCAACGGTTGGCTGCGTGCATTCGTATCTGTATTGTTCAGGTTCTGGCACAGACTGTCAGTATTATTGACTATTTCTTTAATGTGGTACCAGGTATAGAATATTATCCAGTAGAATTTATAATGTTCATGAGTAATTATTCTGCATTTCATAGTAATTTATTTTGGACCCCTTAAAACTTTTTATTTCTTCTATTAGACAGACTCTTCCAGCAGTATAATGAAATCAGATCTGCATGCACTACTGGTGCATTTATTGATGAAGAGCAAGGCAAAGTTTGAAAGCATGTGCCCAACCTGAAAACCTGCACAACTTCAAAAACTTTTCCAACCAGTCCATCAATATCTTGACTTAATTAGAACCTGGGCCTTTTATGGAGCTGCTTTCCAGTCCATGCTAGTGAACATCATATTTAGAGGTATAGATTATTGACACACATTTATTTTAAGGAACAAATAAATAAATAAGCCTCATTTTTCCCCTTGTTGGGCTGTTTTTTCCTTCTTTATGCTTCTTCCTTCCTTCCTTCTTCCCCTTCCTTCCTTTCTTCCTTCCCTCCCTTCCAACCTCCCTTCCAACCACCCTCCTGGCTCCTTCCTCCTTCCTTCCTTCCTTCTTTCCTTCCTTCCTTCCTTCCTTCCTTCCTTTCTTCCTTTCTTCCTTTTTTTCCTGCCTGCCTGCCTGTCTGCTTGCCTGTTTATCTGCTTCCCTTCTGAGAAACGTACAATGAACCACTATTCTAATATACTTCTTTTACTAAAAATCTAGAAGTTTTAGCATCATAACGACTCATGGTATTATTGCCAGTTCTGTGGGTAATCTTAAACTCTCTTTTCACAATCCACACAGCCTCTTTTACTCCTTATTCTTTCAGAGTTTCCTCTTAAATAATCTTTTCTCCCACCCTGTCCTTCCTCTCATATCCAGAAACACATTAGAGATCTTGTAATTGTAAGGGCTACACAAGTTTAAACAGAATCACCATATATTATCACTCTCTTGAGGATTTAATTTTAATTATCAAGTAGTTAACTTAAAATAATAATATTATATTACAGTGCTGATATGTATAGTTTTCATATGTATAGCGTATTTATGGGTATTCTTGTCTTCAAGTAGCTGTAGAGCAGTTTTTAGTGTGTCCTCCTACTTTGATTTAAGTAATTCTATATTACTTTAAACCTTTCAGATGGCCCATATATTTTCTTCAAACAAACTTATTTTGTAACAGGTTTCATGCTATTTCTTTTACTTAAACATACTTGCTGTTCACTTTGTTGTAAGGACTGTACAATTTCAAATACAGTACTCAAACATGATATGATGTCCTCCCAGCTATCTGACTAGGCAATCACAAACATTTATTTTTAAAATTGAAGATTGGCTGCCTCAGTGGAAAATTTTAGACCACTCCTAGATTATTTAAAATGGCACCTGCTTTTAACAGTAAAAGCAATGTCTTTCAACATGCACTATAATTTGCTTCACTCTTCTAGGTTCTCTGATCTATCAACTCTTCTTTTGCAGAATGTCTTTCTCCATTCCAAAGAAGTCTCTAATTGTATCAGCTGAATCTGCAGCACTACTACCCACTACTGTCTCTCGCTTCTAATGTTAAAATTCAAGCAAAATTTATACTAAGAACAAAGTGTAGCTATACATGGAGTTTATAGATTTTCTACTTTTCTTTTTTATTTTAATTTGATATTTTATTTATTTACATTGCAGATGTTATCCTCTTTCCACATCCCCATCCTCTATTAATCTCCTATCCCATCCCTCTTCCTCCTTTTTTGCTTTTATACTGTTTAAATTACATGCAAGTATTAAGGTCAATTCTAGACTGAGGAACTAGGAATACAATAGATGCAAATAGTCAAGGAACAAGCAAGACAATAAACCCAGATAGTCAAAGAACATGCACAACAATAAAGAGAGTCCCGTGGTCACTCTTGTAATCACTATTTCTAAGGTCTTATCAGGATGACCAATATATTTGAGCCTACTTCTCTGTGCTAGTCCAATACTTCTTGGTTCTAGCATCAGATTTAGATTCCTGCCTGTAATTACGTCTTTGTTCTAGCCTAAGATTGAGATTCCTGTCTGAAATTTCTTCTTTTTTCTAGCCTAGGATTTAGATTTCTGCCTGAAATTACTTCTTTGTTCTAGCCTAAGATTTATATTCCTGCCTGCAGTCCATTTCCTTGTCCTTGGCCTATGTCAGATTCCTTCCGAGCAGCCCATTTCCTTGTCCTTGGCCAATGTCAAATAGCCCCAAAAGCTCTCCACATCCCCCTCTTTTTATTGCATAAACCAGACTGAGTCTGTCTTAGGTCGTTCTGACAAGAATGCCTTCCTTACCCATTGTGGAGTATGCATTATCAAAAGCAATGCACTTATGTCCTAGGTTGGCAAGGCTCTGTGCAGAATCTTACCCATTGTTGGCTTGCCAGCCTCTTAATTTAATAACTCTGTCTAGGAGTCCATTTTCTGTTTCAAGTCATGTACCTTGGCTGCCAACTATTGATATAGTTAGAGAAAAGCTTTAACATGATGGGCAGGAATAAAAGTACTCCCAGGACAAAAAGGGCTATCCTGACCAAGCTATGTATGCCATTTCTGAGGTTTGACCAAAATGGAAATACTGACCTAAGGCCATGGATAATTTTATTGGCAGTATCTGCAGCATTAAAGCTCAACAGAGCAGCATTCTTTAAATTCATAATCTCACTATGCAAAGTTAAAACACCCAGAGAAGTGTTAGAATTATGCCAAATATGATACAGGTGTCTTTAAACATTTTTCTAATTATAATGACAATTATTGTAAATTTTAGAAGTAATACTACTCCAATGGTATTTGTCATGACACTTGAGATGGCTCCTAACTCTTGAACCCTGAACTTCCTTCAGATAATTTGAATGGGATATAGAGCATCAGTCCATTGTTACAGACACCTACATAAATCCTTTGTATACTTGATACATTAGTAACATTTTTTTGCTAGATGGTTAACAACAATAGCTGTCTTAACTCCTAGTGTCAAAGCTATTACAGAAGCAGTGATGCTAGCAATTAAAGAAATTAAAGCTGTTACATCAGCAATAATCAAGCCCGCTACCTCTTGCTTCTATGTAAAGTGTAACTCAATTCTTCCAGCACTTTCAAGCTTTTTTCAGAGAATCAACATTTTCTAATACTCAGGGCAGTAAGACAAAAGCTGGTTGATAGACCCCCGTAATAGACATGCCAAGTTTCAACACACTAACACAATTAGATATTATATAGTCAATGAAACTTGCAATAAATTCTGTAGAAGAGAAAAAACCAATTTTAGCTTGACAATTAAAAGAGCCTTAAAACATGCACTAACCTTTGTTTGAAATCCAGATCTTGTTCCAACTTTATCTCTTGCTATCATAACATCATAGAGAACTGCAGCTAACTTCCAAATATGTCTCTTAAAATGTTCAGATCCAGCCTTCCAAATGAAGACTGTTATTTTAAATATTGGATTGCCTTCTAGACAAGTACATGATTGAGTCCAAATAAAGCTGACCTGTGAACTTGCTAAGTGACCTTATAAGGGTGACTGGGAAGCTGCATTGGACATATGTTCCTGACCCACCTTTGCTTGCCTATATTCCAGATGGGACAAGCTGTCTTGCCTCAAGGTTTTAGCCTTGTGGGAGAGAGAATCAAAAAGAGAAATCGTAATGACTCTTGTATTTTTCTTAAAGGTGACCAATTATTCAGATCTACTTTTCAAGACTTGAGAATTATCTATCCATTGATGGTTTTAAGTTTTTCATAAATACAGACACATCTTCCTACATTACTTCCTACATTACTTCTTTATACATTATTCATTTTCAGATATATATTTATCTATGTAAAGTATACTTAAATATATTAAAATACTGTCTATATAACATTGAAAGATTGATTTTTTTAAAACATTTTTATCTATAGGTCTATGTATAAGTATACTATAGTTTATCTGTACTACATATGTGCAGGAACACATGAAGGCCAGAGTTGCTTAGTTGATCCCCTGGAACTGGAGTTACAGGTAGTTGTAAACCAACATGTGAGTTCTCAGAACCAAATGTGTCTTTTGCAAGTGCAGTAAAAGGTCTTAAATCTGAGCCATCTGTTTAGCTCCAATATTATATGATCTTTATGCTAGGTTTTTAAAAATCATTTTTAGAGTAACAGTTCTCTTAGAAAAAAATGCTACAACTCCCATGCTATTATTAAGGTAGCCAATGTTCGAAATGCCACAGCTGTATTTAATACAACTAATGAGATAGAATGTTTTTATGTTCTTGTTCTCCCTTAAGCTTTGTGTTTTTTTTTTTAAGTGAGTTCCTGATAAGATATACCCATTGTGCTTTGCATTAGTGGCCCAGGCATAATAGGAATAATCAATTATTTTATCATAGATTTAAAACCAGGAGATGGAGCCTATACCTGGCACTCTTAAGAACCCATGGCTAGCTATGTTACAGGACTATGGAAAACCTACTAGAATTATTTGCTAAATGAAGATAGCTTTAAAATAGACACCTGATGACTTATTGTTTTACCCACAGACTACTTGTATAACTGTAATTAGAGAATCTTCTTTTGAAGCAGATGGTAATTAACACAGACATCAACAACTCTAAGTGTTCAGACAACAATAACTTGCAGAGTGATCATCACTAAATGGGATATGTTTATCACAGCCTTTCACCTAATCACAAGGAGTTTTGCAGAAGAGAAAGCAGATAGATTGAAGACCTAGAGATGGTAGATGGTAACCAGAAACCTATTTTCTGGACACCACACACCACACACAACACACACAAACAATTATCTCTATCTCTATATCTCTGTATCTGTATCTTATTTGTATCTATCTATTTCTAATCTATATCGAATATACATCTATCTATCTATCTATCTATCTATCTATCTATCTATCTATCCTTGCACACAATGAATTCATAGCAACTGTGGCCACATGCTCAAGGCCTGTGTGAATTCAATGCAGAGTCCTGCACAGGGATAAGGGATTAGACACAAATTTGATAGCTGCTGGAATGGGATTGGGTGAGCAGTTTTCTTCAAGGATATGGTATCTGGTGGCTAGACAACACTCCAGGATAGCCCAACACATAAGAGCAAGTGGGAACAACAAGTAGGGTCAACAGGTTTAAAATAAAAGAAAGAGAACAAGAATTTGGATATGTAGGGAAGTGGTGGTCAATCTGAGAGGTGCTAAGGGAGAAGGGTGAGTATATTTTGAATATGCTGTATGACATTCTCAAAGGATTAATAAAGTATAAATATTTTACATGGATTAATTTTGTTTAGGAGTCTAACATGTCTGTTCTCTGATTGGCCCAACAAGCTGCTGACTGAGACAGACACAGATACTTACCCCTAACCTATGGACTGAAGTCGAGGACCCCTGTGATTGAATTAGGAAATGTTTGGAAGAATCTGAGGAGGAGGTTGACCCCATAGGAAGATCAGTAGTCTCCAATAAGCCTGGTCCTGGAGATCTCTCAGACACTGAGCCACCAACAGGCAGCATACAAGAGCTGGTCTGAGACTCCTGACACATATACATCAGAGGACAACCTCATCTGGCCTCAGTGAAGGAGAAGCACCTAACCCTTGAGAGACTTGAGGTCCCATGAGTGAGGAGATCTGGCCGGGGGCATCCTCTTGGAGACAGGAGTTGGGGGGAAATAGGAATGGGATGAGGAACTATAGGAGGGCAGACCATGAGGGGTGCAATGACTGGACTTTAAAAAAATAAAATAAAATGAAAGCAATAAAAAATTGTGTTTATCTGTGTTTGTATATGTATACCTGTGCATTTGTGCCTATGTGGTCTAACATGCATGTGAAGGTCAGAAGACATGTCATGGGAATTTGTTCTCTCCTTCCACTTTGTAGGTCCAGATCATCATATTTGAATCCAGGCATCATTTATTCTCTCTGAGAAATCATACTTGCCACTATTCTCTTTTTACTTTGTCCTTACCTTGTAATTAATTATTTAATGTGTGTGTGTGTGTGTGTGTGTGTGTGTGTATGTTTGCTTACACGTGGAGATCAGAGGATAACTTGTGGAAGTCAGTTTTTTCTTCTGTCATGTATGACCCAGGGGTCAACCTCAGTAAACTAGCAATGTAGTGTGTCTACCCAGTGATCCATTTCATCACCACAGTTGTTCATATTTTTCCATAACTATCTCAGAGCATACTTTCTAGGCGTTTCATTCTGGTTGGACTTGCTGCTCTTTCTGGGATATGTTTATCCGTGTCTTGTAATTTGATCAACTGATTTAAGAAAGTCATTCAACTTGTTTCTCTAATAAGATGCATCTACCTAGGACCAGATTTCTACATACAAGCTCTAGTTGATATATCCTTGAATGGTTTAAAATAAACTCCACAAAAATAACAATTAAGATTCAAACTTATTCTTCCATTAAAAATTTGAAATATCAAACTTGTTTTTTTCTCAGTTGTACATTAGAAATTTACACAATTAAATTTAAAAATTCTTTTAAAATGGGTTTAAGTATTCTCTAAACACATAGAATTTTCTTTTTCCTTTAAAAAGAAATTTTTTTCTTTATTCTTATTGCTTTCAATTAACCAAAATGGTAACAGCCACCTTGACGTGCCCTAGTCCATCACCAAGGTAAATAATTTTAATTCCTAAAATCTGTCACTCAGGCAATCAACTTCCTAAGCAAATTATCATCAGCCTCCATCGACATTACTAAAGCAAAACATCACTGAGTCAGTCATGGCTTCCTTCTTCTTCCCATCTGGTTGTCACATGGAAGTCAGAATTAATTTAGCTCAGTGCATGTATGATCCAATTACTTTCTCCCTCAACATCTTTCAGTGTTCTCCTAGGGGATTTGGAATTAAATCTAATACTGTTAACAGCTTTTGCATGACTCAGCCTGATTTGGACCTTGCTTAATAAAACCATAAAAAGGACTACTTTTTCATTGTGCCTCAGGCCCTGAAGTACTATTTTACTTCCTGAAATACAAGGAAACATTTTCTGCCTAAAGGTTATAACAGACTCTTCCTTCTTTCTAGAAAATTCATCCCTTTATACTGTATTGTGTAACTACTAGTCAGGTTTGTAATGTTGACTTAAAATTCACCTCTCTAAACAGGATTTCTTCAGCAGTATCCTCCAAATATAGCCAAAGTACTTGTATACATTTGTAATTGCACACTTCTATGTGATTATTACTCTGTAATTTTAATATATATAAAATATTAATATATATTCATATTATATGAATATATATCAAGACATGGTCTTTTCTTGTTCCTGTTTACCATTAACTCATTAATGCCTAGCTATAGCAAGGTGGATAATTGCAATAACTGTCTCATACAATTAGTATAAATTGTTCAGAGGATGAGGATATCTTTTCCTAGACATGAATTATGATTTTATCTTGGTCATATGATCTTGCTAAATTATTCTTTGAGACAGGTCTATGAAGTTCCTGAAGCTATATCCTAATCTAGCTTTCACAATTATACCATATTAGCTAAGGTGTCCCTGACAGGTACTTTATTAAATTGGTGTCTGCAACAACTCAAACAAATGTCTTTACATTTTGAGAACTGGATTATAAGCGTTTTTGTAATGTATACTCTAGTCCTTATGTGAAAGTTAGCAAATAATTGCATTTGTATTCACATGGTCATATATATTTCTGAAAATATTACTTCCTAATCATAGGCATGTTAATGACAATACACAATGCTAATTCTAAACCTTTGAGAGAAAAATATTTTATTGATAAAAATTGTTCATAAAATATTGAATTACCTGTTTGATATATTATGTCATCTAATGAAGTTATCTATAAGGCATAAATTGAACTTCATAAATTGTATGACATAAATAGTTCCTGTTAACTGGGCTGCTTGGTATGGCACCTGTCTCATAAAACTCATGATCATGAAAATAAAGGGAAGTGTCTGAGTGGATTAGTGTCTATGAATTAAGTATATATTTTATGACATATTATTCCGGAACAAATTGCCAACATTGCCGTATTTAAATAAATTATAGTACACTAATACAAAATTGATTTGGGCTACAAAAATCAGGGACAAGACTGTTACCTCAAAAAATGTAAATATAATCTGAGTATTCCAGGGAAAATATACAGTGCAGAAAAGTAATTTAGCACAAAAAAGGATGCCTGATTAGTTTAGCATATGATTTAAAGCAACGGCTTTACGTGTGTGTGTGTGTGTGTGTGTGTGGGTGTGGTGGTTTTAAAAGTAATTTCCTAACAGAAAAACACTTGCATAACAAAAAGGCTGTCTTCTATGAAGGTATAAGAATAAAAAAAAAAAAGAGGTTACAGGCTTACCTTCCCAATAATCAATGATAAGGAAATTCTGCCACATTGAGATATCAAAATTTTTGATAGTTAAATGTCTTAGCAACAGATTTTTAATTGCCTAGGAACATGACCCCAGAGAGGGCCATCTGCTCATGCTGATTACATCCTCCACGTAACCATGCTCCTGAGGTGAATCAAATCTGGCCAGCAGCACATGAGGTCAATTTTCAATGAACTTCAGTTTTTCCTGGATGGAGCCGAGCTTTCCACAAATGGCTAAGATCATTCCTCCATCTGTTTCTGGTGAAAGTTTGCTGTTCTCTGTGGTAGGGATGCACCATGAATCATTTACTAGCAAAACAACATGCTGAAAAGGCCACAATATGCTCAATTAATTTACGTACCTGAGGAAAAGAACTAGCACACAGAGGTTTGTATTTGGTACCACGTTGATGTAACCCTTTTAATCGTATCGGACATTTGATCTTTTGCAGAGATATAAGACAGTTATAAAAATAAGGTAGACACTTTCAAGTAAGAAATTTTTAATGATGAAATATAACGTCACGGCAAAAGATGAAATGTTTGTATAGTTGTAAATATTGTTCGTAGTGATCAAAAGCAATTTGAAGGCAAAATGTTACATTAGAGTCACATTTAATAACTGTACAAATGGATATACTGCCCACAGCCAGTTATCAGAAATAAGTATCTTGAGGTAAATTGGTTTTTATAAAATAATTTCCAGCATGTATTTAGAAGCATACTCTAATAACATTAAAATGTCATGCTTAAACACACCATGACATACTAACAAATATGACACCATTAATCTAGGCTTCCTTGCAAAAATAAAAGGCAGACACAGGAGGTCATAAGGAAATGATAGGTTCAGGAAAGACAAAATTTTCAGAGAAATAATGGCAAGCTATTGAGATCATAGACAGTGTCACTAACAAGGATTCTGAAATTTCTGGTAACTCTTCAGCTTAGGTACACAGCACTGATCCTCCTGAAACTGAGAAAATGCTCCACCTCCATTTAGATACATAGCATTTAGATAAATTTAGATACAACTTGAAGGGTATCTGCTCTCTGTTTATCTTTCAAAAGGGAAATTCAGTCATGAATAATTTCAGTGAGTGGAAAATTCATAATTACAACAAAATAAGAAGCCACGGGCTGGAATGTAGTGTTATGTACGGGACATGGTGTCATCAGTCTCATGATCTCTGTCACTGCAGTCGTTGCCTATTGTTCTTTTTAACTCGTCTTTTCAAAGAGGATACCTGATGATTTTTGCCTAAATGCTTCAATAGCTTCTTAATAATTGTGATATTCTCTCTCTCTGCTTCTCTGTCTCTCTATCTCTCTGTCTACTCTATCTCTATCATAATCTCTTTATCTCTTTCTCCCTTACCCCTCTCCCTCTTTCCTTCTTCTCTTTGCTCTCCCTTTTATTTTCAGTATCATTTTGTCCAATGTTCTCATACATCTCACATATGTTGGTATTTTCTATAACAGAAATAATCACTAATTTGCCTATATTTCTCTCTAGTTAGTTATCAGTTGAGTAGAGTGTGACAAAGATGGAAGGAAATTAAATTTATCATCACATAAAAAACCACTACACATATAATTATTCAGCACTTTCTTATATTCTCCAACTTTTAAGAATGTTGATGTTCTTAGACCATAAGCCATTGGTGTTCTGTTCAGGAAATTGACAAATGGGACCTCATAAAATTGCAAAGCTTCTGTAAGGCAAAGGACACTGTCAGTGGGACAAAACGGCAACCAACAGATTGGGAAAAGATCTTTACCAATCCTACTTCCGATAGAGGACTAATATCGAATATATACAAAGAACTCAAGAAACTAGACTCTAGACAACCAAATAACCCTATTAAAATGGGGTACAGAGATAAACAAAGAATTCTCAATGGAAGAAACTCGAATGGCCAAGAAGCACCTAAAGAAATGTTCAGCATCCTTAGTCATCAGGGAAATGCAAATAAAAACAAACCTGAGAATCCACCTCACACAAGTCAGAATGGCTAAGATCAAAAACTCAGGTGATAGTAGATGCTGGGGAGGATGTGGAGAAAGAGGAACATTCCTCCATTGTTGGTGGGATTGCAAGCTGCTACAACCACTCTGGAAATCAATCTTGTTGTTCCTCAGAAAATTGGACATAGTATTACCTGAGGACTCAGTTATACCACTCCTGGGCATATACCCAGAAGATGCTCCAACATATAACAAGGAGATATGCTCCATTATATTCATAGCAGCCTTATTTATAATAGCCAGAAGCTGTAAAGAACCCAGATGTTCTTCAACAGAAGAATGGATACAAAAAATGTGGTACATATACACAATGGAGTATTACTCAGTTATAAAAAACAATGAATTTGAGAAATTCTTGGGTAAGTGGATGGAACTAGAAAATATCCTCCCGAGTGAGGTAACCCAATCACAGAAGAACACACATGGTATTTACTCACTGATAAGTGGATATTATCCCAAAAGCTTGAAATACCCAAGATTCAACTCTCAGACCACGTGAAGCTCATGAAGAAGGAAGATCAAGTGTGGGTGCTTTGGTACTTCTTAGAAGGAGTAACAAAATACTCAAGGGAGCAAATATGGAGACATAGTATGGGAAAGAAACTGAAAGAGGGGCTGTCTGGAGACCATTCCACCTAGGTATCCATCCCATGTGCAGTCACCAAAGGTAGACGCTGATGTGGATGTCAAGAAGTGCTTGCTGACAAAAGCCTGATATAGCTTTGTCCTTAGAGGTCAGCCAGAGCCTGACATATTCAGAAGAGGATGCTCACGGCTAACCATTGATCTGATCAAGGGGTTCCCAATGGAGGACTTAGAGAGAAGACTGAAGGAGCTGAAAGGGTTTGTAGCCCCATGAGGAGAGCTACAATACCAACCAACCAGAACTCCCCAGGTTCTAAACCACCAGCCTGGGAGCACATAGGGAGGGACTCAAGGCTCCAGCTGTATATGTAGGGTAGGATGACCTTGTTGGGCATAGATGGAGAGGAGATCCTTGGTCCCATGAAGGCTGGACGCTGTATGTGGGGGAATTTGAGGGTGAGGAGGTGGGAATGGGGGGTGGTAGGTGGAGGCACACCCTCATAGAAGCGGAGGAGGGGTACTGTGATAGGGAGTTCCTGGGTGGTTGGAGCGGGGTAAGGGGAAAACGTCTGAAATGTAATTATAATATCCAATAGAAAAAGAAATATAAACAAACAAGAATGTTGATGTTTCCTTAAATCCACAGTAGTAAAATAAAATGGACCTCATATCTGAGAAATAGTCCCATGTTTTGTCTTAGTCTGTTCAGGCTATCATGATAAAATGTTAACTACAGTATAGAAGAATTTTATTTTAATAAAATGCTGCAAGCAAAGTAGATTATAAACAGAAAGTTTCCTCTCACAGATTGGAGTCTAGGAAGTGGAAGGCTTAATCAGAGGACATTTGCCGTTTGGTGACGTCCCATTTCTAGTCCACAGCTTGTTCCTTCTCACATGTTAATCTTTGCTCAAAGTGAAAGCACCTTTTTCCTTGGGTTTGTTTTGTAAGGATACTACCTCTTCATGATCTAGCCACCTATTCTGAGACACCACCTCCTAATATCATATTGTTGAGGATTAAGAAGCATATCATATATGAGATAACACAGACATTCAAACTAAAATATGTACTCCAAAATATGTAAAATACTCACTGAACTACAGATAAAAAATTTTTAAAAAAACATATTTTCTTCAAAATATTGCATCATTGGATAGGCCCACTCAGGACTGACAGCCTTCTGTGTGTATACACTTGTTGAGTGACACCTGCAGAGATCTGTCCTCATTGTTTTGTACATAGAAACATATATGTCAGTTACCAGTACTGAATGTATTAGAGAAAGTATATTCATTTAATGTATTGTGCATTAAGATCTACTTTAAGGCCAAAACACACCTCACTAAAAAGGAAATCATAAATCAGAGGTGATATTAAATGTAGTAAAGGTAGATAACTTTATAGGACTTCATTTTTAAGCCTTGACAAATGAATACCTTTTAATCTCATTGACTTTTTATGTGAAATAAGTTTGTTTTATTTAATAATTAAGATAAGACAAATAGTTCCCCAGTAGTTACATGGTGCTCTGAAATGAAGTAAAACAAGAGAAACACAAAAAACAAACAAAAATACCACAATGTAATTACTACGGCAAAGAAAAAAAAAAAAGAAACTAAAAATGATCACCTAAAATTAGGTTCAGTCTATCCTTTAGAATTTTCATTTTCATCTAGTTGGCAGCCTCAGATCTCTTGGCAAAGCTGCCTTGGGAGGTCACGAGGCCCTGTGGCAGAGCATTGTTCTTTGATGAGTCTGCAAGCAATGTCGGATGATTATATTTTAATTTCTGGGTAGTGAAGTATTCTCAGGAGCTTTCTGTCAGCATTTGCTGCATCTAAATTCACTTACTGCAAATGTATTACCATATGCTTTATATTGAACAAGATGATTAAATTCACAAATGGATCAACCTCTCTGTGGGAACAATATCTAGCAAACAATCAACAACACCATGGTAAAGTGGCACAATATTCTAGAATAAACACATATTTATCAACAGAATATTAATAATAGCATTTTTATATAATATAAACTAATTTCAGCCTTTTAATAATGGCTGCTTTCTGTGGAAGCATCTAATTTAGATTTATCTTTATGGATGAACAATAAATAAAATGTATAAATAAATAATAAATAAATAAACTAAAAAGAGTTACAGTATTTTATTCTTGAATAAGCTATGTCCAAAAAGTTTGCAAGATATCAATGTCCCATCATTTTTATTATTTTATAGTATAGTATTTTACAATGGGAGAAATGATCAGCACAGCATTGGTGGCTTGAGGTCTTACTAAAGAAGATATGAGATATAACTAAAAACTGAAAAATTTGTGTTTTCTGTATGACTTTTAAAATCATTCTATAAATAATCAAGGTACAGTGCTTTGACTATCTTACTTATTATAATGCCTTGTATTGTAATCTCTAGTAGCCTAGTACATTTATTTGATTTCTTCTTCAGTGTGGTTTTTAACATATTGCATTACTGGAGACTTCTTTTTGAGCTTTTTTCCCTTTTAATGGTTCACATAACCATAAAAGTCAACTCTTCAGTGGCAAATGTCTTTTCATTCAGAATTCCAGATGTGAGTGTGAATACAAATCCCTCGTGGAATCATCAAAGTAGATATCATTGAAAACTCAGCATGAGCTTATGGATTATGTAGAGTCTGTTTTATTATTTTAGTGCTAAATAAAGGAGGGTACAGTTGCATGTTTCAGTAGCATGTTCAGGTATAATCCTTAACTCTCTAAAGAATAAGAATTACGGAGGAGAAGGAAGACACACAGGAATGAAGAAGAGGGGTACAGAGATTTGAGGTAGGAGAAAAAGCAGTGAGAGTGTTAGGAAGAACATGATAGCAACAGATGAGTATATTACAAGATTTGAATCTTCTCCATTTCTGATGACTAAAATAATACATAATGATTGTTTTTTAACAACAACAACAAAAGATATCCTTCATGGGTTCAGAGAGAGCTTCATAATTTTCCCTCAATGGTTATTTCCTGAATCTTGCTACAGAAGTACAGTGTACAACTAAGATATTAAATAAAATATTATATATTGTTATATATTATATATATTATACTATTATTATATTTCTTTTTTTTTATCATAAGATAGCTATGGAGGACCACGAGACTCAAGATGAGGTTGTTACTTTATCCAGGGTGTTCCTCAAACCCATCTCCACCCAACCTCTTTTAGAGGGGACTTCCGCCCCTAGGCCAAGCAGAGAGAGGCTACCCAGAACCCTCTCTGACTGGTGATTGAATTCTTGCTTAGACAACGAGGCTAAGCACTGCAAGGGAATATAAATAAAAACTTAAAAATATCTATCTGGGTTCCCTGAGGGACAAGCCTGACTGCATAGGGTTGATGTCAAAAGTATTATTATATTTCATAAGACATTATATGTTTCCCATTGCAAGGAACTGGTTGGAGAAACATCTGTGATAGCCTAGGCAGACATACTGAGTTACTATGTACTTTAACAATGTTTTTTGGTATTTTTAGACACGTCAAATTTGATAAGCAGTATTCAAAATGATCAGATATAAAATCCCTGAATTTTTAAAATCCCTATATCAAAGGCATATATGTCAATGGTGTGACATATAGAAGGCATCTTTGGAAAAATCAACAAAGTAGAATCTGTCTGATTCATGAAAATCACCACTGAATTCCTTCTGCCAGTAAGCCTGCTCACAGGCCATCAACCAAGCAGCGTCTATTAAATAATGCAGAGAAAATTAAGGGGAAGGGGGGAAGGTATGTTCAGGAGATTATTGATCTGATCTCTAGGAGAGAACTGAGGTGCTGATTTGAAACTTTTCTAGGTAACCAGGACATGGAAATGACAGTGCATTTATAAAGGTTGTCGAAAATGAATGATGGCAAAGAAAAAAACAGCCATAAGATGTACCTTGTATAAATTAGAAGACTGTGGGTACTGCTGAAGGGGCCCTAAGAAACTATAGATGGTAAATTTATATAGAGAAAAATGGTGACCAGTGATGAACAAGCCCAGAAAGAGACAGCAATCTACTAATTAGTAATCATATTCATTCAGATTAACAAAAAAAACAAACAAACAAAAAACCCTAAAATCTCTGGTTGTAACAATCCCTAACTATAGCAATTATCATGTTATATAAATTATATAATTACTTTAAAGTAGTTCTAAGAAATGGTAATTAGGACTTAGCCATGAGACTCACAAGTTAAGCAGCTGGACTTTTGGGTTATTCTTGGAGCCCCATGCATCTCTTACCTTTGCAAGAAATCAGGTATTACTCTGTCAATGTCTGATTTATTTAATAAAGCAATACCACAGAAAATTCGGGATCACTACGAGGGTTCTCCAGTACTAGCTGCTTGCTTCTGTTACAACTGTACAATCCCTCATGGGGGATTTGCAGAAAACTATTTATCCCACCTTGAGCAAAGATTAGATTCCTCATTTTTGTTTTGTTTTGTTTTTAACTTATTGTAACAACAATTAAAAAAAACTAATTAAAGAATTATTGTGTTACCTCAAAGGTAAAAAGATTCTGAGTCACTTTCCTGATCTCCATGGTGTTTGAAGTGTCTCGCAATTGGAATTATTTTTTATATCATTGAGGTGAACTTATTTTAACCTGTTTTACACTTGTATTTTAATCTCAAAAGAATTATGTGATTGGAAAGTAAAGAATTCTTGAGCTGTCGTTTTGAACATATAATTAAAAGTCACTAGAAATTAAACATCATTTGCTGTAAACAAGTTTGGGTTGTTTTGTTTGTTTGTTTGTTTTTTAAAGGAAACTCCTCTAGGGCTCAGCTTCAGTCTTGACTAATAAAGACTGGTAAGTCATAAAAAAAGAAAAAAAAAAGAAACAAATATCTATCATTAAGTTTAGTTAGGATACTGATAAAATTAATAAATATCAAAACAATATAAATTATAAAACATATAGAAACAATATAAATTATATAGAAATATGCTTTGATAGTAACTTGTCGATATATAATTGTCAAAACAATATAAATTTTATAGTAACATTGCTTTAAAACTGTAAAGGTCAATTCATTATAATTTACAGTTGAAATTATGATGATCATGTTGACACTATCCCCCATATTAGGTGTCCTTTTAAGTTATAGAAACATAGAGAAAAATACTGCTGACTCAGGAGTTTGGAGGCAGTTTTCCTGGTTGTTTTACTTGCTGGTCTGCAGTAACACTTTTGTGGTTACTGTCTGACATCACCCTAGGGACCAGCATTGTTTCCCAGAGACCCACCCAGTGCAATTTTTATGTACTTGGTTGACAGGCATTTATTGTGCTTTACGGTCTATTTTCAAACAAGCTGGAGATGTTCATTTCTCCATAAATTATTGCTGAAAGTTTATACAACATATCTTTTTAGGAAACATAAAGTGTTTATGACTAACAGCACCAAGTGATAGAATTGGCATCTCACGGAGCAGGATGGAAACACAATTTCCCGAAGACTAAACTGGTCTACTGAAAAAATGCAATACACATTATGTACTTTATACAACCTTTCAGAATTTATGTACACCAATGCTCAACAGGGAAGAGCTCATAAATAAAAAAAGTCAATTGAATAAATTACCATGAACAAATTCTGCAACCAGATTCAAGATCATGGTTTCAGCACAGTGTTATTCTTCATCTGAAAGGTACTAAGAACCCTAAAACTTTTGCATAACTCTGATGGCACTTTAACTGTAAATATGTTTATGTTTAGAAACCTAAGTCTGCATAATGAAGCAAATATATTAAGAAATTAAAAAGTAAAATTATATTCTAAACGATGGGCTAATAGTTTAATGAAAATTTCAAGAGAATGGAAATATTAAGATAATTATAAAACTTGAACTATATAACTAATAAAAGGTACTTATATTCTATGCAATAAGAAGTAATATGAAAATATATGTTTCCCTACTGAAGATATTGAAGTTGTCCTTATATAAAACTTAGTTTTGATAGTATATTTGATAGTTTATTTAGCCTCATTACCTAAACATGCATCATTAAATTAGTTTTATTTAAATGTGCTATCAAAAGTTTTTTACAAGAGAAATTAGAATTATTTGGTGATGACTGGCTATAGCTAATATGTAATTATATATTAAATATTATATTTTAATCCTGCATAGATGATTGATCTTAAATGGTCTTAATATATCACTTATATCAACCAAACTTATTTTACCACATACAACTAACTGCAAAGAAACATAAAATGTGCCCTGATCTAAAAGATGTCACATGCTTACAGACCAGACAGATGAGGACAAACTATTCATCAACAGCAAAAATTATTATGAATTATAGTAGGATATATAAAAAAGTAAGTATGTAGGAATAAAAATGCCACTTTCAGAGTATTTTTAAGATATGAAAAATCACCTAAGAACTATATATTCACCACACTTTCATTTAAGCAGGAATATCAATCTCATATGATGTGGACAGACATAGAAGTCTTTGTGTAAATGAAAATACATATTTCATGCAAATAAATTAATGTGGCCATGCACATATAACTTATGGGTGAGGATATATCTTATGGGTGATATTTTTGTTCTTTTTATCTGAATTAGTTTTCACTTCTTTGTTTCCTTTTGCCTTTATTGTTTCTCACAACTGAAATGGATGAATTTTAACATGTTTCGGTGAGATAAAACTCATACTCCTGTCACAAAGAATGGGGAACCAATGGTTGAATTTCATTGGTATCTATTGCTTTGAACGGTGGCAGGATATTCATCCCTAACGTGCTGCTATAGTGTGTATTGTTTTTATTAAAAGCCTCAGGAAATACAAGTATAGTCAGACATTTTCATATCTGTTTTCCTTTTTCCAAACAAAAACTTAAAATTTTTTTGTGTGACGTCCTTATAATTGTTCATGTCTTGTTTAGGCAACTACATTGGTATTTCATAGTACAGCTTCTCTGTCATGTCAAGAAGCCATGATGTAACTGTGGGTATTATAGTCTTTAGTCTTATAAGATTATACTAGACTTATAGTTTTTTTCTCCTTTTCCTGTGGTGTTTCCTCAGACTTAGGTGTAGAACTGTGTTGACTAATTGAACATTTGAAGAAACTTAGTTATTTCTGTTTAACAAGGTGTGCATCTTCATGATAGCCTTCATCAACTGGAGGCAGAAAAAAGCATATTTGATGAAAATGAGAGATACAATTATCTGTGTAGAAATTTACAACTATATTCTGAAGGGGACAAACACATTGAGGAACTTCTCTCCAGGGAGGGGTTCTTTGTTAAGTTATCTAATCCCAAATAGTCAGCACTAAACATTATGTATATATGGACAATAATACATAGTCTTAGTAGGTTTTATATGGACAACACATATAAAATGTGTGTATATGCAAATATAATAATAGCAGACAGTAATGAATTTAAGAAAGAGTAGGTGTCTTGAGAGGAGTTGTTGGAGGAAAGAGAAAGGGTAGACATGATTTCAGTATAGTATTCATTTTTAAGATTATCTAAAATAAAAAGAAATGAGTTCAAAAATAGTCTTTCATGTGAAAAAAAAATCCTTCCTACATGGGGCCATAGAAATAATTTTCAACCAGGATTTGTATTCAAAAAATTCTTCACAAACATGATAGGTTAAGAAATAATGTATAACATCTTTTAGCCATCCTACATAATCTAGTATTATTCTCCCTTGTGCTGGGGGATGATTTAATGTTAAATCCTTTAATGTTAAAGGATTTATACATTGCCAATTTTATCTTCATTTCTTTTGCAAGGTTCTTTTTTTACATAAGTTTTGCATGTTATACTTTTTTCCTGTTAACCTATCTCACATCAATGTAATTTTCATGGCTAGTCAAGACCCTAAGAGGGCAGAGGTAAAGCTTTACCTCATCTACATTATCCTTTATTATTGAAATATATTTTACTATGAAGATACAAAGTTGAAATCACTTTAAGCAGAAAGATAGTAAAAATGAATTATTATCTCTTTTGTGATTTTAATTGAATTAAGTAAAAGAAAAAAATTGACCTTTTAAGAATGAATTGAATTTGAGACAATAGATCCCAACAACTTATTCAATGTCCATTAAAATATGTAAGTATTCCAGTACAATCCAAATCCATTAAAAAAAACCTCCCTGCCTTAGGGTTTTACTGCTATGTACAAACACCATGACAAAGGCAACTCTTAAAAGGACAACATTTGATTGGGGTTTATTGGTTGGTTAATGCCATAAGCTTTGTGCCACCATTGCCGTAGTATGTCTTGCAGGCAGGACACCACGGTAGATCAAAGGGATTGTGGCTGATCTGGTGGTTATTTTCTCTTTTTGTAACAAGCAGACACTAAAACATAGGGGTGAAAACACTAGAAACTAGGGGTGAAGTCTCTTCATAGGCACCAACTTAACCCTCCAAGTTCAATGAGTTGTATAGGTGTTGTGTTCAGTAATGCAGACTTGCTGTCAGTTTGTGGAGAGCAACCTATTGTGTTGGCAACAGCCTGGGTTGTTTAGAGATTTCCATGTGAGCTTTTACACCATCTACTCAATTAGATACAACTCAATTCTGGCATTGGAAGCTTCATCTGATAACAATAGATGTTCAGTTGAGACTCTTTATCCCCCATTATTTGGTGATTTCATTTGGAATACCTTCATATTTGTATGTATTTTAGGAAGTTTCTTCTGTATTATGTTTCCATACTACTCCTCAAATGTCCCTGAATTTTACCTGTCTCTCTGCTTTCCTTCCCTTTTCCTGCTTTCTTACCCATTAAAATAATTTTGTCAAGAAAAAAACCAGGCAAATTCCCTAACTTCATTGTGTTGTCTCATAGCTTAGAATTCTAGACATGCATACAGAATAAATGTTTCAAATGAATGACTCATTTGCATGAGTAATATTTGTGTAATTGTGTCCCTGAAAATAGCATACCAGACAACTTATATTGGAGAGAGTTTAATTCTGCTGCAGTTTAGCACCAACTGTGTGATTCAGATTCCAACTGATCATAGAGATACAATTTACATTCAATGGGTGTATGCTCACAGACTTCACAGAGATATTCTAGAGAATCTGAGGAAACATTTGAGATTATGTAATTATACTCTGGTTGTAAAATGCTGATTGCAATCACCGGCAATATTGGGAGGAAGTAGTATTTCTTAGGTTTATTCATTCTTTCATCATGTTCTATGGCATGAATGTAGACTTTTGCAGAAAATATTAGTCTGAATGTATAATTGCATAGAACATCATATTACAGCAGCATAGTGTCTGCAAGCGTCTTACATACTTACTTTGCTTCTGTTCTTGGTTTCATGTATTGTTAGAGCAATCATGCTTTTTTATGCCATAAGATAACTGTTTATTATTATAATACTCTGTGATATAGAATATAAACCGAATTATATGTATATATAATAATGTAGAAGATATAAAAGAATGTAGGAAACATCTCTATTTTAACATGATTACATCTAAAGAGTATATAAAAACACAAAATAAAATAATTTTTTTCTGTTAACATTGATTTGTGGAGCACACTTGTGATTTTTATTTCAAACATTTTAATATTGTTTAGCCTATTTATTTAAATAAATATGCATAAGTGAATATGTTTTTACCATTGGTCCTGTTAGTCACTGTTTATTTTCAGGTTATCAGGTAGAAACCATGGCCGACAGTCATAATGGTAAGTAATGTTGAGTGGAAACATTACTTTTCTTGCAATCAACTTCATGTCCCTCACTCTCTGTTCAAACAACTTGGCTTAACATAATTGTTTATTTTATTATTTTATTGTGTTTTATTTATCTTCAGTCTCAGCTGGCATATGATGAGCTTTAGGGCACCAATTCCTCTTGGACAGTTTGCTATAAATACACAGTGGCCGTCATTCTGTGCTGTAGTTTATCCATCAATTTTTAAAACACTGACAATGAGTACAGGATATTAAAAGAACGATAATCTCATTTTAGACTTTGGCATATGTTCATTTTATTCAAACTAATTATATATTAAACATTTAATCAGTTTTATTATACTTAATATGCTCAAGTAAGTTATTGCAATTTTTTCATCATGCCATCTGATAGGTGATACATTGAGCTCCCAGTACATATTTCACATTGACTTGTTACTTTTGTCTATGTTTTGCTTGCCTTTCTCGGTAGACTGAGGAAATCTTAAAAGAAACAAGTAGTGTAGAATTAATTTATGTTTTCCTAGGGGCTAGTAAAGTTCTGACTTTACATTTTTGGAGTAAATCTAGAAAGAGGATATGCATTTGCTTATACCTAAGCCATTTCTACCCAGTTACCCCAGATACACTTTTCTCTTCTTGCTGTTATTCCACACAGACTTGGCCTTGATCTTAAGGTCTCAAAGCTGCACTTCATGGACCATTTTTCTTTGGTGCCCTAAAGCTAATTAATTTACATAAGGGCCAAAGATTAATCACACTACACATGTGAGTAGGGTTGTAATAAATGGTGCCTAATTGGTACAGAAACCAGAGACAGTTACTGTACATTTGTCCTTTCACAATTTTAAAAGAACATGGTCAGGTTTCTATTATATTCTTCATAAAGGAAGATAATTTCTCCCACAATACACTGTTATCTTTTTCTTTGTTGTAAGTTTAATGTCAGTGGTACTCGATAGATAGCAAACGAGCTAAATGTCTTGCCAGATAAACTAAAGTCGTTTTGTGATTTGACCTTGTAAGGTCTTTTTACTTTATTCAATATCTGTTTTTATGTATTCGTTATTCAATCTATTGAATGGATACAATTTTTGAGAACATATTGGTGCTGCAGAGATCAAGGATTGTGAGTAGAACACAATAGGGAAGGGTGTGTAATTTTGATGCAGCTTTGATGGGCTTGAATCCTATGTATGCCAACGTTAATTGTCAGTACTGAGAAAATAGTTTAACGTCTGTAAGATGCAGTATTCTCACCTCAAAAACAAATAATGATATCTATTACCACAAAATAACTTAAGAATTAATTTAGCTTATATTCATAAAGATATTAGATTATTTGTTATATAATAAATACTATACATGCCGTGATTTTAATTTTATCATGCATTGCTGCACTGTGCTTCATGGTTTTTGTTTTTTTTTTAATTCAGTGATATTTGTGGCAGTGCTGGGTTAAGTATGCCGGTTAGTACACTTGTTTCTACTCAAGAAATAGAAATATAATTTTTAAAGAATCAAATATTCTAATTCATAAATTAAAATTGTGTTCATTTTAGATATGTTATATACAGTTAGTAAATTCTGTACAATATTAACATAATTTTTAAAAGAAATATGTAACAAAATGCATGTGATTCACCACTTGAATGTGAGTCTTACTGTAATAGTTCAAAACTGAGCCTGCATCGTCTCTTAAGTGTGTCAATATATATGTTCCTTAAAGAAAATAAATAAGTCTTACATAAAGACCTTGGTATTTTATATGGGATTAATTTAATAAGGCTTTAATTCTTGGGTATTTTTAGAAAATACAGTACATATATTGCTTTTTATGATCTCAGTTAGCCAAATAGGTCCAAAATTTAAATCATGATTTCTTTCCCTAAACCACATAGCTTCTGAAAGTTTAAGTAATTTTAAATATGAGAATTATCAAGAATAATGAAATGAAATAATTTTGTAAGATTATACTTGTTTTGATTTAACAAATTGGCATACATCTTTTCAAAATTATGAGAAGATTATTCAAGTCATTAAATAATAAGCAGTCAACAAATATTAATAGTCAGTGAACAAACAATATTAACAAATATTAAATGTTTATGAAAGCTTTAGTAGATGAAAAAAGTGTTACCACCAAACCATAAGTAAGGCTTTACAATTTGGGTCTTGGATATATCTTTTGAAAATGAAACTAACTGAAGGCGAAATATTATACCTACCTCTCTGATAATAACAGTTATAATTGTTACAAAAAAAACCAGCAGAAAAATCACTCAGGGTTTTGAACAAATGAAGAAACGTACTATTGACATTT
This sequence comes from Mastomys natalensis, assembly GCA_021653895.1. Classification (NCBI taxonomy): domain Eukaryota; kingdom Metazoa; phylum Chordata; class Mammalia; order Rodentia; family Muridae; genus Mastomys; species Mastomys natalensis. The sequence continues at coordinate 286,826 of JAJTUV010000980.1, read as the reverse complement.
TTAATCAGTTTGGGAGGTATGACATGTTCTTATTTTAGAGGCTGAAGGAAAGACTGTTACAAATTGCTATAGATTGTCCATTGTTTAGTATATACATTCACAGGTTTTAAACTGAACTACGTCCTAGAAGAGTGAGAAGTGAGTTTGTTTACGTTGACTACATCTGAGGTAATTGAAGCTGCATGAGCAGGGTTCGCTGGCTTAAGTCTCAAGTTTTCCAGCTCTTCTCACTCCGTGCTATCTTTAAATTCATTGGTGTTATCTTTAAGTTTTTCTATAATGACAGTTAGCACTGTGGAATTTCATAAATGCCGATTTGTCAAAAAGATTTACATTTGAAAGTTACGTGCCTTTAATGGAAAATGTACTTTTTAAGCAACCAGCTAATGAAAATAAGTATTAAACATTCATCTCCTTTACAATGAGAACATTTAAAAGTCTTTGGAGAAATAATCAGTGAAAATAACAAATGAAAAAAGAATTCAAACCATCCTTAATCCTCAAGTAGCTGTCGGTTCTTCCTTTACTCTCACCCTTCAGCTTGGCAGTTGCCCTGTCCACTGGCTCATAGGCCCAGCCTCATCACAGTTTTGTCTTTACATTCCTAGAATACACCAACCTGGTATTCATTAAGCACCATTTAGTTTTACATTTTCTTTGGTTTTCTACCATCATCTTTTAATTCAGAGTTGATACTCTTGAGTTTTCAAGTATTTCTCTATTCATGTAAGAGGTAAGATTTTTTAAAAAAATTGATAGGAAGAGTATAGTTCTCAGCATTTTAAATTTTATTACATTGTGTGTGCAAGTGTGTATGTTTGTGTGTGTGTGTGTGTGTGTGTATATTTGTGGGTGTGACTGCATGCTGGCAAACATGCCACAGCATCCACTCCTACAAAATAGAAGACAATTGCAGGGGTTCCCTCCACCATGTGGATGTCAGGGATTGAATGCAAGTCTTCAGACTTTACATAAAGGACCTTATCCTGACTTACAATTTCATTGGTCCAATTATGAGTTTAAATAAAGTAAAATAAGGAATAATTTGTAAATGTGGTTCATTATAAAAGAAAAAAAAATTCAGACACAGGTTAGAGATTGAGTATAAAATAATGTAATTAGAAGAAAGGAAAAGTGTTTTCTTAACTTACTGTTTTTATATGGCTGTAGTTCTCTCTCTCTCTCTCTCTCTCTCTCTCTCTCTCTCTCTCATTCTGTGTGTGCATGTGTGTTGTGTGTTGTCTGTGTGTGTGTGTGAGAGAGAGAGAGAGAGAGAGAGAGAGAGAGAGAGAGAGAGAGAGAGAACAAGAGAGAATGAGAATTCCATTGGGTAACCACTTAACACAGCAATCATATACTTTGTACTCTATGAATATTTTTGAGGTTCAATCTATTCTGTTTCTCTAATTTCTTCCATAAGTACTGCCATTTTATGGGTCAGAGAATCAATCTGGAAGCAAATTTAATTGAATTTCTTATGAAAATTGAAGTGTAATGGAAGCTAACATTAAATCTTAGGCACTTTGTGGAATTAAACTTAATGAAAGCATTGTTGATATTTTTAAATAAAATTTCTCCTGAATTTTCTTAGTTTAAAGTACAATTCAAATTTGATTAAAAAACCGCATTACTTTTCTTCTCTTGGAGCATCTTGAGTTTACATAGGAAATGAAAAATATTAAAGTAATCAGATCTAGCATACTAAAATAAGATGCAATTATTTCTAATAGGAGTTGACAATAAAATCAGAATAAATTCGATAATGTTATATATATATATGTGTGTGTGTGTGTGTGTGTGTGTTGTGTGTAAGTATATATTTCTCAATTCAGTTCTCCTGGGTTTGCATCTTATATTCTCTTTACTAATGTAATTCTACGTGGATTCAACCAAGACCTTTACTTACTATATGCACAGTAAAATGTCATTTCACTTGTAAATGAAACACAAAAATTCACTAATCTTGGACCAAAAAAAAAAAAAAAAGGAGGCAGTTTATGTCTAATGGGGGAAGTCAGAACATAGTACACCATTCTTCAGTATGAATTTTACCTGTCATCCCACATGCTAACAACTCTTTCTCTCTTTCTTTTTTTTTTTTTTTTAAACCTCATGAAACTCAAGAAGAAGGAGGAAGACCAAAGTGAGGGTGCTATTGTCCTTTTTAGAATGAGTATCAAAAGATTCAACCAGAGCTCCCAGAAACTAAACCTCCAGCCTGAGAACAGACAGGGGCAAGCTGTCCTCTGAGAGGCTCTAACCAGCAGCTGACTCAGACAGATACAGACATCGAGAGCCAAACAGTGGATGGAGCTTGAGGACTCTTATAGAAGAACAGGTGGAAGGATTGTGGGCTCTTTCTCTCTTTCTCTGTCTCTTCATAGCTGTTGTTTTTTCATAATCAACTGAGTAGACGTGAACAAACTGTTTTGAAAATTATTTTGCTCAATCAAAAATTACTTACTTAATACGTGCATATATTTCTATACACAATAATATGTTCAAGTATTTAATGTGACCATATTTATAAAATAATACATAATTTAAGTTGACTGCTTTAAAATTTAACAGATGTATCTACATAAATTCCAATGCTACTACAGAAAATAGCATTTCAAAATTTATTCAACATGTATTCATCAGATGTGGGTGATTTACAGGTTTCTTCACTAAAAAAAATAGTCTTTTGTGTGAATTGAGAACATTTAAATCTTCTCTCCTAGCTATTTGGAAATGGTTACTGTATTATTTTTCAGCCATGGTTACATTAACACTACTATATAATAGACATTTCCGTTAACCACCTGTTTTCCATTCCTCCACCCATCCATGTTCTTCCCAGACACTAATAATTAGTGTTGCCTGTGAGATTATCTTTTTAACTGTCATGTTTAAGTGAGATTATGTGATGTTTAACTCAATAGAACATTCTTAAGTTCCATGTTTTGGACTGCAATTGAAAGACTTTGTATATTTCTATGGCTGAATAGTCACTTAACAATTTTGATAATTTAAACTTGCATAACTAAAATTTGAACTTCCGAAATTAGTTGTTCTCGTTGTGAAAGGGAAAAAATCATCTGGAATGTGAATATGTTTGTGAGATGTGGATATGTTTGTGAGTAAACTGGATCAATTAATGGCACAGAGAAAATAATAGGACACATTTAGTTTCAATCAAGTAGATAATGTAAGGTAACTTCCATTGTTTTAAGCATAATGTTTTTACATTTAAAATATATTTGTTAATGGTGTAGACTCTGCACTTACAATAAAACAACCAATTTAATGGGGCAATATTCCTTAGTCATAAATCAAATTTATGTGTACATTTACTCTACCAACATTCCATTTACAATATTTTGTGCTCTAATCATTGCAAAGAATAAATTTGTTTCTATAAACTTTATTTTTAATTACACTCATACTTATTGCCTCCTTACCCTCTTTCATGCATTTTGTCAATATCTGTTAGCATCTATCAATAGCCTTGAGTAGGTATACAAAACTCACTTTTAGGATTAAAATCAAACATCAATCAGGCAAGTCTTTAAAACATCTACTTCCACATCAGTTTCTTTTGCAGTTTGTGTATGCACACATGCATATATGGGTCCTCACTTATTATCTTTTCCCAAACTCAGCAAAGTCAATAATACCATATATATTATATATATATATATATATTATATATATATATATATATTGTGTGTGTATGTGTATGTGTAGTGTATGTATATGTATAGATTCTATATATATATTTTATATATACAGGATATATATATATCTGCAGATATATATATATCCTAGAATGTGTAGATTTTACTGAAGAGGCCAAAGAATAAGGAAACCCATGACTAGAAATTAGGAGATCTGACTAGAGGCCAAACTGTCTCAGTAAGAAATTACCTACATAAGCAGGTGCTGGATTCATGCTCAAGAAAATAAAATAAAATATGTTCATTCTTATTTTAATATATTTACCTCTATTGATCGTAAATTAACATATTTTTGACCATTAATACTATCGATTGATCATAGTTTTTGGCAAGTGAGGCTTATTCTAATTTTTTTGGTAATGTGGTCTTAAAGTTGTGGTATAAATACCTAAAAAAGAGATCACATCTTATGTATAAAAATCTTTTAAAAATTGTGTCATTAACTCTTTTATAAAACTTAAAATAAATAAATGTTATTGTGTCCTCAGAGTCATTTCATTGCTTTGTTCCTAGTTTTTCCCTAGAGCCAATGACCTATGCATCTCAGCTTCTTGGATGTTTTAGTGTGAGGCGTGATTTCCTTCTCGTGGTGTGAGCTTTAAACCTAATAAGAAAGTGATTGTTTACCCGCCTTACATCTGTGACAGTATTGTACCAGTATTTCTTGAAGGGAGGTTTCTGTAGTGATTGGCATGTTTTGTAGCTTAGCTGCTTGTGGAATTCTTTTCTTCTGAGGTAGCATGTAAAGTACTTTACAGCACCATGACTGCTATTAAGTAAGAATATAGCTTCTAGTTCAGCACCAGCTCATATTAATCCATGTTGTTAGCATATATAAGGTGTATCTATACCAACTGAACCTTACAATCAGGTTATGTAGCGGAATCAATAGCCTTGGCAATATCCTGTAGCCATCATTGTTTTGGGGATCCATTGTGTTGCTTATGGTTGTAGGTAGTATTTCAAAAAGTAAAGGAAAGGGAAAATATGATCAAAATATATTATATGAAAATAATTTAAAGTGAACAACTACAAAATGAAAGAACTAAATGTTCTATAGTACTATAGGTAGAGTTCTTTTTGTTAGGAAAGCATGTTTTGGTTTGTACATCATCATTTTTCATACGCTGTGACATTTTTGGTTTTGTCGTATTTTGCCCTACAAATAGTTTCCTGAGCTTAGAAAATGTACTCCACAAACAAAAACAAAAATGAAAAGAAAACAAAACAAAAAGCATATATCCATGATCATGTAGAGACAATATAGCCATGCATATGTAAATATTGGTTATGATAAACACATAATTAATGGATTAATCCATTGAAAGGCCTTAAAGCAAAAGTACTCTGGTAATAATGACCTCAATTATGAGATCTTTCTATAGAGAAAGGATTGATAATTGCAGTAGTAAAACAAATACCTATGTACATGTATACATGCATAAATACCTGCACACACACACACTACACACACACACACACACATACACACACAAATATGTATTATAATACTAAGAAATTATTAGTTTCTTCTAAAATGGCCATGCTATTATATTTATATTTTGTATGTGACTCATTGTTCAAGATAAATTTCATATTTGCCTAGTTTATATCAGAAAAGAATTACGTATGTACATCCTGTAATAACTGCAGAAGTTGACTATGTTGCTGAAGGATTCTAGGGGTTATTTGCTCTTTACTTGACCTCAATTAGTAGAAAAGAATTTGTTAATGACTTGATTCAAACAAACAAGCACATGTTTCTTGTGGGCCATGTTTCTTGATTGTTTCTTCTGTGTGAAAGATACTTTTTTTTTTGGCTCTGAGTGATACATCAATGTCAAGAGGATTGATTCAATCAAAACAACCATTCCAAACATTGGATTTAAGAAATGTTTATCTTATCCTCAATTAATTTATTTAATTTAATTCTATATAATTTCTTGGGAAAGCTTTATGTTGAGCAAACTAAATGGTTCAAAAATTAAAACAAATATTTTTAATAAAATTATAGGACATCATAAAATATCTAATTTATTTTTATTAATCTTTTAAAGCTTCCAAAAATTCATGCTTTCTCTTCATGATGCTCTATGTTGTAATTCTACAGTTAAATATCAGATGATAAAATAGAACATTGCACAAGAGTTAAGACCACAATGATCACATATGCTAGATTCATTTCCTAGTCTCTTATACTTGAGTTAGGTCATATTCCTGAGATGCAAGCATGAGATATACATGAAAGTAACCTCTACCATGCTGTATATCATATATTTTCCTCAAATTCCTGCTTGAATTAATGATATTCTAAGGCAATGCAGAAAGAAAAATAAGATAAAACAATTAAGTGTATCACTTAAAGTTTTGAGGATCACTGAGTATAAAATTCTATGTTGTAAAATTATGTAAAAAAAATATTTTATTATGCTGTTTTATTCATATATACTGATATTATTTTTATTACAATCCATATTATTTAATGTTAATGAGTCTTCAGCTGACCATGTTGTCTCTTACTTAATATCATAACTTTTCTTCAGTTTATCAAATAATATTCAGTGCATCCTATCTCTAATCCATCCTGCTTGCAAAAATCGCCATTTTGATCATGGTGTTTTATTGTAAGAGTTACAAATAATCTTAGAAGAGTTGAACTTTAAATTATATTGATCAATTAAAAGTTCTAATGGAAAAATGAAAGCATCTTTTACAATGATGATGGCCTACCTGAATGTCTGCATGTAGAAGAATGCAAATAGATCCATATACACATATGCAGAGTGATACACTCTGAATAGAACCAAAGTCCAAGTGTATCAAAGACCTCAACATTAAACTGGATACACTAAATCTACTAGAAGAGAATGTGAAGAATAGCTTTGAATGCATTTGGTACAGGAGACAATTTTCTGAACAGGACACCAATGTCTCAGTCTCTGAGATCAACAATTGATAAATGAGGCCTCATGAAATTGAAAAGCTTCTGTAAAGCAAAGGACACACCAACAATAGGGCAAAAGAGCAACCTACAGATTGGGAAAGGATCTCGACCAATTCTACACCAGAAAGAGAGCTAATATCCAAAATTTATAAAGAACTCAGTAAATTATACATCAACTATCTAATTACCTCAATTTTAAAAATTGGCTTCAGAGCAAAACAGAAATCTCAACAGAGGAAACCTGAACTGCTGAGAAACACTTAAATGCTCAACATCCTTTGTCATCACGGAAATGGAAAGTGAAACTATGCTGAGATTCCATCTTACACCCTTCAGAGTACTAAGACAAACACTCAAGATAGTATTCTGTGAGGATCTCGAGCATGGGAACACTCTTCTGTTGTTGGTGGGAGTGAAAACTTGTACAACTTCTTGGGAAATCAATTTGACAGTTTCTCAGAAAATTTGGAATCATTCTACCCCAAGACGTAGGTATCCCACTCTTGGGCATATACCAAAGGATGTCCCACTATACCACAAGCATACTTGTTCAACTATGTTCATAGTAGTTTTGTTTGTAATAACCAGAAGCTGGAATCAAATTAGATCTCCTTCAACTGAGGCATAGATAAAGAAACCATGGTACATATACACAAAGGGATACTATTCCACTATAAAAACAAAGACATTATGAAATTTGAAAGCAAACTATGGAACTTGAGAACATCATCCTGAATGAGGTTGCCCAGAGCCAAAAAGACATATGTATATGTGTTCACTTGTAGGTGGACGTAGCCATAAAGTATAAGAGAACCATGCTATAATCCACAGACCCAAAGAATTGGGTAATAATGAAGTCCCAAGGGAAGACCTTTAAATTTCACAGAAGGGGAACCTATATAGACATCTGAGATAGATGGAAAGAGGAACTGGGAAGGAGATAGTGTAAGGGGGAACAGGGATGGTGACCAGGTATGAGAGAGAGTGGGCAGGAGAGGGCTGGGAGTGAGAATCATTGGTGACTAGCTGGAGTCCTGAGACAGGGAAGGCTACTGGGAGTTTATGGGGTGACCCTTGCTGAGATTCCTACCAGAGTGGGATATAAAGACTGAAGTGGTCATCTTCTGTAGCCAAGCAGAACTTCCAGAGGACGGAGCAGGATATCAATCCACCTACAAAACCTTCAACCTAAAATTTGTCTTTTCTAGAATATATGAAGTGATAAAAAATGGGGTAGAGACTGAGGGAACAGCCCATCAATGATTGTCCCAATTTGAGACCAATTCTATGTGAAAGAGTCAAACTCTGACACTCTTAATGATATTCTCTATGCTTGCAATAAGAACCTAGCATGATTTAATTGTCTTCTGAGAGGCTTCATCCAGCAGTGGGCCTGGGAGGTAGCTAAGTTAGTTGACCTCTAGTTCTCTCATATCCCACCACCAGGGCAAGCTCTCAGGCACTGCCCCAGTTAGTTCATCCAATGCTGCACCTGGCAAGGGACAGCATTAGCTTTCCTGTTCTCATGCCCTCTGGGGCCAGGTAACCCTCACCAATGCCACCCAGGGCCAGCTCTACTGTGTTTACTTGGTTTGGTGCAGTTCTCACTTTCCCAAATGCTGATGAATGTATGTTACATTTAGGAAAAAGTATGTTGAGAGAGGATGTCAGGTTTGTTTATCCTTCACTATCTTTTTCATGAGAGTGTAAAACACTTGACAGCAAGCTCTACTTTAAGTCAATATCCTTCACTCCAAATAGATCTCAATAAATGTGTTGAAATGAGTAGACAAAGAGAAGGTTAAAGATATTGCTGAGTTAACAGAGCATCCAAGAATGAAGAAGTGAGCTCACTTCCCCAGCATTCACATAAAAATGGTCACTCTGGCAGGTATTTGTAGACCTAGTACTAGAGAAATGGATAAAATCAGGTCCCTATTTCATGCTGAATATCTAGCCTACACAAATTGATAAATTCTTGGTTTGGACAGAGTCCCTCCAAAGATAATAATGGTCGATAGTGATTGAAAAACACATCCTGTCTCTGGTGTACACAAACACAAATACACACACATACATAAACACACACGCACACACATACATGTATGCACATATGTATATGAATGTAAATATAAAAACACATGAATCTGTCCATATGCATATACCACACAATCACACATATACACATACAAACAGTAAAGAAATCATTATACCAGAATGATGATAATGTAATAGTCTGCAATAATGCAACAAATTGAAAAGTACAACTGTCACAGCTGTTTTATACCAACATACATAGACACAGGTCTTGAAGGCTCTGTTCACAAATCATTAGCTCTGACCTCATTATGCTTCCTCAGCTACTAAGTTGGCAACATACATAAGGGAGAAAAGCTGGAACCACATTGATTAATATACCTTGCGTGTGGCTGTGCTAAACTAACAATCTAGTGGGCAGCCATGAATTGTGGCACATTTAAGAGGAAATGTACATTAATGTTCTTCCTGCTATCTATTTGCTTAGTTCATTACTTATATGAAGGTACATTTCTAACTTGAGTCTTTCATTTGTAATTTTCAATGAAAGTCATATAAGTTGTTTCTATCACTGGATATATATGAGTGGATAGATTAAAACATCCATTAGGTAATACTGCCATATTATTATTTATATGTGAAAGCAAGAGGAGTTGTGGTTTTATACTGAAGATGCTAAATGAGCTTTTAATTGATTAAAAATAAAGAGTATATATTGAGAATTATATGGCAACAACATAAATGACGTCTTTAATAAAGTAAGCTTGCCTTTTACCATCTCAAGCACAAATATATCGTTTAGGTGTTTACTGGCTAGTTTTACATCAACTTGGCATAAGCTAGAGAGGCACGTGCCTTCATAAGATCAAGGCTCTAGAACTTAATTCATGATTCATAGGGGAGGTCCAATCCTATTGTGAGTGGTACCAACCCTGGAATGGTGGTCCTGGGTTCTTTAAGAAAACTGTTAGAGCAATCCATGGGGAGCAACCCAGTGAGCAGTACCCCCTCATTCCTTCTGCATCAGCTCTTGCTTCTCAACTTTGATTTTAGGTCTTAGTGATTCATTTCAGCAATAGAAACCATAGACCAAAACAAGATGCGTGGCTTTTCTTAAATGATCCTTTTATAAAAACACATATGGATATCTATAGAAAAATGACAGTGAAGGTTTGGTCTTAATGTTCATATAAAGTATTAATATATCTTTTATAATAGATATGACAGAAATCAAAAATTCATTCAAAGATAAGCATGTATTTTAATATACTTCACCCCAGCAAATCAACCTCTATGAAAGTAATTGGCATTAAACCTATTTGAGGACTATCAGAAATAGCCCAAACTGATAAATATGATCTTTATTTTTCATCTCAGAGTTAAATACTAAGGTTTTATGGAGTATAACAAAAGTTTCTCAATTATTTTGGAAGTCAAAATGGACTTAAAATAGAAGAATACATATAGGTGTTCAGTTGAATATTCATGGACACTTTTCAGTGATATTAAATTAGCTCCAGTCAAGGTCAAGAGCATCATTCATTACTTCATAGACTTAAAGGAATATAGAAATTCTACTTATATCAAAATTTTCATTTTAATGAAGCAACTATTTTTTGTCTATAATAAGATGGGCCAACTAAATCTTGTATGCATTAGGATCAAAATAAAATACCTGTTCCAAGACTCTGAATTTTTCGTTAAAAAATATTAGTTTTCTTGTCATACAAATCTCAGGAAAAAAATTAAATGGTAAAACAATATCTCCGACTGTTATATAATTTTATAAGAAAATCGTTCTACAATGCAGAAACACTGGCACATTGATCTATGACTCTTGGTCATAGGTTGAACTGTATATATCTTCAAAACTGATACTTGATGCAGCTTTTCCATGTTTGACCTGTGTTAAATAAGCATAAATCTACTTTCAAGGAATTTATGATCTAATTTGGAGACAACGTCAAAAAGAGATACAAAATATTCTACAAGTAAAGCTAAACCTAAAATCTATGTAGAAGATACCTGCACTTTTATGATACCAAATTAAAGGGGGTGGTTTTTAAAATAAGAATAGACTCTCTATTATGACAGTCAGGACATTGTTGAATAATAGAGTAAAAGAAACATGGAGGTCTTTAATGTAAATAGTAGATATGATTGGATCCACAAATTGTTGAAGAAACCTACTTAGGGATCTTTTCTTAAGGAAACAGAGGTCCTAATGCACAGCTTCAGTGACTGACTTGATGTGATTTCATAGGAAACTTTTAACACCATCAAATCAGTTATTATTAAAGAGTTGGAATGAGGGATCTTATAAGGTGAGGTTTAAGAAGTATACAACTACATAGATGACATGTACAGATGTCTGAAGATTACCACAGTGAAGTATTTCATTTAATAAGAATCTATTATAAAACAGAAACCAGCTGCAGACACTGTGAGTCTGAGAAGCACTCCAAGAAAATAGATTAAGATTGTCTTGGCATTTCTATTGTTAAAATAAAGCAATGACCAAAAGCAATGTGGGAAGAAAGGACTTATTTTCATCTTCTAACTCAGGTCACACTCTGTCACTGAGGAATCAGGGCAATAATTCAAGACAGGAACTAGGAGCAGAAACTGAAGCAGAGGCATGGATGAATACTATTTATTGGCTTGCTAATAATGATTTGCTTGGGATGCTTCTCTTATCACTCAGGACCATCTACTTGCCCAGTGATGGTAGCACCTTTAATGAGTTGGACCTTCTCACATGTTTCATTAGTTCCAAGAATTATACAGCTGTTAGAGCATTTTCTCAACTGAGGTTCCTCTTCCAGATGGGTCTGACTTATGTCAAGTTGATAAAAGCAAAAACAAAAAACAGAAACAAACACAAAAAGAAAAAAGGAGACAGGGATCTCTAGCAAGCAATGAGCATCCTAAAATGGATAAGAAAACAATTTGGTATAACTAGTATCAAGAACATAAACTGATTCTTGAGATATGGTTCTGGAGTGAGCATGATAAGCCAAGTCATATATGAAGGACTTATTTAAATCATAAATGTCAATGCTAACCTCGCTTGTTAATAAACATGATTAGAAATGCATTATTTTCATGATGTAAATTGTATTTTGGATCAGTTTATCTCAAAGTAAAGAAAATATCCAACTGCCCCCAAATATTAAAAACAGAATAAACAGAAATGTATTGCATGTGACTCGAGAAAGACAGAAACAATCCTTGCAATCCTATGTAGTTACTTTAGGAAACACAAGGTGAAAATCTTTTAATAAAAATGAATTGTAGGACAGCCTCAGTTTTCTGTTAGTATGAGCCTCTTCTTCTCCACATATCAGTTGATTCTTTTACTGTTGGAGGTCCAAATTTTCCACAAAAGTATTGTTTATTTGTTTGCAAGTAGAACTCAAGGAAGGTGGAGAGACAACTCAGTGATCTTGCTGTTTAGATCTTAGCACTCACATTAGACAGATCAGAATGTCTGTGACTTATGTTCTAAGGATCAAATGTTCTAACCTGAATCATGCTTCGTGTAAATACATAAAATCAGGTGAACAACTTACATGCAACCATAAGTAAAATAAATAAGATTTTAAACTTCAAATCAGTACTTAAAATTTTATGAAAATTGTAACTTCTTATAAGGAATGGAGGACTATAAAATATATATTTCTCTAAGTTAAACATTTGGTAGGGAATATATAATATATATTCATTCCAAGATGTTAAGTTTAGATAAGCAATGTAGTTTGAGATTAAAATATTAAGTGACGGTTCTACGTGGTTGGCAGTATGTAGGGAGTATAAAAATTCATAAACACGTTGGCAGGGTATTCACTTTGCTACATTTATATCAAATATGCAAAGAAAATCTCTATGAAACTTCAATGTGTTTAATAATTTCATAAATTGTAAGAACTTTTTATTTAGAAATGACCTATTTTAGACAAAAAAATAATAATCACACATTTCATTTTTAAGTTACTTTTAAATGGTGGTTTGTATTAACAAGGCCCTCTAAACCAGCGTGATGGAAGCTCATATGAACTCACAGAGACTGAGGCAGCATGACAAAGTTCTACATGGGTTGGTACCAAGTCCTTTGCATATACATTACAGCTTCCAGTCCAATGATTTTATGGGATTCCTGAGTGTTCAAAGGAGTAGGTTTTTGATTCCTGTGCCTTCTGTTTATTCATCTTGTCCAACTCCAGTGTGTTAGTTTTTGTTATATTTTATTATTATCCCTTGTAAACTTTTGTTGTTATTTTTTTCTAATGACAGTCAGAAAGGTAGTAGAAAAATGGGAGAGAAAGTAGGGAGGGACTGGGAGGAGCATTGGAAGTTAAAACCATAATCAAGATATATTACGTAAGAAAAAATAACTACTTCCATTAAAAAGGAAAAAAAGTGAAAAATACCATGCCAATTACAGAACCAGCCAACCAATGAAACAAACAAACAAAACAAAAAAAACAACATTCAAAAATGTACAGTCTTTAATTTGTAGTAACATTGTTTTTCATCACCAGGCTACTCTCTTATTTGCCTATAATCTCCAATTCTGCATCTCTGCTTCTTTGCATTCTGTTTCTAATGATAAATGCTTCTTTACCTCATTAAAGCAGTATGTTCCAATAACAGGAACTAATAATTTGTGACTTTCTTAACTAACATGCCATTCATAACACCAGCATGAGCAAGTAAAAAGCTCTCTCCTGTGTGTCTTATTCCTAAAATCTGACCGAATCATATAGAATGAAGAAATAATAACCATGAGGAAAGCAACAATCCCAACCAACCAGATCCCCAGGGTCTAAACCACCAGCCTGGGAGCGCTTAGGGAGGGACCCATGGCTCCAGCTATATATGCAAGGGAGCTATATATAAGTGGGAGAAGAGATTCTTGGTCCCATGAAGGCTGGACATCGTTGGGGGGGGATATTCGAGGGTGGGGAAGTGAGGTACGTGGGAGGGTGGGTGGGGGTACACCAACGTGGAGGCAGGAGGATGGGGGAAGGGATAGTGAGTTCCTAGGAGGGAGGGGGGAAATGGGGTAAGGAGAGAATATCTGAAATGTAAAAAAATTTCCAATAAAAAAAATAAATAAATAAAAAACAAAAACAACAACAATAACAAAAAAGAAATAATAGATACTGGAAAAACAACATAGACTCATACAAAAAGAAATACACTGGGATCAGAAAGATAAGCCTATTCATATGATTTGTAATGATAGAGATGTTATGGTCTGAAATGTCTAAATGTTGACTGACCTCTGTCAGCCATAGTTTGCTGACCCTTGGGTAGACTAGAGCAAGGTTAAAATTGGGTATTAAAGGAGACTATGAAAAATTGAGGTTGTTATAACTGATCGAGAAAATAAGTATAAATTATCCAATACATTAAGTAGACTACTTCTTTCTAAGTATGGTCTCTCCTATGTTTCTGAATACATTATATCATATTCCATGAAAACCCATCAAAAGTCAGAATCAGAACTGGGTAACAACCAAATAATGAATCCATTTAGCTTTCTAAAATGTGTTGAAATAAAAGAGTATTTCTGTTACTCTGATTCATGCACAAAAATATGATGGTGGAATAAAATCAGCATTTATAGCTTAAAACTGAAACCAGCCAGCAATGAACAATAAAAGTGACCTACAGATTATTCTAGCCCTTATATAAATATGTTGCAAATTACATTTTCTGAAGCATTATCAGCAACACAATGGCTTAATATTGAAATCCGTGTTCACACCCTGTTTACACAGCCCACACTGTGCTTGCCTAGCACAGATTTTATTAAGGCCATGCACCCAGCGTGGAAGTAACTGTATTGTGATAGGGGATTTGATTGGATTATTAAAAAAAGTTTTATCTATGTATCTAATATACACAGGAAATTGCTGTTCAAGTAAGCCTAAATGTTGAGAAGGATACTGGAAACATGTTTATTTCTCATCTCAGAAGTTAGAAAATGAATATCACATCTATTAGAAATTTACAACACTCATCCATTTCTCTTGTAAAAATACCATGTAGAGCCAGGATTTCTTTTCCTGTGTATTTTATGTGCTAGGCACAAATCTTGTTATCCTAAACAGATTATTTACATGAAAGCTACATCCTTAGCACGGATTTAAATTAAATTTTCCTTTGGGTGTTTCTTGTAAGAACTGAAGAGTTGGGTTTTCAAATGGTATCAAACTTCAATTTAATTTTATCCAAGCTATTATGTCAGTGGCTTATGTCAGATAGATTGACTCCTTCAGTCTTTCTGGAAGTTTAAGTTATAAAAAATGTTAAGTAAAATTAAAAAAAAATGTAGGAAAGTACAGCTTAACATTTAACATCAACATTGCTTTTTGATGTTGTTTTTTTCAGGACAGGGTTTCTCTTGTGCAGTCCTGGTTGTCATGGAAATTGCTCTGTAGACCAGGCTAGCCTCAAATTCTGAGGTGAACTCCTTACTGGGATGAAAGGCATGTACCATCACTACCTGGCTAACCACAGCATTCTATGTCATGAGGCATCTATTTTACTAGTGCTCTTAAAAATTTAGTAAACATCCTTTATATTAACTATCGTTGGAATGCATGAAACATAGGTATACACTTCTGACCTATACCTATGTAACCGGAACCAGGATGGTGTCATAAAAGAGTTTCTCAGGACAAGACTGTAATTTTCCATTCCAAAGAGATTTTACTGCACTTCTGTCACTCTTTAAAGGCAACAACTCTTCTGATATTGTCCTTAAACCAAAATTTGCATTCGACTCAGTTCCTTCTGTGGCCAAGGCAAACATGCTACTACTGAAATACAAACAGATATTTTATTATTTTAATTTTATTTTAGGCATATGTAAAATATGTATTCTTTCATGTCAGAACACACTCAGAGAATGGAGTACTGTGATAGTTCTGAGTGCTCATAAGAAAACTCCAAGAAAACCAGACAAGTTTCTTGTGACCTCAACTTCTTCAAAAAAAGAGCTGCTGTTGGATTATTCTTTTGTGCCCTTCACATATATAGCAAACAGGAGTGAGTTTACTTCAGATTATTCATTACACCTGGCTATTATTATTTGTTTATTTGACTTTTTGGAAAAATGTCTTTTCTCACTTACAACTTGTCTACCATTTGTGACTTGCCTGTCATGAGTGGCTTGCTGGTATGTGTGGCTAGCTGGTCATATGTGGCTTCAGACTACTCATGTGGCTCCTCTCAACTCTGATAGTATAAATTATCTGATGCTTTGACCAATGTTGTATATTGCATAAACTTTAGTCTGTTTATTTATTATCTACAGCAGTGACTCTTTCTCTTTTTCTTGCCAGGAAGAGAGACAGACAGAGAAAAAAGAGAGAGAAAAGAGAGATAGAGAGAGGGAGAGAGAGGGGGAGGGGAGAGAAAGAGGGAGAGAGAAAGGGAGAGGGAAGAGAGGTGTGTGGAAAGAGGGGGAAGAGTGAGAGATTCTATGTGTATCTGTGTAAACATGTGTCATGGATTCACGTGTGGATTCAGAGACAGTTAGTGGGAACTGGTTCTTTCCTTCTACCGTGTGGGGTTGAACTCATTTCATCAGCAGTGATGGCAGGTAGCTCTATATAGTAAGTTATTCCCTTAATTTTTATTTTTTAACACAAAGTATAAATGGTCCAGGATGGAACTGGAATCTATTTGTTGCTCAGGCAGGCCACAAACTCCTAAAATTCTTATTTCAAACTCTAGATAGCTGCCATTACAGGATTGTATTACAGTAGCAAGCTCTGATATATATTATGTTAACCATACCCTTCAACACTAATACATAATTTGCACTATTTTATTGTTCAGTGCTATTAAAATGTGTGATTATCCTACACTTTGTTTTCATTCTGTTGTTGATAGATATTTGAATCATTTTAAACAATATACTTTTGAGACCAAATATTAAGATTGATTCAAGAATTATTCTGTATATGTTACAAAATAAGCAACAATTGTGAATCCTATGTGTGTGTTAGCATAATATTTCCAATTTAAATGTCTAATAGTGGTCATTCAGAAATAAAATTATGCTTGGAAAATAAGAGTTACTGGTCAGATATGTGTGGAGAAAGGAGATGTAATATTAAGGAACAGTTAGAACTATTGTGCTTCTAAATTATATTTTGGGATTAGAAGGTAATTCCTGAAATTTACTAGTTTATCTACATAATCATTTTGTGGCAACACACTAATAGAAATGATTCATTAATAAATAAGTGATTTAAAAACTTTACACACACACACTACCTTAATGTAGAATAGTATAAACAATACAATTCCCAGGAAAAATTATATCAATCTAAGTTTATTTTAAGTAATTTAATACTTAACTCTGTGCTAAAAGACATACTAATGTATCATCTTTAAAATGTTACATTTATTTTTCTTTCTAAAATCATATTTGTAAAACTAACCAAAAGAATATACTTGTTTCATTAGTCAAAACTGTGGATCAGAATTTAAAATATTATATTAAATAATGCAGTTTCTCTCTTGAATTTTTTAGCATTCTGATTTTAATTTTCTTTGTAGTTAGAAACTGTTATTCTTCTTTGGAACACTAATGGAACTGGGGAACAATTTTCAAATACATTTGTGTTTCTATCTGAGTGCCTTTCACTTTATTTCCTTGCCCATCTTATAGAGCTTACATGACAAATTACCTGTGTATTTAAACACTCTCTTGACATTGGGATCAGTAATACATAAGGATTTGTAAAATTATGTTTCAGGGATCAGAGATTTAAGGAATGATCAGTGATCTCCCACAACTGCAGATGTAGGGGAAATTTTTCTGATGGACAGAGAAGATGGGTTCCAGCAGCCCAAGGATGGAAACATTCAGAAGCAGATGGCAACTTTAGAAGTGGTGTATGTCAGGAATGACTAGGAAGTCACAGGTCTTTCTTAGACAATGTGGGCCATGAGTTGTCACTTTTATGAGAGTCAGCCTGTGAGTAGATCCACTTTGCAAGGTCACAGAACATCCATGCACAGATCAAGGAAAAGGAAGGTTGAGGGGTAGTCTGCAAACTATTGCTCTATTGTTCATTCTCCTAGAGCTTCACGATTTACACTTCAGCAGCAACGTGAATGGTACTGTATTAAACTTCCTTGATACCCTATTAAACTCCAATATTGTACAAATAGGAATTCTCTCCCACAATAAAGGATGGTATAAAACTGAGAATGAATACAACCAGAACAATAAGGCACTTGGAAAGACAGAAATAAAGCAATCTGACCTTCCACTTCATTTTACAGCATGCTAAGGCCTTCAAAAATCCACTCCATCCTATGCCTACCTTCTTAAATATAGATGGGGAGAACATGATATGTATTCTGTAGGAAAGAATTTCATCAGTTTTGTGATGAAATTATTTACAAGCAAGCAATAAAGACATGCAATTAGTGCACTCAAGTGAACATACTTGCCAGATAAGACACCAATTAGTTTGCTGTTTGTTTGAGAAAAAAATATTACTAGTGAAGTTCAGATTAGCCTCAAACTCATATTCCTGCCTCAGTTTCTCAAGTATTTTGCTTGACACCCAATCATGCATGCCATTTCAAATGTTCTATTTGCCATGTACAATACACAAATATGTAACATGAAATAAAGTTTTAATTCATCATGTTATGTAAATAATGCTAATATTAAATTGAAAGATTCCCATCATATTTCAATCTATGCTTGGCATACTTTAAATCCAGAACATTAACATGGGTTCAGCAGTAGTCATATTGGACAGAAAACTGTTAAAAATATAGCACTGGTTTAATGTGCAAATATAGTAATTTTAATTTTGATTTTGATTATAATATTCAAAATTCCTTTCTTAGCTTGATACCGTTCAAAACATTCTTGTAATGGAATGTTTACTATTTTTCTATTATTTAAATATTTGTAAACTCTGTAATAGGTATTTGAGAAAGATGTAGCCTGCATGTGTTTAGAACTTTATTTTATTTTCTTATTTTATGGCAGGATTTTTCTTTTTAAACTAGGCTAGCATGCAACATGTGGTCCAGCGAGTAGCACTATTAGGAGGTGTGACCTTGTGGGAGTGGGTGTGTCACTGTGGCCATTGGCTTAAGACATTCATCCTAGCTGCCTGAAAACAAATCTTCCACTAATAGCCTTCAGATAAAGATGTAGAACTCTCAGCTCTGTCTGCACCTGTCTAGATACTGCATGCTCCCCACCCCTTGATGATAATGGATCAAACCAGCCAGCACCAATTAAATGTGTCCTTTATAAGACTTGCCTTGGTCATGGTGTCTGCTCACAGAAGCAAAACATTAACTAAGACACCAAGTTCAAACCCTAAAGGCTTATGATTACAGCACCTGGTTCATGTGCAGGGACATTTTATTTTAGACTGTCTTGTTTTCAAGCATTTGATTAATTTACATTGGTGTATTTCTTTAAGTGTATAAAGAAATAAACCCTTTTAATTTTTGATCTCATATATTAGAGCTACTTCTAACATGCCCTCATGTGAATGGAACACATGCTGCACTGTGAGTCAGCTGCTAAACAGAGTGCCCATGCTATCTTGCATGTCCTAGGTATGAATTTCAAAACTTAAACTTGCCTTCGTAATGATCTTGCATAATCAAAATCTACATACCTCATCTTAGCACATGACCTGTTGTTTTGGCAATTTCTTTAGATAATGATATATATAATTAACTTAATACTCTAATAACTACTTACATTTAATTTCTGGAAATAATTTGACGTTTAAACCCAATTTTGATGTACGAAGTCACTGATTTATTATCTATTCCTCAGATTTTTCTTGCATAAAAAGAGTGCATATATTATATATGGTAATCAAATGTAATGTAGGATAGTTTAATAATAGAATAACATAAGGTTTAAGGACCAGCTCTTAAAATAACCTTGTTAAATCATTTTCAATAGTACCACATTATTCATATATTCTGTTCACTCTTATCCTTAAGAGTCAAATATATAGAGGCTTGACAGAATCCCCATGTCTGCTTCTCCTTTTCGTATTGCTATGAAGAATTATTTTTAAAAGATAAGGGAAACAAATCAAGAATTTTCAGTTTTAAAGGATTGTTTATTCCTCACTATGATTTCTTCCTTTGTTAGTAATCTCCAACATATTCTTAATAAGTGTTAGTTTCCAGATAATATTATAAATATTCAAGACAAGTAACTTATTAGAGAAATGACTTGCTAGCTGGTGATTTTGGGTTTCTTTAGGCCTCTAGTTGGGTGCTGGATAACGTTTGGAAAAGTAAATCAGCTTGCATCATGAGCCCTGAAGTAAAGAGGAAGTGGAAATGACTGGGGCCATCTAATCCACTTGAGTGCATGTCCCCAGTAACCTAAAAGGCATTGAGATAGACTTCACATCTTAAAGGCTCTCAACACCTTAATTATGGCTACATGGAAATCAAGATTGTAACACATGAACTTTAGTTGAGACATTAATTTTCTAAACATTTAATCGAACCAACTCTTGCATAGCCCATTGTTTATTCTTTCCACCATCTTGAAAATAATTCATCTGGGTAGGAGAGATGGCTCAGTGCTTAAGACCACTGACTGTTCTTTCAGAGGTCCTGAGTTCAATTCCCAGCAACCATGTAGTGGCTGTCTTCTGGTGTGTATTCACATATATAAAATAAATAAATAAATCTAAAAAGAAAAAGAGATTCCAAAATATAATCAATGATAAAATGATTTTATATATTAAAAATAATAGTGCATCTGTACCATACCATTGCCACCATTAAAATTGCTCTATGAAATTATTTTGAATCATGAAATGGAAATCATCTAGAGCAAAAAACTTGTTCTAGTGATAGACTTCAACAATTTTTTCTCATCTCCTCCTCAATCCAATGGCAAGGACTCTTGAATATATTAGATTTAGTAGTTGCCATTTAACAAAGTGAATGAGGAGTGCATACATTTTGCTTCTATTATTTTATCTGTCAATTTTGTAACTTGCTATCTTCCTTAAACTCTTGTATATGCATTTTCAATTGAAGATAGTTTCCCAGATAAATACTATTTTAGCATCTTCTTCAAAAGTTCTGAAAGGTTTTTTTCAGAATATTCAATCATCTTTCATAATATTAAGTGTATGTATATATGTATAATTACATATATATGAATATATTATGAATATAATATTGTCTAATCATAGTTTCCCCCTACCAACTCCTTCCTGGACTTTCACACCTATGAACTCACCTAGACTGTCCAAATGCACAGGACCTAACGATTTCAAGTCATTAGGGTCCCAACATTGAAGAGAAGAGTGGACATGAACTCCCATCCCTAACCAAGAAGCTATCTCCAACTAATAAGTACTTGCAAAGGAAAAAATAGTTTTATCCAATGGATATATTAACCAAACTTAAGGATAATCCTAATGCCCTGTGTATATAGCTAACACAAAATCAATTCCTTTTTTTAACCTTTTTGTCTCATATACTGTTGTTAACCAAGAAATATGTACTTACAATTCAAGATGAAATTCTGGCCATGGGAAGAAGATTTGGACAATAGCTGTGGTATCTAATATGAGTATTCAAAGATCCTGTATATGTCTTCAAATGCTTTATGTCATATGGCCTGCTGACTTTGAATTTATCCTCAAACAGAAAAGCACTCAGATGCGTATACAAGTTAGAGAGTTATAAGTATAGTTCGCAATGCAAAATTACCAAGTAAACCACACAAATCTGCAAATCGTTAATAAAGTTTTTAAAGTGACAAAATATCAGTGGACATGGTTTTTGGTCTGGGGTAGAATGAACCTGAACCACTTTAACAGAATTAATTATTTTTTCAGTAAACTTTAAATCCTAGAAATGTGTAGAGATTCCCTAATCTGTCATATGTACCAAAGTATAAGGATACAAACAATATTTACTCAATCACACAACAGGATGATTATGTATATTTTAGGTGTTGATTCAAGAATAAAAATATTAAAAGATCTAATCAGACAGGTTGGCTTGTTGCTTCTTACTTTAATTATCTGACAATGAATTCATCACCTTTTAAATTATTAATGAAACACATGTAATTATAGTTGGGTAAATTACCAATAACTCATTCTTCAGATCATTGGATTGTAACTTCCTTTTTTTTTCTAAGCTTCATATTCTTTGACAGTTTCATGCTCATCTACTTCAACTTTTCCCAGTTCTAACTTCATACAATTCTATCACATAATTTTGTGCCTTATAAAAAAGAAACACTAAGCAAAATTCATACTGAAATAAATTCTTAGATGTGTGACCTTTCACTGGATCCTCGAACATATCAAGGGCCATACGAGATCTTTGTAGTTCAAATATCAGAATATTGCAATAAGAAAGCTTGCTGAACTCTTTAGCATTGCTTTCAAAGCTGTCATTTTCAATGTGTTTAAGTTCTTACATAGTGGTTAGAGATACATAGCTTCCACTGTAGTGTGGGTAAAGTAAAGAATGTATTGTTGAGACTAACCTCTAGTGAGTGATTATTATTTAAGGACAGTTGCTTATTGGGAAATCTAGGTAATATTTACGTTTCTAAAAATGACACAACTTATCATCCTCAGAAACCTGATTGTGAAGGCAGGAGGTTTGGAACCCTTGCTGAAATAGCTTCACTCTCTACCAAGGATGGCTGTTCATTCTTAGAGTTATCGTTCATTTAAAAATAAGATTAATAGTAAAAGCAACAATAAGTTTTCATAACATCTTAGTAGAATCACTTTTCTTTTTATTTATTTTCTGTGTATGCAGGGGTATCCATGCCATGGAGTTGATGTGAGTAAAATGATCAGGGGAAATACTGTGCCCTTCCCTTATGAGTGATCTGGAGATTGATCTCAGATCCTTAGGCTGGGTGGCAAACAACATTGTACTCTGAGCCTTTTCTTTGGTCTCACCTTTTCACAGCTTTTACACAGTCTTAAATCTTTTCTACAATCATTTAATTATTATAAATCAGGCAAAATATTTGTTAGTACTATTTGGACATCAGTTTAAATATAAATTAGCTATAGCTATAGCTATATAGATGTAGATATAAATATAAGTTATATATAGATATATAGACATACATATATAGATAAATAGATAGATATATAGACATATAGATATATAGATGATATATAGATACATAGATGATATATATAGATATAGATAGATAGATAGATAGATGATAGATAGACATATGGATATATGGATATATAGATATATAGATATTTTTCTCTCCTGTGGACATCCAATTATAATCTTCCTTATTGGTTTGTCTTCCTTCAGTGGTGAGTAGTTTAAGTGTTAATAATATATATATATATATATATATATATATATATATATATATGTGATAGATAGATAGATAGATAGATAGATAGATAGATAGATAAATTGATGATAGATAAGATTTAAGCATTTTACAGAACAAAAATCTATATTCCACCACATAGACTACCTGTTTACAAAAAATAATGTTATTTAAAAATAGCAAAAGAAAATCCTATGCAGTTCTGTCTGTTTTGACCATATGCTTATATTGAGGCAGCAAGTCATTTTTATGAAAAGGCATAAATATTCTCAGTCAAAGATAAAAGAAATAAAGAACTCAGTGGCATCTTGTTCTGTTTTGTTTGCTATACCAAAATCTAGAGGTTAAGGTTTGTAAACAATAGAATTTATTGGTTACAGTTTTGGAGGCTGAGAATAAAAGTTCAAAGTAGCCCACTGAGTTTATGTGCGGTTGGGGCCCAATACTTGATACATAGCTATAATCTTTTGGGTGTTGTATAGCAAGGTTAAAAATGCAAGCGACCTCTCTGTTACTGTCTCATGTTGGCAGTGTCCTAGTCACCTAACTGTTTATCAGAGGTCACGCTTCAGAATCCTGTTACCTTCAAGGGTAGGATCTTATTTTACAGGGAATCACAAATGTTATTATTAACATGCATTTATGTAAGTCAGTTTAATGAAAGATAGTCCATATCATATGTCTTACAGAGATAAAATCTAAACAGCAGTATGATATATTTACCTATCATTTGGAATAGTGAAATTCAAAACACTGAAAAGCCTAAATACAGAAAACAGCAGGAACTCTCATACATTGCTAAGGGAAGCAAAAAGGCAAGGCAATTTCTTACAAATTTATTTATTTAATAATGAAATTTCATTGGCATGAAAACGCTTATGGAAATTCCTTATAAAATTAATATTTTTGGTTCTATTGTTTTGTTTTGATGAGGCAGTTTCACTATCCTAACCAGGCTTGGCTCAGACTTACCAGGAAGCACAGGTTGACCTCAAACTTGTGGTCCTGTTGCCTCAGCTTCCCAAGAGCTAAGACTGGGCATGAAGCTCCAGCTTAGTCTCTTCTAAAGTTAGTCATATATTTAACAAATAACCTAGCAATTATGCTCATAGGTATTTGTATAAAACAGTTATAATTTCAGTATCAAATTTTCCTAATGGACTCATATATTTTGAACATTTATTATCAAGCTGCCTAGGCGATTTCTGTTGGCTGTAAAGCCTTTAGTAAAAGGCATTGTTCATGATGCGAATATTCTCTCCCTAACATTCTAGTCATCAAGAACAGACTAATTGCTTCATGATAGGATGAAATCCTCTGAAACCTTGAGACAAAATAAAACTGCTTTTCTTTATGTGTTTCTGTCAAGCATTTTGGACATAATGATGCGAAAGTAATTAGTGAAGGGTTAAAAATTTACATCCACGCCAAAAGCAACCCATATGTAGAAACTTTATTCATATATTTTATAAATTATGTTGAAGTAAGATAATATTTGGTAGGGAGGTAAGTAATCTTAAAGTTATATTGAAGTAAGATGGTATCTGTTCGGGAGATGAGTAGACTATGGACTATTGAGCTAATGTGAAATTACTCAGTGATAAAATAATATGAAGTATCAAGATCTGGAAATATGTGGATGAATCTTAAACATAATTTAATACATTACAGAAAGCTTTTCAAAAGGTATGTAGTGTGTTTTTAAAATGGCATGACTTTTAAGATAGGAAGAATTATGAAAACAAGGCAAATTATTAGTAACTATCAAGAATTGGATGAGGAGCTGAATGAGTTGTGTCTAATACATTTGAAACTGTCTTCTCCATGGCTGGCCCTTATGGAATAGACCATTAACACAGGCATGCAGAAGACTAAGACAGGAGAATTGCAAATTTAAGATTAGGTGACACATGAGATCTAATTGAGTTCAAGTCTGGTCAGGGTGATATTTAGTTGAGATTTGTCTCAAACATAAGAAAAGTTCTGGAAATAAAACTGTGTTTGAATACATGCTTAGCCTTTATGAGGCCCTATATCCAATTCCTAATACTTCCCAACATAAAATTAAAATAAAACTGTAAAATGAAAATAGTACACTAATACTGGGAGCATGCTTATCTAAAACCATGCAGCATGCAGCAGTGACAGGATAGCCTTATGTGATCTATAGCTTAACGGTGATGAGTGACCCTAGGATCAATAGTTAAGTAAATGTACCACAATGTTATTGGATAATTGCCACAGGGCAAGATGTACCTGTATGAGAGAAGAGGATATTGAACTAACTTTATGCCTTCATCTCATTTTTGTTATAAACTAAAAACTGCTATAATTATTTCAAATAAAAAGAATGTAACAGAGATAAAGCCAAATGATAGAACTCCTAAAATATAAAATGGCCCCCAAAAGTATCACATAATTGTAAAAGCGCAATTGCAAAGCCATAACAATTCAAATAAAAATTCAAAGTTTATGGTAAATGTATATTAATAAAATGAGCCTAAAAATCTTAGATTATAATATAATAAAACATAGAACTGGGGGAGGGCAAAGTGCCAATTTTCTCATGCTAAGTAAAAAGATAGAAAAAATAGCGTAAGGATTTTAATGCATTCTTTTTCATAAAGTTTTAAAAGTTCATGCTTTACAAGAAACCTAGAAGGAAATAATATTTTGATTTTCAGTGTGCATTTTAATTTTGCAAATGGTCTTGGCATGAAAATGCATATGGAATATCTCCACGCAGTGGTAAAATGTTAAAAACTAAGCTGGTTAGTGGGCTCTGATTTCTAACCTAAGTCTAAAGAGTACTTCTAGCAGTATGTCTCTGAGGATATTAAAATGTATTTTGAAACATTACCTTTATAATTCTCCAAAGTTATTTTCTTTGGAAAATATCTTCTGCTCTTCTAACAAACCTGATATGAGTGATTGTCCCACAGTCAAAACAAGTGTGACAAAAACACTTTTTGGTAATCATAAATTCAGTTTATGACAACCTAAAATAAAGAGTTTACAAATGTACTCTGCTCACAATTAAATAAAATTGTTTCTATTGTAAGCATGTTAAAAGTGCTTCCTCAAAATATTTCAGGCGTAAAGCTGTATCGCTATCCATTTTTCCAGTGTCTTGGTTAGGTCTGGGAGAGAATGCATTAGTTACATCATCACAAACACTTGCCCTTCTACCACATTTGGTAGTGACGGATGCTTGTCATTCAGATTGCAGGGTACCATCTGAATTTACAAAGTTGGATGAAAAGACATCACTTTTTATATATGAGTAATCAGAAATAAAATTTGAGTATTTTTTAAATGTGAAATTTAGCACAGAATGAATGTAATGATTTGGTTTCAATTCTGTGCAATCAAAGATACTCTTTAATATCCAGTCAGTGTTCTCTTTCATATGAAGCTGCTCTTTCTAAATGGTTGGCAGCTACTGTGTAGGATTTCTCTGACAACTTTCTAGGAAGTTTCTGGCAGAATAAATGAGAACTGACTCATCTAGCTCTTCCTGAAATAGATGCACTTTTGTCTTTGCTATTTTAAAAATGCTGGTGACTAAATATTTTGAAAGTGCAATCACTGCTTTCTTCAAACATTTTCTCCCAGTCCATCTGTTTTCTTTTAGAAGATTTCAATATATCAGATCTGAGAAATATATTGATGGTCTCCAATCATATCTCCACCCACATTTTATTCCCATATCTCATCTGATCAAGTTTGAATGCATGACACATCTTCAAGTCATCATTTCTAATAAGAAAGGAAAACACATAGTCCTATGTAACACTGTCTTTCATAATTGAAAATGAAACTGTAGAAAGCCTCAGACAACCAGAACACCTCCAATACTCAAGGCTTAGTAGGACTGATATTGCAAACTTAAACATTCTATTTAAAAGCAACTAAAGAAGCAATAGAATCTCAATCAAAATTCCAAAATTATTCTTCACAGAAACTGATAATAAAAAGCTTATACGGAATCAGAAAGAAACCATAACATGTAAAATAATCTTAAACAGAAAGAAAATAAAAATAAAAACTGCTATAGATACCCAATCCTGATTTTAAGAATACAGTTGAGTTACAGTAATAACAAGAACAGGGCATTGACTTAAAAACAGACATATTGATCAATCAAACAGAGTTGAAAGCTTGGTATAAGTCCATAGGCCCATGGACACCTACTTTTTAAGCAAAAAAGCAAAAATACACACTGGAAAAAAGGTGGGCTTTTTCCATGAAAATACTGATAAAAACTGAATCACCTTCATCATACTACACACACACACACACACACACATGCACACACACATGCACACATGCACACACACACACACACACACACACACACACACACATGCACACACTTCCTGAAGAATCAAGATCTACAAGATTACCTGTTAATATGAAGAAAAAGTAGGGAATGTGCTTGAACCCATTGACAAAGTGAAGGACTTTCTGAATACTCTTCCTAGAACACAGGCTTTAGTAAACAATAACTGGTTCTGAACAGGTCTTGACAGTAATAAAAGACAACATTGCTTAAATGGAGGGTCTCCCTCAACATGGAAAGAATTCTTTACATCTGACAGAGTATCTGGAGTATATGAAGAACTCAAAACACTTAGCATTAACAAAAATATATTCTAATAGGTCTTAAATTCCAAAATAACCATAAAAAAGAAGCTTTAAAATCCTAAAGTCTATGGCAAACCTTGAAACAGACAATTCTGCATTATCATCTCTGGGGGACAAATTTAAGCATGACTATGGTTTTTTATGTCCAGTTATTTCAAAAGTATTTTATAAATGTAAACAATTATTACACACAAAGCTGCATAATTATAGATGTTTAATTTACTTTTGATATATTTCTCTGTACTCATGTCATGTGAGAAGTTATTGAGTACCAATTTCTTTCCCTTTTATCTTTGATTTATTGTACTTCTTGTTTACTATATTTCTTTATTTAATCAATTCATTCATCTGTATTATAGTTTATTGTGTCATATATGGCATTTATTATAATTTTTAAGTGTATATTTTTTATTTTCAGAGATTTGTCATATGAAATGCCTGTTACTTTCTCTTTAACTCTCTCTGTTGTATATCAATAATGATTAGCTGTCAGAAGTTTCAAATTATTTTCTTTATTTCCTTTTAACATTAGAATCTCACATAGAGTTCATGTATGTTCTTTGGTTACACATTACACACAGTGAAATATTTCCTGTTTCTTGCATTTGTTGAGTCCTTAGAACCATTTTTTCCCATTTGAGTTTTGTAAATTTAGATTGCAGATAGTAGAGGTTTTGTTTATTTTGTTTTTTAACGGAATTAACCAGTCTGGAGTTACTGTTAGGCACAGGTTTAATCTGTGTCTATCAGCACCTTTTAGACTCTACTATTCTGGCCTTACTTATATTGAATTTTCAGCATGAAATCTCTGTATCTGTAGCCATTCTACCTTGAGATGAGTTTCTGTGCCACAAGTACACATCAACTAAGCAAGCACCTTGGAGAAAGTTTTCAAATTATGCATCATTGCTGTCTATATACTTCTGCAATCAACAGCAGTGAGCTAGAGTTTCAAACCACCTGAGGTTGGGAAGCACAGATTCACGTATAAGTAACACATAATTGCAGAGAGAGACAAAAAGAGAAGGTGCACATAAAGATCATTCAAGAGCCACTTATTCTGGAGTTGTATGAAGAAATAGCACAAGACCATGGAAACCTGAACTGATAATGTTTGTGAGCCAATGAAGAGTGTGTCTTCATATGACTGTCTGGGCATCCCCCAGGCCTTATGACTGAATCCTTATATGTCTTTATTTCCCAAGTCCAGTCCCTACAATCTTAGATCATTTGGGTCCCAGGTCTTCTACTTCTGTTTTCTTTGCTTATCTTGCACAATATTATGTTCTTTAATTTATATCAATATTTCTTGTGTCAGATACCAAATGATTTACTTTCCCAGCTTGACTAAGCCTTGTGTCAACTTCCATATCAGTAAATGTTGAGATATTTTCATTAACGATGTGTTTATTGTGTAAAAAAAAAAATGTGCCTCAGATCCTTGATCTACCCACAAAGCATGTGCTTTGCATAACTAGCATAAGGATGCCTAAAAATACTATCCAGTTGAGATCATCTGGCTGTGAGTGTCAGATAAGTCTTAGTTATAGAAATATCACCTTCAAACAGATCAGACTAAACCTAGTAATACTGATCCCTAGAAAGATAACCTCATTCATCTCTTGGGCATTAGGAAAGTATTGCTAATTTCCCAAGCTTAAGAGCTATTCTAAAGCTACATAAAGCCTATCTAGGACCCGCTGGCGCTTAAGACAAGTAGGGATAAGATTATAAATAGTGAGCCAAATGTATAGTTGCTAATGTTATACCATGTAGCTGTCACAAACAGGAAGGCATTTATAAAAGACATAGGCTAATATGCCCACAAATAAGTAATGAGCATACACACACACATATGTATTAAAATATTAATTAGTACATATGTAGCTCCATTATCATAACATTAATCATGAGGCTATGGTTTATGTGTATAGACCTGCAGAGGATATGAAAATACCTCACCTTATTGCACAAGTGGAGTAATTTAAATTAAACTTAGATTAATAGAATATATGATATTCTGCTTCTGTGATAGAGAGTAGTATCTGCATCCTATGGAGTCTGGACTCCAGTTAAGTCTTTTGTGTCAGTTTTCAGTTTAATTTATAGATAACTACAGTGTTCTTTGTGTCTTCATTGAGGACAGCTACCCTGCCCCTACCAGATTTCATTATCTATGATTGAGGGAATTAATATTATAGGGTTATTCTTTTGGAAGAACTGTATGGCGAGATATATAAATCTTCAGAAGGCCACATGAAATAGTTAAAATAAAAATTCAACACCTATCACTATACAATATGATGCTTAACTTGTTTTTACCTTTTCCAAAGGCTTCTGAAATATTTTTCAACAGAAGAATTATAATGGTAACTGTAGCCCATTTCACCTTGATGAGCATTTACTGTTTCTGGAAAGGTAAGGTATTTTTGTAGTATCTGGATTTCTAGTCTATTTATCATTTATAGGAATCTTGAGCAAAGATCTCCTTACTCTGGGATTTAGGAGGAGGTTTGAAAATACATTGCCCACTGGCACTCAATAATCCTTATATTTCCACTCTTTTCTTTTTTAAATTAAATATTTTATTATTTTTATCCCAAATGCAAACCCTCCTCCTGGTCTCCCATTGCAGAGTTCTTCCACCCCTCCATTTTGCCTCTGAGAGGGTGCCCTCCATCCTGGGGTATCAAGTCTCTACAGGCTTAGGCACATCCTCTTCAACCTAAGCCAGACAAGGTAGCTCTTTGCTACACATTGCCAGTGTTGCTGGTCTAGCCCGTGTATAATCTTTGGTTGGTGGCTTAGTGTCTGGAAACTCCCAGGGGTCCATGTTGTTTAACACCATTGGTCTTCCTATGGGATTGCCATACTCTTCAGTTCCTTTAATTCTTCCCCTCACTCTTCCATAGGAGTCCCTAAACTCTGTCCAATGCTTGGCTTGTGGGTACCTGTATCTGTCTCAGTCAACTGCTGGGTAGAGCCTCTCAGAGGCCAGTCATACTTGACTCAAGTCTGCAACCACAACATAGAATCAGTAATAGTGTCAAGGATTGGTGTCTGTCCATGGAATAAATCCCCAAATTGGTCATTCCTTTGTCTCTCCTCCATTTTTGTCCCTGTATTTTCTTTAGACAGAAGCAATTTGGGATCGAAAGTTTTGTAGGTGGGTGGGTGTCCCCATCCTATACTAGGGATCCTGTCTGGCTACTAGAGGTGGTCTCTTCAGGTTTCATATTCCGGCTATTGGGCATTTCTGCTAAGGTCACTCACATTGACTCCTAGGAGCCTTTCCCATCCTGGTCTCTGGGACTCCTTAGAGATTCCACCACCCCAGTCTCCACCTCTGGCAGCTGCATATTTCCATTCATTATCCTGGCCTACTGGGACTCTCTCCTGTCTCTTCCAATACCTGATCCTGCCCACCTCTTCCACTCCCCCTCCCTTCTCCCACACAGGTTCCTCCTTCCTTCCCTTTGCCTTTCATTACTATTTTGTTCCCCCTTCTAAATGGGATTTAAGTATCCCCACTTGGGCCTTCCTTCTTTGTGTCTGTGGGGCTGTATCCTGGGTATTCTTTACTTTTTGGCTACTATCCACTTATCAGGGAGTACACACCATGTGTTTCTTTTTTGGTCTGAGTTACTGTACTCGAAATGATATTTTCTAATTCCATGCACTTGTCTGCAAAATTAATATGTACATTTTAAAATAGCTGAATCAATTCCATTGTGTAAATGAACTGCATTTTCTGTATCCATTCTTTGGCTGATGGAAATTTGGGTTGCTTCCTGTTGATGACTATTGCAAATAAGGCTACTGTGGACAGTGGGTAGCACGTGTCTTTGTGGTATGGTGGAGCATCTTTAGGGTATATGCCTAGGAGTGGTATACCTAGGTCTTCAGGTAGAGTAATTTTCATTTTCTGAGGAACCTCCAGATTGACTTCCAAGTAGTTGTACAGTTTGCAATCCCACAAGAAATGGAAGCATGTTTCCCTTTCTCAGTATCCTTGCCAGCTTGATGCTGTTGCTTGAGTTTTTGATCTTAGTCTTTCTGATTGGTGTAAGATGGAATCTCAGGGTCTTTTTAATTTACATTTCTGATTACTAAGGATGCTGAACATTTTATTAAGTGACTTCTTGGCCATTCAAGATTACTCTGTTGAAATTCTCTGTTTAGCTTTGTACATCATTTTTAATTAGATTATTTGAGTTTTTTTTTTTTTTTTTTTTTTTTTGTCTATCTAACTGAGTTATTTGTATAGTTTACATATTAGTACTCTATTGTATGTAGTGTTAAAGATCCTTTCCCAATCTATAGGTTGCCCTTTTGTCCTATTGATAGTATCCTTTGCCTTAAAGAAGCTTTTCAGTTTCAACTTTATCAATTGTTGATTTTAGAACATGAGCATTGGTGTGCTCTTAGAAGCTGTTTGCTAATTGATAACTGCCTACAACAGAAATATTTTCTTCCCAACTGAGTCTCCAGAGTACAAAAGTATACTTAAAGACAGCCCCATGCCAGCAGTAGTTGTTGAAAGAAAACAATGAACTTGATGATATTTTGGGAAGTTTTATTAGTTGTCTATAATGTTTTGTTTACACAAAGTTTTTAAACTTATGGTATTTTTCTCATATATTTGGTTTATTTTGTCTTTATATGTTTTCTCTTTGTGCAAATGTGTGGCTTAATTTCTGTATTTGTGTTTCATTTGACTATTTTCTACTTGCTTTTTTTGTTCATTTTGATTTGTGTCTTTTTATACTATTTTACTTTTGATTGTTAGTTTTAGAAGCCTTTTTGTATTCTAAGAGAGAGAGAGAGAAAGAGGAGTGTGAATTTTGATGTTTGGCAATGTGGGGGAGGATCTGAAAGTAATTGGGGAAAAGAATCTTAATCAGGACACATTGTCTAAAACTATATATTCTTAATAAAAAAGATAATAGATTGTTTAATACAGAAAAAATATGACTAGAAACTAATATTTCTAGTATTTATCTTCAAGTATAATTATATTATTCATTAAAAAATCATAGTGTTAATTTTCTCCAGTTAATTATAGTCAGTGTGTGAAACTAATCAGAAAGGTTAATAAATATCATCTCCACTATTAAGTATTACTAGACAACACAGAAGAACTTATTCAGGGAATAATGCCAGCTGAGAGGATATTAAGACTTTCTTCAATGGATCCAATACTAGTTGATATCAAGTGAGGTAAAGCCTCCATGGAAAGAAGAGAAGTAAGCTTAGGAGGACAGCTCAATTTACCCACAAAGCAGCAGTATCTTCAGAGTATGCATGAAATCTGTTTAAGTGTGTAGCAAAGGTTGCAGGAATACAAAGCACTTATGTAGAGACTGGAATGTGAGGTCAGACTGCTGAGGTCAGGAAATGAAGGTTTAGACAAAGCATAATGGTAAGTCACTAGGATGCTGAAGGAGCAGTCATTGGGTGCTTAAGACTATTTCTGGACTTCATTGAGAAGGACATTTTCCTTTGGTTAAAATATCCAATCTTATTTAAATATTAAAATACATTTTTGATTTTATGATATGTTAATAATTTAAAATATTTTTTCTGCTTAAGATTATTTTCTTTCTATGTAAATTAACATTACTGTAACATTACTATGTAAATTAACATTACATTAACAATACTGTTAACCTTATTTCTTAAACCAATAGATGTTTCTCTCTGAATGAATGATTTCCTTAGAATTCTCTTTTTTTACCTTTTATATATTTTTATTACTAATGGAATTCAAGAGTTCTTATAGTGTTTATATTGCTTTGAAATGATTTGTTGTACATGTTTTATTTATCTTCTTTAAAGGCATTTATTTCTCATTAGAATTAATTTGTTGTATGAATATGATTATTTTGCATGTATGCATTTAAGTGTACTGTGTGCATATATGGTGCCTGGAGAATCCAGAGAAGACATTGCATGCCTATGAACTGGAATTATAGACAGTTGTGATCTGCCATATGGGTTCTGGGAAACTTGTCCTCTTTCAGATCTACAAGTGCTCTAAACACTGAGCCATCTCATTGGTCCAATTTACATCATTCTTATATATCTTCTCATATATTCTTTTGTCCAGAGACTACTTATGTAACTGCCTATAGATTAATGTGTTGAAATTAAATGCTTTCACAAAGTTTCCATCTAGTGTTTACTGCAATCATAATTATTATATATTTCAATTTTCTATGTTAATAATTTATGTTTTACTAGCTTATAATCTGCTCCATTAAAATTTTACAAAAGAAATATCTAAGATTTTTCTTATATAAGTGTCACTCAGCTTTGTGATGCTGGGGACACTGAACATAAATTTCTGGCCTACATGTATATTTGTGACAGAAATTTCCCTGCCCAATATATTATAAATATTAGTGCAGCAGGAGGTCTGTGATTGGACAGGGAAAAGGGAGGCAGAGCTAAGAGTGGGAGAAAGAGAGAACACACACAGGGAGAAATGCAGGGATAGCAGAAAATAGAAGCTGACATTAACCAGAGTGGCTTTAACCACCCTCAGGCAGAGAAGATATGAAAAGGTTAGGATATTTGGGATATACTGTCTAATCTGTGTTGGCCATCTTACTATTATCAGTTGGCTTTGAAATTATTGTGTGGGCCTCCTGGAATTTGAGTATTTGATGATATATAAATCTGATTGGTTAACTATAAGCATTAAGAGTTTTGATTTACTAGGTGATGGTTATGATGGACGATTGTGGCATGGGGCTAACATGTCTGAGAGGGGAGCTCTAGAGCTCCAACCTGCTAGAGAGCCTCCTGAGATGAGAACACTCGGATGGCTCCAGGCAGATGAAGGGTTGTCATTAAGTGAGGGAGCTTGGAGAGCGATGAGAGGCAGTCATCTCCATTAATACCTCCCGCTACATGTATTTGTATAGATGTACATGGACACCTGTTCACCTAAGTCTGTTCTCACATATAATAACAAACATGCACAAACATACATGTTCTATTAAAGCAATGTGCTATTTCTCAAGGATCCTACTATTCAGTGATGTTTAAGTGAGGGCCTATCCTTGGCTTTACACTTAGTTTTATGCTTCATTCTGCACATCCTTTTGAGTGCTTTAGGAACTCTTTTTATTAGATACTAACTGAGCACATATTATACCTGAGATACTGTCATTAGAGATAATTATTAAAATTTGTAATATAATTTATAATAGAACAAGGAGAGATGATTTATATATCCTGTCATTCTGTTAAATGGGCATATTATAAAACTTCACCCTAAATTCTTATCTTTATACTCATATATTAATGCATCTTTCAGTGTTCATCGAAGAAACTTCTCACAGTTGGCAATTAATACAGAGACCCCCCCCAACTAGTCAACATGCACAGAATGAGAGATTGTGGAGGGCCAGTTTATATGGGACGTCTGAATCACATTCACACCTCATTGACACCCAAGGCTCAGAGAGCATCATGGAAGAGGCAGCAGATGATTTTAAGAGCCAAGGTATTAGTCATCAGCAGCATCATTGGCCTGCTATGCCAACATCTTGCATATATTATCACACAAAAGCTGTGACTGCGTGCATCAGACCAGTACAAGACCATCCAAAAATCTCAACATGGGTGAAGTCATAAAATATTATCCCTAGCTGAAGAACTACTGGAAATTTGGTGACTTCTGGGAGAAAAAGAGTAAGTTTACTTCAGAGATGTAACCCTGAATGGCCACCAATGCTCTCTAATATACTGTCCTACACTCATGTATATACTGTCAGCATAAAGTAGATTCAGTAACGTCTAAAGAGATCACATGAATTTTGGAAGGAAAATTTGTTGTGAGGAATGTTGTGGCTATGATTTGGAGAATGAATATGAGCTGGGTTTGATCAAAACACATTAAGAAATTCTCAATGATATGATAAATTAAAACACAAATAAGTGGATTAAAATGAAAAATAAAAATATCAGAAGGAAGAGAGTAATTTCTTATGTATGGAGATATTGAGGAGGAGGAAAGCTTTGGAATTTTAATTAGTGTTTCTAGCAATGACTCATTTATGGAAAAAATTGAGAAGAAACCATTAATAAAGACTAAAATTTTATACACAGTAGAGGAAAGTCAAGATTTTTCTTGTTAGAACAACACATTCTATTAGTTAAAATGATAATATTCTACAAGAAATTGGTAGGGATATAAACTTTTATGAGTCTGTGGAGCAGTGAGCATTGTGAGAAATTCTTTAAATGTGCACATGCTATAATTGATCAATTAAAAATTAATGAATATTAACTAAGACTATTTTAACAAATAAACAAACATCAACAAAGATGATGAATAATAAAGTTTAGGAGCAGTAAATTACTATAAATACTTATATAACAATATTACAGGTTTGTATAAAAAAGTAAAGGTTGTCACCTGGGACTTTGAGGCAGCTACTGAAATCATTAAATGCAACTACATTCTCCCATAGATACATATTTATTTTATTACTATTATGAATACCACAAGTCATTCTTCAACAAAATTTAGAAGATAGTGAAGTGTGTGGTAAAACAGAATGCAATTTAAAAGGCAGATAAAAAATTATCCGTGTAATTCTATATATGCATATATTGTCATATGTAAACATGAATTTTCAGATAATAACTCCAAATTTGTAATAGTTTTGAAATAGTATTATAGCTTGAATTGAAATATCCTTCACAGAACCATATAGTAAAGGCTTTTATTTTTCAGTTAATAGTGTTAAAGGGGAGTAAAATATTTGAATTAGAGCCTGGAACAAGAGAGTACAGCCCCGAGAACATAATCTTAGAGATATTGGGACCCAGATAAATGAAATACTATTACAAGGTGAACAGCTTTTGTTGTGCTATGCACTCCATCAGGATTTACCATGTTATGTAGCCTCTGAAACAAGAAGAACATAATGATGGACAGAACTCAAAACTGCTAGCCAAAATCCCTCCCTGCCTTTAAGTTATATGTCTTAATTATCTTAAAGCTAACTAGTAGATTATGAGTGCTCTCACCTCATTGTGATAAGTGAAACATTGAGTCATCTTTAACAAAAGCAGTAAATTAAAAGAACACTGAATTCCATAGCATTTTCAAATTAATGTTATCAAAAATATTTCAAAATTCAACATAAAGTTAGGGGAAGGAGTGAAGGAGCTGAAGGGGATTGCAATTCCATAGGAAGAACAATAATAACCAACCAATCCCCACCCCAGAGTTCCTAAGGACTAAACCACCAACATGGAGGAATCCATGGCTGCAGATATACGTATGTAGCTGAGGATGGACTTTTCTGGCATCAGTGGGTGGAGTGGCCTTTGGTCCTGTGGAGGCTTGATGCCCCAGTGTAGGGGGGTGCTAGTGTAGTGAGGTAGAAATGGGTGGATGGGGAGCACCCTCTTAGAGGTAGGGGAGGGGAGATGGAATGGGAATTTGCAGAAGGGAGACTGTGAAGCGTGGCAGCATTTGAAATGTAAATAAATAAAATACACTTAAAAAAAAACAAAAAAAATTATCTTTAAAATAAAAATTGGAGGTGTTAGAAAACTGGTAGGAACTAAACATTTGACTTGCCAAAGAAATTATTACATACATCTCAACATTGCCTGGTACTTTGAAATATCAGCATTTTGTCATATAGAAGTTATTTCTTTTAAGACAGGTATGGTGGTTTCTTCCTATATCCCAGAACTTAAGTAGGAGATGGAGGACTGAGGACCTTACCCCAGAGTGAGGCAAGACTTAGCTACATGAGATCTGTCTCATATTTTTTTTAAAGTGAGTGAATAAGTAATTACTGTTTTATACCAGCCTGGCCTCTGGAATTGAAACAACTTTTAATATCTTATATGTTTTCACTTACCTTTTCAATGGGAAGACATTTTCATGCATCCCACTAAAGTAAGCTTCTTGGATTTATTATTATCAAAGTGCATAGTGTATTAGTAAATTAAATGCTGACATTAGGTTTAAATTTTTATATAATTCTCCAACATTACCAGATGTCTAACAACCTATTTAAAATAATGAGATATACCTTTGCATATGATTATGAGTTTCAGTTAAATGGGTGAAAATGAGAAAATGGGAAATCATATGAATATACATAAATGGTAGTACTTTGAGTAGTTTGAAGACTAGTAAAATAGAAATATGTTACTCACCTAATTTATTCTACAAATGTTCTTGTTGACAGGAGTAATACCAATTTCTTTTGATACTAACTTTTCCAAATATTTCATTTGACGTCTCTGTTAAATGTGATGATTCTTTGTCTTAATGCATTCACATCTTTCCATGTTTTATTTTTTTCCAGCAAGACAATTCAGTACACCTATTACCATTATAAAATTGAGAGAAGGCTATTATCCCATCAGTGTTATGAAGGCTGGCATATGAAACGAGAGCTGGAGCACAACATCTTTACCCTCCTGATGTGCTAGATGCAGAAGCCATGCTATTTTCTAATTATGTAGATTGTACTCTGTGAAAAGAAAAGCTGAAAAGGACCAGCAGCAATAAAGTAGCATTAGCTATCAATGTTTAATATGCAGCAGAAGCTAATTTAGCAAATGAAAGCCACCAGAGAAACATGAATTCTCAGTAATGAAGACTTTCCTGTACATCTAGGTCAATTCCCCAAAAGGTGGTATTAGTGTAAAACACATAATCTGATTCATGTCCCTTAGAAAGGTTCATTTTTACCTAAAGAAAGCTTTTTCCTCCAACAACTGTGGTCTGTGAAAAACAGTCTAGATGATTAGTTAAGCCAGAGTCAAATGAGTTGTCTGAATGGACTGAATAGCTTCATGCTATATACTATAATTTCAAATCTCTAGAGATTTAAAAGCAGACAGCATATTCTCAGAGTTTGCTAACTCACTGGTACAAAGTAAAATTTAGGGCTAAGTAATTTACTAACTCCTGTGAGTTTCTCTATGTGCTGCCTCTGCTCTTCTCCTTCTCTGCCTTTTCTAGCTTTGCTCTGAAGCAGAAGAGATATGTAGGGTTGTTGACACTGGTGGGAAAACCCAAGAGGACATTTTCATTTCTGGAAATAAAAGTTAGGATTGAAAACATCTGCAGAATATGTATGTTATTCTCTAAACAAAAACATAATATAAGCAAAATAGTATTTTACAAAGAAATTTATTTTTGAGAACAATGGTATGCACTTGTCTCCCAGCAAATGATCATAAGTTCTATGGTGACCTTGTTTCCAAAGGAAAAAATAGTGTGGTCAATAATCTAATGTTTATGGAATCATCTCTGAAATACTGCTATTTAGTCAGACCTCAAGGTGATGCCTGGTGTGGTGGTAGGAACAGAGACAGGGTAAAGTGAATGTGAAGGCAGCCTAGGCTAAGTAATGTATTCAGGAACAGTCTTACAAACATACAACTACTTATTCTCAATAAAACAAAACAAACAGTAAAAAAGAGTTCCTTTTATGAAATTCTAAAAGTAGATGACTTAACGCAAAGGGTACATACAGAAACTGAAGAGCTCCTGAGGTGGGAATCTGTTTTCACAAAACTGAATTCACTGAAAACAAAGTTGGAATAGTTGGGCCTGAACAAAAAAAAGTGAGACTTTTATTTACCACATCAGTTTGGAAGTAGAGGAGTTATGATAATTTGCAATTTGATGAGAGAATGTTATGGATATGTGAATCAAATTTGCATTATCCAGGAAACAGAATACAGAAATAAGGTTAACTTGAATAGTATGTGCAGCAAGGAAATTATGGTACTATGGTCAGAGATTTTACTGGTAGAAAGTTGAAGATACATTTTTCCAATATAATATTTTCATTGATTATTTGAGAATTTCACATAAT
This sequence comes from Mastomys natalensis, assembly GCA_021653895.1. Taxonomy (NCBI): domain Eukaryota; kingdom Metazoa; phylum Chordata; class Mammalia; order Rodentia; family Muridae; genus Mastomys; species Mastomys natalensis. The sequence continues at coordinate 247,229 of JAJTUV010000980.1, read as the reverse complement.
GCACTACACTCACTTTTCAGTCTGAGTAGGACTGACCCATGATCCTTCTAACCTCCAACCACCAAAAGCATGAGGAGAAGGAAGAGGAGGAAGAAGAAAAGTGAGAGAGAAAGAAGAGAGGGAAAAGAAGGTGGAGAGAGAAGAATGAGAGGAGGAGGAGGAGAAAACACAAATCTAATCTGTATTGTGGAAATATTCATTGGAACATAGTCAGGTATCAGATGTGGTTTGGAATTACATCTGGTAAGACTTTATGATGTATTGGATAAAAGATGAAAAAGTAAATTGAAGAGCCTAAGGACTGGCCTGACCATCTAATGAGCAGATGTTTCATTTCTGGGATGTGAAAGATTGAAGGTAGGCAGTAGATTATTAGATGGATCCACATAGTTTGTCATGTTCAGAAGTTTAAGAGGCTTTCCAGATAGTCAAGAGAGATATCAAGAAACTATGATATTTTAAATATTAGTACAGTAAGGATAGGCTTTGAGACACCTTTGACAGTCACTGTTTTATAGGTCCCATGTAACATTGTGAAACAAAATTAAATCATGAGGATTATAACTACAAAGGAAAGAAAAATTTGAAAATGATAATTTGTCTAAATATTTAGAGTTGCAGAAGAAGGTAGATCATAGATCAGGAACTAATGACAACTGACCAACTGGATAAAATAAATGAGCCAATATGACATCAATGTAGCCCAGGAAAAGATGCCCATTGGGTGTGTTATTGATTCCACCAGCAAACCATGTGATGTGGTAAGTGATGGTGATTGAAGAAACAGGAATAATAGAATGAATGAATCACTAAATTGGTCAAAGATTGAATGAATGAACAAACAATATCAGGTAATGTTTGGCAACAATAAAACCATGTAGGACTCCATAAAATTCAGAAAGGCTGTAATTCACAATTTGTAATAGGATGCAAATGAGTTATTATCTGCAGTGTCCTTTCCATAGAATCCTGCCTATAAAAAGGAGACCTGGAAGTCAGATTGCTACAGATCATATTCACCAATCCCACAGAGCTATATCTAATAATTGTACAGTAAGCCAATAAGAACTTCTCTAGCATTTGTTCAAAATCATCAAGATATAATTAATATGTGAAGGCTTTCTTTGTTTTTAAGTTTGCTTTCAACTTCAGGCCAATCACAGAAAGTCAATATAGCAAGCAATATATTATATATTATTATTTAAATATAATAATTATTAATTATCATGGGCTTTCAAGTGGTGAAGAAAAACAAAGATATTATACTAATAGATGAAATATAGTGAGGTAAGTAAATGACAAACGGTACCTTCTCCTAGAGAAAAATCATCAGCTTGAACTTGAGCCTTATTTCTTGTGGCATCTTTTGTGGAAAAGAACAAGAAACCAATGAAGTTCATTTGAAAAGTAATTCTAATACAATCACAGTTTAACAAAGATGCCATAATTTCATTAGTATAGAAATGAAGTGCAATTAAAGTCATATTCTAGAGCAAAATAAATAAAATGTCCTATTTCTAAAGTCAGAGACCTAGATACAAGGTACTGAGGAACATGCAACTAACATCTACCCAGTCCCTCTGGGCTCCTACAAACATCCCTGCCCCAAGTTGGCTATACTTCATACAGTGGATACAGTTATAGATTACATTTAAGACACTGCATTTAAAGATAGATTTTAAATTACACTATAATCCTCACATTCACTATAATTTTTACATGAACATATTAGACTTCTCTGTGAATGCTTTTTGAGGTTCTGGGATCATCTCAAGTAATAGAGTTTCAGGGATTTCTTGTATATGTACATATAATATAAGGTAATATAATTCTACATTCTCAAAGATAAACCGTGTACCAACCTGATGTACCATCAAAGAGTTGTTCAACAAAATCATCATAAGAATAAGATTATTTTGTGGTTTTTAGGATTTGTAGATTAGCAGATAGCATACTATCAAAAATTTTCCATTATTTCATTTTGGTTTACTCCTTTTATCCTTGTACCTTGGTTTTCCATTTATTTATAACTGCATTGCTTCATAATACCTAATCCATGGGCCAATAAGCAATTGTAAATTTGTTTTTGGGGAAACTCTTTTTGGTTTTCCTGGGGCCCCAGTACAACTCCCCCTTTTTTATTTTTTTAGAAAAAAGAAAGAAAAAAAATTTAAAACAGGTTTTTATGACTTTTTCCATGTCAGGAACATATTTAGTGGCCCAAAAATTTTAAGTTTTTAAAAATTTAAAGTTTTAAAAACCAAGCAGAAAAATTGAAAAAAAATTCTTTTTTATATTTTGTTTTTATATAAATATTTTTTAATAATTTATGTAGGGAAAAAAAAATTCCCCTTGATAATGATTGTTTTCCCTTTTTTGGGGTTCCTTTTGAATGATTTTGTAAGGATAATAAAAACTGTTTTTAAAATTATTTTTCTTGTTTTTGGGGTGGAAGGGTATTTTCTTTTGTCACTTACACAGGAAGAATTGTTGGAAAATTTGTGGTTGGGATTTATGTAATATTTATGGTGTTTTAGTCGGGGAAAATTTTTAAATTGGGGAGGGAAAATTTTGTAGATTGTAAAAAACATTCGTATGTGGAACACTAAATTTTTGTGACAATTGTTGGAAAAAAAAGGGGAAAATTTCTGGGGAAAAAGGTATTACATTTACAAAAAATTTTAATTTTTAAAATTTTAAAAAATTGCTTTTATTGTAGGGGCAAATTAAAAAATTATGGTTGAAGAAATTAAAATTTGTTTTGGAATGTTGATGGGGATACAATGATTTTAATTTTGTTTTGTTGATAAAATAACATTGAAAAGATTTTTGATTTAAATAAGTCCAATATGTTTTAATTTTTGTGGTGGGTTTTTTACTTTGAAGAGCCCCCTTAATTAGTGGGAAGGGAAAATTTTTCCTGTGAGTCTCTTAGGAGGTTCCCCATCTTTTTTTATGGTAAAGGGGGTGGGGGGAGGAACAAAAAACCGAATTTGTGCAGGAGGAGACTGGGGTTTCCCGGTTAGGCTGCCAGTGGGGAGAATGAAAAATTTTTAGAAAAAGGGAGGCTTCTGCAAAACTTTCTAGTTCTGAAGGTGTTTTAAAAAAGGGGATAGGAAAAGGGGAAAAGTTTGAGATTGGTAAGAAAGGGGGGGCCTGGGTAATTTGCACATGAACAAAATTTTTACAAAAGAAAATTTTGAAAAGGGGGAATTTGATGAAAAAATTTTGTGGGAAGTGAAAATCACAGATTTAACAATGAAAGAAAAATAGTAAAATTTTGATTTAAGATAAATGGGGAAGAAAAATTTTGGATTGGGGGAAAAGCATTCCCCCATTGAGGGGTGATATTTTTGGATAAGAAAAAAGGAATGTTAATTGGGGAAAAAAAATGTTTTTTTTTAAGTTTTTTTTGATGAGGACTGGTTATTTTAAAAAAGGGAATTAAAGTGAGGGTTTTTGGATAAAATAATAGATTAATGGGAAGGAAAAGTTATATGCAAAAAAGGTTTGTTTTTCTTTTTTGGAAAAAAATTATATAGGAAAATGTAAAAATCAGCACAATAATTTATGCTTTAAAAAAAACCTTTTAGAGATGTCGGGAAAAAGGATGGTGATTGTTATTAAACTATTAAAAATTTTCTGGAAAAAGTTGGTACAGTTTTTAAAAATGTACCAGGATTTTGGTGAGGGCTTAAAGTCATTTGGAAAAGTGATATGTGATATATAAAAAAATATTCCTACTCTTTTCCCCTGACACAGGGGGCATCAAGTCATTTTTTTTTTACTTTCTAAATTTGATGGAACTGAAAGGTCATGGGAAATTTTTTTGGTAAGTAGGGAAACATTTTTTGATATGAAATCGGCTCAAACCAAATTTTTAAAATGTTCTTACAAAATTGTCTGTGTATTTTTATTTGTTTTTTAAAAACATACTTTGAAAAAAATTCCCAAAAATAGGGTGAAAAGATGGCTCATACTTAAGGTGCTTGTCCCAAAGCCTGCTGAAAATAAGGTTTAATCTCAAAAATATACGGTAAAAAAGAGAAAACCCAATTGCAAATTGTCATTAATCTTTCAGTACCCAGGGAGTGTGCCCCTCCTCCAAAACAAAACCACAACAACCCCCCACACACACACCCCACACAAAAAAAACCCCTTAAAAACAGTGTTTCAGACCCCAAAAAAGGGAGCAAGAGAAAAGTAAAAAAAGTGTGAGGGGGGAAGAAATTTGGGTAATCCCCTTTTTGAACCCCCTTGGGCCCCGGGGGAGTGGCACTATTTGGACTATGTCCTTTTGGAGTAGGTGTGTGACTGTGAGTGGGGGGTTAACCCCCTCATTCTAGCTGCCGGAACCCGTCTTCCCCCTGGACTCAGATGAAACTGGGGAACTTCAGCCCCTTCTGTACCATCCCGCCTGAAGTCTGTCATGTTCCCCCCCGATTTATGAACTGAACCTCTGAATCATAACCCCAGCCTCAATTAAATGTTGTCCTTAAAAGTTTTTTTCCTTGGTCATGGTGTGGGGTTCAAGCATTTTAAAACCCCTAACTAAGTTTAAGTTCTAAAAAGGGTTTGCACTTGTAAATGTTATCTTTAAAATTTTTGGGAAAATTTAAAACTAAAAAATTTTTTAAAAAAAAACAAAAAAAGGGAATAAAAAGACCAATTGTTGAAGTGTGAAGGAAAAAAAAATAATTCAAGAAAAAATTCTTCCTAGGGGGTTGGCGCAGCCTTTAATCCCAGACTTGGGAGGAGAAAAAAGGCGGATTTCGGGTTCGGGGAGCTTGGCCAAGGGTTTTCCGGAAAAGGGATTCCCCCCGGAAAAAAATTTTTAAAAAAACCAAAAAACAAACAAAAAAAAAAAAAAAACCAAAAAAATTTTAAAAAATGGGGCCTTAATAAAAAGGGGTTTTGAGGGGGAAGAGCCATGAAAATTTGGCAAAAAATTTTTAGGGGAGGGAAAGAAGTAAAGTAAAATTTTCCCCCGGGGGTTGGAATTAGAAGACGGGAACTTTATTGCATTTTTTTCTGAAAAAGGAAAGTAAAAGGTTACAGTTATTTTTTTTTTCTTTAAAAAAAGGGGTGGAGATTATCGGAAGGGGGAAGAAAAACAGTAAGCCTTTTTTGAAAAGGGGCCCACTCTAAATCCCAAGGCAAGTTTTTAAAATCGAAGACAAACTTCAGGTACAACAGCTCCAAGACTTAACTTGAAATTCAACGGGAATTTAAAAGGGGGTGAATTACTTCCAAAAAAAATTTAAAAAGGGAAAATTTGTGTGTTCTGGTGCCAAAAGTATTTTTCATTCCAGAAAACCAACAAATAATAAAAAATTTTAAAACAATTTTGAATAAGAAAAAAAAGGGGTTAACCCAAGAAAACACACAAAAAAAACACAAAACAAAGACCACAAAGTTTTTTAAAAAAAGTTTAAAGTAGGATTTAATTCAAAAGAGTTCCTAATCAGAGGTAAAAACATTCCAAAAATTTAAAAATTTTTGGTTTCTTTTGGAACACAGGAAAAAAACTTTTAAAAAATATGAAATGGTTTTCTTTTTAAAAAAACCATTTTTGGGACCAAAAAGGAAAATTATTTGTATTTAAGATTTAGTTCGATTTTGTCATTTAAATTTTTTTAGACGACTTAAAAAAGAAAAAATGAAACATATTTGGTGGCAATTTGCATTTTTTTTAAATTTTGAGATGTTTTTTTTTATAAAAAAATTTAAATTTTAAAAATTTTAAAATGTTTTTGTTGGAATGAAAAAAGAAAAAGATGAAAAAAAAAATTAAAAGGAAAAGTTTTAATTTGTTTTTGGTTTTGAAGTTTTAGTCGGATGAATAGTGCCCCAAAATTTTGGTGAATGTGTTTTGGTAAAAAGGGTTAAAAAAAGGTAGGTTTTTTGATGATTGAAAAGGGGGGTTGGTTGGGGGGGGGAAAAAAATAAAAAAAAGTTTAAATATTTTTTTTTGTGGTTTTTTATTTTGTTTTAAAGGTTGGAAGTGTTTTTTTTTTGATTTAAATTTGTTTTTTGGTTGAAATATTTTGTGGTAGTAATAGGGGTGTGGTTTGGTTAAGGTATAATATTGATATTTAAATGGGTGGGGGGTTTGGGGGTTTTTAAATTTTATGGGTGGATTATTAATTTGTGTGGTTTTTTATAAGAATTTTTTTTGTTTAAATTTGGTTAAATGGTGTGGGAAAAAAAAAGTTGTTTGAAAATTTTTTTTTTTGGTGGATCAAAAAGTAATGATAAGTTTAAAAATTTTTTTGTTTTTAAAAAAAGGCAAAAATATAATTTCCCATTCCTAAACTGTCCCCTGGGAGAAGTAAATTTAAAAATTGTGAAAAAAAAAAATCTTCTGAGAACCCAAAAAGTTGTGTTAAATGCTTTTTTTTAAAAGTTTATTTTCATGAAGAACCGTATCCCCTTTTACAATCGAAAGTTTAACAGGGAAAAAAAAATAACACGTGTTAAAGGGTAGAAAGAAACAAGGACTCCGTTACATGATGGGCCTCTTGTGTTCATTTGTGAAGCAGTTTGGGGTTTTTCTGTAAAAGCTAAATATTTTGTCCAATTCTCAATTGTTATCTTTATATTTATCAAGAGGGTAAAACGATGTGACAGCAAACCCAACCCAAATACACATTCATGGCAGCTCCCTTTAATCGCTGGGTTTAGAAGCAACTGGACCTTCTCCATAAATGACTGGTCTTAGCCATGGTAATGCAAACAAATTTTGATTAAAATACCTACGGTAATGTAAACCAGGGCCCAGTCTGAAAAGGACATATTGTATTAATTTAATGTTACAAATTTCAGTTTGGTGTATTATAGAGAGTAAACTCCAGCAATGGTAATGTGACGGTTTGGTTTAATTGTAAACTTTACAGACCAGAATCACCTTAGAAGAGAGTCTCAGTGAGTCAAAAATTTACATTTGGATTGGTCTCAGCCTGTCTTTTGGTACTATTTAAATAATTAATTTGGGGGAAAACCTGCCCATATGGTCAACACCATTCCTTTAAAGGGGTTTTTGAACTCATATGAATAGGATTTCAAGTAGCATGCATGCATTTGTTCTCTTGGCTTTTGATTGATATGACTATGCTTTAGCTTCCTCTGCTTTAAAATCATGTAATAGTGGCCTTAACTGGAACTGTAATTTAAAAAAAAGCCTTTTGTCTTCTAATGTTCTTTTTGTTAGGATTTTTAAAAAGCAACAGAAAGGAAACTGTAATAGGTGGGATTACATTGTGGGATGAAAGAATCAAAACAAAGGAAATCATTATAGTAATTTAAAAAATTTTATACAATACTATAAAGGTGAAGCATTTCTAATTAGTTGTCCCAAAGTCATGGAAAAAAAACATTTACTAATTTCTTATGGACTTTGGAGACAATGCGTATCAATATAACTTAATAAATTTATAGCAATCAATTAATAAAATATAGCACTCGGGTGATTTTAGTAATGAAAGAGTGTTGGTATATTTGAGGAACTTCATTTGGTCTTTCCTTAGTTTTTTTAGAAGGAGAATTACTTACAAGATGTAGAATCTTACAGTTTAGCATCAAAGTACAAATCACCAAACTATACGCAAAATATTCTTCCTTATATTTGATGCTTGAGGTTAAAATTTTAATGATTTTTTGTGTATATCAATCATTATGAATATAAAGTATAGCCATAAATTTTTTTAAATTACATTTCATTGTCAAATTTTGACAAAAGAGCAAAAAATTTATATTTTTGGTGTTTATGACTATAAAATTAACAATGATAGAGGGATTAAAAGTTATATTGTTTGGATACTGTCTCTGGCCCTTGGTTAATTGGCTAAGGGTTTATTATCTTTTGATTTTTCAAAGAACCAACTCCTGGTTTTGGTGATATTTTTATGTTCTTTCTTTTTTTACTCGTTTTAGTTTCAGCCCTGAGTTTGATTATTTCCTGAGCCTAATCCTTTGGGTGTATTTACTTCTTTTTGTTCAGAGTGTTCAAGTTGCTGTCGAGTTGAATGTGTGCCCTCCAAATTTTTCTTTTTGTGGACTTAGAGTTGAGTTTTCCCTTAGCATGCTTTCATGGGCCCACAAGTTCTGGTATGATGTTTCCTCTTTTCGTTAATTCTAGGAAGTCTTTAATTTCTTTCTTTATTTCTTCCTTGACAAAGTTATATTGAGTAGAGCATTGTTCATTTTCCCATGCATGGGGTTTTCCTTGTTTTTGTCATTATTGAAGACTACCTTATCTGTGGTGATCTGATGGATGCAAGGGATTATTTAAAATATTTTTGTTTCTGTTGGGATGTTTTGTGACCAATTATATGGTCTATTTTGGGAAGGACCATGAGGTGGTAAAAAGAAGGTATATTTTTGCTTTGGATGAATGTTCTATAGATTCGTTAACATTTTGGTTCATAACAAAAAAAAAAGTCAAAGGAATACAAATAGGAAAGGAAGAAGTAAAATATCACTATTTGCAGATGATATGAATTTAAAATTAAAGTGACCCAAAAACTCCCAGGAACTCCTAAACCTGAAAACAATTTCGCAAGGTGGAGGTTTAAATAACTGAAAAAAACGTAGCCTTCCTCTACATAAAGATAAACAGGCGAAAAAAAATTAGGGAAATGTCCCCTTCCAATAGTCAATTAATTTGCAAATTTGGACAAAAATATTAAAATACCTCGGGTGAATTAACCAAGCAAGTGAAAGATCTGTAGACAAGAATTAAGTTTCTGAAAAAGAAAATTGAAGAAATTCGGAAAATGGAAAGACTCCCATGCTATGGATCACCAGGATTAATATAGTAAAAATTGCTTATCTTGCCACAAGTGTCTACAGATTCAATGCAATCCCCATTAAAATTCCAACTCAATCTTTACAGAATAGAAAGAGAAATCGAAATTTATTTGGAACAACAAAAAACCAGGATAGCGAAAACCATTTCCAATAAAAAAACTTCTGGAGGAATACCATCCCTGACCTCAAGCGTATACAGGCAATAGTGAAAAAAATGGCCTTATTGGGTACAGAACAGGTAGGAAATCATGAAATAGGTTGAAGACCGAAATGAACCCACACAACTTTGGTCATTTAACTTTGACAAAGGAGCTAAAAAATCCAGTGGAAAAAGGACACATTTTCAACAAATTGCTGGTTCAACTGGAGGACAGCATGCAGAAGAATGCAAACGATCCTTTCTTTCCCCTTTTTACAAAGCTCAAGTCCAAGTGGATAAAGGCCTTACATAAAAACCCAGACCACTGAAACCAATAGAAGAGAAGGTGGGGAAGACCCTCAATACCAAGGAAGGGGAAAAGTTCCTAACGATATCAATGGCTATGCTCTAAGAACAAGAATTGAAAATGGGACCTCATAAAATTAAAGTTTCGTAAGGCAAAGGACACGCAATAGGAAAAAAAACGGCAACCAACAGTTTGGGGGAAAAGATCTTTACCAATCCACATCCGATGAGGACTAATATCCAAATAACAAAAATCAAGAAAAATTTAGACTCTAGACAACCAAATAACCCTATTAAAAATGGGGGTACAGAGCTAAGCAAAGAATTCTCAATGAGGAATGCGAAGGTGAGAAGCACCAAGGAAATGTTCAGCATCCTTGGTCTGGGAAATGCAAATCAAAAACAACCCTGGTTCCACTTATCCAATAGTGGCTAAAATAAAAAACTAGGTGATAGCGTGCTGGCAGGATGTGAAAGAAAGGGAAAATCCTCCATTGTTGGTGGGATTGAAAGATGGTGCCCACTATGGAAAAACAGTCTGGCGGTTCCCAGAAAATTGGACATAAACCTGGGGGACCAGCTTTACCCCCTGGGTTATACCCAGAAGTGCTTAACACATAACAAGGACATAGCTCCACAAGTTATAGCAGTTTATTTATAATAGCCAGAAACGGAAGGAACCCAGGCCTTCAACAAGAGGAATGGATACAAAAAAGTGGTACATTACACAATGGAAATTACTCAGCTATTAAATCAATGAATTTGATAAATTTTTTTGTAAATGGATGGAACTAGAAAATTTCATCCTGATGAAATAACCCAATCCAAAAGAACATACTGGATTCATCACTGAATATTGGTTTTTTAGCCCAGAAGGAAAATTACCCAAGATTCAACTACAGACCACATAAAGTCTGAAGAATGAATACCAAGTAGGGGGGGGCTTCAGCCTTCTTAGAAGAGTAACAAAATACAAGGGAGCAAATAGGAGACCCATTGTGGACAGAAACTGAAGGAGGGAATTTCAGACCATCCCCTGGATACCACCCTGTGCTCACCAAAGGTAGAGGGATGTGGATGTCAGGGTACATGCTGACAGGAGCCTGATATAGCTGTCTTCCTAGAATCTGCAAGAGTCTGACATACTCAGAGGCAGTGCCCAAAGAACCATCAAATGATCATGGGGTTCCCAGTGGAGAAGAAGAGTGAGGGGAGAGTGAAAGGATTGTGGACACCATGAGGGAAAGCAACAATACCAATAAAACCAAAGGGCCCCAGGGTCTAAACCACAGCCGGGGCGTTGGGGGGACCATGGTCCGCTTATATATGCAAGGGACTGTAAAAAGTGGGGAAGAGACCTTGGTCCATGAAGGCTTTGCTTCGTGGGGGGTTTACCCACGTGTGGCAGGAGGAGGGGAAGGGATTAGTGAGGCCGGAGGGAGGGGGGAAATGGGGAAGGAAAAAACTGAAATGTAAATAAAATTTCCAAAAAAAAAAAATTTTTAGTCATGGTTCCTAACCTCTTTGATCTGTAATGACCTTCAGAGTCCACAAAGACCTCGGAAGATTTTATTTTGATTCAACAGAGGGAAATTTGTTATGCATTGAAAAAATTTTTGGTCAGACAATATATTAACATATTAAATTTTTCAAAGAATTGGAACTTGAGGAAATGCATAAAATAAAGCATTACAAAAACTATCTTCAATTATCATAAAATTTATAACAGCTTATCTAGAAATTTTTGTTTTTTGAATATTCCAAACCGCAGATTGATGGGAAGTGAAATGATCATATTGAAATGTGAGTGTTTCCTTTTGTTGGTTCATCCGGGGTATTATATTATCACAATTGCAAAGAGGGATAAATTTTAATTTCTAAAACATACTCCAAAAATTGGATGGTGCCATTTGTTTTTGCCCACAGTTTCCATGGAGAAGAAATGTCATATCTTTTGTGACTTTCTCTTCAAGTTTTCCCTTTGGTACCTCTTATTTCAACATGAGCCTTGGACTGAAAATTGTCCTTTGAATTTTTATAATTCTATTCTTCAATAACTTTCACAGAGTTTTTGCTAGGTTTTACTGTTTGATCTCAAGCTAACACCAATCAATCATATGTTACAAATTCACACCAAAATTCCTTCAGATGTGCAGGCAACTAGGGTCAAATGGCTCAAGCATCACACCTTCTTCATGCAAGGCTGGGGGACTGATTGACAGCAATGAAATTAGCCTAAGGGGTTTTTGAATGGTTTGCCTACAGTATATAAAATTAGTCTTAGATTCATAACTAACCTATTACAGAATCTATTATGGTCAATTATAGTTTGCAGTCACATATTTAAACCAATTTTTGTTAAACCAAAGGGAGTAAAAGTTAAGAAACTAAAAATGATATTCAGTTTAGATTTTTAACTGAACAGTAAAATTAACACCACTGTAGTCTTCCTTTCTGGACCTCCATGGAGAGATATAAAAGGGCTTCATGTACTGCCTTGTACTTTTCAAAAGCACAGAATAAATTGGAGCAAGGCATGTGCTTTAAGTCGCCATTTGGGTCAATAAACAATTCTCTCTAATGACAAAACAAGAAGCTTGTCTTGTTTAATTGGAGCAGAGGTGTTTTCAAATTACTTTTTTCTGAAACAAGTACATTTTGAAGCAAAAAGAAAACTATTTGTTTTAAGACAAAAAACATAAGCTTTAAGTCAGTTTGGGGAAAAATAATTAGTATTATTCTACCGTGTGTGTGTGTGTGTGTGTGTGTGTGTGTGTGTGTGTGTACATATATATTAGCATGGGAGGGAAAACTCCGTGGTGGATTACCTACATAAGCTCATCTAAATTTCCAAGTTGAATACTCAGCATCACCAATAAGAATTATTAAAGAAGCAAAATAAAATAAAAACGTTTGAAAAACAAAGCCCTCATATTATAATTTAGCTAACTGTGATTTTCCTTAATTTTATAAGGCCAATGAAACAGGCTATATGGAAACAATGTTAAAGTTAGCTTTGTGATGTATCTTTATCTCTGGATTCAGAAAGCTCACTGGACAAAGTAAAGTCAGAAAACTCACTAAACAACGTGCAGCAAAGTATCCACGTCTGTCCTAATGTTCATGTCTACTCAGCTACATTATCATCCTGCTCGAGAGGTCCCTGGGGCTGGAGATGCTAAGCTTCATAAAAGGGCGTCACATCTGTGGAGAAAAGACGATGTTCTGGCAGCTGAAATACCTTGTTTGTTTATTCTAGAGGCAACAATTGCTGGCCGGGCTTTTGATATTACAGGGTGCTCAGTATTAGAAAACTCTTAGTGATTCAGTCACTAAGCGTGGAGCATACCTAGTCTACACAGATCTACCTCCATGGGCTGAACCTAGGCCTCCCTGCACATATGTTGTAAATGTGCAGCTTGGTTTTCATGTAGGTCTCAAACATCTGGATGGGGGCTATCCCAAAACATGCAGCCTGTATATGGAGTACGGTCTTCAAAAAAAAAAACAGTTGTTCAGTTATTCATGGAATATTATTTTTTTTATATCTCTTGTATTCAGTTTGCAACTACTTCAATGAGAATTTTTGTATGTATATTCATGAGGGATATTGGACTATAATTTATATATTTTTGTTGGGTCTACACATGATTTCACTATTTCAATATTATTTGCTTTGTGAAGGAGCTTATTGTGGTTCTGAATTTTTTAAACATAACTCAAAAAGTGTTGCTTGTTTGAAGGCCCTATAGAATTCTTGTATAAGTATATCTGACCCTTGGTATTTTGCTTGTTTGTTTATTTTCATTTTATTCTGTTTGAATGCTTTTTAATTTTTTTTGATTTGCTGAAAATAAAAAAAAAAAAAAAAAGAAAAAGAAAACTCTTAGGAAGGCACTTTGCCAAAATCTGTACAGACAGGGAAAATAACTTTTATTCAACTTATTAAATTTCACATGGTTTCCCCCGGCCTCAATGAAAGCTGAAAGGGGATGCAGAGATGAATTATGAGGCCTGGCAGGGAGGGGTTATTCACGCTCCTCTTGATACTGGGACTTGGCAGGGGACTCAAAACCCAGACAAACTCCTATTTTCCCTTCTTCATATACATCTCCACTGCCTCATGCAGAGCAGGGTAAAAGGCCAATTGATTTCACTCAAATGAAAACATGTGGTTATCACCTAGAACTGCACTTTTTAAAATGTGCATCATTTCTTGTTGAAACATATTTTGGATGTGTGGCTGAATGTAACTGTAGCCAGTTATTTATTGCTAGCAGAATTTAGTCCTTGTCTTTAGTTCATAACCAACCTTCTCTAACGACATTTCTTTGTCTTTTTTTTTTAATGTGATTTTTTAACCAAGTGAGAGATTACATGTATATGTTTGAGGAAGCAAACTTAAGGAATATGAAAAAAATACCTCAATACTTTTATAAAATATAACCAGAAATTAGTCTATTACATGGTAAAAATAAATGTGTTTGGTAAGTTGCTAACTTGTAATCCTTTGAGAGAGATAGAAACAATGAGTTTGGTTCATATTTGGGCTTCCTGGTGTTAAAAGACTCTGCTATTGTTCTATATAAAAGGGAAGAGAGTCAGCAATCTTCCATATTGAGAATGAATGCCAAATAGGCAGGCTATAGAATACTACAAAGGTCTTCTTTATTATTTAAAATAAGTTATATGCATATGAGTACCCTAGGCTTTTTCAATCCACATACATATTGGATTATGTTTAAATAAGGCTCCACAGAGCCATAGCTCATTCATCATTGTGTTAAAAACATTCACAACCCAATCTCCAAGCTTTTTAAAATGGAAAGCAATTCCCTATTATCCATACTCCCCCCACCATGCACCCCATACTGGAGGACATTTTGATCATCTCTAAGTGCAAACTCACATGCATTGATCTCTCTTCTATCACTTCTATTAATGTGAATGTACTCAGCAAAAGTTGGCAGGGGCAGAAGCAGAAAGTTTGCAAATGTTTGTGTTGAATGTTCCAAAATAAATTATGATGTTATCTAGAGAAGTGTTCTTTCTCAGGATAGAGCACACACGTTTGTTATTTGATAACAGATAATCAGTTTGAAAATGTACATACAGATGCGTACGATTATAAGACTTAGTGGATTGTATTTGTGTAGTTTGAAATATATTTATACATATACATAAATATTACATATACAACAATTATTGGGAAAAGACATGGATTTGAAGGATAACAAGGAGGGATAGATGGAGGCTATAAAAAGAGGAAAGGGAATGATGTAATTATATTATAATCTCATGAATGAAAAGAAGAACTGTCATTTAAAAAGAAACAAAACTTTGAAACTAACTTTAAAAATATAGAATAGGTTTCATTAATTATTTAACTGCATATTTAATACATAAATAATAGAATTAAAGGAAAAAGAGAACATGAGAAAAATTAATTATAACTTAATTAAAAATTAAATAAACAGTACAAGTATCTTCATAAATTTCAGGGAAATTGGAGTTTGTGTGTGTGTGTTTGTGTAAGAAATAAAGCCAATGAATGAGGTTGCTTACAAGGTGTGTGTCCTTTATACCTAGTTTGAGGACAGTAGAAAGAATGACAGCAATCCAATGAGAAATTGTCATCTGATAATCACACTTGCTCTGTGACACATTTACTACACATATGCTAAAAATACACATATGCATGCACAAAATATACATATATGCACACATACATACATACACATGTATACTCACACACACACGTGTGTGTGTATATATATATATATATATATATATTATATATATATATATACACACACACACACGTGTGTGTAAAAAATTCAGTAGATAAGTAAATAAATAAATGTATTAAAATAGAAAGAAACATTTCATTACAAGTTGGTGAAATAACTGAATCCTTGGTTTTAGATAATCGTTCTTTGTGCATACATGCACATTTCCTTCCATTTTAACTAGGAATATTCATTGTTCCCACATGTAGACCAAAGCCCATCCAATATAGGCCACGTATTAATTTGCATTTGTCTTTTGCCCTAGAGTCCACATGATGTGGTATTAGTTTTTATTTGCATAAAGGAGAAAATTTCTGTTTAATTAACTGAGAAGGGTTGAGAAATTTTGCAAAGGAAATTAACTCCTTCATTCCTATTCACTAGATGTCAGAATACTAAAAATAGAAAGTCCTTACAAACTTAAATAAAATAGAACTCGTTAACCCTTCACGTGCAATCTCTGTCACACTTATTTTTCATGGGGATAAGGTGCAAGAATATTGATTAAAATAGTTATTTTTTAAATTTCTAATAATAAGGTTTCTTTGTCAAAGAATGTAACCTTTACTTTCTCAATCTGGTTCAGAAAACATTGGAATCACTGGCTAGGAAGAACAATTTAAGCAAATTAAAACATATACACCAAAAACCAGAGCTCCTAGGGTCTAAACCACCAGCCTGGGAGCACATAGGGAAGGACCCATAGCTCCAGCTGTATATGTAGGGAAGAATGGCCTTGTTGGGTATAGGTAGGAGAGGAGATCCTTGGTCCCCATAAAGGCTGGACACTGAGTGTGGAGGAATTTGAGGGTGGGGAGTTGGGAGTGGGAGGGTAGGTGGGGGCATATCCTCATAGAAGCAGGTGGGGAGATGGGATAGGGGGTTCCTGGGCAGGGAGGAAATGGGGTTAGGGGATAACATCTGAAATGCAAATAAAATATCCAATAAAAAAAGAATTTACCCATGAATATACATTTACTAGTACACAATGCATATATTTATAGTACATATGCACAAAGGAATATTTAGCTGTGTTCCAATGACTTGTTTCTACATAAAATTCTTAATAATTTCTTTGAGAAAGTTCTAGTTAAGTAACTTAGTTTTAGAGATTGTACCCATGTTCCTGGGATCAAACAACACATTTTTCCATTTCTGTAGAATTAATTAAACAATCTTGGCAGAAAATGTTTTAGGAAAAGAACTGCATTCCTAGCTTGACACCAAATAACTTAAAAAGAATTAAAGTTACAAATTGTCTTTCTGTGAAACCCTGCCCCTCTTGTGGGTTCCCTGAGTCCCCATTTCTGTTATTTCCTTTTTCTATTTTTTCATAAAGTTTGTTGGAGACATAATATAACAGATAATAGCATAGTTTATGAAAGCAAAAGACATGCATTTTGTCACATCTATCCCCTAACAATGGTTGGATTTTATTCCATTTTTCTGTAGAAGAGTTAAACACTGTTGTTTACACTTATAGTTAAATATTTTTTGCATTATTCTCTTCCTGTCTACATGCTCTTTGAAAGAGCTATTTTCTTCATCTGCTTCATCCGGTGTGGTGATCCATCCATCAAACAGAGGATTTTTTCAGGTCAGGCCACTGTGTTAGAGCATCACTGTTTCAAGAATGAAGGCTGATTTTTCCCTCATTAGTAAAAAGCTGAGACTTCTTACTGAAAGATTTTCCCTCTACCCACAGAAGCAAAGAAGAAGAGATAAAATTTAACCTGGACCACAACTGCTTCCTCTTGATCTACTAGAATAAAGGGGAAAACAGTCGTCTCTGGAGGGGCAAATTGTGAGGAGGAGTCAACAGCTTTTTCCCTCCAAAGAACTTCTCTCCTAAGCTATTCATTTGCTTTTTCCCCAGTTAGCTCTAAAGTGAACTTAGTTGCAGAAGATCATGGAGATGGACAACTACTTTGCAAAGAAAAAATAACCAGCAAAATATGTGTGTGTGTGTGTGTGTGTGTGTGTATGTGCATATGTATATGTATGCATTAAAGTAGAAATTTCAGTTGAGTTGCCGAATAGTACACAAAAATAGTGAATTACGAGGGAGAACAGAATGGAAACAAATGCTAAGCACCATCTTCTAAATTTCCCTTTTTAAGAAGAAGCATGCATCATAGAAAAAGTAGTCCAGGAAAATAAGACAGAAAGGTACTATATATGACTATCATTTCCTATGAGAGAAAATAACTGCTTGGCCAAAGAAAAACTGTTAAATCAAATAAAAGTGGTAGAAACTGTGAAAGTAAGTAAGGTGGTTATGGTTGCTAAGAAACTATATGGGAAGATTTGCTAAAATACATAAAATGAAACACAATGCCTACCTATGTATCTGTCTGTCTATTTATCTATCATCTATCATCTATCTATCTATCTATCTATCTATCTATCTATCTATCTATCTATCAAAAAATCTATGCTTCTGTGGGCATATACAATATTTAAACAATTCCTATATGACCTTCATAGGAAATTTTTTTCAAGGCAAGAAAGTGACCCTTACATCTCAGCAATATCCAACAGCTGTCTAATTGGAATGGAGCCTGCTCAGCAGTAGGGATGTCCTGAACGATACAGTAAAAAACCTAGCCAAATACCTATTGTTAGTGAAGTCACAGGTCTTGGAGGAGAACCTATGACTAACAACTTCTTAAATCATTTTCTTTATTTCTAAATGTATTGTAAATAGCTTTCTTTATAGCAACATGCAAATGTAGCTCCTACCTTTCATCAAAGAGGCTTCATTTTCTAGCAGACAAATATCATTAGAAAAAAAACTGGTCAAAATGCAGAGATCAAATGGACATGAAATATCCACTACCAGGTGATAGATCCACAACACACCACACAGCTGCTACACTGAAACTCGGGATCATGGGAAAAAAATGGGGGAATTCTTGTAAGAACCAGAAGACTAGGGTGTCTGCTGAGACACTGTATATTTTTATATATAACAGAGAAAATGCACCTATTATGTCTCATGAATCAGTAATCTAGGCAAACGGGAGCAATGACCATACCAGCTACAGCCTAACAAAGAAAGGAAAAATATCATTGAACCTTACAACTAGGGAGTGCTACAGTTAATTTATAACTTCGGAGACAGGACGATTTAGCCTGCTCCAGGGATGGCCTATAATTTGTTATCCATTCCAGGTTGTCACCAAAAAATACATGTACAGAAGAAAAAAAAAAACCTATGAAGTCAACAGATTGTATTCATGTCTATGTATATGTGTGTGTGTGTGTGTGTGTGTGTGTGTGTGTTTTGCAAAAAGTGACAAAGATAGTTTTATATGACTAAAATGATAAATATATAAATGATCTATACACTAAGTATTATCATGGGGATGTCATATATCAAGATATTATAGATTTATAAAATGTTGACTGCAAGGTTTTCCCTGAAATTTACTTTGTTACATGATGGCATAGGCCCAAATCATTCATAAAATATAAGCTGAAGTATGCAAATCACAGAGAAAAACATTCTGTGCAAAATGACTTTTAGAATCTCTGTTTTAAAAGTAATTGCTTCAGTTAAATATTACAATTAAAATATCTCCGAAACCCTTTTGTTCAGAGCTATCATCACTAAGCAATATTTCCACAAGATATATCGCTTGGGTTTCTAAATTCTCCTGTGGGGAGCAAATGCTTCATTCAGAATACAGTACTAAACTTGCTTAGTTGCTATTTCATTATAATAAATTGACAACTATTTTTTGTGTGTGTGTGCTGACATTGATGAATTCAATTTCACTGTGTCCATTTTCCTCCAGGCTTAATGAATTTTGGGTGGGCTAGAACTCAATTTAATATCTGCTCATGAAAAATCTAAAATCAAGGAGCAGCCTGGAAGGACATGTGTGACAGCAGTGCAGCGTTCACAGGATGTGTCAACACCAAGAGGTCATGTTAGTAAGATTACTTAGAGGAGGCACTCCGGCTGCCACCACTCCTCACATCAACAGTTCATACAAAGCAACCAACAGCAAGGGCTTGCAGGCTTCTTTACTTTCACTGTCCAGTTGCCTAAGTCAGCTGTGGATTAGCTCACAGACTTCTCAGTCTTTTAACTTTGTAAGATCAGAGACAAAACAAAATATAATTTGATTTTTAGACAGAAACTCCAATCTCTAATCTCAATTTAAGGAAAGAATCCTATTCTGATTTTTTTTTTTTTTTTTTTTTTGGTATGTATCACGTACATTGAATTTCAATTTTCCCTCTTTCCTATAATGTCCTATAATTGTCTGGGTAGAAGCTCCATTTACTGTAATAAAAACTGATGGAAAGCAAGAGAGAGAGAAAAGGAGGGAGAAGGAGAGAGAGGGAGAGGGAGAGGGAAAGGAGGAGAGAGAGAGAGGTGAGGGGAAGAGAGAGGAGGAGAGAAAAGAAAGGAAGAGAGGAGAGAGGGGGAGAGGGGAAGAGAGAAGGAGAGAAGAGAAAGGAAGAGGGAGAGAGTACAACAGAGAAAGCATTAGAGCGTCAGAGCAGAATTCAACTTCAGGGGAGGATTCATTCTGGTCTCTGGCTGCTATGGGTCACTGACTATTATGGCAAGAAAAGCATTTAGGAATGGCTGTGGCTAAGAAGGAGATGGTTGGTTCACACCTTCACAATGTGTAAGCGTATAAAGCTGGCCAGAGATAGCAGGTACAAGGGAAGATGTTCCACCCCTTATTTCTTGTTTCTACAAGGGATGCTGCACATCATAAATCTCCTCTAAGTTGAAAAGGGGTGAGGAATGAGTGTTCAGTATTCATGACTATGGTAGGTATTACACAGTCCATGTATAATATCCACCTTGCTTAGAGGAGCGTTAGTGTAATTTGGTCCTTATTCGGTATTTCTTGCTTACATTTGAAAGAGAAATACAATTGCAACGAGGTTTGACCACTCAGTATATGTAATAGTGAAGACCATTTGTTTTTTGTCCTTAGAGGTCTAACAGAGTTTGACATATTCAGAGGCGGATGCTCACAGCTAACCATTGAACTGATCAAGGGGTTCCCAATGGAGGAGTTAGAGCTGAAAGGATTTGTGGTCCCATGAAGAGAGCAAAAATACCAACCAACCAGAGCTCCCAGAGTCTAAACCACCAGCCTGGGAGCACTTAGGGAGGGATTCATGGCTCCAGCTGTATATGT
The DNA here is from genome assembly GCA_021653895.1 of Mastomys natalensis. Classification (NCBI taxonomy): domain Eukaryota; kingdom Metazoa; phylum Chordata; class Mammalia; order Rodentia; family Muridae; genus Mastomys; species Mastomys natalensis. The sequence goes on along the minus strand of JAJTUV010000980.1, from coordinate 227,016 downwards.
AAGGGAGGATGGCCCTGTCGGGCATAGGTGGGAGAGGAGATCCTTGGTTCCATGAAGGCTGGAGACCGAGTGGGTGGAAATTCGAGGGTGGGGAGGTGGGAGTGGGGGATAGGTAGGGGCACATCCTCAGAGAAGCAGGAGGAGGGGCGATGGGATAGGGGGTTCCTGGGTTGGTGGGTGGCGGGATGGGGTAAGAGGATAACATAAGAAATGTAAATAAAATATCCAATAAAAAAAAAAGAAAAAATATTTATCTTTTTTTTTTTACATTCCAGATTTTATCCCCCTCCAGGTCCACCCTCTCTGACTGTTCCACACCCGTCTTCACGAGGATGTCTACTTCTTTTGATACCTAGTTGTTTTGTCTGTTTTGTGTGCTTTAGAAAACCCTTCAGAAGCAGCCACTGATCTAGCCCACAATGGCGTGATATTCTACTACTTTCGACTTGGATACATATCAATACATACATTACTATCAGTTAGTTCCTATAAGATTAACTGTAATATTTGAGTGTACTGTGATCCTCATTTTAATGCCACATTGATGTAAGAGTTGGTTGTGTATCACTTTACTGCTTATCCATGTGATTCATATTTCTACAAGGGCTGAAATCGTAAGAGCTTATTAAAGAGTCTACTTATTAGGTTGGAATTACATACGTTGACCACTATGAGTAAATCCAGAGTAATTACTAGGCTTATTTGTTTCATTTCACCTGATAGTTTTTGTGCCAAAGATTAAATATTAATCCTGCCATTATATGTGGAAACATTCTTTCCAGCAGTGATTATTTTGGAGGTGAAATCTTTAGAAGACAAGGATGAAAGCTGACTGACGACATTATCATATTGCCCTGCTTCTATGAAAAGATAAACAGAATTCTCCCATCTATGAACGAGACCAAAGACTCAGCTTGATAATGCCTTCAAAGTTAGACTTCTCAGCTTCTAGACTTTGAAAACTTTCTTCTGTACATATGTCACCCAGGTTGTGATGTATTGTTACTTCCATAGAATGGGACACGTTTCATGTTAAGTTCAATCCAAAAAAATAAAATGTTCCCCTTAAAATAATTATTTTTGAGATGAAATGCTAAGCTTCTTGAATCAAAATTCTTACAATAACAGGTGGGATGAGAATAGTCACTATAAAAAACTATGGCTGTGTACCAGTTATAAATAAGGTGTCAGATACCTCGTGAAGAATTTCTGAGTATTTCTCACATCATAGCAAGCATTCCATGCTCTAGAATCTTGTCTTTATTTCTACATGTGACTAAGTACGTTGATACTTTGCCTACATACATTTAATAATATTCTTAGAATAATATTCCTAACTTGGGCCATTGTTTTATGCATATGTTTGCTTTTTAAATAATAATAACGTGACTATATAGTTTTTGTTTGGAGATATTGCATAAATGGATTATAAAGTTTTAAAAACCTTCAAATCTAAACAGATCTCTCTGTTTACTGGAGAACATTTTTACCAGGAAAAAAAAATCTTACCTTGTACATGCTTAGCTACATGAACATACATATGTGATTATATGTGTATTACACATGCACACACAGACACACTTACATACAAACATACATGCATATGTACACATGTACTTACAGAGAACACACTAGTTCATTTTGATTGACATTTTGTCAATCAATATAATCTTTTCCCTTTAAATTAAAGAGAGAATTTTGATATTAATGTAACTCACTAAGTTGGCTTGCAGTGGATAAATGCTGAGTTATTATAAAGCCTTTTGTTTCTCTGCCAAGAACATGTGTTCCTGTCTTTTGCTGTATCCCCTTTAGAAAAGAATTAGTGGCAGGGATCCCCAAGCTGTTCATACCAGTACTACAGGCACAAAAGGAGCTGCTTTCAAGAGAAGAGCTGGCTCTCTCTCTCACCTTAATGAAATTTTTCCCATTAATATTTATAAATTTTAGATACCAGTGTGTGGATTGTAATAGCAAGACACAGCATTTGCTTGATCTGAACATTACCTGAACATGTTAAAACATATTGGATCTGCCTTCATGAAAATCCTAAGGCAGCTTTTAATATAAATTATTGTCAACAAATTTCCAAACAAAAACTACTAAAATTTAGTCTGGAGAATATAATTCTAGTTAGAAATGTATTTTATTTTTATGAAATGTCAATTAGACTTAATATAATTTATCCTAAATATTAGTCTCTTTTAATTTTAGTTTTAGTTTTTCCTGATTAATCAATAGGTTAATGTCTAGATAAATATTATTATTTAAAATTATTTTATACAGTGAAAATTTTACTTTGTGCTCTTTTATAATATATATTCTCCTTCTCTTTCTTTCTCCATTCTTTCCAATGTACCCCCTTGCTTTCTTTTAAATTCTTAGCTTCTATTTACTTTATTGTTGTGATATGCATACATATACCATTGATATAAATAATTACCATATATATTATATATATTGGCAAGTATATAAATATAATTTCTTCAGTATGTTACCTATATGATTTGATTTTAGGGCTGACAAGTTAGTACTAAATAACCATTTAGGAGATTCTTACATGATTCCCATTCAGCTTCCTCTAACATTCACAGAATGATATACCAGCTTGATGCAATGTAAGTGTGGACTAGACTAGTATTCATAGTAGATATAAATGTATATAAGTATAGATTTATACGTTTTGAGAGTTATATTAAAAACCTTTGTAAGAAAGACAAACTGTTTCCTAAATACTGAACGTTTGCCTGTGAATTCCATGAGTTCTAAGTCTTTCATGAATTCAGAGTACATGGACCTTAAAAGCAGTTTCAGAAAAGTTAGTTTCATGAGCTCTGGGTGAAATGATTTTCAGCAATGTTGGGAAGAATGTTCTGATGCTGCAGACCTGACTCATTACCAAGTGTCCACAGACAAGTCAGACTAGTGTTCGCACCAAAACTGCTGCTGTGCGCTTCGTAGAGATGATCTGTAAAACAGAACACAGCACTGTAAGTTCTACAACACAGATTTCCTATTTCTCTATTAATCAGCACTAACTCCTCTGTCTCTGTCTATCTCTCTCTGTATCTCACTTTTTGTCTCTGTCATTCTCTCTGTTCTTCTGTCTTCTTCTCTTCACCTGTCTGTCTCTGTTTCCTCGATCTTCTTGTCTCTGTATCTTCTGTGATCTGGTTCTGTCTCTGTCCTCTTCTCTGTATCTTTCTCTGTCTCTCTTGTTCTCTCTGTTCTTTCTCTTGTCTCTCCCTTCTGTCTCTTTCTTCTCTGTCTCTCTGTCTCTCTGTCTCTCTGTCTCTCTTCTCTCTCTCTCTCTCTCTTCCCTCTCCTCTTCTCTCTCTCTCTCTCCTCTCTCTCTCTCTCCCCTCTTGTGCATGACCTGATTTCTCTGACTAGTGATAGGACCTGGGTGAACAGTGAACAGATTAACTGGAGCCTTTTGTTTCTATTAAAGTATTACAGGACATTGAAAGTGGAGGACTGTCTAGACTCTAGAAAATTAAATGAAAGGCCACTATGTCTATGTGCATATATACTTTATTTTGTCATTAGTATCTTAGAAGATTAGACATTTTTTTCACGTGTCTCAAAGTGTTCCCAAAATATGTACCTTCATCTTCAGTGCTATACCCAATTTCACATCTAAATTAGCTCACATGATCTAGGATTTTCCCATGTGAAGATGTGGCACATTCTTTACATTTTCTCTCCTTTGGGGCTCTCTTAAAATTAAACTTTGAGTGGTCATTTCTCCTAAGATTGGAGGACTAATGATAGATATCTTTGAAGAGAATTTCTAAAAAGTATAGGTGAGGATTTCCTTCTTAGTTTTCTGTTGGTTAACATTCAAACAGGCTCAGATGAGAACATTAATAAACTACAAGTGAGGTGTTCATAAATATGATTCTAAAAGGCATTTTATATCTCATGGATTCCTGTTAAAACGTCATCATTAGAAAAGTACCCTGTGCTATACTCTTACAAAATTTTAGATAGCCAATGCAAAAAATAAATCTACTCCCTATAGTAATGGCTCTATGTATATATATAATTTATTGCCTATCTTTTTCTTCCAACCTCACTTCCATATTCCATATTCTATATGCTGTTATTTAAAACACATATGTCTACTTCCCTGAAAGATACATTTCCATCATCAGCTTACTGACTGATCAAGGAGCACAATCTAAGACAGCCAATACTAGAGTCCAGCCGGGCATCCAAAAATATGGATGGGAGGAAGACAAACAAACCATTACTCAACAGATCATGTGTTCATAATTTGAAATACTTAATGATTCCTTAATTTGACACAATTATATCTTCTCAGTTTGAGAGGAAATGTAGCCTTGAAAAGCAAAGAAAACGTAATTGAACTTTTTATACCATGATATTGTAACTAATATCCATTATCATGGACCATTTTATGATTGGATGACTCCTTTCATCAAAGTATACATAATTTTTAATCACGTTAATGAGAATGTCAAAGAGAGAAAGTAGAAAATAAAATGGTAAGGAACTAATACAAATAAAGAATAAATATAAAAAGTAAAAGAATAAACTGTTTCCATGTGAAGAATAGTTAATGGGTGTAAGATATGCGTCAATCCTTCCTCTCCCTCAACTCTGTCTTCACTGAACTTTTTCACTGTAATCAAGTGTAGAAAGAAAGAGAGTTAAATGAACTTAAATAATCTTTTTGTGAATATTTTTTTTAAAAGAGACTTGCTTCATAAAGTCTTGGTACTTTAAAAATTAAATTAGGGTCCACAAAGAAATATATAATTTATGATTATGTATAAATGATGAAATAGTCTAAAAATACTCTAGCATATACAGAGAGGTGGAAAAGATGAGTCCTCAGAAATAAACATTGTAAAGTCTACTATTCTATTTTGGCCATGAGGAACACTCCCTTCTCTTTAAAATACAAATTATGCTCCTGTTACTGTGAGTGCAATATCAGTGCAAACAGCTCTATCAAGCTTCCTATTATAAACTATAATTCTAGGCTTTATAGCCTGGCTCTTTCAGAGTAAAGTATGTTGGGCAGAGACTAAGCATACAAATTGTCAGCCAAGATACATTAAATTTGGTTGAGCTGTCCTTTTTCGTAGAATGTAAATTGGAGCATTCTGTTCTGCATGCAGAGAGTGCTTGGCAGGGTCCTGTACGAATGCCTTCTGGTATTGTGACAACCCCCAAAACGATTTAAAGGAGACAGTTGATTTAGATGCTTTATTATTCCAAATTGAATTATGTTAAAGTTCTGTTATAGTTTGTGAAAATCTTTCATTTTACATTCTGTAGTATAGTCTATACACTGCATTTAGTCCAAGCATCGTTGGATTGTACACACAATGGTGTAGCTAATATCTACAGCACCTGAAGGAATCACTGAATCTATATAGCCCTTATGATTATGACCTTCTGAGGCTACTGCCACATATGCAATTCAGTCAATAAGCTGTGTTTACAAATGTTGTTGAAGTGCTGCAGAAATAGAAACATAATTTGACATAAAAAACTGTAGGCTATCGACTAGTATAATAGGGTATTCTGATATATATGTATGTGTGTGTGTGTGTGTGTGTGTGTGTTTATGTATCTGTGTGTGTATGTATGTATCTGATTATCTATGTATTTATTACTATGTGTATATACATATATATTTCATGTACACACATTTCCTTGAAATAATTCTGAGACATTGATAGGTTCATTTTTAGTTTTGATACTTGGATTGTAACATCATTTTTTATGATAGAGTGGTATTTGAAGCTGATAGAATGTTAACGTGATATAGTGATAGAGTATTAGAATAATATAATATTATTCTTGGTTCAAAATATTCTACTCCATTAATCGTTCCCATCCAACTTCACTTCCGCATTATTATGCTGGTGTTTCAAACACTTATGTCCATTGAATAATCTTCAAAACTTGCCTCAATCTAAAATATATTTGAATTTTATAAACTCGGGCATTTTGTAACTAGAGAAAGAGAAACAAGGTTCTTGTCTTAGTGAAACTTGTAGTAGGAGTTACCTGTTATATTAATAACACTGCTTCTAGGTTAAGAGGGAATGCCAGGGACTGGAAGAGTAAGGCCAGAAAATATCAGTGTTATGCTCGTGTGGAAAACATTGTTAGTCATCATTCCCTCATTCAGATATGTATTTATAGTAATACAATCCCAGCAAAAATCACCTTCCACTCTACATTACACAATCCAAATCATTTCTGTAGGAAATTCTTTAATAATTTGATTATTCTTTGATCTGTATATTACATGATAAGTGTGTTGTTTCTTCAAATTTAAACTATATACACATTGCCTTCCCTTTAACATGGCACCTAGAATTTTCCAATGAATTTGATTTTCTACTAGCTGTTAATAATATTGACTACTAAAATCAATAAACAGGAAGCATAATGACCTATACCAGTTTGCTTTTATTACATCTTCAGAGAGCTCTGGAATCATTTAGTCTGCTTCCAGTTTTATTTTTCTTTTGAAAATCCACTCCCATGTTTGTTTGCAGGTAGAAAAGAGAGAGGAAAGTGAAGCAAAAATCAAGTAATGCATCATTTTGACACATCCGTTGTTTGGTCAGTCATGTGCAGTCTGCTATTTCTGATATAATAAATGTTTACCCTATTTCCACCTTAATGAATGCTCTAGGCTCCAGGACTTCTTTTTGTATTTCCACAGCACATATCTTTAGAAAGAATAAGATTGTGTCTTTTCAACTAGTACAAAGTAAAGGTGGATAGAAAAATTAGATTCAAGAGCAGCTATCTCAGTGCACCTTTCTCAGAGAATCAATACTGAGCTACGGGGAGCATCGTGTGGTAAGACTGACAACTGCTGGGTCAATTAAAGAAAGAGAAGTGAGCTGAAGGACTTGTAGGGAGGCAGGCTTTTGTGCGCAGTGATTAGGGTCATTGCTTCAGTAGTCAAAAATGTCTTTCTTTTTTTTTTTAGAAGAATTAAATAAAAGGTCTCTTTTAAAATGTCTTAGAGTATGAGTTCTCTCGTGATCTGTTTGAACAGTGGCAAGATTATCGTAGTCATATTTGGTAGAGTAAATAAACATCATAAAAGACAGGATCCTGTCAGGCAACAATCATGAGCTCTCATTAAAAGACTTAAAATTGCTATAAACTTCTAGGAAGTGTTTGATGCAGAAATGTTCCAGTCTCGTAAATAATTTTAGGAAATTTTGTCTGACTCACTTTCTTCAAGTGTTGAGTAAACTTTGTAGGAGGTTGCTTTCTTACCTTATCCTGTGTTCTATAAAATATTCCACTTTTAAGCATTTTAAAAGTGTAAGTCACTTGTGGAGAAGACTTTATTTAAATTTTCAAATTTAGTTGTATATGTGTGGACTGGTGGGCAAGTTGCAGTGTCCAAGGAGACCTGAAAGATTCACTGAGGATGGAGTTCCTAGCGGTTGATCACCCTAGTGAGTCCTGTGATTCTAGTCCACTGAAAAGAGCTGTAGTTTCTCTTGGCTACTGAACCCCCATTACAAGCCTATAAACACTTCTTACGATGAGTTTTCTACTGTGACAATGTAGATAAGTGTGCAAATGAAGTTCATGTGCAGATCTCTATGAATTTAGAGGAAAAATCAATATTTGAATACAGTTCTTAACACTGACCTGGGTAAAATTTGACCAGGCTAGAAGAACGTTTCTAACTCAGATTCTTATTCTTTATTAGAAATCCATCCATTCATTCATCCATCTTTCCTTCCTTCCTTCCTTCTTTCCTCCTTCCTTCTTTCCTTCCTTCCTTCCTTCTTTCTCTCCTTCCTTCTTCTGTCAATCTCTCCCTTTTTCTCTACTCTCTCTCTTCTCTCTCTTCCTCCCTTTCTCCCTGCTCCCCCTCCCTCTCTCATTCTTTTTTGTTGTTGTTTGAGGAATTGAATTTAGGACTTAAATACTTGATAATTACTGTTTTTCATAGCTTTAAGAATAGCCATATAATACTTTTTGAAGATCACACATATAGCTGTAAAACAAGATTCTTAATTGAGCTTGAAAGTATATTTTAAATCAACAGAATTTTAAGAAATAAAATTAATAATACTCTTCTTATACATAACTTTCCTATTTATAAAATTATTGCATATTTTTGAGGGAATTGTTTTGTGAAATTTAAATATTGATATTTCTTATTTGGTTTAAATACTTTCTTCTCAAAATTCCAGTATTCCTATCAGCTGGCCAAAGAAGTTCGTACCATTTATCTTGTAAGAACTGTTAATATTGTTGTTCTTGCTATTATTTCTCCTTTAAGACATTGTCATGAGCTTTCTTCTCTATACATATATGTTTATACACTCTACAAAATGATGAATGTTTAATTTCCTGTCAAAGGTATCAGTTAACTGGTGGATAGACATGGTGCATAACTTTATTTTTATTTTATTTTTTATTGGATATTTTATTTACATTTCAGATGTTCTCCCTTACCCTATTCCCCCTTCCTCCCAGGAACCCCTATCCCATCCTCCCTCCTCCTGCTTCTATGAGGATGTTCCCCCACCTAGCCCCCAAAACCTCACCTCCCCACCCTCAAATTCCCCCACACACGGCGTCCAGCCTTCATGGGACCAAGGATCTCCTCTCCCACCTATACCTGACGGACCATCCTCCTGCATATATAGCTGGAGCCATGGGTCCCTCCCTATGTGCTCCCAGGCTGGTGGTTTAGACCCTGGGAGATCTGGTTGGTTGGTATTGTTGTTTCCTCATGGGGTCTGCACCCTTTCAACTCCTTCAGTCTCACTCTAACTCCTCCATTGGGAACCCCATGATCGTTTAATGGTTAGCTGTGAGCATCTGCCTCTGAATATGTCAGACTCTTGCAGAACTCTAAGGAGATAGCTATGTCAGGCTTCTGTCAGCATGCACCTCCTGACATCCACATTAGCATCTACCTTTGGTGACTGCACATGGAATGGATACCCAGGTGGAATGGTCTGCAGATGGTCTCTCCTTCAGTTTCTGACCACCCTTGGTGCATAACTTTAATTCTAGCACTCTGGAGAAAAAGGCAATGGAAGTCTGTGAGTTAGTGGCCATCCTGGTCTACAGGGTGAGTTCTAGGATAGCCGGGGCTACACAGAGAAACCCTGTATCCAAAAAAAACAACAAAACAAAACAACAACAACATAAAAAACCATCAACAAATTATTATTCAGCTTTATCTATATCTTACCAATATTCATTTACTCTATTTACGAAACAAGTACTCCAAACTTATCTATAAGTTTAAAAGATAGAAATATGCCTTTTTAATATTTAAATCCCATCTTAAACATTTTAAATGTAAATTTGCAAATAAATGAAACTACATAAAAGCCAGGAGCTTAATGTGACTATACATGTATCATACTTAACTTTAAGGAAATGTAGTATAAAATAAGCAAACAAAAATTTTAAGAAAATCTGAAATAAAATGGGTGTCTTGGTTAGAGTTCTATTGCTGTGAAGAAACATTTTGGCCATGGTAGCTTTTCTGAAAGAAAACATTTAATTTGGGAATGACTTACAACTTCACAGGTTTACTGGTATAAACATCACGAAGGGAAACCATTGTGACAGGCAGCAGACATGATGATGGAAAGGAGCTGATACTTCTGCATCTTAATACGCAGGCAGCAGAACATGAGTGTGACTAGGCTTGGCTTTATACTATATGAGACCTCAAAGCGCACTTCCATAGTGATACACCTATTCCAACACCTATATCCAACAAGGCCACACCTCCTAATAGTGCCACTCCCTGTGGGTCAACCATTCACACACATGAGTCTATGAGGAGTGTTCTTAAACCACCACCACAATAGACAAATAAAAGTCTAGGATTAACATAATAAAAATGGCCATCTTACCAAAAGCAATCTGTAGATTCAATGCAATTCCCATCAAAATTACAATTCAATTCTTCACAGATATAGAAAGAACAATTCTCATATTTATCTAGAATAACAAAACAAAACAAACAAAAAACAAAACAAAAACAACAAAGCAACAACATAAACCCAGAATAGCAAAAAGAATTCTCAACAATGAAAGAACCTCTGGGGAGAAATCACCATTTCTAAACTCAAGCTATACTGTTGAGCAATAGTAATACAAACCACATGGTATTGATACAGAGACAGGAGATCAATGGAATAGAAGTGAAACCACACACCTATTGTCACTTGATCTTTGACAAAGAAACCAAAACCATCCAGTAAAAGGAAAAAGACAGCATTTTCAACAAATGGTGCTGGTTCACTGGAGGTCAGCATATAGAAGAATGCAAATTAATCCATTCTTATCTGCTTGTACAAAGCTCAAGTCCAAGTGGATCAAGGACCTTCACATAAAACCAGATACACTGAAGGTAATAGAAGAGAAAGTGGAAAGAACCTCAAATACATTGACAGAGGGGGAAATTTCTTGAACAGAACACCAATGGCTCATGCTCTAAGATTATCAATTGACAAATGGGACCTCATAAAATCAAAAAGCTTCTGTAAGCAAAGAATACCGTCAATAGGACACAATGGCAACCCACAGATTGGGAAAAGATCTTTACCAATCCTACATCTGATAGAGGGTTAATATCCAAAATATACAAAGAACTCAAGAAGTGATACTCCAGAGAACCCTTTTAAAATGAGACAGAGCTTAAAGATAATTCTCAAAAGAGGAATCCCGAATGGTGAGAGGAATTAAATAAATGTTCAACATCCTTAGTCATCAGGGAAATGCAAATCAAAACAACCCTGAGATTACACCTCACATCAATCAGAATGGCTAAGATCAGGTGACAGCAGATACTGGCAAGAATACTAAGAAAAAGGAACATTCTTCCATTGCTGGTAGGATTGCAAGCTGGTACAACCACTCTGGATATCAGTCTGGTGATTCCTCAGAAAACTGGACATAGTACTACTTGAAGACCCAGCTATACCATTCCTGTGCACATACCCAAAGGATGTTCTAACATATAACAAGCACACATGTTCCACTATGTTCATAGCAGCCTTATTTATAATAACCAGAAGATGGAACCAACCCAGATGTTCCTCAATAGAGGAATGAATACAGAAAATATGGTATATTATCACAATGGAGTACTACTCAGCTATTAAAGAAAATGACTCCATGAAATTTGCAGGCAAATGGATGGACATAGAAATATCATCCTGAGTGAGGTAAACCAATCACAAAAGAACACACATGGTATGTAGTTACTGATATCTGGATATTAGCCAAAATAAAATCTGAATACCCAGGATCCAACTCACAGACCATATGAAACCCAAGAAGAAGGGTTTCATATGAAAACCACACCAAAGTGTGGATGCTTCTGTTGTACTCATAAGGAAGAAGAAAATAATAACTGGAAGTGGAGGGCGAGAGGGATTTGGGAGGGGGAAGAGATGGGAAGAGAAAAAGGGTGGCAGTTCAGATATGGGAGGAGGTGAGGGAGAAGTACAGAGGGACCAGAATTTGAAGGGAAGTGTGTAGCAGTAAGGGATGGGAAATGGGGGTAGCCACTAGAAATTTCCAGATTCCAGGGACCCAAGAGGTTCCCACGATCCAACAAGGAGGACACTAATTGATATACCAACAGAGGGAGACAGAACCGGTAGAGACCATATCCAGTGGACTGGCATGTTCTCCGTTGAGAGATGGGGCTCCCCACCCACCTCGAAACTGATAATACAGAATTCCTCCTGTCAAAAGGAAATGAAATGACAAAGAGTTGAGAAGAGTCTGAAGGAGAGGCCATCCAGAGACTGCCCCACCTAGGGATCCATCCCAACTGCTGACACCAAACCCAGACACTATTGCTGATGCCAAGAAGTGCTTGCTGACAGGATCCTAGTATAGCTGTCCCCTGAGAGACCCTGCCAGATGCTCACAGATAAACATCTGACTGAGCACGGGGACCCAATGGAGAATTAGGGGAAGGACTCGGGAGCTGAATAATTTTTCATCCCCATAGGAAAACAACAATATCAAATAAACAGATCCCTCAAAGCATCCAGGGACTAAACCATCAACCATAGAGTATACATGATGGGGACCCACAACTCCAGGTACAAATGTAACAGAGGATTATCTTATCTGGCATCAATTGGAGAGGAGCCCCTTGGTTCTGCAGAGGCTTGATGACCCAGTTTATACGAATGCTAGGGCACTGAGGCAGGAGTGGGTGGGCGAGTGAGAGAATATCCTCATAGAGACATGGGAAGGGGAAAGGAGGAAGGGGGAAGGGATAGTGGGTTCATGGAGGGGAAACTGGGAGGTGGGATAACATTTGAAATGCAAATAAATAAAATTACCAATTAAAAAAGAAAAGAAAAATAAATAGTAAGAAGAAAAAAAAAGCAAACTTAATAGGATCTTCTTCCTGTGGGGTTGCTAACCCTTTCAGCTCCTTCAGTTCTTCCCCTAACTCTTCCATTGAGGTCCAACTTAGTCCGAGGGTTGGCTGCTTGTATCTGCATCTGTATTAGTCTGGCTTTGGCACAGCCTCTCAAGGGACATTTTTTTTTTTTTTTTTTTTGCAGCAAATATTGATATTCACCTACTGGTTACATTATATTGAACAAATATTTTCAGAAGATTCTTTTACAGATCATGTGATTTTATATAGATAAGAATAACGTATCCAGTTTTGTAGCTTAAGTAGATTTTGTTTTTAGTCATTCAAATAAGAGTTTGGGATAGATGTTATTATTTTGTCATTATTTCAAATATAAATATTTGAGCTTAAAAATGTTTAAATTCTGTGGCAAAGTATCATAATCCTCAATCAGCCTACATATTAATTAGTATGTAAATGTAAAATTAAACATATCAATTGCCCAGTAGTATTAAATATTCAAAATTGTCTTGGCACTTATGAGTATATATTTAGAGTAAAACTAATAACTATTAGGACAAAATAAAAATCATAAAGATTTGGTTTGGTGTATAATTGATCTCAAAAGTAAAATTAGTATGAGTTTTAAATTTTTTAGAAAATAAATGGCTTCAAATATCTACAATTTTGTTTAAATTTGCAGAAGTGACTTGAGTTTATTTTTATACAAAAAGCATATCTGAAGGTAAGATTTACATCCCAGGCTAAATTTAGTCATTTCTTGTCTTGATATTGACTTTTTTTGAAATATAATAACAAAACTGAGAGTACAGACTTTTTTTGAAATATAATAACAAAACTGAGAGTACATAATGGTTCAAGTTTTTCACCTTAAATTTAAAGTTCTAATTTTTCTTTTTATTAAAAAATAAATTGATGCTAGATATGTGACTATTTTAAACACATAATGTCTTTATGCTTTTAGGAGGAGGCCAAAGGAAATTGTAGACATTTCAAGAATTATTACATTACCAAATATATGAACTGGAAAATATACGTAATTACTTCATGATTTCTGAATTTTAAACACAGAGAATACAGTTCAGATAAGAACCTACTGCCAGTTGAGAAGCTCGATTTTTGCTGTAATGCTCTCTTAAATTATGAAATAAATTATAATATGTACTTTAATAGTGATTTTTGTTGTTAAACCCAGCTAACAAATCCCTTTAAAATGCATTCTCTCTTGTGTAAAGTGGCTCACTTCCTGATTTTATATACATATACTGAAGCTGTCATCTTTAAAACAGAACTTAAGGTGACATAAGGTTCTGCTTATTGTTCAGGATGGGGGTACAGTGTCCAATGTGGAAGAAATCATCACTCTTATTTTGTTTATTCACTTGCATTTATGAAAAATTTTTTAACAAAAATGGGAAGAGGTCAATACACCTTATATAAAACTACTATAGTGTCAAGTGTCAGCTCAGTCTCTGATACTATGATACAATCACGAATGCTTGCTATAGATAGCTCACATTCCCTCTAATAACCATTTATAACTCAATTTTAATCCCTTGCAAAAGACCCTTGAAATATAAAAACATGTACAACTGTAACAATATATTTATATGATTTTGTGCATAAATATATATAAAAGTGAACAAGTCAATGAATATGCTATGTGGCCTACCCTCATTAGAATCCTCTAGAGTATCAAGCTTTCAATTACAAGCTTGTGTAATATCATTTTTCCTTACAGGTGTCTGCCTCTAATTCTGTCAATGTCTTGGCTTTAAAAAGGATAAGTTGTAATGATTAACAACAACAACACAGAACCCATCACAACTGTATGAGAATCATAATGAAGCCAAGTATTTAAAGAGTTTGTTTTTATGTCGTTTTGACTTCATCTGAGTTTTTAAATGAGCATTCTCCTGAAGAAAACATGACTTTGTTGCTGAATGCATGAAATACTTGAAGGCCACAGGGTCTACAGTGTGATGAGGAAAGCATGGGAGATTTTTAAAGATAAGTGAAAGCTTGGAGTTAAATATGTCAACAGAAAGATGTCCCCTATCTTTTTAAAAATGTATTTTTTTATTCATTTTATATCCCATGTCCCCCTAACATAGTCTTTCCCTAAAACAGTCCCTCTCCCTATGCTCCCTTCCCTTCTCATCTTTGTCTAGATTGTGTTAGAGTTTTTAATGTTTTCCTATTGAGTTCATAGAATGGGAGGGCCAATTTTTTTTTCATTTCTTCCTTTAGTTTTTATTGGATTTTGTATTTACATTTCAGACGTGATCCCCTTTCCCCAATTTCCACCCTCCCAACCCAGGAACCTCCTCCTGCTTCTATGAGGATGTGACCCCACCACTCTCCCACTCCCACATACCCACCCATGAATTCCCCCCCCACTGGCACATCCAGCCTTCACTGGACCAAGGACTTCCTCTCTCACCTATGCCCGACAATGCCATCCTCCCCTACATATACAGCTGGAGCCATGGTCCCTCCCTATGTGCTCCCAGGCTGGTGGTTTAGACCCTGGGAGCTCTGGTTGGTTGGTATTATTGCTCTCCCCATGTGGCTGCAAACCCTTTCAGCTCCTTCAGTCTTCTCTCTAACTCCTCTATTGGGAACCCCTTGATCAGTTCAATGGTTAGCTGTGAGCATCTGCTTATGAATATGTCAGGCTCTGGAGACCTCTAAGGAGACAGCTATATCAGGCTCCTGTCAGCATGTACTTCCTGGCGTCCACATCAGTGTCTACATTTGGTGACTGCACATGGGATGGATGCCCAGGTGGAACTGTCTCCAGATGACCCCTCCTTGAGTTGCTGTAGCACACTTTGTCTCCTCCTTTTAAGAAGGACCAAAGCATCCACACTTTGGTCTTTCTTCTTCTTAAGCTTCATGTGATCTGTGAATTGTAACATGGGTATTCTGAGCCTTTGGGCTAATATCCACATATCAGTGAGTGCATACCATGTGTATTCTTTTGTAATTGGTTTACCTCACTCAGGATAATATTTTCTAGTTCCATCCATTTGCCTAAGAATTTCTTGAATTCATTGTTTTTAATAGCTGAATAATAACTCCATTGTGTGAATGTACCATGTTTTCTGTATCTAATCCTCTGTTGAAGAACATCTGGGTTCTTTATTTTTTTTAATAATATCTTTGAAATACAAAGCTAAAAACTTGGAACTTGGAGCAGGGCAAAAGACGATGCAGTCATTTGACAAAAGAATGCAGTAGCGGTTATACAAATTGGTTATTGAATAGAAAAACAAAAAAACCCGATGAGTGTGGTGGTGCTGCTGCTGCTGCTGTTATTAATATTGATGATATTAATCAGGATGATTTAAGAGAAGTGGCACTGATTGGCTCATTGGTTATAAACAGTTTCTACTACTTCCATAGGATCCAACTTTAGGTCCCAATACCATGTGACAGTGCAGAACCAACTGAAGCTGTGGTTCTAGAAGATCTAATGCCCTGTCTGGCATTTGTGGAAACCAGGCATGCATTCAGTATACATACATACATGCAGGCAAATGACTCATACAGGCAACTTCTGGAGGTAGGAGGTTGGGGAACACTCCAGAATGCACCAGAGACCTGAGAGGTAAGAGACTCTCAGGACTCAAAGGGAGGGACCTTAGATGAAATGCCTGACAGTAGGTAGAGGGAACTTATAGATCCCACCTCCAGCAGAAAGACAGGGCATCAAGTGAGAGAGGTGATTGCCATTCCACAATCAAAACTCTGACCCATAATTGTTCCTGTCTGAAAGAACTGCAGGGATGGAAATGGAGAAGAGCATGAGGAAAAGAAGGTTCAGAGACAGGCCCAAAGTGGGATCCAGCTCAAGGGGAGGTCCCAAGGCCTGACACAATTACTGATGCTATGGTATACTTACAAACAGGGGCCTAGCATAACTGCCCTCTGAAAGACCCAACAAGCAGCTGAAAGAGTCAGATGCAGATATTTGCACCCAAACAATGGACAGAAGCTGCTGAACACCCCCCCCCCCGCCCCCGTGGTTGAATCAGAGAAAGGCTGAAAGAAGTTAAGGAGGAGGGCAACCCTGTAGGAGGACCAACAATCTCAATTAATCTGGAACCCTGAGATCTCTCAAACACTGGACCACCAAAAAGGCAGGATACACCAGCTGATATGAGGCCCCCAACACATATACAGCAGAAGACTGCTGGGTCTGATTTCAATGAGAAGATGCACCTAACCCTCAAGAGACAGGAGGCCGCAGGTAGTTTCGAGGTCTTGTGGGTGGAGGGTAGGGGTGAGGTTGGGGGGTAAGGACATCCTCTCTGAAACAGGGGGGAGAGCGGGGAGGAGGCATAGGATGTGGAACAGTCGAAGAGTGAACCAGAAGGGAAATAAAATCTGGAGTATAAATTAATTAATTAATTAGCAATTAAATTTAAAAAAGAAAGTGTGCCGGGCGGTGGTGGCGCACGCCTTTAATCCCAGCACTTGGGAGGCAGAGGCAGGCGGATTTCTGAGTTCGAGGCCAGCCTGGTCTACCAAGTGAGTTCCAGGACAGCCAGGGCTATACAGAGAAACCCTGTCTCGAAAAAACAAAAAAAACAAAAAACAAAAAAAACAACAAAAAAAAAAAAAAGAAAAAAAAGAAAGTGCTCTAATATTTTAAACTATTAGGGTAGTGGAGCAATAATGAGAAGATTTTAAAAGTTATTTTATGTATGGAATGAACATAGTTTCTCAGAATGAAAAGGGAAGCATCAAAGATCACAAAAAGTGTGAGGAACTGAATAGCTCTGGCAAAGCAACGAAGAAGCAGGATTTGCAGTTTTCAACTCAAGGCCATAGAGTATTTTCTGGGAACAAACAGGATTGATAGTCGTTCAATAACAAAGATTCATAAATGACCCTTTTGAAAAATTACAAATTCAGTTTAAAAACAATTTCCTACTCACCCTCCCCAGAACCTCACCTCCCCACCCTCGAATACCACTCCCGACGATGTCCAGCCTTCATGGGACCAAGAATCTCTTCTCCCACTTATATATAGCTCCCTTGCATATATAGCTGGAGCCATGGGTCCCTCCCTAAGCGCTCCCAGGCTGGTGGTTTAGACCCTGGGGGCTCTGGTAGAGGCAGGAGGAGGGGGGAAGGGATAGGGAGTTCCTGGGAGGGAGGGGGGAAAGGGGTAAGGGGAAAACACCTGAAATGTAAATAAAAGTTCCAATAAAAAAATAAATAATAAATAAATTAACACATGCAAAAGAAACTTAAGAAAGAAAAAAAAATAAAAACAGTTTCATGATTTTTTTTTTTTTTTTTTATAGTAGCAGAACAAAGATGGCCATGATTCAATATACTTGTAAAACACGTGGTTGAGAAATACCAAGTAGGGTTGTTCAATGTAATTCTACACTACATTGTTGGACTACCAAGTTATCTAGTTATATTAAAGAAAGGGAATGTTTGTTATAAATATCATATGATATCTAATGACATTCCTGATCTTGGTGAAAGTCAATTATTGTTACATAGCAAGATGACTAGGTCAAACAGAGTGGTAGGCATAAGTGGTTATTAAGTCGGCTAAAGATAGCTCCAAATCTGCAACACTCTAGGGTATGACAATCTTTGATGTTCAAATTAGTTAGTTGACTGCCTGGAATCAATAACACAAGTCCCTCCCACAGCCCCTTGGAACTTCACAATATGAAGAGAACACAAGACAGGAAAAAAAATTGTGAGAAATATAAAATGTTTAAATATGTGGTTTTTGAAGAGTTGTTTGTTCTTTGACTATTTGTGTTTATTGTCTTGCTTGCTCCTTGACTATTTGCATCTTTCCTTGACTATTTGCATCTATTGTATTGCTAGACCTTCAACCTAGAACTGACCTTAATACATGCATGTAATTAAAATGGTATAAAAGCAAAAAGGAGAAGGGGGGATGGGATGGGAGTTCTAGGGAAGGGAAATTGGGAAAGGGGATGACATTGAAATATAAATAAAATATCCAATAAAAAATGAGCAAAGGGTTTAACTAAACAACAATGTATATGTTTCTATCTATGTATCATAAGACTAGTCTAAATGAGAAATATAAATTTAAATTATCAAGTTAAAACTTATTAATTATATGTATTATATAATAAAATATGACAGATATTACCACTTATATTTACTTACAATATAACTTTTGAAAGTGCAACAAATATTCCAACATTGCATATTAAGGTAAGGGAAGAGTTTGTAAGTTGTAAAGTATCCTTTAGCATTTGATATAAACAAACAAGCAAACACCAAAAAACCAACAAAAACCAACATTGTGCTTAAACTAAAGTGATTATGACATTTAATTATGTTGAAAACAAGAGTTTGGGAAGTGATCATTCAAGAACAATATATTCTTGCCTGAAACTTCCAAAATATCACACCAGGACTTGAAAGGTTGAGGACCTGCTAGGATTTGGATCAGTTCTACTTGATCCTTCCATAATCTTTCTAATAGATCATCTAGCAGATCAGTCTTGGCTTCACTGCAGAATAGTAATTTCATAAAGTTAATCTTTTTATTTGAATATCAATGTTTCAAAGAAAGAGGAGACCAATAGCAAGTTCCTTTCAAAGCAGGCTAAGAATGGCATAATACTATATCTACCACATTATACTGATCAAAGCAACCAGAAATAGAATCAAGTTTAAGGGAGGTTGCTTTCTTCTCAGTGGAAACGGCAATGTATTTATTGTACTCTCTAAGTCTACCATATCTTCTGAATTTTTCTTAATATCTTTAAAAATGCAACTGTTTCAAAGCACCAGACATAAAGTAGGTTATTAGGAAGGGTTTGAACAATGAAATAATACTAATTAAACAAGTATGATCATGCCAATCATGAAAATGGGGCTATGGAGATTCTATCTTGCATCAGCAGTTAGGTACACTTTTTGTTCTTCCCAGGAACCTGGGTTTGGTTCCTGGTATATTAATTGGAAGCTCATTATAGTCTATAATTACAGTTCCAAGAGATATGATGCTCTCTTCTGGGCTACACGAGCATCACACATGCAAGTGTGCACAAACATTCATATATGTTAATATTTATTAATTATACATTATATGATCATATTTATAACACATATTATAGATGCAATATTTATATTTCTATATTTATAATGTAATATTTATAATATATATTAAAATGTCTTTAAATATTATTAGATGACCTGTCAGTTTACATAAAGGGACTATGGAATTTGGGATATCGCCTGCAGTTTTATCCAGTCATGACTTGCAAATGTTTGAAGTGTCCAAAACAGGTTTACAACACAAGATCTTTCAGATTTTGCTCAAATAATTAACTGTTTTATGTTGTCTTGGAAATATTCTCAATGACTTATTATATAAAAATAGTGTGAATACTTTTTCCTTTATGAAATAGAAAGCTTGACTTGCTCTGAATTTTAAGGTCTTCAATAGAGAAGAGATTTCCAACAAAAGGTTAAATGTTGCCTTTGTAGAGTAAAGTCTATTGGAAAATTAAGACCATCCCAATCTAGTCTCCCTTCTTAATGTTTGACAGTGGTCTGGCTCATAGGAATGATTAAGCTAATCAACTAAATAACTAAATAATTTTTCAAAATAATACAGTAATCAAAAGTCTGTAAGAGGAGAGAAGAGAGCTGATTAACAAATCCAAATATCAAATATTGGGTGCTTTCCTTGAATTTTGCAAGTTGTTTTTCTGGGAAGGAATTCATTATGATAAAATGTGAGTCTTTCCTAACCTAGATTCAATGAGTGCTATTTTTCTGAATACCTAGTTCACTGCTTCCCATTTAGTCCTCAGTCCCATAATACACTACACTAAGAAACAAACAAACAAAATAACAAAAACAAAACAAAAATCCATGAATCTCAGCAGTCATGAGGCTAAGTCTGAACTTGTTTTCCTAGAATGTTACTTATTATGATTGACTAAATTAGTACTTCATAAAGAAATTTTATCTAAATAGTGATACATTGTTGACCTATTTAATCAAATTCATAGGCTATGAGAATACTTTTTAACATCTAAAATCCAAAGTGAGACTTACTCTGTAGATCTGATGATGACTCTCTCACCGCAACTGTAAACACAAAATTAACATCTCTATGAGATTGCTTTGGAGTAAAACCAGTTAAAATCTTTAACTGAGTGCTTTACTAGTGGTATTTATCGTCTGTATTTTTTCTCTGTGAGTCTCCAGGGGTCCTTTTACCCTTCCCACTTCTCACAATCTTCTCTCTTTTCTCAGATGTACTGTGCAGTACTGTCCTTGGAAGGCTCCTATTTCCCAAGATCCCCTCCTGAGTGACCCTGCTTGAGAAGCTTCTTAGGGATAAGTATTATCCTGCTGTGACAGTTGTTAATGTATGCATTAATGTTGTAGGCAAATAGACAAATTTGCAACCTAGTTTTTAAACATATTTGTCTCCTAAAGAGCAATAAATATTATTTCTGTCTGAATGTTTGTAGGCATTCTTCACACACTCAATAACTTTCTTTCCCTTTCTTGGAATCAAAACTCAAGCCCAGCAGTCTCAAAATAATATTCTGTCCCCTTCAAACAGTTTTGAGTTACCTACAAAATCTCTTTCCATTTTGTTTGGAGACAGATTTGTGGCAGTCTTATCAGATAGTTCACAGTTATGTATAGGTATTTTTAAATCTTCCCTCGAGTTGCTTTAAAGTTTTGTGGTATACCTAAGAATGTCCAAGCTAGAGTTTTATTTGATCTCCTTAATTAAAATTAAAATTAATTAACAATTAAGTTCTATAAGTTTTTCTCCCCTTCTTGAAAGTTGAGAAGATATACCTGTGTAATAAATTGTTATAAGTGCTATCTTTGTGAAAAATCATCAATTAGAACTTAAAAATCAATATTGATTATTTCTTTGGGAAAGTTATGGAAAATATGCTTCCTGTATTTAAGAAACTGGTTCTTTGTGTTTGTTAATGTAATCCTGTTGCAAAGTACAACATGAGAATCACATTAACATTTTATTTTCTAAGATATGTGAGAAAATGTTATGTCTGAAAACACCAACTATTTATAGTATATAAAATCTTAATTATTATAATTGCACATTATAACTGTGGTTTAATTAGTTATAGAAAATAAAGCTCAGTAATCAGTGGAAATATTAATATAGGTAGAAAATGATACAATGAAACCCCTACCATAGTGATGCCCTATATATAGATGTACTTTGCTTATACATTCAAACTGCTTATAACAACATAATAAAAAATTCTTAGCCTAAGTCAAAATTTTGTAGGTTTTTTTTTTAGTAGAAGCTCTTATCAGCTTTGTGTTTATATAAATTAGATGGTTGATATATGTTGGATTTTTATAATAACAAATTTGGTATATATTTATTAGGAAGTTTCTGTGTAGTAGATAACAATGGCATATGAAGTTGAGCATAAGAAGTAAAATCTGCTTTACCATTGCATATGTGGGATCAGTAAGACTCGGAATGTGAGATCTGAGATCAAACCCATCTACTGGTAATTAGTCAAGCAAACAGGAATTTCAGATAGAAACTGACATGTGATAATGTTTTTGCTTAGAAGTAAAAGTTAAGGAGGAACTGAGGAAACATGACGCATATAAGGTAAAAATAATAGTGTTTAAAGAAGAAACTCAGAAATTTAAAACAACATTTCATCATGGTTTGACAAGGGGCTCCTGCTCAGGCTCACAGCATGAAGAGAAGCAGAGGAGCCTGTGATGTGTGCAGCTAACACCTTTAGGAGTGGGCGTAGTGGGTAAATCAGTACAAAGTCTGAGCGCTTGTCCAGGAAAGAAAAAGAAGTGACCAGCAAATAAAAAAGATGAGAAAACTAATAGAAAAAATATAGATTTAAAAAACAAGAGTGTTAAAGACAAAGACTATAAAGACACAGCTCAGGGGCAAAACAGGATATGAGAAGGAAATCAAGCTAGAACAAGGGAAAAGGAAGGAAGGAAAGCCAGAAAGAGAACAAGGAAGTAGATCTAAAAAAGTGTGTGGGGCGGGGAGGGGACAGGAAAAGACAGCAAGAAAAATTAAAATGTCGCAGTAGGGACATGACAAGGGATTCCTCTTACGAATCTTAGATTCTCAATATATACCAGCTAACTAGAGTTCATAAAGTCTGTTATATATGCCAACAGGTTGACTCCAGTCAAGAACGCCACTGCCAATTTGCGGTCCCAGATACACACTGAGTGGGCATGTTTATAACTGCAGCTCGAATCCGTTATTCGATTGGGCAAACCATGAAACCCTTCATTGAAATTGTAAAGAGGCCAGAGGACAATGACGGTGGTGTACAGAAGGACACACAGGAAAGTCATGCCTGTCAAGAAGGTGTGGAACGGGATGGGCAGGATATTTATACATTTCCCCAGGTTGAGCAGTATAACCACCATGGTTAGGACGAAGCATATGATATACACGGCCAGACACCACTCCAGGGCAGGATCCTGCTTGTACAGGTGTTGGTTGTTGAGGAAGAGAAAGATGATGCAAGCTACGAAGGACTCAAAAACCTTGAGCATCCCAGTCGTAGAGGCCATGTAGCCAGCGATATCTCCAGGCCTTGAATGAGTCCAGGTCACTTCTGTCGCATAAGCCACACTGGAGATGCACGAGAATATAATGGCGCAGACAGCATATTTTCTGACGTAATTGTGAGACATGAACCACACATAGGTGATAGGATAGATGATGGAAGATGACAGACAGAAGAGTACAGCATAGCAGGCACAGGTGATGGGGAAATTCTGCCATGACAGGGGCAAGCGCTTCTGGAGTCCAGCCAACTCCACGGCCAGGATGATCACTGTCATGGCGAAGCTGAAGCACCAGGAGAACAGACACCAGCTTCCCATGGGGCCCATCCAGGCACCCATAGAGAGCACTAGTAAGAAAGCCAGGCTGGTAGATGACAACTGCAGCAGCCGGAGAAGGCCCAGAGGCTGGATCAGTGCCTGAGGGGATGCCACGATAATCAGAGAGTCCAGGCCTGGGGATAATGACTTCGTGAAGATGGTGTGAGTCACCCTGGCTGGTATGCCTGCCATCTAATCTGAGGACCTGACAGAGAAAGTCCGGATTGTGAAGAGAGATTTAATCTCATGAAAAAGCATGGTTATAATTCTTCGACAAACTGTGACTTCTGAAGTTGCTCATGCTGTTGGCTTTTTTAAATGACTCAATATCAAAGCATACCTGTTCCCTCTGACTGTGACTTAGGCAGTTATGTGTGTTTTAAAGATGGTAATGTTGCGGGTAGGCGGTACCTAGCATACTTCCCCTTTAATTAAAAAAAAAAAAAAAAAAAAAACTCCGGCAGTTAATAATCTACAGCGTCAGATAGAAGCTTTAAGTACAGAATTCCTAGGCCCCTGCTAGGCTTGGAAACGGCTCAAGAAGTTTTATCAGGTTTACTAAAATCTCATTACCTAGAGTCCATCCTAAAAGTAAGAGATAGATGGATGCCCTTTCTCCTAGTCCCTTCTGTGAATCAAACAACAACAACAACAACACAGACATACACACAAACACGGAACTAGGTGAAGAATCCAACATGGTCTTAGAGAAAATCTCAGATAAAAATGGACCCTGCTAGCTTTCCTAGTTATAAAAGAAGATGACTAAGTAGTCCTATTATTATTTTAATTTTTATTCTCATTTAGCTCAGGTTAGCTTGGAACTTGGTCTGTATCTAAGGCTGGCCTTAAATTTCTGATTCCCCTGTCTCAACCTCATAAGTGTTGGGATTACAAGTTTTCCTGTGTGCTACTTTTTTAGTCCTGTTCTTAAGTTTGATAATTGTCATTCTTTTTCTCTTGACTGTATGTGAAGAGAGGGATTGAGGACATAATAGGAATGGGGTATCGTGAGAATGCATACATGCATACACATCAGTTCTTTAATCTCTTCTATCTTTCTTCATTTCTTGTGTAGGACTGACATGCCTTAAGTTATGAATACATATTTGTATAAATTTGTAAATTTGTAATTATATAAATATTTGCTTTGTTTTCTATTGATTCTTTGTGCTTTGGGTTCCTATAGCTTCTCTGATAAATCATAGAAATCTTGTCACATCCTCCTATACCCAGATGAATTGCCTTTTGAAAAATCTCTATGTAAACATAACAGGAAAATATTCAATGTTACTGATAACAAGATGAATTCATTGTGGCCACAATTGCCATGCCAATCAGTGTTTCATCTCCTGGAGCAAGTCTTAAATCAAATGAGGAAGTGAGTAGTTGTCCTGGTGACATTAATGCCACTACTTGTAGGTGGAAATTTCCTTCAAGCCCAGCATTGCTACAGCTCGCAGTGCTCACAGATGATAAAGATTAAAGATTATGCTTCTCCTTTAGTATTAAGCACAGCACTTTGTAGCACTAGGAATGTTACTCAGGATGGATGGCGATTCCATGTCAGTTCTACCTTAATGTCTCCTTTTCCTGTGAAACAAGTTTGAAGTGTCTTGAGCGGTAAGATTTCACTGTCAAAGTCTTGAGGGTAACCTAGAATATTAGCAATAGCTAATATGTTTACAGGGTTTTGTGAGTGGATGGCATCATCTATAAAATAAAATAATCCATTCCTTGCACCATGCTTTTTTGGTAATCAACCCTTTAAAGTTAACTTCATTTGTCTTCATTTTATATGTATATCTTCTTTTATAAGCATATATATATATATATACATATATATATACATATACATATATATATATATGTTCCTCTACCTTGCTCTCTCATTCTTAAGTCCTTTAAAATCTTCCTATTCTTCATTCTTTACTTGAAAGCCACACCCACAACTCCTTGATCCTTTTGGAAGAGGGGCGTGCAGATGGTAAATCTAGTCAAAAGAAACAAAGAAACAGTGTGGACAAGGAAACAGTGTTTTCTGAGCATGATGGATAATTGCACAGATAAACTCATAGACATTTTAACAGCATGCACAAGACTTGCACATGCCCAGCATGGAATGTTTGTGGTTACGAAATTTCTCCCATAGTTGAGTATTTATTCGTGGCTGCCCCCAGTATGTCAATAACCTTTTGTGGCTGGGCATATAACAAGTAGATGTGGGCAGCCCAAACTGGATTTGATGATTTTGGAAACAAATTACTAAACGAGGATAGAGAATTGTGTGGCTATGAAAGGGGTGGATATTGGATATGGAAGTAGTTGTAGGAGGCTGATGAGTATAAGCAAAATATGTTATATGTAATTCTCAAATAATTAATATGAATGTACTCTGTATTAAAATGATGTTTGCTGTGTGTATGTGATGCTTTTAGTGTGTGCATGTGTGTGTGTGTGTGTTTGTGTGCACGAGTGTAGGGTGTATAGGTACACACAGGAATTCAAAGGATAGCCTCCAGTCTTAGTCCTCATCATTTGACCTGAGGTCCACTCCATAAGTAGGAACTCATAACTGATAGTACTTGAGTGTCCAAGAATCAGGGACTAGATAGCCCAGAGACATAGGGTAAAACCAAAGTCACAACAACCAAACAATTAAATTGATTAATTAATTAAATGATTCCTAATGATATTCTGATATACGTATAGATCAACGTCTTATCCAGTCATCATCAGAGACTACCTCTGGCAGCAGATGAGAACAGATGCAGGATCCCACAGCCAGACATTATATTGAGAGTATCTGATTGGAGATATCCATCAGATCAGCTCAGGATTAGAATCAGATCATGAGATCAGGGAAGAGGACTCAGAAAGTTTGTAAGAGCCAGAGGAAAGAGAGAAAACATCAAGAGAACAAGAATCAACTAAGCATGCCACATATGAGCTCGCCGAGACTGAAACAGCAGGCACAGGGCCTACAGAGATACAGAGATCTACACAAGGTCCTATGCGTATAAGCTATTAGCTTAGTATTTTTATATACTCTAAAAGCAAGAATTAGTGGGTCTCTGACTGTTGTGCCTGGTCTTGGAGTTTTTCCTCCTGTTGGTTTGTCATGTACAGCTTAGATATGATAGTTTTTGCTTCATCTTACTGTATTTTATGTTGCCATATTTGGTTGCTGTCTCTTAGAAGCCTGTTCTCTACTAATAAAAGGCAGAGAGACAGAGAGTGGATCTGGAACTGAGAGGACTAGAAGAGTGGAACTATAATCAAAATTTATTGTATGACAAGTAACAATAACAAAAGAAGCTTAAAACAAATAAAAACAAACAAATAAACAAAAAACAAAAAACAAATAAAAAGCAAAACAAAAATAATAAAGATTTAGAAAAAGTAAACCTCTTAGTCCTTGACAAGTGACTAAACTGTGCGCTACATATATATCACTCTATTTTCTTCCAGAGGGTTGCTTAAAGTTTTATTGAGCACTATAGTCATTATATCCATAATCACCAGAGATATCAGTTATGGTCCCTAGGAATTGATGGGCATTATTCAAGCAGAACTAAAGAAGAGCTCCTCTGATTAACCTATATAAAAAGAACACTGCTAAAATTGTTTAAGTGCAATTCCATCAATTGACATCTAAAACAAACAAACAAATTACTCTTTGGCAGAATAGAACAGAATCAACAATAAGTAAAGAAAGAAAGAATTTACAGTTAATTCTTTAGAAGAAGAAAAATATAAGCCATTGTCATTAGAAATGTTAGAAACATCTCAATGTAGCATAACTGAAAGTTAACATAAATAAGCATATACAGTTATTGTCCCCAACCTAGTGCTTTTAGGACAATAGTCTGTTACCAGGAGTGAAAATCCTGATTCTGTCTGATGATGACACCTTTAAAACATCTTCTTCATATCCTTTTCTAGTCCTGTTCCTGTTTCCTTTCTGTTTCCTTTACAGGATTATAATGTGAGTATTTCATTGCTTTTATTTTACATGAGCCACTCTTCATCAAATAAAATCAGAGTTGTTGTTGTTTTGTATCATATCCCATATGAATTGATCATTGGAAAGAGTTGTTCACACACAGATACGCATAGACACATACACACATATATGCACACACAAAGAGGAAATATCTTAAAGAATTAAGATATATCTAAATTTGGAGACTTTTAGAGTGAGTGTGACTATGAAACACAATTAGTTAACCCAAGTTTCATGTTCTACTGTGGAAGAAATTATTTAAAGTTTTATATTTTTATAGAACATCAAGAACAAAAAAGAAAAAAATGGAGGCAAATTTAAAGGGAACATGAGATAGATGATAACAACATAATGTGAAAAGCTTTTTCATAAGTCTCAGATGCTACCTGATGGCATACTTACCTTTTGGCTGGTAGAGGGTGGTGGTCTGCTAAGTCAATAGATTCTGGGATGTTTGTTGTTTGTTTATCTATTAGCCAAGGGTTGTTAGCTTCCATGAAGAAAATGGCTAGGTAGGGGGCTAAAGCTAGCATCCTAAATTAAGTTAATTGTCCCCTGGACCTACAACACTTGTGCATATCACTGCTTTTTTAATCAGCAAATCAGCTTTTCATATACAACTTTTTTTCAGGAATATCCAGAATACACAAGAGCATCAAGACAGGCTTGAGTTGGTGTGTGAAAAGTGAGTAACAGATGTACAAAGACCAACCACCAACTCAACTTGAGGAGAATGACGTTTTTGTCATAGAAAAGAGAAAGAAGATTAAATGTTTCTAGATAGGATATTTACGTGTCTGTTAGTAATTTAATAGCTGAATAGCTTATAGCAATATTTTACTTCATACAATACTAAGAACTCATAGGAGATGGTAACTAAAATTTAAATTAGATTGCTGGTGACTTGGTGCCATCTAAACTATAGTAATTGAAATCCACATCTGTTAAACACTAAACAAACAAACAAAAAAATGCTGTCTAGAAGAGATACATATCCTGCTTAGCAAATTGATCTGATATACAAATGAGAGCTGAGACAGCTCAGAGACAGAATGTCAGTCTCACTTGCAAAAGAATCTGAGTTTGTGGCCAACAAATAACTGAAGTAAACAATGAAAGGGAGAAATATAATTAAACTAGAAACATGAAAGATAACAATTAAGGTTCATAAAAAGCTTTAAAGACATTAGAAATAACAAGCCAGGAGAAATATTAGTATATAAGATTTTTTTTTAAAAAAAAGTAGTATATAGTTAGAATTAGGAAATAAGTCTGAAAATGTGTTTCAGAAATTTGCTGCGGAGTGACTGATGCATTGGCCAGAATAGAAAGTTATTATGTCCTGCATGTTTCCTCTCAGAAAATGAAACTGAGTTCCCTGGCTGAGTGGAAATTAAGACCCTGGATGTAGCTTATGATTTCAGGATGAGCTGAGATTTGGTTGGTGTCTCAGAATTATCTCCCCTTCCACAGGGCTAGAAAATGTGAAACAATAGAAAGCTAAAAGAGAAAGGAAAGCCAGGGTTTTGAGGAGACGGGGTGAAGGCCATAAGAGCACAGCAGAGTTATGGCACCTGCACAGTAGCAGCAGGAGTGAGACAAAAGGCCTAGGAAGGCCTTTGGTTCCTCGTGAGGAATTGCTGCTCTCGCTGTAGACTTCCTGGGAATTAGTAGGTAAGGCAGAGGCAGAGAACAGGCATGGGATATTAGATGTTTCTAGAAAGAATGTCCCAGTGGATGGGATAGAGAAATGAAGGAAGGGCTAACTAGGGAAATGCTGAGGACAAGGACAACTGTGCTCTCTTGTGATTCGAGAATTTTCTTGACTTCAATCTCAAAACTTTAGTTTATTGATAATTTTTAACAGTTAGTTGCAAACACAGAGAAAATAAACAAGGCCATGCTAAATCACAGCACAGGCACATGGAGCCATCTACAAACATTATCTCTGGAAATATTAAAAAATTAGTGTGCTTTGATATTTGTGTGTGTTTGTTTGATTGGTTGGTTTCAATCTGGACCTTGATGTGTATCTCTAGACAGCCTGGAATTATCTATGTAAGTGATGCTGAATATGAACTATAAAGATACCTCCTGCTTCTGCATTTCTGAACTATGATGATGTACTTTATATACTCATTAGGATGTTGTTCTTATGAATGTAAATCTAACAGCAAAATTCCAGGAAGTAAGTATCTACAGTTCATTGGATTCATTACTGCAATTCTCCTCACCCTTCTCTGGGATGCCACCATAAATTTATTGCTTAAAATTTACAAAATGGAGTACTACTCAGTTATTAAAAACAATGACTTCATTTTTTAGACATTCTTAGGCAAATGGATGAAACTAGAAAATATCATCCTGAGTGAGGTAACCCAGTCACAAAAGAACATACATGGTATGTACTCACTGATAAGTGGATATTAGCCAAAAAAAATCTCCAATATCCACAATACAACTTACAGACCATATGAACCCAAGACAAATGAAGACCAAAGTGTGGAAGTTTCAGTCCTACTCAGAAGGGGGAAGAAAATAATCTCAGGAGGTAGACAGAGAGAGGGATCTGGGAAGAAGAGAGGAGAGAGAGAGAGAAGGGAGCCAGTTAAGAGACAGGAGAAGATGGGGGAGGAGTCAGGGGCTAAGTTCAGATGGACAGGATTTGAAATGGAGGTGTGTAGCAGTGGGGTATGGGGAACTGGTGGTAGCCACTAGAAAGTCCCAGATGTCAGGGACCCAAGAGATTCCAAGAACCCATCAGGGATGACATGAGCTGAATTACCCAACACAGAGGAGACAGAACCTGTAGAGACTATATCTTGTGGATAGGCATGGCCCATGGATGAGGGATGGGGCCATCCATCCATCTCCAAAATATTAATTCATAATTACTCCTGTTAGAAGGAAATGTAGGGACAAAGAGTAGAACAGAGACTGAAGGAAAGACCATCCAGTGACTGAGTCAAATAGTGATCCATCCCATCTGCAGACACCAAACCCAGAAACTATTGCTGATGCCAAGAAACGCTTTCTGATAGGAGCCTGGTATAGCTGCCGCCCAAGAGGCTCTGTCAGAGTCTAACCAATACAGATGTAAGCATCCAAACATGCAACCCCAAAGGAAAAGTTAGTGCAAGGACTGTAGGGGCTAAAGGGGTTTGCAACCCACAGAAAGAACTGCAGTATCAACCAATCAGATCTCCCAAAGTTCTCAGGAACTAAATCACCAACTAAAGAGTACACATGGAGGGACCCATGGTTCCAGCTGCATATATAACAGAGGATGGCCTTGTTGGACATCAATTGGAGGGAAGTCTCTTGGTCCTGTTCAACCTTGATGACCCAGGATAGGAGAAAGCTAGGCTGCTGAGGTAGAAGTGGGTGGCTGGGGCAGCACCCTCATAGAGGCAGGAGGAGGATGGAGGGGATAGGGGGTTTGTGGAGGGAAAACTGGAAAAGGGGAAAACATTTGGAATGTAAATAAAATAACCAATAAAAAACTTAGAGGAATTTTTTAACTAAGAAAAACAGAAAAGGTGTCATACTCAACTCAAAATGTACACATTAGCTTCTAATGTTGGTAGAATCAAATCACACAAAAAAGGTATTTCCAGGCCCGTTTTAGCTATTACTCAATAGAAAGAGCACTGGTGTGGGTCTGTTGCCCAGGTTCTCATTGAGGTTCACATTCTGAGAGTTCAGGGTGCTTGTGGACATCAGGCTGTAGAAGACAGTGACCCAGCTCTTCCTCACTTTTCAACCATTGCTAGTGCTGAAGTCTAGAGTAGGATATTTAGGTTACTTATCTACAGAACTGGTTGATTATGGTACCTAGCTGATTGAGATAACATCCATAACGTGCTTAGAAACTTGACTAGCGTTTGGCAAGGACACCAAGAGCTGGTGAGAATATTTAACCCCTCAATAATTATAGCCTTGAGACTCTCTACTCATATGATTTCAGGTTAAGGCAATGAGCCAATACTTACACTAAATTATCATATAGTGTATGTGTTGGTATAAAATATACTCAATGTATAGCTAATTCCTACCACTGAATGATAACATATGACTTTAAAGATTTATAACATTGACGTGCACGAGCTTTTTTTTTTTTTTGTAGTTCCATAAACAAAATGTTTTAAAAATTCCTAAGAGTGTGAACTTTTTGAAATGAAGAGAGCTGCTTTAATCTTTTGTCTTAGCACTAGAGACATATATATGACTCACAACCAAATTATAATATTCTGTCCTAAACAATTAAATATGTGTTTCAATTATATAACAGTAAAAGATGAAAATTGTCTGCATGTAAGAGTGATTTGTGTTTTGATGGTGTACATTCTTGAGAAGTGTCAAGGTGCTTACTTGACTGTGTCTTTCAAAGAACATTTGTAAAAAATAATAATTTTTAAATGTATGAGTCTAACAAAGTTTCCTGGTTATTAAGTGTATGGCCAAGTCATATTTGAAATATTCTTCCGTTGCACAAAAGGTTTTATTTCTGTATAATTTTCAGAAAAGATTACTATGCAAAAAGTACCTTTCAGGGAAGATGCATATGTGAATGACTACATGATTTTATGTGTGCCGGAAATCATAAGTCAGATTCCTTACTGATGAAGCCATTTCTCCAGTTGACAACTGTCGATGCCATCTATAAATCCCATGAATATTAAGGCACTGTTCACTAGCACATTTGGCATTTTGAAGTCAGGCAAATAGAACTCATGAAATATGAAAAGAGTGTGCCATGTCACGTTGTGGAAAATACTGCCATTAAGATGATGTATGGAGAAGTTCACACCTTCATCTGCTGGGAGACTCAAATGTATTTTCAATCGTCTGTATTACATGTGTTGACAGTGTTACCATTGGTTTATGCCCTACTTTTCTCCAAGGTTTAGGAGGTCCCAAAGCTAAGCTTATGTGAAAGACTAATGTTATTTTCCTGTTTAGGTTTTAAACACAGCAGTATGCTTTGACTGGTATTGAAACCTTTAGTAGATTATGAAATTCTTCTACCTCAGTTACCAGTAATGGGCTAGGGGGTGTTCATAGGTACATCATGTATTGAAAGATTTTATTGCATTGGTACCTTGAAAAGTCTAAATTCTTTAGTGGCATTTGTATTATTTTAGGGTCAGGAAACTGTTCAGCTTAGTGATACCATGCAATTGTCGATTATGCTGGAAAGCTCAGCTTTCACTTAACACACAGAATCTTTAATGTGATTCACTTGGAGCAAAGCAGTTCATTTCTCTTTAGTTTATACTATTGTGAAACATCAGACACAGAGTTCTTATTCCAAAGACAAATACAAACATAATACATTTAAAAGTCTTGATGATTTGTGAATGGGGAAAATTATACTGACTTTTAACAATTAAATATGTAAACATATATGTGCATGTATTTATTATAAATATTTGATAATATTTATCTTAGCATTTCAGTTCTAAAATTTGCAGTAATATGATGTGAAGCAAAATTATTTTCTTTTGAATTCAAATAAAATCTTACCTAATGCTGCATCAAGAGATATATAGTCATGAAGTGTCCCAGCACTAATCACATCTTCTGTACGTCTCCTATCATGTTCTGTATTACAGATGCCATTTCATTCACCAATTAATTGAGAACATACTTTTCCTTCTAAATCAGTGGTTCTCACCCTGTAGATCATGACCACTTCGGGCCACCTAAGGCCCTTTGCTAACATGCATTTTTATATTACAATCCATAATAGTACCAAAATCATAGTTAGGATGTATCAATGGAAATAATTTTAGGGTTGAAGATCATCACAGCATGAGGAATAGTATTAAAGGGTTTCAGCATTAGGAAGGTTGAGAATTGCTGTTTTAAATGGATTCAGTGTTTGTATATACTTATGTAAGAATATATAAACACACAGACACATGCACACACACAGACACACACACACACAGACACACATACACATACACACACACACACACACACACACACACACACACACACACACAACATATATATATATATATATATATATATATATATATGGCATATTTATACACATGGCCAAAGTAAATACTGATAGAAATCCAGTGTCTCCATGTCTCTCTATCTCTCTCACTCAGTCATTCACAGACACACACAATTTCCATTAAAGTGCATGTCAGTATGTTATAGTTGATTTTTCTTTTATTGTTTTAAAACAACAGCACAGTATAATTTATCATTACATTCTGTTTGCTTGTATTTATCTGGCTGTCCTGAAACTTGCTCTATCAAACAGGCTAGCTTTGAATTCAGTGATCTGCCTCCCTATTCTCCTAATTTCTAGGCTTAAAGGTATTTGCCATCACCGCCTGTCTTATCATTGGATTCTAAATATACATTCTTATATCTATAGAGAATTGCAGCTGTCACTTTCATCAAAGAAGCTTCTGTTTTCAGCAGATTGAGTTAATTACAGAAAGCCACAACTTGTCAAAACTGAGAGTTTAACTGAACATAGGGTCCCTGACCCCAGTAAATCAATCTATAGCCAACACCTACTCCAAGCTTCTGGAAACATCTTGGAAGAGGAAGTCGAAAGGCTGTAAGAGACAGATGATCAAAGTATCTACTGCCTGAACATTTGTCCCGTTTAAAGAAATAGACATCATTTGTGTAGGTATAAGGAGGAGCCATGGGAAGCATGCAGGAGGAAGTTCTGAAAGATTTAGGAAAAATATTTTAATCTTTGGGAAAAGAAATACATGGTCTAGTCTTCAAATTGCTGAAAAATTCTTTAAGAGTTATTTTAGTTTTGATACAGACAAGAAATTCAAGGACATGACCTTATGTAATGTTTCATTTTTAACCTGCCTTCAATTCATATGCAAGGAAACATAGACATCTAAGAATAAATGCTAGGTTTATAGCCCTTTACCATAGAATATCCTTCTTATATTTTCAGAAATAACGAAACTGATTTTTAGCATCAGTAGTAGATCATGTACATGAACTAATTTGGTTTTTTCAGCCAATAATTTAGTTGTTTTTGTTCTTTGTTAATGAAGTTGTCTGGACTAGTCTTGTATAAGTAAAATAAAAAGTGTCTGCTTGTCGCAGTATAATACTACACTGTATCTCTAAGTTTTGATCATTTCAATCATTGTTTAAAATAAAATTATTATAAGTCTAATATTTGAAGAAAATAGGAATGATTAAGAGCATATATAATCCCTATCTACACTTCTACCTGAAATAGACTCTACTTCGAGTATCTATTGTTGATAACTCATAAATCAATATTTAAATTTTTCTAATTTGCTGAAAATTTTGAATATGAGATTTCCAAAAGTTATAGTATTGAAGAAAGCAGGCATGATTGTGCAACACCAAGATGTAGCATGATTTAAACCAGCCTCTTGCGTATTTCCAAGAAGCACCAAGAAAAGACTTCAACAATGTAAATAAGCTCAGAAATGTTTTGCTTGCTGTGTGATTATGCACACAATTTTGTGTGACATAGAATGGGTAAGAATTAAGTCTGCTTAGTCTTCATCCCCTATCAATACAGGCATCCTCATTAGAGGATGACAATTATTTTCAATACAGTTCCATCGGCATAGTTTAATGAACTCTGTCTGTCCCCTTGCCTTTATTTCCATCTAATCGAAACAATGAAACAACTATAAAATGTACTTAATCATTATGAGCAGTTCTTTAAGTGTCAGGGTTTATCCATATATTGAGAATTATGATACCTATTTGTCATTTGATATCTGAGAAATTTGCTTTTTAGTTTGATATTTTATTGAACAAAGCGGCCTTTCTGTGTGTTGTTTTTATTTAAGCAAATATGACCTACAAATTTGAAACAATATGTTCTATAGTATCTGTGTCTTCTATGTCTGTTTGTATGTTTGTACACATGAGTGTGGGGGCATGTGTGTGCACATGTATGTTCCTGGATATACATGCATTTGTGTGGTTGAACATGTGAAGGTTAGATGTCCATGGCAGGTATTTTACTACAGTGCTTTCCACTTTTATGTATCTGCATTTGTGTATGAATTAATACTGTCTTACATGTTCTGTGGGTAAACAATGGACAGATCAGAAAGATGACACTGTGTTCCCAAATTATGTAATGATTTAGCTTTATTTACTGCATTAAAATACCCTATTTTGATTTTCAGATAAAAATAAGTCCTCAATTTTTATCCAATATTATTGCCTACCCATACTATCTGTAATTACATATATATGTGTGTGTGTGTGTTTGTGTGTGTGTGTATGTGTGTGTGTGTATATATATGTGTCTGCATGGGTTGATTATTCAAATAATATATATATAGTATAAGTGATATATACAATTTTATATTATATAATATAGATATATAATATAAAAATGTGAATATATTTCTATAAATATAAAAGATTTTATATTATATATATAATATATGTAATTAAATGCTAATATATAATATGTATCATAGACATATTGTATATCTACATATAACCATGTGATGTGTCTATCCCAAAATATGATCAGCCCATTATATAGAATGAGCAGGTATATATTTAGGAATGTGTATATCTAAGTACAGATGTATTTGTGTGTGGGGAGGAACAGCAATTGAACTGAAACAAGCCATGAATTTGAGAGAGAACATAAAGGATTTATGTGAGGAGTTTGAGGAATAAAGTAGAGAGGTGAAATGTGCTAATTATATTGTAATTTTAAAAATCTCTTAAAAAAATAAAAAAAATTCTACTTGCTTTATTAGAATCTCATTTCCTTGAGATGACTCAGGAGTGATACTTCAAAGAAATGAGATTCATCTTCATACAGAGGCAGGAAATGTAGATGCCAGAGAATGTGTCTGCCCATTAAAGGTGAGAGATGACAACATAGGTGAAGAGTGTTAAAGAAAGGCATGCTCTGTCACTGTTATATTCCCATCAATACTTCATTTCTACACTGCTGTATAAAACAATGTGCAAACAGAGTCAACACACTGACAGTCAAGATATCAGTGATCTCTAAACTTGTATGTTATAAATAAAGCTTGCCTTGTCTGCTCTGCTAAACAACAGTAATACACAGGGCACTATTATTTCTTGTAAATTTCCTTTTAAGTTAAAGATCTACTTTTTCTTTTGAGCTAAACACATTCCTGCTATCTAAACAGTTGTGCATGCCCATCAAAAGGGCAATGTAGATGCAGACTTGGTGAACCCACATGTTTTGAGGAAACAGCTTGTGATCTTCTGTCATGCCATTAGTGACATATATCAGTATCAGATCAGACAATAATGATGACATCAAAATAATTTAATCCAAATTATATAAAATATTTGCTGTTTTGTAGATACAAGAATATTAAAAGTCACAAAATTCCTCAATTTAAAAATTCCAACATAAGGAGTGTAATTACAAGTGAAATATGATTCATAAGAAACAGTGGAGAGAAAGGAACACGGCTCGTCTGGTAAAGTGTTTGCAAGGAAGTTTTGCCATTATAAACGGGCTGCTGCATTGGTAAACACTAATAATCCCAGAGCTGAAGAAATGAAGACTACAGGATCACTGGGGTCACTCACCATCCACTTTCATAAATCACTGTGTTCTGTGAGATGATTTGCATCACAAAGAAGTGAAGAAGAGATTGTGGAAGACATTAGATGCCTAATTCCCCAAGAACATCATACTTAATTTAGATACAGTGTGAGAAAGCAAAATGACTTGATCCGTAATGTTTTAAAGATTTAAAAAAAGGTCCATTGTATCTTTAAGTTTGGATAGACATGATTACTGAAGGCCGGGACTGAAATTCACTATATTGTATTATAATACAATCATAAATTAAAACCAATGATTCCTCCACTATTTTGTTTGATTCTGAATGCTTTGGATTGTGTGACAGTTATGTCCTTATTCTCTTCTAGAAGGAAGGGATTTAACAGATGGCTAAATGATTCTTCTTTATTTCACCAAAATTTCCTTAAATTTTCAATGCCTTCCTGAAACTTCTAAAAATAGTTTGATGAATATAAAAGACAAGGGAAGCATGCTTACTTATTAGGACAGTGATTCTGTGATTCTGCATGAATTATACCTCTATTGCCCAATAAAAAGGTAATATACTAAAGCAATATTTAGCTGTCAGGTTATTAAATTCTTATTGCCTGACCTAGTATATTGATTTCCATCTGACAGAAGCTCTAAACAAAACCATGTCAAATTGCATATTGAAAATAAGCTTCAAACAAACTCTGTGTGTTGTGTGGTCTCTCACCATCCCATGCTTTCTTATGACAGAGTAGCCTATAATGAGCCTTTCCACATTTCTCTATCTCTTACTTTTTCCTTCTGAAAAGCCAACAGTAGCTCCAGGCAGTCACCTAGCATGATTAATGACAGTGGCAGTGGCCTCTGTGTTACAATGTTGTATTGCTACCAGGAGTTTTCAAGGTCATTATTTCCTTATGAAAAGTTCACAGGAAGTTAAATATTCATAAAACATGACTGGTTTTATGATAGAGGCCATACTTGTTTTATTTTTTTAATCACAACCTGTTTTAATGAAAAGAAAGACAAAGAAATATTCACTATAAATATGTGACATTTGATTATAGAGGATAATAGAAGGTCTTAATGACTGAGACAAAAAAGCCAAGGTTGGTTAGGTGTCTTTTACTTTGGATGTCTATAAAAGTCAGAAGTCTCTTGACCTACTTAAGTGAAGGGTTTTAGTGCGAGAAGCACTAATGAAATCAAGGTGATGAGCATTGAGGGTCATCCTTTTAAGGCCTTATTTTCCATTCCAGTTTTCTGAATCAAGCTTATCAGAGTCAAGTATATGGGACTGAGAGTAATTTTTGGGTGAGAAGGAAGGGCTTTATTTCACCTTACAGCTTCTAGCCCATCACTGAGTGAAACCAGGGTCAGAACTCAGGATAGGATCTTGCTGTCAGGAACTAAAGCAGAAACTATGGAGGACTGAACACAGCCTATAGGCCTGCACCTTACAGCTTGTCCAGTTTGATTTCTTTCTTCTTCTTTTTAAATATTATTTTGTTTTAATTAAAATATAATTTAATTGCTTTCCTCCTACCCATCCTTTCCTCTAAATTCTCCATGTCTCCTTTCCCCAAGCCCTACCTTATCTGCCTTCCCCTCTATCTCAAATTATGATCACCTTTTCAATTATTACTGTTACATATGTGCACACATATAATGCATAATAGTGGTGATTTGAATGCACATGGCTCAGGGAGTGCACTGTTTGGAGGTATGGTCTTGCTGGAGTGGGAGTGTACTTGGAGGAAGTGTGTCACTGTGGGCATGGGCTTTAAGACCTTTGTCCTAGCTGCTTGAAATCTAGTCTTCTGCTGTTTGCCTTCATGCTCTCTGATCTTCCTGGGTGCTGCAATGCTCCTGCCTTGATGATAATAGATTGAGCCTCTGAACCTATAAGCCAGCCCTAATTAAATGCTGTCCTTATAAGACTTGCCTTGGTTATTGGTGTGTGTTCACAGCAGAAAAACCCTGACTAAGACAATAATTATATGAATAACTACCTGCTGGCTTGTTTAGTGTTGTGTGTATATAGCTTCCGGGATAAAAACTTTTGTGATGGATAAACAATTAAGGAACTCATATCTCAGAGATACTAATTTTATAAACCCTAAGAACATATCTTCAACAGAATTCCTGCACTCAAATCCTAGGAAACCTCAGGGAAGCAGAGGATCAAAAGACTCTTAAGGGTCGAGGGAAGCAGGAAATCTACTTTTAGACTAAGTGTCCTGAAAATGCACAATACTTCAACATTATGGCTGCCTGAAGAAGACTAGAATAATGGTAATGCCTGTAGACATGCTAATGTGTTAAAGAGAAACTTTACCGCATCCAAATCCTAGAGGAATGATTGAGAAATTTTTCTTGATGGATTTTTGTAAAGGGAAAGTGAATGGATTCATAGAATAAGGATACAAACAAACAATTTAATCAATGCTAAAACTTATTACCGGGACAGAAATGAAGGAAAGCAGAATAAGAAAGAAAGATAGAGGGGGACTGAAGGGAAGAAGTAGATGGAGAAAAGAATGCCTGAAGACTATCGCCTGCATGTGCTCTTCATCATAAAAGGCATGAATTGTTTGGACTCTACAATGTTTTATGCTATAGCCAACATATTAGCATCTCTGAATATTTCAAAATGTTTTCATTACAGACATATGATGTATTCCTATTGCAAAAGTTATCCTAAGTGTGAGAAAGGAAGTGATACTGATTATTCAGAGGTGAATGTGATGGCGATTCTTGGTTGTTTACTTAACTTTATTTGGAACTGACTATAAACAAACAAGCTGCTGGGTACTCCTAGGAGGGATTTTATTTATCAGATTATTTGTAGCAGAAGACCTACTCTAAATGGGAGTGGTAACTTCTGATACCAGCCCTGATAAGAAGCCATTTTGTTTTCTACCTGCTTGCTGTCAGTCTTGCTGGTAAGGTTCATCTATTCTGTTGTTGATGGAACCTTCACAGACATTACAGGCTACTTCTTCAGGATTCCTACTTAGATTGAAGACTATCAGTTTATAGGAATCCTCAATTACAGAGGGTGAAAAATTATAGAGTCCTCCACCCTCTAGTATGAGAATGGCATTGTTGGATAAAGACCATATCCCTGAAGAAAATGTAATAAAGACCCTTGAAATATCTATTCTTTCTATTAGTTAAGTTTCGTTAAAGAACTTTAACAAGTGAAGTTTCTTAAAATATGCTTAAAATTAAATTAAATTTTTCTTAATATTTACTTAAGCAAAATAGTTTTCTTTTGTCTTATACTAAAACTAGAAAAATGATTTATCTGTGTTTCTAGAACTTTTTAAATTGATAGAATCATATTTAAAAAGAAAAAGGTGTCAGTCTAGTTTTATTGAGATATTAATATTATATATAGCCATTTAGACTAGAAAGATTTACTAGTTAAGTTTAATTTAATGACAAAAATCTTTTTAATAATTAAACAATTTCAAATAAGCACACTACATTATTCAATATTGTGATAAAATTGTATCCTAAATAATATGTTCAAAATAGCAAAATATATTAATCATGCTATATGAACTGTTTAAGCAAGGAAAGAAAAATAAAGGAGGGCTCTTGTCCTTAAAAAATGTTTTTAGAAAAATATATTTGCATATGTATTATAAACAGCAGTATAATAGTCTCAGTTAAAATACATCTTCATTGTTACAATAAACCAACATGAAGTTCAAATAGAAGTTCAGAGGATGAAGAAATCAAAATTAATTTTGTATTAGACAACAGATATGCAGAAAACATTGTCATTTACTATAGTCACAAACCTAAGTGGAAGGGGATTGGATATTTAAAATAGTGGACACATATTTCTATTATGATTAATGTATTGTATTATATATTTATAAATGAATGTAAAGCAAATGGATATAAGCCATTGCATTAGGAAAAATGAGCTCTGGAAGGTTTTTAAAGTTTCTGAACTTTCTGTCTTTTATCAGTTAGAAAGTACTGATAATTTGAAGTACAGAGTACTGTATTTTGTATGATTTTTTATTTATATTTTGTATACAGCACAGAGTATTTTGTGTTTATATAAATGCAAATGTATACTACAATGTAGAAATATAGCATACTTTATGTTTTTATAAAAGAGATATGACAAAAGTTCATAATTTATTAAAATGTAAATAATGATTTCATATTTTAATTCCAGCACATGAAAATCAGAGGTAGGAACATATTTGCCTGAACTATATAAAGAAACCTGTCACAAAGAAAGAAAGGAAGAAAGACATAAAAAGAAAAAGACCAAAGTAAAAACAAATAACAAAATAAACAAACAACTATTGCTTTGAAAAAGGAAAATAATAAAGCAGTTTTTAGAGCCAGTGAATGTCAAAGATACAGGCAAAGGAGATTTATCAGTTCTGGAAATGACTGCTTCCTTAATACTGTGGAAGCTCTTGTCTTTATATATATTTTAAAAAACAATGAATTAGTTAGCTTTTTGTTTGGTTCATAAGAAGAGATAAAATTGGCAGTCTTGATTTGTTCTCATTTGAAGTATACTACAAGTATTCAGGGGTTAGTGAGATGCTGTCCTTCATAAATAAAGCTGTCTTACATCAATTGTTCCAGACAACAAGAGTGGGAGGAGAAAGACAGGGAGAAGGGAATGCAAGTCTTCACATCTGACAGTAGAAAGTTGGGTGGCCTTACATACAATGATGACTTTATTCTCTATAAATAGCCTGATGATTTCAAATGTTTTAATGACACTCATATACAGTTATAGAAAATGTGCAGAGCATAGTGACTTTAGGGATATTGGCCTTCACTAATCAAATTGATTTGCTACTCCAGTTTAGATATAAAGTTTCCTGCCAGAAAACTCTGCATTGGAAGCCTCTTCTTCTATAGTCAATGATACAAGAAGCAGTAGAAGTGCTTAGATCAAACAACTATGCTTTCATTTGCGGATCAATCCTTGGATGGATTTAAGTATTGAAAAGATTTTAGACAGATGGAACTCTGAAGTGCAGGTCCACCTTGGTTGGAGTATATAAGTGTTTGAGGTATGACTTTGAAGGTTGTATCTAGGCCTGTGAGTCTGGCTTAGTGCATAAAACTCTTGCTATAAAATCATGAGGCTGGAGATCACAAAATACTTGTTGGATGTAACAGCAAGTCTGCAATTCCAGTCCTCTAGAAACATAGGCAAAGGATCCTGGTGCAAGCATATGATCTAGTTTAGCTCAATCACTGACCTTTGGGTTGATGATAAATATCTTGTATACAGAAATGAGATGGAGAATACTTGAGTAAGATACCAATATCAACCTCTGGTTTACATATGCATACAGACCACACACATAAACAACTAGAAGGAAACAACAACAAACAACAAGAGTTAGGTCTTTCATTTGGCCAATTATTCAGACTTTCTCTTTTTCTGTTTCCTGATCATACTGTAAATTACAAACACCATTGGACCTTTTGCCCTTCTGCTCTAAAACAATTCAATCAGCCAATTATAGGCATAAACCTCAGAAACTATAAAATAAATTGTTTCTGCAGTTAGGTTATGACAGGGATTTTGTCATTCTAATCCCAAATAACTAATGCATTCCATATTTCTATTTATGACCTTATACCTGTGGAATATTGTCTGAGTTTCCAAGGAATACTCAGATAGCCTTGACTAAAACCTTGAAGGACTTGGAATTGCAAGTACTCTAAGTAATGTAGTATTTTCCCTAAGGAGCTTTAGTAAAACGTAGATAAGACCTTGGATGATAATATAAAAATGTCAGATATTGCTGATGGAGAGATGGCTCGATGGATAAGAGCACTGGCTGCTCTTCCAGAGGTCCTGAGTGAAATTCCCAGGAACCACATGGTGTCTCACAACCATCTGTAATAGGATCTGCTGTTCTCTTCTGTTGTATGTGAAGACAGTGACAGTGTACTCATATACATAATAAATAAATAATGTCAGATACTGTTTTAAAAAAATAAAAATTCTAAACTAAATAATCAGAAAAAATCCTACCATGTAGGAGTA
The DNA here is from genome assembly GCA_021653895.1 of Mastomys natalensis. Classification (NCBI taxonomy): domain Eukaryota; kingdom Metazoa; phylum Chordata; class Mammalia; order Rodentia; family Muridae; genus Mastomys; species Mastomys natalensis. The sequence goes on along the minus strand of JAJTUV010000980.1, from coordinate 184,088 downwards.
GCTAGTATACCATGGTTTGACATAAAGGGGCTGGACTTCTGAATACTCTAAGAAATGAGGTTTGTTACTCTCCCCTCAAATATATCTTAGTTGAAAATCTGTTTCCTTTCTTGTTTACATTTTCTCCTTTCTTATTAATATTTCTCTGTAGACTGGCAGTATGCTGTTACAATAGCGTTTCAGCCCCATGTACGGAACACTTGTATCTCATAGCCAAAATGACGAAATTTATATCTATGTTGAGACATGCTATATTCAATTAAGAATTAATCCACTTGGGTCAGCCAATCACCATCCAGAGAAATATCCTTCAAGAAGACAGATCCATCTTAATTCTTACTAAAATGAGACGGGTGGAGGAGTTGGGGAAGACAATAATCATCTCTTTTAGATCTGCTTTCCTTTCCAGGAGTCCTGTACCTTAGTGAAGTTTCTTAAATAGCCATATGTGTACAGCATGGTAAATCTGTCTGGTTTTCTGACTTTTTTCCTTTCCTTCTTCCTATGTCTTTTCTAAGCATACTTTGAACACTTCAGGCTTCATTCTTTAAAGCTCCCCTCTTGGTCATGATGCTGCTTCATAGCCACGTGGCTCATCTCCATGCTTACTTAGCTCAACAGCATGGCTATTTTATTTTATAAAACCTCTTCCTCATTTTCTTCCTCTAAGCAGCTGGCACAATTTACAATTTGCCTACTCTGGTTTTTTTTTTTTTTTTTTTTTTTTTTTTTTTTTTTTCAAACTCTTGAAAACTTGTCCTCAAGTTTCTGTTTGGATTTATTTTTGATTCCTTTTATTACTGAGACTAAGAGCCTTAAGAGAAATCCTCATTATCAATACTACTAATTACCTCATATATTTATTATATGGAATAAAATTTTCATTTGTGCTATTTATTCAGTAGACATTTGAATTCTTAACAATGAGCCAAGTAGTGGAGTTGTAATTCTGATATCAATTAATGTTTTCACAATGTATTAGAAACTATAGTTCCCTAGAAGGGAGGAGATGTCAGGGGCAGCCCTGCTTATACACTGAATGCCTACAGTCAGCCATAGGCCTAAAATCAGTAATAAGCCTGACATGCATACATGCTAACACAAAGTCTTGGGTCTCTGTGGAAAAATACTGAAACAAATGGCTATAAGATATTGAAGCTTGAGGACTCTTATAGAAGAATAGGTGGAAGGATTGTGGGCCCTAAGGAGATAGGAACTGCACAGGAAGATCAACAGAGTAAACGAACCTGAACCCTTGGAGCTCTCAGAGACTGAATCACCAACCGTGGAGCATACCTAGTCTACAAAGATCTACCTCCATGGGCTGAACCTAGGCCTCCCTGCACATATGTTGTAAATGTGCAGCTTGGTTTTCATGTAGGTCTCAAACATCTGGAGTGGGGGCTATCCCAAAACATGCAGCCTGTATATGGAGTATGGTCTTCTAAAAAAAAAAAAAACAGTTATTCAGTTATTCATGGAATATTATTTTTTTATATCTCTTGTATTCAGTTTGCAACTACTTCATTGAGAATTTTTGTATGTATTGAGGGATACTGGACTATAATTTATATATTTTTGTTGGGTTTACACTTGATTTCACTATTTCAATACTATTTGCTTTGTGAAGGAAAAAAAAAAGATATTGTAAACAGGCAGTTTTGTAGAAATTTACCAGCCTGAGTAGTCATAGACCTTGTAAATAGGTAGCCTTGGCGGATAGTACCAATTTAGATAAGGACAAGTGAATCATAGGCAGAGTCATAGTGACTTGTCCTCTGAATCTTCACCCAGCCGATCCCTGTTTTGAAAGATATCTGTACTCCCTCTGAATACCTACGCTCCGGTGTCATTCCCTTCCCCATGTCCTTTCTCTTTGTGTTTATAACCCCTGTGTGAATAAGTAAAAATTATGATTTGATTTAAATAAATAAAAAATAAAATAAAATAAAAAAGAAACTATAGTTCCCATTGTATAAGGACCATCTTAAAACTAGTCTCCTCTCTGAAAAAGATTCCCTTAATCTCCTTGTCAGACTACTGTTGAATTCCAAGATTAGGCTTTATCTATGTCAATAGCTACCACAAGGCATTTTAAAAGTATCATTACACACGCACAGATTTCATCACTTCAACTATAATATTTAATAGTGTGATATATTGATGATATTTCCATGTCCTCAAGTTCATGCTGTATAGCTTTTATTTATAATTTATTTATGAACAGAAAAATTTATTGATTGGACATATATTCAGAAAGATTTTCATGTCTATATAATTTAGAAATTGGATTATAAGTTAGAATATTTTCACAGACAAAAATTAGTGGCTAATGCTAAATGCATTTTTTAGCTTTGTGTGTGTGTGTGTGTAATATTATACATGTATAGTACAACAAAAATATATATTGGAATATATATATTCAAACAGAGGTCGAATCTGTGAAACAAGAATGTACTCTTGAATAAAGGCAGTTTCCTTGCAGTTTCCCTCTGTTCTGCCATGCTGAACTCTGTGATCTAACAGGAAGTATTCAAGAGCACTAGACAAACTAGTTATAATCATTTTAGCATAGCTTGTAAACAGCTATTCATAATCTCGGCAGTATTTGGGTGATAGGCAGAACCTTACATTTTAATGAACACCCTTGCTAAAAAAATCCACAAATCTGTTGCTCACAGTATTCATCATCTACCTCTAGCTGTCTCAAGTGCCAGCTGTTGTCTTTATCAGTGTGTAAACTATCTGACTGCTTTTGTAATAAAGAAGCTGAGGATCCCACGGCTCTCTTCCTAGGAAAGAAGGCAATAAAAATGCTGTTTGTAAAGTCTATGCTTTCTAGTTAATAAAACACATGATGTAGGAAGTAAGAGAACTGGAGTTGATCAGGTCTACTGGGCCCTCTAAAACAAGAAAAATGTACTCCTTAATTGCTTGATTGGATTGTGTTACATCTAGTATCAAAAAGTAATCCATCCATATTTCTAGTTCTAACACTGCCATATGCGTGTATTTCTTTTACTATAGATTTATATCCTGATTGTCTTGTGGAATTTTACAACCTACAGGATATTCCTAATTGTGATATATTAGTGACCTTGCTGTGATTATTTAAGTTCCTATTTGAACCCTTGATCAAAAATGAAACTCACCAGTATGGCTGATAAACAATTAATATTTGCACAGAGTTTAGACGAAATCATTATAAAATAACAGAAAGCAGAAAATGAACAAATATACCACAAATCACATGTTTTCAATTATTTACTTTTTTGATTCATAATAATTTGTGTAAAGATTAAAGTGAGGCTTGTTAAATTTTTCTTTGACAAAGGAGTTTATTAAAGAAATGAAAAGCATGTATAAGGATTCAGACTTATTTAATGGATATAAAGCAAGCATTGCTATGCACCAAAGAGCCTACAACAAATGCCAGTTGCCATAATCAGAATAGAGGGGAAAACATTAAAATTTTTTTGCTGCCTAAATTATATTCAAGGGCTTAGAAATGTTTACCTGGGGTTGCATCATAGGTTTTCTCATAAATTGCATGCATGTGCAATGACACGCAGATAGTTTGAAACTGTGACAGTATGACTGTTCTTTGAAGTTTTATTTTGTTTCATTTACAACTAAAATGCTCTGAATCTATTAGAAAATTTAAACCACCCCTCCTAGTATTTGTGTAGGTTTGTGTGTGTGCCTTACTATGTGCAACTAAAATACATTTTAAATTATCAAATGAAAATCCACCACAATTCTTTTCTTCAGAAATAGAGACAAGCCATCACAAAACATAACCATTCTAAACTATGTAGTCTGATCTCATGAACACATAGACAAGAACAATTAAAAAATGTCTAGACACAGCTGAAAAAAAAAAAAAACCCCAGTTCCATATAAGGAAATGACTAGAGTCCAAAGCTTCAGGATTTGAAAGGAATCTAATAAAAAGATCAGAGTTACAACTTGACCTTATTTTATTAAAAAGTCACTCTCTGTGATCCACCTGTGCAAGAGGGTATAATTTAATTTCAGCATAGAAAAGGAAAGATATCCTAAAATGATCAAAGGCTATGCTAGTTGAACCATGTGTTCATTAAGAATATTTAATAGACTGCATGTAAATACCTTGAATAGAGGTTTTATAAGGTCGAGGTTTCACTGAAATTTTAATTGAATAATTAGTCTAAATTCTAAAGTGGGTATGAAAATAATGATCTTTTAAAACAGAATTTCTGAAAGCGTTCACTGATTTTAATTAGGTTGTTAATTAATTATCTTTGTAATTTGAAATGATAGATTATAATATAGTCAACTAGAATATGTGTTCATTCTGAGTGATACTAGATAACATGTCTTAAAGCTTGTACTATATCTATCCTATTTCTGTTTTTATTGTTGTCCTTAGTGAAAGCTTGTATGATTTACATGACTGAGATCTCTTGTTCCTGATGAGCTGCTGGACATCCAAACCAAATATATGCTCCCATGTTTCAGTTATGCATTATCATTTTCTTATATCCCATAGAGCTTTTAATTTACCAAATTCTACAAAAATATAAAGTATATATTTTTTATTCTTATAAATAGTGAAAACTGTAATCTATATGTATATTATGAAAATAGTTTAATGCAAATTATATTAGTTGATATCAATGAGTTAATTATATGTCCTCAGCTTCTCTCTGTGGGAGTTCTTATCTTCAGACTAACAGACACAAAACCTGACTGTATTTAAGGAATTGAAAATAACCAGAGTGGATAGTTTTTAATCTCCATCATTGGGGAATGAAAGATTTTTCTTAATAAAATATTTTGCACATATATGAGTTTTCCCAAAAACTGAATTTTATGACTTTAAATAATAACTTTAAAGTTTATAACTTTAAATGGGTATTTAAATAATATATTTCATTCATTTTCTTGCTTTTTAACCAGGGAATGCTGAACACAATTTAAACTTTTCTTGATGATTCTAGGTCAAAAAAAATGAATGCAAATTATTTTAACCTACTATCATTAAAATACCCTAGGTCCTGGTAAGTGAACTGCATATTCTGTCAAGAACTTGACTATGCACCTGTTTGAAAATGATTAACAATGATTAATCATAGTTAAAAATTGAGGAGACAGAATATTTCCAAAAAGGCATTCTTTTATACAATTGCCACCAAGAGTGATGCTTATAAAAGTCTCTAAAAGTTAAGTACCTTACTGGAATGGCTATTAAGGAAACATTCCTTATTTGCCCTAAATTATTGGTGGCTCACAAAGTTTAGACTACAGAAACATTTGTCACAGATACTCTTAGAAGGTCTATATCTCTTTAGAATGTCTTCAATAGCTAAGTACTCACACTACATGGAAGATGCACCTAAGCCTCAAGAGACTGGAGGCCCCAGGGAGTTTAGAGGTCTGGGTGTGGGTTGGGGGGTGGGGTCACCCTCATGGAGACAAGGGCTGGGGAGGAGGTATGTGATAAGGAACAGTCACAGTCAGAGGGTGGACCAGGAGTAGGGAGTTAAGTCTAGAGTGTAAAAAAAAGACAAAAAAAAAAAATAGAGAAAAAAAAAAGATAAAGCAGAGCCAAAACGCAACCAAATGTGTTGTGTGTGTGTGTATGTATGTGTATATATGTGTCTGTGTGTCTCTGTGTATGTGTGTGTGTATGCATGTTCTTATTACGAACTGAATAAGAGAACTGTTAGCTGTCTTGATTAGCATGTACAAACACATTAATATCATGGCAATGGCACAAGTCACCTAAATCCAAAGATTGTGAGATTTCTTAAGGCACTATCCTGGAGGACATCAACTGAAGACAAATATAACATTTTAAAAACTAAATCCATCACTCAAAGAAATGAAGAAATTAGAGAACCCAAGTAAACTCTTAAATAATAGTCTGCCATAGGAAATTCAAATGAAAATTGAGTATTATTTTGGAGACACTGATAACTTTTGATTTCTGAACACAAAGGAAGAAAATTTCCCTGGATCTAGGCATGGGGAATATTAAAAATATATAATTGTTTCTATTGGAATGTAAGTGAGGTAAATATGCCACTATGACTTAGAATGATACTTTATACTTTATGTGGTTTAAAATGTTACAAAATAACAGAGCAATCAACTTATCATGCTTAAAATTGTATTTGAGGTATATTTCAAACAATGAAGTTTTCCCTTAAAAACTGTTACATACCTAGAGAGTGTCCCAAGGAAACCAAATCTTCATAGATGCGTGTAATGATTAAATCTGTAAATGGCTTCTAAAATCATTAGTCAAGAAATTTTTAAGAAAAATTGGGAAGCTCTAACTTGCATATTTATTTAGGTGAAGGGTTTGTGTGTGCATATGTGTACTGTTAATATGTGTGTGTTCATGTGTGTGAGTGTATGCACTAGTGGACATGTGTATGGGGGAGACCAGAAGTTAATTTAAGTACTAAGTTTTGGAGCCAAGGTTCTCAGACCTGGAGTCTAAAAGTTGGCTATATTAGGTGGCTAGGATGCCAAACAGATTCTATCCTCTCTGCCCAATTTATCCACTCTGACCAGAACTAGGGTTACAAGTATATGCCACCATGCCTGGTTTTTGTATGGATACTGGTGATCTGAGTGCAAGGACTGGTGGCTTTGTGGCAAGCACTTTAGTGACTGAGCTTTCCCTCCAGTTGGACAAGTTTTGTACAAAGCTCCAAGAGATAAGTGTGCAGAGTAAGCAATAAGACAGCCTTAGCCATAAGCTAAGCCATAAGGCTGTCTTATTTATTCTGCTTCAACTTCTAGCTTTATTTATTCCTTTCTGTAACCCAAGGAGCAACTGATGTGAGTATGATGTGAACTGTTCAGCCGTGGTGAGATCTGAGACAGGACCATTGGCTGAACTGAAAAGAGAGTTCAATGCAGCTTCAAATCATGTAATGATACCTAGATTAAAATTGAAAATAAATAAGATAGCCATGGTATGCACACTCTTGATTTTACTGTGGAGTTTGCCTGCACTTTCTCTGTGGAGTCCAGTGTGGCCTTGGTAGGGACAGTATGACATGACTCCTGTCCTTGGGACAGGACCAGCAGGCCTGGGCCTCCATGAGTGTCAATGGCTGCTATGGGTGTAAGGTTTGTTTGTATAATAATGTACATACTTTCACATTCCTGTAAAGAATGTAATGTATGTCCCTGTTAATATTAGTGACTCTATGATAATCAGACAGCACGAGTCCAGGAGGTTATGGTGTGGCTAATGTCACAGCAAAATGGTAAATGCAGAGACCTGCAGGACAGCCATTAAGACTTGAAAGAACCAAAATCATGAGTTTGAAAATAAATAATTAGCAGGTCAAGATGAGTCAGGACAGCCATAAACAGAGAAACCTGTCTGAAAAATAAATAATTTCTCAACTATGTATGCAAAGATATAAAGATGCAATATGAATTATAGAAGGAGCTTCACAGATCTAAAGGAACGGAAGTACCTACACTATGAGCCAGCTTGTCAGAAAGATAAAAAGGTAGGCAGACACAAAGGCAGGCAATATTTCTGAGTTCAAAGTTAGCCACCGACAGAGCAAGGTTAGATCCACACAGTAGAAATAGTAATTTTAGAGGGCAGGGTCCTTCCCAGGTAGCTTATATTTTGTGCTTAACTGAGGCAGGTAGATCTCTGAATTCTTTTGCAATGCTAAAAAGAAAAAAATGTGCTTGCTATCTCCTAAGAGTCAAGGGGCTAAGGTTATGAAATTCTGATTCCAGGGATGGTCAAGAGGGAATCTTAGATAAAGAACTGAATTAATATGTAAATAAATAAATAAATAAATAAATAAATAAATAAATAAATAAATAAAAACCCTGGGCTTGTGGTCTGCAGGAGATGAGTTAGCAAAAAAGCTAAAGCAATTTTTGTTTAGATTTTTTTTTTCTTTAGGAGAGCAGACCTTTCTGAAGATCTGTGGAGAGCCAACACAGCTCTTCAAGAATGTTTTCTAACAGGATATCTGATTTTAGTCAGAAAACCCATGGAGAGCTCTTTTAGAATCCTTTTCACAGTACTTTTAGAATTTTTTCTAACAAGATTTAATTACTTGGACAGCTGACACAGCTCTTTCAGAATTGTTTCTAGCAGCTATCCAGAGAAGGCTGTCTGGAGAGTGGGTACAGCTCTTTTAGAATGTGTTCAGACTTTCTGATTTTGATTAGAAAACCCAAGAATTACTTTTAGAATGTTTCTAACAGGATTTTTGACTTGGTTGGAAGATCTAAGAATTTTTTATAGTAGTTTTTCTAACTTTGGTCAGAAAATCCATGATCCATCCTGAGAACTTTTATAATTTTTACTAGCAGAGAGAGCTGTCTCAAACAGAAAGCTAGCTGACTCAACCATAGGTTTTAGAATAGCATTAAAAAGCTGTCTATAGAAAATCAGAACACACACACACACACACACACACACAACGAGAGAGAGAGAGAGAGAGAGAGAGAGAGAGAGAGAGAGCAGAGAGAGACAGAGACAGAGACAGAGACAGAGAGCCTTCTCAGCAGAAACATATGCTTCCGCTTTAAAACACCCCGTTTCTCAGAAATTGGAACCTAGCTAAGGCTGGTCCTGGGCACTTCCCACTTTTTTCTGCTTCAGTAAGCCATGTAGTTTTGATCTATATCATCATCATTATATAGATAAGAACATTTAGTGCACACCCATTAGTATGGCTAAAATCAAAAACTAAAGTGACAGCACATGGTGAGAATGTGAAACAGAGAGAGCACTACGCCATTGCTGGGCATTGGAGGGCAGAAAGAATTGAGGAAAAGATGGGGTAGCCAGGAGGAATAAGAACTCCTCAGGAAGACAGAGTTAACTAACCTCGAGCCTTGGGGGCTCCCAGAGACTGAAGCACCAACCAAAAAGCATACATGTGCTGGACAAACCTCCCCCACTCCCACAAATGTAGCAACTTGCAGCTTGATCTTCTTTGGGGCTCCCCAACAATTGGAGCAGGGGCTGTCCCTGAGTCTTTTGCTTGCCTCTGGATTCCATTCCATTTCCTACCCGTGATGCCTTGTGATGTGCTAGAGTAGGTTGGTACCCAAGGGGAAGCTGGAGGGGGAATGGCAGAGAGGAGGGGGGCTGACATCCGGATGTAATGTGAATAGATAAAATAATGGAAAACAGTACTCAAAAAGAGTAAAACAAAAATTAACTACTGAAAGTTAAAAAAGTGGAAATCAAGATTAAAATTTCTTAACTTCTTTGGGAGGTGGGTAACAGTTAATGAATCGGAGATAACTGACAGGGAACACACATTTGTGAAAAATGCACAAGATTCTCATTCTTTGTTGGCATGATCTCAGATAGGGGCTGCACTTTCTGAGACACTCAGTTTTGCTACAATCCCAACTTGCCAATATTCTATAAAGATATTTTATTAGTAAATGTGATTTCTGTCTGAACAAGGAGATGTGAACTAAGGAGATATCTATTTTTATTTTATTAGACTCCCTAATTAGTCATAAATATTTCATAGCTAGTCATATTATTAATATTAGATCTTATTTATTTATATGTTGATTAAGAAATTAATACCATTTTAAACTATGGATCCCTAGGGGATATGTTGAAACTCTAAGAGTATGTGTTAGTCAACTGAGTTTTTAGAAACACATTCTGTTGTATCCCAGGCTACTCTGAATCTTGCTATGTAACCAAGGATGACCTTAAATTTCTGTCCTCTTATCTTTCCTTCCTGAATGGTGGTATTTCAGATTTGATCCAATGTTTTGCACTATTGTGATTGATCCCAGTTTCATACATGGTACCTAAGAAGTCTATCAACTGAACTTTATAACCACAGACTGAATAATTTTTTCATGTATCTTTCTGAGATTATATCCACCACCTTCTGTATACATTAGAGCTACCATAGGTTCAATGACTACTATGCCTCAAAGAAGTTTTAAAGAAAAATATCTTTATCACCATGCTCACTAGCAGTTATATTATTTGAGAATACAATACCAGATATTTTTACCATTTATTAAGAGTTTGAAAGTATTAGTTGAATATTTATATATAAAATTAAGACATATAGCTTTCTTCTTCAAATTCCAAAATCATTCAGTACAATAAAAGAGGCTCTAAACATGATTCCTAAATAAGCTTTCAGTGTTCAGATAAACTGGCATATGTTATCAGAGGTATAAGGACCTGTAAATGGAAAACAAAGTTAATATAAATGTTGTCAGAAATGGGAGTCAGGGCTTCATGATTTATAGCAGTAGCAGCAAGATGAGTGCTCCAATTATTAACAAAAACACTGGAAATAAAATTCAACAACGAATGCTCTCAGTTAAATGTTACACTTCATCTAATAAACAAAGAGTGTGTGTCCAGGGAGGGAACCAATATTCAACCAACTTATTTTCTTGTGGCTTAAGGAAATTATAGCACTGCCATAATCTAATAAAGAAGGTAAGGCAAATATTAGCCTACCCGTGCTTGTCTTCTCAGTCTCCAGAAATAGGTCATATTTACTAGAAACTGTGCTTTCCTGTGAAATATAGTCTTTATTTAAGTCTGTGTGCTTAAGCTCAGATTTTAAATAGAAATCACGTTTCTTTCCCACAGGCAACTTCAGAGGTTATACAGTGCTATCCCTGAAAACCGTTTGCTTCCTTCCTATTACTAGATTTTACAACTTTGAATGATAGAGATTGCACTTTAACATTAATACCAGTAATTCATTTATTTTCATAGTATATAATACATAAATTTTTAAAAAATATTAATAAACATGAGGTTTTCAGGGATGGAAATATGAGTTGATTTAGTCCAAAATAAGAGACATATTCTAGAGGTTTAAGCTTAATTTTCCTCATGCATACATTCAGTCTCAAAGAATACAACTTAGTTTTCCTTTTAGTGATATCTTTGGCAGGTATAGGGCAATAACAAAGCTGTCCTAGAACACAGCTTAAAGCCAAAGAATGGACATAGTGGAGGACATTGGCAGCACAATGGAAAGTTCTAAGTCATTGTTTGGAAATATGAACTGAGAGTGCTGCCCTATTATATTAGCAAAACATAGTTCAGCTGGTGGAGTGGCGGATAGTCTGGGAGTTACTCACAAATGTGCTTTCTTATGGGTGTGTATAAATAATGGGAAGTGCACCTAAATTCCTCTTTTATTACAGATATACAGAGTAGGTTTTTTTTTAGATGAATTCAATATTTATTTTACTCATACCATCCTTTGAATAACCAATATTTGTATTTATAGATGCTAAATGGTATATCTTGATTTTTTTGCCTAGCAGGAGATACTGTTGGGAGCCAACTTCTGGCAGAAAGCGGCTATCATCTTTGCAGCCATCTCAAGCCATATACCCTGACAGGAGACTTGTTTTCAACAGCCTACAACAGCTGAGCACACTCTGATAAACATCATGTTTTTCTCCCATATCTTGTTTTGTTGTTTGGTGCCCCCAGCTGCAAGGTGCACGTGGTAAAGTGTATTCAGCTGCATTGCCCTGCTTATGCTTATATATATATCCATGATTTCCTTTCAATAAAGGATAAGTGGAATGAGGAACAAGTCTTGAACAGACTCTCTGTCTTGTCTCCATTCTTCGTGTCTCTTGACCTTACATTCCCCAATCTCTTCTTGCTAGACCCTGACCTGCAGGCCAAAGCAGCAGCTCAGGCCAGGATATAGTGGCCCCCAAACCTGAGGCAGCTCCAGGCAGGTACAAATTGGGCCTCACATTGGGCTCCAGTAAGCAGGATACAGTGAAGGACACTGCAGGAATTGGAAGCGTGTATCCTCACTCCTGCGCTGGAGACCCTGTTGACTGACCCGAACGGACCGGTCGGTACAGAGATAAACATTATTTAGTCATAATTCTGTAAAAAAACAAGTAGTATTTTGAGACAAATATCCCCAGATGTCCACATACTACAATATTCTGAAAGTGTATCATCAAACAGTGAATTATTAAACTATTAACAGTAAGTATACATCTCAAAATTTTTCTTGCATCCATACATAGATTGTCTAATTATATATTTAGAATAAAACTGTCGCATATAAATGTGTAATATGTATAAATGTAAAAATAACTTCAAATATTAGGAAAATAAAGTATAAATATAGTTGATTAAGGCATTGACATTACTTAGGTCCTAGCTATAATAGGAATTTGTTTCATAAAATAATAGTTCATTAAATACCATGTCAATGCAAGGAAATGTACATCAAGGCCAGACAAAACTACACTTACTCTTTTTTGCCAAACTAGATCTAGTCTTTTTGAAATGCACATTAGTTAACAATTTATATATTCATATATTGCTTCCACTTTATAGAATATTCCTTATGCCAAATGAAACATAACATTAAATGGTAAATACCATCATATACTTCTAAACAAAGATATCACTATTTCAGAGAAACACCTACTTATTATGAAGAGTACTGACTCAAGTATATGAGCTGTGAATTTGGTGTTTATGTAAGTAAGCTAGGAAGGACAACAACAGGAATGGACTTGTAAGAGGCCATTTTAAAAAAGTGAATCAATAAAAAAGATCTTAAAATGCCTCAGTTAGAGATAAGGGTTTTTTAAAGTAATATCACCTTCCCATTCTGTGCAACAATATGCTATCTTAAGTGATAAACTAAGCTTTAACAGACTTTACTGACCCTTTTGAAAAACAATGCAAGATTTAACACAGAGTATTTGAACTTCCAAACTGTGACACTATTAATAAGATAATTTAAAATATGTTAAATTAATGCAAGATATCTAATTTTGGATTTATTTTATCGCATCATGAAATATCCAATATTAAGACATATAAAATTAATAAAAAAAATTTTCAAAAATGCACCTGTCCAGTGACTACTTTAAATGAGAGAATTATCCATTGTATACTACTAAGATATTCTTTATATGACAGATTATATTGGAAATCTTCCCAGATCAGTACACTACAAAATATGGCAAAAGAGCACACTGTGAGGGTATTGTTATTGTTTATGTGTTAATGCTTTGTAGAATATACTATTTTAGTTTTCTTCATGTTTTACAAATACATAAAATTCTTCATTTAACCTAATTGAGCAACAGCTTAGCTCTCTTGTAAGTATTTTATTTCCTATGAGTTGAAAGGCTGTACCAAATAGATTAATAAATTTCTAAAAAGTAGAAATTTCCATTCGGAGGTAATAGATATTACATTCCAATAAAACTCAGGCAGTATTTTCTTGTACTTAGTTTTCTGATAGACTTAATCTCATTATACATATTTTGATTATTATAAACAAAGTGGTTTTGTAAAAAGTGTCCTGATTACAATTTTTCAGTATATCAGAGTGATCCTTCGTCATCCTTTTGAGAAAATAATTATCATTTTCTAAAATGATATAATTTGATCAAAATAATTTCATCATTTTAAAGTTTTCAACCTCTGCAATTCTCAAGGGTTTCACTTTGTAATATATTATTGTTCAGCAGTCTGTCACTACATCACTATTGGCATTTTGGAAATATGTTTTCCAAGTATATTTTCAGTTATATTTCTTATCATATTTTCTGTGCTGGAATTCTCTGGAATTAATTTAAAATTAATTTAATTTTAAATTCTTGGCTTCTATCTAGTTATTGGCCTTTCCTTCTATTCAGTGAGTGACTGGACCACAGTAACGTATTTTTAATGTTTATGGAATTGTGTTACACATATTCCTGTTATAAAGATACAGCTCTACTATAACCAGAAGAATGAAATACTCTTGCTACTTAGGGATAAACACCATTTGAAATAGCTATTGGACCAATGAACTTTGAAAGGATTCATACCATTCAGAGCTTGTACATTTTGCTTCCAATTGAAATGTAAATACATAAAATATCTAATAAAAGAGACGACTTGGAGCCACAAACACACTCCAGTACTGAGCAGTATCTGAGTGATCACTATGCCCTGTGATGTGGTTGAATCTCTGATACTTCGTAGTGTGTATTGCCTCTCAAATGGCCTTCCTTAGTTGACACAGGTAGTTTCCATTATCATAGTTTCATAATCCTCGACTGAGAAGAGTGAAGAGAATGCAGTTTTAATTTTCTATTAAAAAATGAATCATTCATTAAAATGGCAGATTAATAGAACAAACACAATATTTTCATACTTGACAAAAATTGATAATTTTACCCTATAAATAACCCCAAATTACCATGCTTAAACACGTTGACAAAAATAAGTGTAGTGATTGTCTTAAGGTGAAGTGTGGGACTACAAGTCACTTCCCATTTTCTTAGCACGCACCTGAAGATACACACAATCACCTATGTGAGTGTGTAATGCATATGTAAATATACATGTGAATTGTAGTTGTTGGATGCTTATTTATACTTATATGAATTAATTTCCTTGTTCTCCATACTAAAATACTAAATTCTGATGTTGTATACTTTTATAAAGAATGAATATTTTTTTCCTGAAAGTAAGCCTTAAGGGCAATGATAAGATTCAATGAATTAAAGAACTTACTCCAAACCCAATGACATGGATTTAATGACTGGGGCCCAAATGGTGAAAGAACTGATTACTGAATGTTGTCCTCTGACCTGCAGACATAGCTGTGGCCCATAAAATACACAGACACAAAGATGCGAGTGAGCATGTGCACACAAACACACATACATGCACACACATAAACACACACACATGTACGTAAATAACTAAATGGAAAAAGTTCAGAAAGCAAAGTAATATGTATATTATCTGAAGAGATAGCTTATGTAAAAATTTAATTGTATTTGGGAATATATTTCATGTTTTGATGACATATCAATCCATATTATAAACCAACTAAGAATTCTAGTTTTCTTCTAAGTAATTGTAAAATATGCCATCTCTATTACAGAAACAGTATTTTCTAAAGAAAGGGGAGCAATGCACATTTAACAAATCAAAACGTACATACATACACACACATATACATATATACATACATATGTATATATATATGTGTGTGTGTGTGTGTGTGTGTGTGTCATACATTGGTTCTCTAAAATGCTTATTGAGGTGAGGCTGTAGAGAAAGTTATTTTCATACATAAACAGGTACATTGGATGAATGTGAAAAAATAGCTTCACAGACTCTCTGTTTTTGGATGAACCAATTTTTACTCAGAATTATGCTTGCAATTAGAAATACATGTCTGGAACTCTAAAGAGCACTTATGATTCTTGCAAAGGACCATGGTTTGATTCTTAGCGCATAGTTGAAAACTGTCCAAAATTCCAGTTTCAGAGTATCTGATGCTTTCATCAGACCTTTGGAGGGACCAAGCAAGTTCTACTGCATATAAATACATGCAGACAAAATACTCACTAATAAAATAAATTGGGATAAATCCACTAAACAATATTTTAAAACAGTAGGAACAAAATGTAAGATGTATAAAAAAAAAATAATAATAATAATAGAATAAAGCCAACATGGTGGCCTATATTCTTTTCTCAGCAAGTTAAATCAAAGCTTCTAAATGTTATTTCAGGAACATGCAGACAAAGTGAAATAGAACTAATGTAAATGGCAGCAAGTTCACAATTTCCATTAGGTATTCAAGTCATGTTTTCAATGAGAATAAAATTCTCTTTCAGACCCAGTAATATCTGACCTAAATAGCTGCAATGGAAAAAGAACACCAAAGAGAAATAATGTGTCATAGTTGTAATTCGTCATACTTGCTCTATGACTTCAGTGCTAGGCTTTTACTAGTTGATAGTGAGATTTATCTATTTAATATAACATATGCTAGTCACAAACTCATAATCTTGATTCCAACCCCTAAGAACGTCAAATGAAGGTCATGTATATTAATTACATGGTTTGTTTTTCATAATTTTGTGTGTATGTGAATATATAAATATTATATTTATAGTATATACACACACTTGTATATATTATATATTAGTGTGAGTGTTTCAAGTAGCAATGTTGATGAAACATGTGAAGATGAGGCTTCACTGGTTTTCTTCACAGGTAACACTAGTATTAGCATGGAAAACCATGCTGACTCCATTTCATTTCTTATACTCCTTCCTTCTTTTGCTTCTTCTTGTAGAAACCTAAGGATGCTTCTCTATAGGATCAGAAGCTGTTTAGGTTACGTTTTGAAGTTAACATTTGTTATAATGTCTACCTTAAAATTATCAGTAGAAATTGTGTCCTAAATTCTTCTCTTAATTTTCTATGCTTTGTAACACATAATGTTTCATAAATATGTATCACTTTTTCTTTTTAAATGTTACTTTTGAACTTTTAGACTCTATAATTGCATTTCCAACTTTTACCTAGGTATTTTGTTCCAGGATTTTTTTTTCTGCCTTTGTCTGATGTGAAGTTGAACATAGAAGTAGATGAGTAAGAACTGTTGTGGTACAGTTCTCTGCCTTCTGACATTGGGCAATTAAATCATTGCAAAGTGGCCCAATGGTTGACCTAGAGGAAGGATCCAAAACTCACTGATTGATTTCAGATTCTGGTTCTGACTCAATAGCTAAGCAACTGAGTAGATTAAAATTCTCTTTATTTAATTTGCTTAATCTATAATGAGGCTAAAAGAGATTTTAAGTCAATGATTAGTGATTTGACTCTTTTGAAGTAGAATGCAAAACCCTAGTGTACGGTTTGTTACATTCTAATAAATTTTAACTAACTTTGTACATAGATGCTAGTCAATAAGGACGAGAATATTATAGACAAAAGATAATGCTCTGGGGAAGATATTAAAATTGGTGTCTATAGTATAAAAATTAATGTTGCATTAGATTTAATGAAGAAATAAATCAAAGTGTCTGCTATAGAAAGCAAGGGGATATAGCTGATGCTAACCTAGCTAGGATCAAAGGTAGAAAAAGGTTATTCTCAGAGTTTGATAATGGAGGAGACAAATATACAAACAATCCATCATGGAGAGGAATAATCAGGCTGATGCTACATGATGTTATAATGTTATAACATATAAATGAAGAACCTTCAAAAACTGATGAAGGGAAAAATACAGAGCATGAATGAACAGTCTGAAATATATAACACATATTATATTTTGTACATATACATAAAATATATTATGGTATATAATGTTTGTTATATATCATATCATATATATTGCACATCATTTAACTAGTATATTTGTTCTATGTTCTATGTTACATGTTACACAGCACATGTCACACATCACACAACATATTATATATTATATATCTATATATGGATGAGGGGATGGATAAAATTATATGTAAGAAGAAGTTAGATAAATATGTTATTTTACATTAATTCTATGTGTGACCCTTTTGTAAAACAACTATGTGATTAAAATCAATTGTCAGAGTATCATTATCATATCAGCAACAGCCATAACTAAAGAGTTACTTTATTATCAACTTTACTGTAACAACTCACTTACTTCCCAAGGTCTCAGTGGAAGCTTGTGGCTGCTAGTAACTGATTAATAAATGTTTGGAAAATAGAAATTTAATGTGAATATTGTTTCATTTTATTTCAGTAATAGGTATTTTTTTAACTTTTAAGTATACATTTTAAAATTCTTATTATTTTATGTGCATTGGTATTTTGCCTGCAGGTATTTCTGTGTAAACATGTCAGATCTTGGAGTTATACACACTTGTGAGTTTCCATGTGGGTGCTGAGATTTGAACCCAGGTCCTCTGGAAAGCCAGACAGTGCTCTTAAACACTGATCATCTTTCTAGTCCCAAATAATAGATAGTCTTAACATAAAATTTTGAAAATATTGGTACATTCCATTGGCTCTACAAAATTTTCTCTAAAACTATCACAGTATTAAGTTTGTGGATATCTTGAGTAAAAATTTTCTGAGAGCTCATTATTTATGAACTTCATAAACAATTAGTATTTCTAATGATAAATTGTTTGAAGACAGAATAATCCATGATTAATATGCTTGGTTGAATCACACAATTGTATCAACTTCATTGTCAACAATAGTAAGCATGCATTTACATTGCTTCAACCATTAAGTAGTCATTGTGTTGGTTTGGGTTAATACTTTAATTATCAGAAATAAATATTTTAAAACACATTTAATTTGTTTCCCATCTAATCTAATTGCCTTTAGCAAATGTAATATATGTTCAAGATTGAAAATCAAATAAAATCTAGCATATTTTGAAAGCCATAATCTCATATTGGTTAATAAACTATATAAAAACATATATGTCATTTCTAACTATTATGTGGTAAATTAGTATTAATGTAAAAGAAAAGTTTCATTATGACCAGTATTATTATAATTGTTATTGGTATTAATAATCTTTTATTTACTATAAAAATAGACAGTGGTTTGATGAAAAGTTAAATATAAATCATTTGATATGTATCTACACTAAATTTAGTATGTCTGTATAATATTTAATATTTTATGATTTATAAATTGATATTGAACCTACCCTATCCATAAGGATCAAAGACATTAATTTGACATTTTGCCAAAGATTTATAAATTTCTTGAAAAAATGTATATTGCTCTATATTTGCCAAATTCCCAGAATCTTGGTGACAACCCAAGTTTTAATAGTTTTTTTTTTTTTTGTATTTGTCATGAAGACATTAAAATGTCTTAGAAATGAAGAACATGTTGCTTCTTGTGGAGAACACACCTTAAAAACTGTGTGATGTAACAATCCTTGAAAGTGTGATAGAAGAGATAACACTCGAAGAGCTATAACAGGAAGTAATTGTATATATCATTATAAAAGAAACTTTCTTGCTAATTCAGCTACTATGATACGCTTAATTATTTGGAAATCTCTGGAAAAAAGCACAGAAAATAAACACATGTCTTAAACACACCCCACTCAAGGGAAAAGTAAATCAGTTAAGAAAAGAAAAAAGTTCTTTCATTTATTCAAATTGTTAGCTGTAAAATCTGTGAGACTCAGAGCTTAATGGCCAGGGCCAAAAAAAAAAATAGGACACCTCTGTTTCCCAGAATCCTGTTGCCCTTACGTTCAGGAGTATGCAGAGACAAAGAAGTAGAAACCCGTTGGGGATCTACCCTGCAGCTGGAGAGATGGGTAATAAATGCATCAGGGAGTCAACAATTTAACAGTCTGAGCTGGGTTTGGCCACTTTCTGTCTAGATGCTTCTCAGCAATGTCCACCGGTAGAAGGGAATGAATTACATATATTGACTCTTCCTTACTACGTATCCCTCCCGCCTTCCTTTCTACCTCACTTCTCATTCCCATATCTGGATAAGATAGCAGCAAGTGCTAGGTAGTACTGAAGGAAAGATAATGAAGGCGCCATTGAGTACAGACAGGGGTGTCCTTAGATAATTCCTAAGTATGCTGGCACTCTAAATTCTCCCAAAGCATGCTGCATAATCAGAAATGACTTCACTTACAGAACATAAATTCAAAGATAGTCATATTAAGAACTTTTTGATGGCTGCCAGAGTACATTCAGTTTTTAACACTCTGAGTATGGTGCTCCATCCACATGTACCTTGCCTAGCCCATGATGCTGACCCTGAAGAGCGTCCTACCACACCCTGAGAAATTTCTAGCCGGATATAGAGAAACTAGACTTATAAGTAGGAAAAAAGATATAATAGCACCAGTCATAGAGAAGAACACACTAATTCTGAGATTGGTACGTGAATGTTTTTATCCATTTGAACTGAGAAATGAAATTATTGTTAAAAGTCATGCTTCATAGACAAAAGCATTCAATACTAATATCAAAGACCAAATATTCATTATGTTTTAATTATTTTAGTTTGTATTCTTCTCTCATATATTAGATCATGTCCTCAGTTTCCCATCCTCCATCTCCTTCAAGCATCTTCCCTTATCTCCTCTCTCCCCTAGATCTACGCCTCCTTCCATTTCCCTTCAGAACAAGGCAGACTTCCCAGGGATATCAATCACACATGGTATCTCCAGTTGCTATATGACTAGGCACATTCCTTTATGTCAAGGCTGGATGATTGAACTTAGTAGGAAGACTAGTGCCCCAAAGCAGGCAAAAAGTCAGAGATGGCCCCCACTTCCACTGCTAGGAGTCCCACAAGAACACCATACTACAGAACTAGAACATGCAAGCAGGGGACCACACTGACATCCATACATGCTCCCTGATTGTCTATTCAGCCCTCGTTACCAGTATGAGGGCAGATTTATGTTAATTAATTGTAGGACTTTCTCAAAATTCTGGAAGGTGAATATTGACATTTATCTCAGTTATCTTTGATTTACTGAAGTTATTCAGGGACAGTGGGTATCAAAATGAGATCATTATGATGAGGCAAAGCAGCTTATGAAAGGTCTTTCATTTGTTTGATGAATATTGGTCATTTTTATTTGTCTTCTGATG
The DNA here is from genome assembly GCA_021653895.1 of Mastomys natalensis. Lineage (NCBI taxonomy): Eukaryota > Metazoa > Chordata > Mammalia > Rodentia > Muridae > Mastomys > Mastomys natalensis. The sequence goes on along the minus strand of JAJTUV010000980.1, from coordinate 163,658 downwards.
TGAAATTTTACTTAAGAATTTAATAGGTAAAATAAAGGTAGCATTTATGCTCAGGATTGGAAATAAAACAGACTGGACACTTTTAATACAAGACTATTAACGGTAAACAATAAGGACACATACTTGCATATGGAAAGCAAAAGTAACATAAATCACAATAAGATAAGTAGATTGTATTTCTCAAAAGATTGCCTATCTGACTGCATAAAATTAGCATTAGCTTCAGTGATTTTAATGCTGAATTTGACTTCTGCAAAACAGTTTACTTCTTTTTTCATGAGCTTAGCCTGCAGTACAAAATAAAATAGAATAACAATGTTTGATTAGAATTAGAGAAGGGGAACATGCTAAATTGTAATAGTTTTATACAAATATGGATCTTAACTAAAATAAAGTAATTGTTAACTTCAAGAAAAGCACAGGGAACTAATACTGAAGACTGTCTGAGAGACTCTAGAATCATATGAAGTTGTCTTACCAGGAATCACATAACGTAAATGTTAACACTGAATTTAAGACCATATGTATACATACCTGGCCATGCTATCAAATTATCAGAATATTATTTTAATATCATTTCATTTCTCTGCAGTAGTGTCAGTTTACAAATATCCTATTTAAATTAGTTTACAGTTTATGGTATGTGTGTGTGTGTTTGTATGTGTGTGTGTGTACACCAGAAGGCAACTTTCACAATTATTTCTCAGGAATTCTCCATTTTAACTTTTTGAGACAGAGTCTCAATTTAATGACAATATTTGGTTATTTTGGAATGAGACTGTGTGCTATCAAATCCTTATATGTGCCAAATTGTGCTTATTTCCTCCTTTTATATTTGTTTATAGTTCAGGAAGAAATATACTAGCATGTTGGGAAAAAATTTTTCTTGACACTGAATAAATCAGAGCAGTACTTACCACTATGTGCTCATGTTGGTGAGCTATTTGATGTTAATTTCTTCACTGTTACTTCGCAATGCATAAGCATCTTTCCCTTGGGTTTTACACATATGTATATGTGTGTATATATATATATATATATATATATATATATATATATATATATAATAAACTTCTCAGCTATCCTAATAATTGATGTTTCATTCTTACTTTTTCATTCTTCAACTTGAATATCAGTTTCTTATTAAAATTTTTAAATTCATATAAAGTTTAGATTCTTCATTTCTCCTGTGATCATAGTCACGGCATTATTCTAAGTGCTGAATTATATGTTTTACTTTTTGCTTACATTTTACCACCCCTTTGCTCTTCTAGCTCCATATTTAGCCACTGGTCAACCTTCTAGAATTATATCATCCTATGGAGCCTATTTTTCATGCCTTATAATACTTTCTATACCAAACAAGATTAAGTTCAAAGATTACAGAAACTCCAAGAGCAAATTATTCCTTTAAAAATGATCAATATCTGTGTGTTGTGTACATGGATGTTTTGCTGCATCTATGTTTGTGCATGATGCTTGTGGAAACCAGAAAAATGGATACTGGGTTCATTGTTACTGAAATTACAAATGGTTGTGAACTGCCACATGGGTGCTAGGAACTGAACTCAGGTCCCCTAGTAAAAAAAAAAAAAAAAAAAAAAAAAAAGATAATATCTAGAACTACCAAGCCATCTTTCCAGTAATTGTGTCTAATCCTGAAGAAGCTGATCATATTCAAGAGCTGCTATGTGATCTGAATGGATGCAGATGCCTGGATTACAGTATAATATGTCTGAAATATAGACATGCCATATCACACCTTTTTTTTTTTTTTTTTTTTTGGTTTCGAGACAGGGTTTCTCTGTGTAGCCCGGGTGCCTGGAACTCACTCTGTAGACCAGGCGGCCTCGAACTCAGAATCGCCTGCCTCTGCCCAAGTGCTGGATTAAAGGCGTGCGCACCACGCCTGCAATACACACCTTTCATCTAAAAAAAATGTATGTAAAGTTAGCTGGTAAAAGGAAGCAGCAATGTTTGGGGGGGACATAAGATTGAGGGCAGACAAAGAAATGAATCAGAGAAAGATTTGACAGAATGAGTCAGGTAGGATATGCCCAATAGTCAAGAGAACAGATAGGAAGGGGTGTCTCCTTAAGAGCAGGCAGAGAGAAGCAGGCAGTTTTACCAGAACAGTTTTACAGGGACAAGTCACAGGTGAAGACTGAATGAGGCAGAGAATAAAAAGAAGCCAGAAGATTAGAGGCTAGCTTGCATCAGCATGCAGAAGAATTTGAGACAGGATGGCTGTGTTGAACCAGCCATCCAACATTCAGAAGGACGGTAGAAAGGGTGAGCAAGCCCCTGAGATAAAATTTACATTAAATGAATAAAAGTTACTTTTACAAAACAGCAAAACTATAAATATATAATATAAACATAAAAGAAAATAATATAAATAAAATGAATATATATATAAATATAAAGAAAAACCATAACAATAAAAGTATAATAAACAAAAACTGGGACTAGAGAAATATCTCAGTAGCTAAGTTGGTCTTGCAGAGGTCCCAGGTTTGGGTCTAGCAACCTTATAATATTTCATAACTGATCATTTACTGAGCACACACTTGTATACAAACAGGCAGGAAAAACCCTAATACACATATACATACATATATATATGTATGTATATGTGTGTGTGTGTGTGTATAACCTAATGTATATATTATGTAGGTGCCATGTCTCAGAACTAGTTTCTTTGCAGCTGAAATCTATATTATGTCAGCTGATTCACAAATGAAGTTGTGGTGTACATGTGATTACTAGCATTCTATAGTTGAGAAAAAAATGAAAAGTAAGCTTAAATGACTTGTATGGTTACCAAAGTTCCAGGAAGTGTCAGAGCAGAAAATCAGTTTTATTTCCCCTTAAAAGTAATACATTTGACTCTCATAATATATAAACAATTAAAACTCTACATTTAATTATTTCAATGAAAAATTTTATTGCTTATTTTTTTACTTTTTTCAAGAATTTATTTATTTATTTATTTATTTAATTTATTTATTTTTCTTTTTCATTGGATATTGTATTTTTTTACATTTCAGATGTCATTCTCTTTCCCCATCCCCCCTGAAACCTCCATCCACCCCAACTCCTCCTTTTTGCTTTTATACCTTTTTATTACATGCAAGTATTAAGGCCAGTTCTAGGTTGAGGAACTAGCAATATAATAGTTGCAAATAGTCAAGGAACAAGCAAGACAATAAACACAAATAGCCAAAGAACAAGCAAGGCAATAAACAAAGTTCTGTGAACACTCCCATGATCTGTCTCTTTCTCCATGTTTTATTTCTCCCTACCTCTAACCATTTCTTATACTCCTTTTTACTGTCTTTCAAATACATGGAATATTTATTTTTCATTAAGTAAGTGTAGTTTTTTTCATGGGGACTTTTATTGTTGCTGTTTTGTTTTCTTAAGTTAAAATATTTTCTATGACATTGTTACATGTATTAACTGAAGGAATGTTTTCTATCTTAAGGATTCTTTATCTGTATGGAAGTTATTATTGAAATAAACTCAAAATTGCTTTTTACTGTGGGAAAAGTGTAGGGGTAGTATGTCATCTTTTTTCTATTTAGCAAGGGGAAATTTAGAAAAATTGTAATTGAGATATTTAGGGTGTGGCTAATATCAACTACAGATCATAGCTAAGAATACACTAGTGCTCATGAAACTTATTCCTTCTCTTGAATGTGCAGCAAAATAAATTGTCTCTCAAGTTTACTGCCCTGTAGCTGCAATGTGTGCTAAGCAGACAATTCACTGAGAAGTGGTATAGTGAAATCATGCCTCCCCAAAGACCTCTGTCCTGACTTCTGCCTTTTTGATGATGACAGGGTGAGAGGTTGAATGGAATGTGGATTGTGAAACCCAATCTTGGAAGAAAACATCAAAGGAGCTCAAGAAACTAGAGCATTGTTGAATATGTTAAGATCCTAAGTGAACTTTAAACCACAGCTTATTCTAAGGGTTCGAGGCTTGGGAACTACTGTACTGTCTTTCCCAGATATCTTCAGGTATGCTAGATTCAAGGACTCACTTTGGGCGCCATAATCTTAGGATACTAACTTCTAGTGTACTGTTATAGAATACAATTATATTTTTTATGCTCACTTCTAGTGTATTGTTAGAATACAATTATATTTTTTTAAGTCATACATGTGTCACAACAACTAATATGGTATGAATTCTATGTAAAAAAAATTGTTATTCTGTAATATTTATAGTGAGAAAAATTCCTTTACACTTCTGGTACAAATGACTTATTTCAGAATATTTGTTGCCCATGGGTAGTTGTATTTGCTTATAAAGAACACATGAATTTTGAGAAACAGCTGTACACAACTAACCACAGTTCTAGAATCTTTTTAAATGGTCAACATATCATATTTCAATGCTTTAGTATAATATTAAAGTTTCCATTTCTACTTGGGTTAAATATAAATGCATACTTTGATCTGACATTACTAATAGTTCTTCTATTTTCTTATGATAACCTTGAAAGTTTATATGAATTATAAAGCCTAATGAACATATTCAAAACAGCTAAAAACAGAGTGATCTCTTTAATGAGACTTTTCATTTTTTGAAACCATAGAAATGCTATGTATATACATTTTTGTTTTAATCCCATGTGTGGGATTTGGGGCTAGTTCAAATTGCCAACAGCTGTTGACTATTATTTGTCTAGTGCTCTGGCAGTGGTTGATTTTTTTTTTCTGCTGAAGATAGTTTACATTTGTGGATCCTTCAGAAGTTTATAAATACTAGAGCCATTGACAGAGTGGCGGCGGCTGCTCTCCCTGTTGCTGCTGTTGCTGCTTTTTGTTTGCTCTTTTTTCTGGATTGCTGGATTGCTGGATATTGCATGGATTGCTGGATTGCTGGATTGCTGGATGATTGCTGGATTGCTGGATCGCTGGATTGCTGGATTGCTGGATTGCTGGATTGATTGCTGGATTGCTGGATTGCTGGATTGCTGGATTGCTGGATTGCTGGATTCCTGGTTGCTAGCTGGAGATATCCTGATGAAGATCAAACTTACCACAGGCTACTCAATGTCCTTACTCAGCAGAAAGTAGACAATGAGATTGATGCCCTCTTTCATTTCAAACCTTCTTTCTCTCCAATCCAGCGTTTTGGTGTTGAAAGGATAAGGATTGGAAGGGACGTGGGAAAAAAGAACTCAAGACATAACCCGAGGTCCAGTTACAGACCTCTCTTACATGAATATAGATTTAAAATTCTATAGGAACCTAGAAACAGACCATATGAACAATTAGTATTCAGAAGCCAAACTTAGTATATTTCAGAAATCACATTGTTTAATGTTAGAAATTATAGGATATTCAAAACCAGTTGCTCTGAATATTTCTCAGCATTGAATTAAACTTTTATCTGCCAATGGACATGGTTGTATATAATTCACAATATAGGTTTATTGAGGAGTATGAACAGAAAGACAACAGCAGCATACTCTGCAAGTCCTTTCTACCCTCCATTATGATGCCAGTAGGCTCACATAATATTCTAGAGCTGAAAAGAAAATAGATACAGTTTACAATGAAAAAGCATCATTGTTATAAGATTAGTGTATAATAGTGTAGGAGGAGTAAGGATAGGAAGAGGAAAAGGAAGAGGAGGAACTAGGGAAGCAGAGATGTAGGAGGATGGAGAACCACACAGGTATGGAGAGAAGTCGTGGGTAACAACTTATATTACGTTAGCTACTGGGGAAACAACTCTAATTGTATGGGCATATTGTTATTGAGCATTACTGAATATATAAAGCCTTTGATTAATCTTTAAGCATTAGAGTCTCATTTTTCTATGGGCCCGCATGGATGGTGTAATGGTCTGGGCAATGCCCAGCCTTGCGGAGACAGCTTGAAAGATTGGCAGAGCCATCTCCCACACTGGCGTCTCATGGGTGTCAGGGCTGGTATTTCTGGCTGGCCGTTTCTAGCTGCGGTATGAATGTGGCCTCTGGCCAAGGAACATGGTGGCTGAGCTAGGCAGAGCCTTCACAGATTAGATAGTTAGCTTGACCAGCAGCCATATTTAAATAATTACTGCAACATAATAGAATCATGTTGCTACTGAAAAGGACAAATGGATGATTGTGGCAAAATTTATAACATTTTATTTTTCCTAAATTTATAACAGCATTCTAAAGATTTTAAACATCTAAGAATTTCAGGCTAGTCTCAGCTGCATAGAGAGAACTTTCTTCAAAAAGAAATGTAAATAAATAAAATAAAGAGAAAAATAACAAAAATCTAAAACAAATTTAATGAAGAAATATTTAATTGGGCACACTATTAAAATACATTTTCAATTATTGGTATATAAGATTGAATGCTGACAGTTTTACTTTTGTGAGTAAAATAAAAATTACCATTAAAAAGTTTAGGTTAATTGTTTCTTTTTAAACAATAAGAAGTAAAATGTAGAAGCAAACGTAAGTCCCACAGGTAGCAAAGCATTTCCAAATGGATGTAGTTACTAAAGATCCCCATCATTGCCTGCAAATGTACTTTTCTCCCTTTGTGTTCATGCTACAGCAGATGAGGGGAGGTATGACAAGGGACCAGTTGTGGTAATGTAGTAATTAAAGCCTGAACAGATGTCAGCATTAATAAGAGACTCAAATGAAGTGTGTGTAATGAATGGTTCCCTTCAGCGGCAATGGCAGGCCTGCTTTCCCAGGTAATGGTGTCTGGAACAGTTTCAATCCTCCATAATGAAGAAACAAAAAAGTTTTAACAAATTTACAGAGAAATTCATCTAACGTACCAGCTTCTTTGCAAGTGAAAATGTTACAGACATTGAAAACTTCAAAGTATAGAGGATAATAGAATCAGATATAATAAAATAACAGAATCTAAAGACATAGCTTTAAATTTTCTGGAAGATAACTCAATTAGAATATATCATTTTTGGACAACAAACGTTCAGAACAAGAAAGGTATATTATATATATAAGGGATTCACAAGCGTAACTGGTTAGGTAATATTTTATAATAAAATTTAATCATGTAAAAACTATGTATTAATTTTTATGAAATAATATCAAATACAGTATATTCACCATAACAAGTAGTTATAACTGGAAATATTTACATACTAAGTATGTATACATATATTTGTGGAACATATTTATTCACAAAATTCCATGTGGTACAAGTAATATTTATTATCTCTTGTGAATAATTTTATACAGTAACCAAAATGTTCCCTTGAAATTAGACCTGTGAATACTTTTAAGCAGTGAACTTTAAACACAGCACAAGAAGAAGTTTTACAAGTGTCACATTTCTCCTTCTGCTGAGCATCCTTTCACTGGTATACCTTAACCTCTACCCTCCTGAAAGATAAGAGAACATGATGAAAGGCTGGTGTCCACAGATATGTGACACAGGGAACTTTTAGCAACTTGGTCAAATCATCCTAAATGACACGTACTTGTACACACACACACACACACGAACAAAATGCATAGCTGAGAAAATGAATACAACTGATACTTAAGATATTTGACAATCTTTTACCAAATAAAGAAGTTTTGTTATAGATCAAGTTTTACCCTTCTATAATATACTGATGTAGAATTTTCAGAAAGGTTCATATTCATCGCATGTCATGCGACTGGCTTGCCCAAACACTCAGATGATTCCAAACGTTTTCCCATTATTTGGAAAACCATAGCATGAAGAGATATTATGTTGAATGATTATAGTTCATGAAGACATACTCAACAATTCTTCACTAATTTGTAAGAGAAACTTACTTAGAACCAGCTAAGTAAAGTAATTTATATATTAGTTATTAAAAAACACATCAACCATCATGTATTTACCCTTAATGATTCATTTATAACATTAAAGTCTATGTCACAAAGAAAATAAAATTTCCTGTGTTAGTGAACTTCCTTCTCTGAAAGTCCATACAACCTCATAACAGAATTTGAAATATGAACAATAAAGCAACATTTCTAGGTTTCCTTTCTTATTTAATCCACTAAAAAACAAACAAATAAACAAACAAAAATCCAAAACAGACTCACAACTTATAGGACTGCATGGATTGCATTTTACTTAGTGTAACAGTCACATTTTTTCCAAATAGGTTAGATAATCTCAGCCAATGTTCCCCAAACAGTCCAAATTTCTGATAAATAAAATGTTAATTGCTTTAATTCTTTGTTAGTCAATAATAAGCGTAGTCCCCATATGTCCTCCATTGTAGGAGGCCACAATCTGTTGACCCTTATTACAACTATTTTGATTTCTCAAATAAATGTGGAATAGAGATACAAGATAGGTTTCATCATCCTTTTCTATCACCTGATTGACTATAAAATTCCAACAAAAGCTATTGACTTCAGAAAGTAACCAATCTATTGATCATTGCTTGATAGAATTTTAAATATAAAAGTAATTTAGTAAAATTTTGCCCAAGGTCTATCTTCTATTAAATCACACTTATTTTCCAAAAGCCAAGGGTTGTGTTCTAGCAATTAAAATCTTTCTGTGAATCTGTGAATTTTTATGAAATCCAACTAAAACTAGAATAAACAAACAAACAAAAAGACCCTGGAGCCTTTTAACACCTATATTTATGTAATAATTAAATATGAAAGATGTGCGTGCTTGTGTAGCTCATTGAAAACATAAAAAGTGATGGTTTAATGTATTCTCAAAAATCCAGACTGTGAAATCACACATTTTTATTGATTTCACTGTAAACTCTGTAAAAAAAAAATCATTTTATGGTGAATATTACAATTTAATCAATCAAACATAAATGGAATGAATAAATTATTTCCATAATATCTATACTTTTCATACATTCTGGAATTTTTTGATATATATTTATATACATGTTAGTTTATATATTTATCTTAATGGATGTCCACAATCTAGTGCTCATTTTAAAGCCAAACAATAATCAAGTACACCTGCTTGCATTTCTCACTACATTCGATATGCCCAAGAGCAAACATTTGTTCGTAATCTGGAAGCTCTTTTGTCAAACTGGAAACACATTTTACAAAATGACCTCAGTTATGGAAAGATTACTGATGTTTGTAAAATAATGGGACAGTCTATAAGTGAGTGATGGCTATGGTTAAATATATTTAAAGTTTCTGATAATGTGAGACTATTTATCATATTTTAACTTTTAACAAAATGCTTACTGGCAAATTATTGCTATATATAATTGCTTGCACTGTTTGGGAGTATTACGTTAACATTTCTTAATTTTCAATGGTTTGAAAGAAATTTTGTAATCCACAATAGCAGTAACCAATATTTCTAGCAGAAATTTCTAATATAGATATGAACTGAAATTCTCCTGAACATTGAGTATACAATCAGGGAAACTAGAAAATACAGTGAAATATAAGAAGGGAAATGCTCACTTAGAAAAAAACTAATTATTTTATAATTAGTAGGCATAAGCATGTCTGGATTTGATTAGGAAAAAAAAAAACATATTATACTGGAGCAAGATGCCATTCTTATCTTCAAAGTTATTTGGTATTCAGCTTCTTTGAAAAAACTATACCAGAAAAAGTGTTCAGTACATCTGGTTTCAAGATATACAGAAATATTTTAAAATGTAGGGAGACATATGTCATGAAATTTCAACCTATTTCTATCTCTTTTTTCATATCTCAGTTAGAGATTAAATAACTAGAATGCTATGTGAAGCTGTTTATGGGTCATGTCAGTGTCATGTGCTTACAACCACTGGTGACAGAGCTGACATTAGTAAAATAGAAGCAATCCATACTCATACTAGGAAAGATAATTAAAGTCAGGTTTTCATTATTCCTTAAAGTTAATAAAGTGGTAACTTTATACTTTATGCAGACAAGGGAAAATTAGTTTAAAGATTATACTACAAAGTTAATATATGTAAAAATGAACACATGTGTACATAAAACTACACAACACACACACACACACACACACACACACACACACCTTCCTTCGCACGCTTTTGTCCCAACCTCTTTATTTGGAGCTAAGCAGACTGTATCTATTTTAGTCACTATATAAGTGTCCCTTTCTCTAGCATTATAAATTAGAGACTTTCAGCTCTGATAATTTCTAGACAAACATATGGACTATGTAAGTTGGTCCCTATTGGAAAAATACATCAGCAGCCTTTGCCCTGAATCTACTTCAAGATGCATCTTTTTCTGTGCTGCCGCACATATTGAACTTTTATAGCCCAATAAAATGACACTCTAGCTCGCTTTGATTGCCTAGCATTTTTTGCAAATGTAACATAGACAATTTTATGAAGTAGGTCACAGCATTAAAAGTGTCGCTTATCTTAGATTATACTGTTTCTCACTGACAATGGAAGAGACAAAGTCACTCGTTATAAATGCTAATTTAATGCATCTAGACCTTAGGTGCTCATTACTCGTAATACGTCAGCAACAGATGTCCCATTTTTCATAGATGATCTGTTATTTACTCTCTCAGTGAGAGTCTAACAATCCTGCTGGCATACAACATTGACTTCTTCCATTTCACAAAACAAAAACACACATTTCTCAGAGTTCTCAATTTTAGTTCATAAATTTTATTTGTTTTCAAACAGAGAGAGTTGACTTACACATCAGTCAGTGCAACAATTCTGTTTTGCCAAACCATATTTTGCCAAAACTTTTTTTATTTTAAATTTATTCCTAATTTTGTCTCCTTGATATTCTGAGCAAAGTAACCATATTTAAAAATAGAGCCTACAGACTAGATGGCTAAGACAGATGATGAAATACACCTACATAAAATCTGGTACTGAATAACTTCTTTGCATTCACAGAAATAAGCTCACCATGATCCTCATTGAATCTATAATGTGTACATTAAGAAAAAAATAAAGAAACTGGGCAAATAATAGACAAGTTCTTTGTGAAATAATCTCCTCTGGAAAAGAAATAAGAGTATTTGTGGTATGCTTCAAGCAAGGAAATGATCAATTTTAAACTCTCCCCCAAATGACATTTGTTTCTTCATTCTGTTTATTTTCTTTCTGTATTATTGAGTTTGTCACCACGAAGGTTTTTTTTTTTTTACTGAAGGGACAAACATAATCACTTTGTTCATCATTATAATAACAGTCACTTCCAGCAGATACTCTGAATTAACAGAGCCAATTGCCCTACATGACCTATTAATTATTATAACTAACTGCTGAAGAGAAAACAGTGAAAAAATTAATACAGCACATGTAAATTATTAAGTATAAGGGAAATTACATTCATGAAAGTAGGTTCAATTCTAATTACCTCATGATTAATTTACAGATGAAATGGCTATGAATTACAAGTTTCTCCAAAATCATTCTTATATTACATCCTCGGAGAACATATTTTGTGTTGAATCCCTTTAAAATCAGTTATACCTAATATAAAATCATTTATATATTTGTGTCCTCATTCAAATATAATTCCTTCTATTTATTGAGTTAATCTAGGATTTTATAACCAATTTAGTTATGTATATTCCTTGGTCTAAAGCATATGTTGTAAATCATTCTCAGAAGTTTATTTGCCAACCCAAGATTAAGACTATAGATTTTAAGGTTTTTTTAAAGGAAGAACAAAATACATTTTAATAAAATATATTTTGGTATTTCACTTAATAAACTTTTCTCTTTAAAAAATATTAGATGTAATTTTTCTTAAAAAACCAATATTGAACTATAATATAGGAAGCCATGTATCATTTACTAGGATACATTAAATGATGATTAGTAATTTCATCCTTCACAAACATGCAGAGGACATGCACAGCAGCCTACATTGTAAGTGTACCACACATCTAAGACAAATAATAGAGCCCATAGTTTGGGTTCCTATATGTATCCTATCTAGTCACTGAAGAGCCATTATGCAGCATATGACTATATTGCTCAAAAGAAAATTTGCATAAAGGATTGCAGACTCATAATAAAACGATGTTTACAAATACTCACACTTTGCCTTCTTGCTCTCTGACATTGTATTTGTAAGTCCAAAATCTGGGGTGATTATTCCTATGTGGTCAATAATAGTTGTAAGAGGAATAATGAAGTGTTATACTGTCTAGGATATAATTCACTGATAAAAGATCTTTTATAAATAATTTATACTATAGTTAATTATGGGTAAATATCAATGGACAGTCAGTTCAAAGGGCTGTTTTAACTATTGTGAATAAATAAAAGCCAACCAAACTAAACAGAACTGATAGATCCAGAAAAAACTAAATCCTTTGATAGATCTTGATATAGGTAGGGGATCTTGAGAATTTTGTGATTTCAGTGCTAACCAGACCTTTGAGATCTTTCAGATACTAAGCCACCAACCAGGCAGCATACATAAGCTGAGAGTTCCCCTTGCCCCCACACACATACACAGCAGAGGATTGCCTACTCTGACAACAGTGGAAGAAGCTGTGCCTAACCTTGAGAGACTTGAGGCCCCAGGGGGTGGGGAGATCTGGCATGGGGAGAGGTGGGCATCTTCTTGGAGACAGGGAAAGGAGGAATGGGATAAGGAACTGTTGGAGGGCAGACTGGGGAGGGGGTAATGACTGGATTGTATATATATATATATATATATATATATATATATATATATATATATATAAATGGGATTAATAGGTTAAGCTTTTCTTTGTATTTTTGAACTCATTATTTTAGGTAGCACGAGGTATGCTTTTAGTAAGTCAACAGGAAGCAATCTTAATTATTCATCCACATTTCAAAATGAATTGATATTTATAATTGTAATATAAGTTATACACAAAACTTATTTTTTATCAAAACTATATGACCATTATTTACAGATTCCCAGATGTTAAGAGATACTGAAAATTACTTTGAAGATTTATAGGTATGCATTCTCAGTATATAAATAAATAGTAATTCTTATATAATATATTCAAAAATATCTACAAGACTCTGGTGTTTTCTTTAGGAATTCTAAATGTGTTATTTCTATAAACAACATAAAGAAAGTCACACTAAATTATTAAAATTTAGTTATTTGTATTCTATAGGATTCTAATCTCTTGATGTCCCAGTGTAGGAGAATGCCAAGGCAGAGAGATTGGAGTGAGTGGGTGGGTGGGAGAGCACCCTCATAGAAGCAGGGGGAGGGGAAGGGGATAAGGGGTTTCTGGAAGAGAAACTGGGAAAGGGGATAACATTTGAAATGTAAATAAATAAAATATCCAATAAAAAGAAAAAATAAAGTATAAGGAGAATTAATTTGAAATTGATGAATTATCCCTAAAATATTTCTTAAATGTAACTAAATTTGAATTAAATTTAAATTCAAACATATTAACCAGAATTTCTTAAATGTAAAAAAAAATGTGCTTTCTTTCTGGATGGTTATTTTTATGGGATGCCCCCAAATTCAATATTTTCAGAAGAAATAGTATCATTTTGAGACTATTGGGGAAATTACTAAGATCAGAATACTCTACCATAACTGGAGCAGGGAAAGAAAAGGCAGAAAGTAGCATAATTCTAATTTCATTAAATTTTATTTAAAAACATAAAGAAATCTGAAAAAAATACAATCTACTAGAGACAAGGATAGCCTCAAAGGATTCCTATGGATATTATCTATCCTCCTATGTGAAATTGCCTTGGGTCCTATTTGTATATGATTATGGTTTTTCTTTCAATTATAGACATGCAGCCCCTTACACTGCTTATGTGTTTAAGGTTCCTTATAGAATCGAAAATAGAATCATAATGGCTCACAATCTATATGCCAATTGTTTCAAGGTTGAAGAGTGCACAAAACGAGGGAAGTTGTAACAGGAATTCCCTGAAACTGTCCTGCTCCCTTTTGCATTTACTCACTACCCTTTTCTTTAGAAGTCTTCGTTGAGCTTCTAGTGAATCGTGTGGAGAAAATCCTAATTCATGTGAGATTTCCAAGATTGAAAGGAGAACTCAGCATCATAGAATCCCCATGTAAGTTTTGGAGCTTGCCAGTTTTCTCTCGACAGTCCTTTTAATTTCTCTGATAAATGATTATTGCCTCCCCCAAATAAAACAAACTTCCTTGAGATTACAATTTAGATGAATGAACGTTTGTTCTATTTTCCGTAGAATTTGGTTTGAATAAGCTTATTTTGTTTCATCCACTCCTGTTTCCTGAATTTTGGTATAACCTTGAACAGTAAGAATATTAGATTCAGGTATGAAATGTATGCAAATTTTATTTAAACACATTTTCTATTTACCTTCAAAGTACTGGTTATTTTTTGGCTGACATTTTCCATAGCTTTAATGGAAATAAGCCCGCCATATAAATGTCACAGACAATAGGTGTCTGTAGACTTTCAATATTATACTTCCTTTCTCCCATAACCAACTCTTGTTTTCTGTAGATCCTACAAGTAATATTGTAAGAAGACTCTTGGTTGAAGGAGATCCCTTAACCAAGTTCCAATTCTCTAATAATTTCAAGGATGTTAGTAATCACAAAAGCCAGCTGAAACAGGTATGTCCAGGACCACAACAGATCAGTACAGGTTAATGATTATCACACTAAACAGTGCTCTGGCTTGGATTAATATTTATGGTTCCTAAGCAATATATAATACCATAGTACTTATACACAGGGGCCTTTTTCTCAGAAAACATGGTGGGATTGTACTCAGTGTAATATATGTGAAGACATTCTAAAGGCAAAGATTTGCACTAGAAAACACCATTATTTTGCCCAATTATGTGCACCTACTGACAAGGACATCTGAACAGGTCAGTCAGTTACACTCTTCATCAGTCATTTTCTACTCATAAAGGACAGAATTACAGACTGGAAGTTCAACTTTAGATTTCCCACACCACAGAAAGGTTATTTTAGCCTTGGCTAATGAAGGTTAAGATGGCTGCAAACAGAAGTTTAAAGTCTAACAAATTTTAAAAGGAACATAGACTACTTCTGATCAGCCTGCATTTTCCTGCTTAACACTGGGGAAAGTAGGAAATAAGCATTTGTCCTTCCATGTGTTCAATCAAGATGACATTCTCTCCTCATATTTCAGCTGCTTCTTTTTTACAGTTGTCACTAGCAAGGTTAGCTGTCAATAAATTTTAGTTCCTAAAACACAGAACACAGTCTCTGACAAGGACTGAGGTGAGTAATGTTGTCTTAGGTCTAAAATACCTCTGGAACAGAAGTATAGGCTGTAGTTATGCGTAGACACTTTTACAGAAATTGTTTTGGGTGAAATTGTTCTCACAAACCCCCATAATAAACACAAAAAATTATTTTGCTAGCTTTACCAAAAGTTCATTAGGTTCCTACAGGACTGCCATTGCATTAAGATCTCAAGGGAAAGGGATTAAAGGATACATTTCATTTGTTTAAGCCAGAGAAAACTTTTTTCTGAAAATCAGTGTGTTTGGTTGATTGATTGGCTGATTTCCGCAGACACCTATAGAAAGAGGAGAGGTCATAAGTGACAGAGTAAGCAGAAGAGCATATTTGACCAGTGTCCATCACCCAAGAAAAACTTTGAGATCTGTAACAAGAAGGTGCCCACAGTGCTCAAAGTGTGTGCCTCAGAGATGAGTAAGATTCCCAAGATAAGGCCAAACATGAATCCTGACAACTAGCAGCAGGAAACAACTTGTGAGTACCATGTAGCCATGAAACCACAGTGGTTTGGGAATTTATTCTAATGAGATTAAGCTAATTCAAATGTCCTGTATGTGACAGGTACATGGAAGTCTCTGGTGCTGTTATGTAAGACCTGATTGAAGACAATAATAGAATGGGTGCCA
This sequence comes from Mastomys natalensis, assembly GCA_021653895.1. Classification (NCBI taxonomy): domain Eukaryota; kingdom Metazoa; phylum Chordata; class Mammalia; order Rodentia; family Muridae; genus Mastomys; species Mastomys natalensis. The sequence continues at coordinate 147,833 of JAJTUV010000980.1, read as the reverse complement.
TATGTAGCCCTGTTGTAGAGTGCTCCTTAGCATAAACAAGGCTGTGGGATAAAACTGAGTATTTCATAAACTGGAGAATGAAGAGGAGATGGCAAAAATCCATGTCAACTTCTAATCTCTGTGTATGGTTAAGGGCAAATTAGAAGACTTTCATAGAAAGTATGAGATAGCATTTGGTGATTGGCAGAATATAGATGTTAATGATGATATCAAAATGATGAATAACCTATTTTTTATTTGCAAGCAGTACAAACTTAATCAAACTTATTCAAGCAGAAATGAAATATAAAATTCTAATGAGAAGCTAACAGCATCAGGGACAGAAATGAGAAGCATAGTCCAGACATTACTTAGAAATGGTTTCCAAAATCAGGACTGTTTCCTGGATACACATCAGATTTGAGCTTTGGACAGACAATCATAAGGTTTGTTTTTCTGTTATTATTTTGTTTTGCTTTATAGGAAAATATTATTGAATATTGCTTATCTGAAATCATGTAGGTTTCTTCCGATTTTTCTTAATGCCTTCTTAAAAACTCATTTTAATAGATAGGAAGATGGTTCAATAGACAAAAGCTTGCTATGCAAGTCTTTAATGGGATTGCAATTCAGATCCTCAGACCCCATTTAAGGAAGAGATGCATTGTGAATATTCGCAGTATCTCAACTTACAAGGCAATGGCAAGGAATACTCAGGGCAAGCTGGCGAGCAAGAGTAGTTGAATTGGAAAGCTTCAATTTCTTTCTTTTTTTTTAAATTTTTTTGGGGGGCAGGGGTTCAGACAGGGTTTCTCTGTGTAGCCCGGGCTGTCCTGGAACCACTCTGTAGACCAGGCTGGCCTCAAACTCAGAAATACGCCTGCCTCTGCCTCCCAAGTGCTGGGATTAAAGGCGTGCGCCACCACCACCCGGCTGGAAAGCTTCAATTTCAACAGCAAATTCTGAATTAATAAAGCACAGAATTACTAAAGAAGATACTTGAAATCAACCTGTGGTATCACAGACACACAGGACACATACACACACACACACACACACACACACACACACATGCATATCTATATACATATGCATGTCTATAAATATGTAACCACAGCACACTAATACACATATACTTAAAATGATCAATAAGTAAATGAAATAGACAACATTAAACAAAACAATGTATTCACCAATGAGACAAGTCTATATCTTGGGCCAGTTGTACTTACCTAGAAAGGTAATTGGTGAACATATAGGTCCATGTGTTTAACACTGACTGGTACTAACCACCATCAAAGGAGGAGCAGTAGTTAGGAGATAAGAAGAGCAGGAGGAAAATTAATAGGAGAGGAAAAGGAAAGAGGAGGTTCATGAATTTCATGTGGATCTCGGCAAATAGAAGGAATTTTGAGAAAATCGGTGTTGATATTCAGGCCTCAACATGTTAACATGTAGAGAACATTAAGGAGAATATGATAAATGTATAAATATAAGAAATACAGGAGCAAAGTAAAGCTTCATGACTGTAGTTAAGCTGCCAGTTTTCTTATCACGATTATGACAAATATGGAAAAGCTCTTCACAATTTTCTGATGAAGTTCTTTTTTTTTTTCCCCATGATGAAAAATATTAAAGTTCAGTGTTCTAGAAATCACAATTAACACTGGAGGATTTTAGGACTTCACAAAAAGTTGCAAATTTAACTCATTTTAAAATTGTTCTTCATAACTACTATTTTATATTGCTTTCTCATCTAAGCCAGAATCTGTCCAAGTCATGACACAGATATAATAATCATCTAACACTCACCTGAACCCTGATTTCTAAAGTGAAGATTTATAAAATATAAAAATGACAGTTAAAATAGTATGATTGTGTTTTTATAATTAGGTAGAACTAAACATAACCATTGGCTCTCATTTAATGGCTGAAAATGCCAATGAAATAAACGTGGTTCTTCCTAGTATGGGTTCATTAGCTACTCTAAACCCTATGCAAACAGCCAAGTGAATGAAAAAGTTGATTTTTTTAGAGATAAGAAAAAGGAAACTAGCCAGGCAGTGATGGCGCATGCCTTTAATCCCAGCACTTGGGAGGCAGAGGCAGGTGGATTTCTGAGTTCAAGGCCTGGTCTACAGAGTGAGTTCCAGGGCAGTTAGGGCTACACAGAGAAACCCTGTCTCGAAAAAATAAAAAAAAAAGAAAAAGAAAAAGGAAACAAATATATCGTGCAAATTGATTAATTTATAAGAATTTTGATGTAAATTAAGAAGAATTAGAGAAGAATTTGGACACTATAGTGACATTTCCTCCGAAAACTGAGGTGGAAAAGAAATGCTTCAAGAAAAATTTAAATAAAATGCATTCTAGATGAAGGAACAGAAAACAAAAGCCCCCTAGCCCCTCAAAAAAAATTTGTTCTGCCTAGAAGATGTACAGGGATAAATCTGAAAGAGAGATAGAAAAAATGGCCAATCAATGACAGGCCTAACTTGAGATCCTTCTCATGGTAGAAAATCAAGGTCTGATACTATTAGTAGCACTCTACTTTGCTTGTAGACAAGAGCCTAGCATAACTTTGTTCTAGGAGTCTTCATCCAGCCAATGATGCAAAAAAGATGCAGAAACTCACATCCAAACAATAGGCAGAGCTAGGAGAGTCTTGTGGAAGAGCTAAGGGAAGAATTGAAGAAGCTGGATGGGTTGCAGATACCACAAAAGACCTATAGAGTCAACAAACCTGGGCCCATGAGGGCTCACAGAAACTGAACCATCTAAGAAAAAGCATGCAGGGCCTGGACCTAGAACCCATGCACATATATAGCAGGTGTACAGGATGTTCTTCATATGAGTCCTTAACAATTGGAGAGAGATGGCTGTCTCTGACTCTGTTGCCTGCCTTTGGATCCCTTCCCCCTAGCTACCTTGCCTGGCATATGTGGGAAAGAATGTACTTAGTCCTGCTGCAACTTAATGTGCCAGAGCATATTGATACCCATGGAAGCCTATGAAGCCTATGCTTTTCTTCATGAAGGGGAAGGGGGAGGAAGTATGTGAAGTTGGGACTGGGAGGAGAGAAGCAGGAGATGGGGCTGCAATCAGGATATAAAGTAAATAAATAAATAGGTTATTAAGAAAAAAAGGATTTTCACCTAAGTAGACAGCAAGAAATAGCCAAACTCAGAGCAGAAAACAATAAAATAGAGACAAACAGAACAACATAAATTTCAATGAAACAAAGAGTTGGTTAATTTAGAAAGTAAACAAAATAGACGTTTCCACCCTTATCCAAACAAACTAAAAGGCAGAGAGCGAATATACAAATTATGAAGATCAAAAATTAAAGGGGGCACATTAAAATGACACTGAGGAAATCAAGAAAATCATAAAGACATACTTGAAAAACTTGTACTCTGTCACATTGAAAAATTTAAAGGAAATGAATAATTTTCTCAATAGTTCCCACTTACTAAATTAAATCAAGTTCAGATGGCTAATTTAAACAAACCCATAAAAAAATAGAAGAGTCATTAAAAATTGCCTAATCAAAGAATCTCAGGCCATATGGTTTTAGTGAAGCATTCTTCCTGACTTTCAAAGAAGACTTGAAGCCAAGATTTCTCAAATACTTCTTAAAAAAGAGAAGCAAAAAGCACTTTATAGAGGAATTTTAATCCAGTAACATGACCTCTCTGGCTGGAATATAGACACACCTTTAGTGCACATCTTTATTCTCCCTAAAAAAATGAAGTATAATTGAGGGACAGAGAAAGTGACAAATCAGAGAAAGCTTTGACATAGATAGCATACACCCAACTCTCATGGGACCAGCACAGGAACCAAAAGCTATTCAAAAGCAGTGCAGGTAGAACAAGTCAGGTAGTTCAAGCAGTCCAGATGAGTGGAGTTGAATCAGTGCAATTCATTTGAGATCAGTGAATTCAGTTGAGTTCAGTTTGGTCAGTCATTTGGGAGTCAGTGTAGTGAGTGCAGTTACATGGAGTTGAGTTCCTTGGTGTGTTCCTGCAGTTCACTGTGGGTCAGTAGAGGCTTTTGAAGCCAGAGAATAAAGAAGCCAGAAGATTTGAATATATTGCTAGAGTTAGTTTGAGGCAAAGCAGGGCAATTCAGTCAGAAGCTGAAAGGAGTCAGTTTGAATCAGGCAGCTTGAAGAGGCGTTTGAGTCAGGAAAGCTTCAGTAGAATTAATAATTGAGAATTCAGAAAGAACTAGAAAGGGTGAGTTTATTCAGCAGTAAGCCTCCTATACAGCAATTAAATCAGGCAAATAAAAGTTACTTTTACAATGTCCCAATTCCTTTATGGATCCTCAGTTACCCTGATACACAAACCACATAAAGACTCAACAAATAAAGAGAACACAGACTAGTTACCCTTATGAACATAGAAGCAAAATTCTCAATAAAATATTTGCAAACCAAATACAAAAACACAACAAAAATATAATCCACCATGATCAAGTAGCCTTCACTCTGTAGATGCAAGGATATTTCAATATATTAAAATAGATAAATGTAATCTGCTGTGTAAAGAAATTAAAATAAAAAACAACATGATCATCTCCTTAGATGCAGAAACAGTCTTTGAGACAATGAATGTCCAAAGAAACATAATAAAGGCATTTTATAGTAAGTCTATAACTAATATGAAATTAAATGGAGAGAATTTGAAGCAATTCAACTAAACTTAATAATAAGAAAAGGTTGCTCATCTCTCCACACCTCTCTCAAATCTTAGCTAGAGCAATAAGAAAACTAAAGGATCTTAGCACTTTGAACAACCTCAAGGTTGTTTTGATTTGTATTTTGCTGATGATTAAGGTCTTTGAACATTTTAAGTGCTTCTTGGCCATTCGAGATTCCTCTGCTGAGAATTCTGTACCTCAGTTTAAATTGAGGTGGTTTGAGTTCTTGGTATCTAACTTCTTGAGTTCTTTGTAAATTTTGAATATTCGCCCTCTGTCAGATGTAGAATTGGCGAAGATCCTTTCCCTATTTGCAGGCTTCTAATTTGTTGTACACAGGAGATATGGAACCTGAAGAGCCTCCTCCTGTAGCCAGACAAGAACCCCAGTGGATCGATAGAGATATCAATCTACTCAAAAAACTTTCAACCCGAGAATTTATCCTGTCTATAAGAAATGCAGGCATGGGGGATGGAGCACAAACTGAGGGAACACCCAATCGATAATATGCCCAACTTGAGGCCCATCCATGGGCACGCACTGATCCTAACAATGTAATGATATTTTGTTATGCTTGCAGACAGGAGCATTTGCCCTCTAAATAGCTCCTCCTAACTGACTCATCAGAAACAGATACCCACAGCCAAACAGTGGATGGAACTTGGGGATTCTTATGGAAGAATAGGAAGAAGGAGTGCAGACCCGATGCGGATTAGAACTCCACAGGAAGACCAACAGAATCATCTAATCTGGACCTTTGGGGCTTTCAGACTCTGAACCACCAATCAAAGAACATACACAGGCTGGACCTAGGCCTCCACACACATATGTAGCAGATGTGAAGCCTTGTCCTCACGTGGGTCGCAAACAGCTGAAGCAGAGGCAGTTTCAAAAGGTCTTGCCTTTCTGTGAATTATGTTCTAGCCAGGTTGCATTGTCTGGCCTCAGTGGAAGAGGAAGCACCTAACCTCACAGAGATAAAGTGGTGCACAGGGATGAGATACCTGGGAGTGGGGGTGGTCTCCCACTTAGAGGAGAAAGAGAAAAAAAATTATGGGAGGTGGTGACAAGGAGAGGGACAGTGAGCAGGATGTAAAGTGAATAAAGAAATAAAATAAAATTGAAAAAAGGAAAAATATAGGAGATCAAAGGCATACAAATTGGAAAGAAAAAGTCAAAGTATGTTTATTTGCAGATTACATGACTCAAAAAATCCCACAGAGGAAGTCTTAGAGTTGAGAAACACTCACTGAAGTTAACAAGGCTTAACAAAATTAACCCAAATTAATCAGTAGCATCCAATATACAAATATAAATTGACTGAGAAAGGAATAGAAAATGCTTTTCCCAATAGCCTCAAATAATATAAAATATATTGGGTAAACTATAACTAAGTGAAAGACTTGTATGATAAAAATTACAGTTTTTGAAGAAAGACATTGATGACAATATGAGAAGATGGAAAATGTCTCATACTCATATCTGTAGAATTAACATAGTAAAAATGGTCATCCTACTAAAAATAATCAATTACAGATTCAATGTAATCCTCATCAAAATTCTCACATAGGAATGGATAAAGAAAATCTGGTACAGTTATACAATAGAGTATTACTCTGCATTTTTTTAAAATGATATCATGAAATTTGCAGGCAAATGAATGGAACTAGAAAAAAAAAATCATCCCGAGTGGGGTAATCCAGACCCAGAAAGATAAATGCAGTATGCATTCACTTATATGTGGATATTAACCATGAAATAAATAAACAACCTATAACCTGTAGACACAGAGAAGTTAGGGATAGAAAGAGGGATGGGAAAGTTGAATCCCTTGAGAATTGAGTTAGAATAGAGTTTACTTGTGGACGTGGGGCAGGGGATACAGAAACAAATGGATTATGTGTCAGGGAGAGGAGACATGGTGTTGAGGGATGGAATGTGGGGAGAGACAACTGAAATCGAAAAGTATTCTGCAGGCTAAAAGAGAAATATAAACGTCAATTGACCCACAAAACATTTGACCCATAATTTGTTCTTTTCGAAAACTATGCTAGGTCAATGTTGGCATAGAACTTGTTAAAGAAGCCAAACAGTGTCTGATTAATCTTAAGGCCCTCTCCAGGAGATGAAACCTATTCCTGAAACTGCTTGGGTGATCATTTACCAGAAACATAGTATGAAAACACAAACACACAACAAAACAATAAAAAACAACAAATAACCAAAAACCAACAACAACAACCAAACACTACTGGTCTAAAAAAAAATCAATAAAATGAGTCCACCATGTAGCTTCTGGGTATCATCAAACTTAGATTCACAGAGTTGGAGAGAGCAAGGTTTTACTAACAGAACCATCTTTATGGCCACCTTTTATTTATTACTATTATTATTACTATAGATTAAAGGTATGGAAAAGTTTGAAAGTTAGAAATTTGAGGAAAGTTTTAGACTGATTTATGAATTCATTCCCATTTTCAGTGTTTCACTTATGTTTCCCTTATTTAAATCCATGATATATGTGGACAAATATGTCAGTTATTTTTAAACGTACTGCCGCACATGTTTTAATAAAATTTTACTGCCATTAATATATCTATTATCTGTCTAGGTGAATTCAATTCCTAAACTTTTAATATTTAAACATTTTAAATAAGATTTAATATTTTTCTGTGTTAAAATTTCCTCTATTAAAAATATTATTGTTTCATCACACAGTACATTCTGAGCATTATAATTTCCATAAGCATTCATATCAAGCATATCACAACATTTATCCAAATTAAATAAAAGGCAGATATAGGATAACAATTAACAAAATATGAAATGAAAATGGGGGCATAACAATGGACAGTTGAGAAACCCAGAGCATCATAAGAACATACTTCAAACACCTGCACTTCACCAAATTGGAAAATCTAAAAGAAATGAGTAATTTTATATGTGGCCCATATTACCAAATTCAATCAGTATCGGATAAACACATTAGACACTTAGTGAAGTAAGCCATCATAAGTCTCTGAACCCAAAAGCCTAAGGTTTGATAGTTTTAGTGCAGAATTCTACCAGATTTTCAGAAAAGAGTTAAATCCAATATTCCTCAAATATTTCCTCAACAAAGACACAGAAGAACCCGTCCCAATTCACGTTATGGGTCCACAGTTGCTCTGATACTAAACTACATAAAGACCCATCAAAGAAAGAGAATTATTAATCAGTTCTCCTGAAGACTTAATTTTTAAAAAAAAAAATCACTTGCTTTAGTCCAGTAAGAAGGGTTTTTGTTAATGTTTTTTATATTTCATTGGTTGGGTTTCCTTGTTAATTATTTTTCAGTTGTTTTCATGTTAGTAATTTTGGAGTTTTCTAATTAATTGTACTTTATTTTCTTGTGCTTCTGTTGCTTTTTCCTCACTACTAGACACAAACAGATGCATCTGGAGAAACCTGATATAGCTTTGCCTCAGGAAGAGCTCTTTTTTCTTTTTCCTGCCAAAGTCCCACCCCCCCCATAAATACAGCAAACTGAAACATGGGTTTGCAAGTTAAGCACCTGATAAAGTTCAATCAAGATCCAAAATAAAACCAGACAATCTTGTCCTTCTCTGCATTGTATTGTGTTTGCATAATGTGTTTTAGAAGATACAACAGTGTAACTGTGCACCAGAGGCCCAGCTGCCCTGCTGTCTTACACAGAGAGTGGTGGCTGTGGACCACCTTCCGATTTCCAAAGGTCAGAGCAGACTCTGGGTTGCCTTGATCCTTCTGCATTCTTATTGTTCATTTACTTTTGAATGAACTTTAAAAACATGTTTGATTGACTTGCTTTTTCAGTAAGAACAGGTATATATGTATCTCCATTTACTTAAAAATAACCTGTTTGCTAGTATGTAATTCAAATGAAAACATAGATGTTGAATATGCATCAGTATTTTATGCCATTGTCACAGAAATGACTGGAAGAAATCACCCTTAGAAATTTCAACAGAGAAATAATGCTGCCAGTTTAATGTCACACTAGTTCTTAAAAATAAATCAATGAAGGAAAACTATGTGTATTTTAATTGTTTCTTATTCTAGTATTTGAAGTCATGTGCTCATGGCTGTATTTGAAATGCTCTTTATTACACGCAAAATTATATATTTGTAGAGGATTAAAATGTACACATACATATTCACATAATGACATATATCTCAAAATCTCAAATAATTTTACAAAATGCTATGGTGATATAAATGTCTACCTCCTAGAATTTCACCCTGGGTCTGTTTATTCACAAAGTGTGAATATAGGCCTAGGGCCATTGCCACAGGCATATCTAAATTATTTCATGTTCTGCCTATTATAGGTTATAATTGAAATTTCTTATATTGTCAGGGCTTATAAAATGAACCTCAATATCAAGTCCTTTCATTTATATGACAAGTAACACTGGCTTATGCCCTAAAGTGGTTTTCTTCCCTTGTTTTGACAACTGTAAGGGAAATAGAGACTTTGTGTCACTCAATGACACAAGAATTCCAGAAATTGAATTTGTTTTTTTTTTTTTTTTTTTTTGTAAAAAAATGATTCTCTTTTTAGATCTTGCAATTATGAAGCAAGTAACTAAAATGTTTTTCCTCTCTTGCATTATTAAATATAACGTGATAATCTGCTTCCTTCTATGACACTGGACTGTATAAATGAAACTTAGAAATTAAGTAACTGAACAGAATAACCTTCTATATAAGTAGTTATACTGTTTTGTATATAAAATTTCCAGATTTCCAGTGAGAGTTATCCAATTAGTTCAAAGTAGTCCACAACTTAGGTTTAATGAATAAGATCATTCATTAAGTTTATAGTCAGTGACAGATGTAGGATTTTTCCAACTTCATCTTTTGCTTGGTAGAACAGCTAGAGGCAGAAAGGATCTGAAATATAATATAGGTCCTGGCTCACATATAATACTAAAGAAATAAGTGAGTTGACATCTGTACACTGCATGCCAACCTCCTGAATTGTAACGGAGCTGAACCTGAACCTGGTCATGTGGAAGAAAGGGGCTTCAGAGTGAATCTCCTTTTGCTATTGCTTGTTATCTCATTACTAGATTTTTGGAGACAGGATTGGAGAAGGAGATATAAAATTAAGTAGTTATTTAGCCACTGAATTCCATTGACATGTTTGGCTGCTATTTTGATCATTTACATCTCACAGAGAGCACTGTGCTATGAAGGAAGATATTGAAAATACAAGCCTGTTACGTGGTGTGTGTTAAGTGAAAGACATTTGATACAGGATGTGTATTGCCTCTGCTCTCACAGCTATACCTCACTGAAGAAAGCAGGCAAAAGTTAACCCTTACTATATGCAGTGTGTACATATTTCTTCTTCAAACTGTATTTTATGTAACTTGTTACGACGCAAGATTCTTAATCCCCCTTGGTGCAAACAGGTGGTATTTTGGTCATTGCCATTTTCTTTCAAACATATTATTTTAATGCATATACATAATTAAAATAAAATAAATGCCTTACATCACACACACATATGAGAGAGAGAGAGGAGAGAGGAGAGAGAGAAAGACAGAGAGAGAGAGAGAGAGAGAGAGAGAGAGAGAGAGAGAGAGAGACAGAGACAGAGACAGACAGAGAGAGACAGAGAGAGGAGTGAGGAGGGGGATAGTAGGAGGTAAAGACTTTGGAAAAACTTGTCACATTGCTTCTACCATCAAGAACAGAAAGTAATAAATGAATGCATGCTTTTATCACTCAAGATTTCTTTATCCACTGTATATATTACAGGATTTCTTGTCCAGAGAATCATCTTGTTAACAATCAAGATGGAACACTAATATCAACAGAAGAACCAAGACAAGCAATGTTGTTTAGTAACCAATTCACAGAGTGGTTCTAAATCTTGTCAAGTTAAAATTTAACAATAGATATAGCAATATCTTGTGGTGTTCCATTCAATAGCACATTGCATGTTATGATGGTACCATTGGATTATATTGTATAGTTATTTTACACATCTTTGATTTCCCAGTATGCTCTAGTATGTTTGGACAACAAAACAAACTATCAACACATTTACCACAATGTGTCTTAAAACTTAGTAGCTATGTGATTGTACTTAGGCTAAGTATTTTTAATAGCAAAAAATTTCTCATAATTCTGTAGGCTAGGGTATAGAAAAAACAAAGCAGTAGAACACTTGTAGTCTGGTAGGGAACTAATTCTGTGCTGGTTCATAGAAGGTATATGTGTCTGAGGATGGAATATTAGCAGTAGACCACTTGCCTAGATTGCATGATATGTTGGATTGCATTTCCAGTGTATTAAAAATCATAGTTTTATGGCTCACATGGCAAAAGGAATATGACAGATGATTTCATCTGAGACAAATTTCAACTATTCTAACTCCTTATGGTAGGCTACTAGGCTAAGATTTCATTTCCTCCAAAAAATATAACATATATATGTCATAATAGGAGTTGGTATTTCATATAAGAATTTTAGTCTAACAAATATTCAGTCACTCACTATTGCAGGGAGATTTAAGGTTACAAATATAACTATGAGGTGACACCGAGAGCGGAAGAGTGCATTGAATGTTCCAGATGCATCTAATATATTCATGATTCCAGAAGAGATAGAAATAAGGCACCTAAATCAATGAGCGATACTGAAGCTATGGTTATTCTTGTTTTTGCAAAGATGGAAATTGAGGAATAGACCATGAGTCCTACTGCAGAAGGCCTCTGACACCTCGGAAAGGCAGTGAAATTCATTCTTAATGAGTTCTTCTGAAGATCAGCACTCCTGATAATATTTTATTTTATTTCAGTTATAATTAATTTGTACATTTTCATACTTACAATGGTATATTGCTTTAGATTTCTATGAAAAGCAGTATTAATATTGAAAAAGTTAAGTTTAACCACTAAGTTAAAACCAAAATATAGGAGAAATGGCTGAGTGAATATTATGTTTACTGTGGAAACACATGATCCTGTGTTGTAACAGTCACTACTCAAACGGTGGCAGAGTGGCTAGAATATTTAACCCCATAAGTAAGAGATAGCAGAGTCACAGACCTCACTACTTAGCCAATTAGCCAGGTTCAGTGGGAGAGTCAGTAAGGAAAATGTTATATATCCACCTCTGGCCTTTGAAAAAGCACACACACAAATTGCTCATAATGTACATATGTGCACATGCAGACAATACAGATGTTGACAAGCACAGTGAATGACATTAAAAAAAATGAAGATGGCATCAACTTTTATTCACAAAAAGACAAAAACTTAAAAGAAGAATGGGAGAGAAGGCATGTTTATATCCTGTGGTTGGCTTCCCCTTCTCAGAAGAGAAGGGGCGAAAGAATCGAAGATGCTGTGTGAGGATATACTGGGGGGATGATATTGGGACATACAGAAAATAAATAAGTTAATAAAAAAATCATTTATCAAAAAATGTTACTAATGTGTTGAATATACCAGAGGCATTTGTAAGGGCAGATGAGCTCTTTATCTTATTCAATTACTGAAAGGAGGTTCAGAATTTAAGGGTAAGGAGAAGGTCAAAAATGATCAAATAACTAAATAACCTTCATGTTTCCAAATTTTCCTGCTCTTGTAATGTACTATCTTCAGGTTACTAGAAGAAACCTGACTTTAAACATAATAGGGATTTTTATTTCTTTATAAGATTTTATTTTTTTTCTAAAGTTAGAAACCACTCTGAGTCAGTACAGTGAAGTTGGTTCTTATCCATCTAAAATCACCCCATCCTGATCTTTCTTATGCCCTGCAAACATGGTGGGGTTTTAGGTTGTTTGTTTTTTAGTATTTTTAAACTTCTTCCTAATTATAATCACTGCCACTGAAATCGTAGAACTAACATGAATCCAGTGGTATTTGGCATGACACTCAAATGGCTCCTTACCCTTAAATTCTGAACCTCCTTTCAGTAATTTGAATAAGATAAAGAGCATCAATCTGTCCTTACAAATGCCTCTGGTATATTCAACACATTAGTAACATTTTTTGATAAATGATTAACAAAAGTAGCTCTCTTAACTTCTGTGTCACAGCAATTGCAGAAGCAGTGGTGCTAGCAATTAATGTAATTAAAGCTGTTATACAAGCAATGTGACCCTTCCTCTAATTTTCTGGTTCTCCCATCAGGATATGAGGATGAAGCTCTATGGTAGTTACTGAATACATACCATTTAGCACATTGTTCTTAGAGCTATGAGAGAGAAGGACAGAGTGAGAGAGAGAGAGAGAGAGAGAGAGAGAGAGAGAGAGAGAGAGAGGAGACAGAATGAATGAATGAATTTATGTCTTCTGATGGAAGGATACACACAAAGTTCTTGAAAAAAGGAAAAACATTCAGACAGTGTGAGAGACTGTCCAATAAACCTATACTGTTACCCAGTCACCCTGGTTTCTTTACCTTTCCCTCATTCATTGTCTGAGTTATTCAACTATTTTTCAGATTTTTACTTAATAAGAATATGATCTAAATATCTATGACTCTTTGATATTTTGTTTTCATAAATGTACACTGTATACGAAAATATTCTGATTTCAGGTGATGAAGGACATAGTAGTATTAAGACAGCATGAAATATTGCTAAAATATAGTATCATTTTTAATGGCATCACCCAGTTATCTAATTCTATTTGAAGCAGCCTAGATAACATAATATATTTTGCTAATAGTTGACATAACAAATATATCTATAACATTTTTTAATTTTTCCTTTATCAGCTGTAAGCACAAGGTATTTAGTAATAAAAGTTTATTATCAAACATCATCATCTTGGTACTTACATCTAGAAACCACAGTTTTTATAGACCTTGACCTGGAAAATTAGCATTTTATAAATACATACTTCCATCCTGCCCTGTGAATACAATGGGGTAACACTAGCTGCCCTGAGCAATCTGCTATCACTGACAGACCTCCATTGTCATGCTGTGTCTCTACCTACCTTCATCAGACCTAATGATCTAAAATCAAACACCCAAGGATACCCTCAGAGGCCTGCCACACCAGGATCATGGAGGTTAGTCCCTGAACATCCAGGGACTAAAGTCATCCAGATGACTAAAGGCCCTCGAAAGAACACAATCCACAAAAAAAAAAAAGAAAGAAAGAAAGAAAGAGAAAAAGAAAAAGAAAAAAAATAGGGTGATATGAAACCTTCAGAGCACAGCTACTCTCCTACAGAAACGTCTAGATATCCTAACACAATGGAGCACAAGAAAATGACCTTAAATACAGTCTCATAAGAATGATAAAGGCATGGAAAGAGAGAGGAAATTAATAAATCATTTAAAGAAATACAAGAAACTACAGTCATATAGGTAGAGGTAGCTGAAGAGGAAACAAACAAACTTTAACGATATACATAAAAATACAATTAAATATGTGAGGGAAATAATTAAAATTGGGCAAGACCTGATAGTTGAAATATAAACAGTAAAGAAAACTCAAAATGAGGGAATCCTGGAGATGGAAAACCTAGGGAAGAGAACAAGAACAGATGCAAGCATCACCTACAGAATACAAGTGTTGGAAGAGAGAATCTCAGGCCAAAAAAAAAAAAAAAAAAAAAAAAAAATCAATAGAATAAATTGATACACCAGTCAAAGCAAAGGTTAAATCTCAAAAAACAAAAAGAAAAAATTCTGACATGAAACATCTAAGAATATGGGAGCATAAAACGACCTAACCTAAGAATAATAGAAATAGAAGATTGTGAAGTCTGTGTCCCAATGCCCAGAAATCACTCTCAACAAAATCATAGAAAAAAAACCTTCCCAACCTAAAGACATGCATATGGACATACAAGAAACTAACCAAATTAAATTATGTGGTATAGAGCTGTAGGCAGCCGTGTTTACAGTTGCAAAGTCATATGACTAGCACCTGACAATATAAGCAGCTGGCTTCCAGAGTGGCCAGCTCAGCTAAACTGGTAAACAAGTCCTTTGTGCATGCGTCCTCGTGCCCCTCCCGAGGGCTTATGCAAATGAGGTATTGGCAGCTTAACCTATCCTGAGAGAACATATCACCCAGCCCGCTTTGGGCAGTTATATAAGCAGCTCATTTCTGCTGCTGAGGGTCCCCGGCCATAAGTCCCCATCCTAGTCCCTGTCCCCTTCCGGTCCCCAGCCATACGTCCCCATCCTAGGCCCCGTCCAGTTCCCCGTCCCTAAGTCAAGAGTCATAAAGCTGACTGAGAAGGATTCGACCGTTGTCATGTCTTAATTGCTGGCCAAGGCGACGCGACATAGAGCTAAATTGAATTCTCAACAAAGGAATCTTTATTTTAATTATTTTATTTATTTGCATTCACACATTGACCCTCCCAGTGCCCTTCCCATAGTTCCTGATCCCTTTCCTATTCTTCCTTGCCTCTGAGAAGGTGCTTTCCCTTCCTCCATTGCCCATCGGGCATTTCCTTTCCCTGAGGCCTCAAGTCTCTTGAGGATTAGGCACATCTTCTCCTACTGAGGCCAGACCAGGTAGTCCTCTGCTATATATGTGCCAGGGGACTTGGACCAATCCATGTATGCTGTCTTCTTAGTGGCCTAGTCTCCGGGTCCAGGTTAGTTGAGACTGCTGGTCTTCCTATGAGGTGGCCATCAGCTTCAGCTTCTTCAATCTTTCCCCTAATTCAACCATCAGAGTCACGGACTTTAGTCCGAGATGGTTGGGTGTAAGTATTTGCATCTGTCTCAGTCAGCTGCTGGAAGGCCTCTCAGAGGATAACCATGCTAGGCTCCTGTCTATAAGCACATCATAGCATTAGTAATTGAGTTAGGTCTTGTTGCTCACCTACCATGAGACGGATCCCAAGTTGGCCCAGTCACTGGACCACCTTCTTTCAGTCTCTTCTTCAACAAAATAATCTTAAGTGGCCGAGAAGCTCTCAAAGAAATGTCACTAAGTGTATGACTAACCAGTAGAGATCAGTTTTTTTTCAAACTTTTATGTGTTAAATGAAACTGCTGCCAAAAAACACAATTATTCTAAAATTCACCTAGAACAATAGGCAGTAACTGCTTTTTTAATTACTTATTTTGGTTATTTACATTCCAAATAGTGCCCCTCCCAGTAAATGCTTTTTCAAAAGTGAAACTATATAAAAATAAACATTGTAAATCTTGCTGAAAGATCTGTAATATAATAACCATACCATAAACTATTTAAAACAAAAGAATGAAATATTCAGATAAATAATCTAAATAATTCTGTAATGCTAAAGAGTATATATTATAATTTAACATATACAATGGCTGCATGAACACTTGTTTAAAAAAAAAAAAAAGAAATGTTCAAAGTCATTAGTCATCAAGGGAAATACAAATCAAACAACTCTGAGATTTCATTTTACATTGGTCAGAATGACTAAGATGAAAAACTCAAGTAATAGCACATGCTGGTGAGTATGTAGAGCAAGGGTAATACTCCTCCATTATTGGTGGGAGTGCAAACTTATACAGGCACTTTGGAAAGCAATTTGGCAATTTCTCAGAAGAATGGGAATAGTTCTAAATCACGACCAATTGGTATAATTCCTGGCTATATAGTCAAAAGATGTCTGACTATACCACAGAGACAATTGCTCAACTATGCTCATAGCAGCTTTATTCATAAAAAGTAAGAAACTGGAAACGACATAGAGATCTCTCAGGTGAAAAACGGATTCAGAAAATGTGGCGCATCTGCGCAATGGAATACTATTCAGCGGTTCAAAACAGAAACATGAATTTTGCAGGTAACCCAGTCTCAAAACTACATGCATGATATGTATTCACTTAAAAGTGGATATTAGTCATAAAATACAGGATAGTCCTACTACAATCTATAGACCTAAAAAGCTAATAAGAAGGAGGACCCAAGTAAGGATGCTTGAATGTCACTTAGTCTCGGGGGGATTATTAAAATAATGATAGGAGGCAGATTGATGGAGGGGACTGGATGGGAGTGGGGATGGAAAGGAGAATGAGGTGTTCAGGATCAGGCATGGGGAGAGCCAGGAGAGATGACCAGATGGCCATGAAAATGAATGGAAATCTGCTACTGGCATGGTTGGGGGCTTGAGGACATTCCAGAAATCTGGACTAGGGGAGGCACCCAAGAATCAATGGGGTTACCTTAGCTGACAAGCATGGCATTTGGTATATGAAAGCTGAAGAGGTCACCTCCTGTTGCAAGGGAGGAATCCCCTTAGAATGATAAGGACACCAACCTACTCACAAAACGCTCTACCCAAAATTTATCTTGTCTACAAGAAATGCAGAAACAAAGGGTAGAG
Source organism: Mastomys natalensis (assembly GCA_021653895.1). Taxonomy (NCBI): domain Eukaryota; kingdom Metazoa; phylum Chordata; class Mammalia; order Rodentia; family Muridae; genus Mastomys; species Mastomys natalensis. The sequence goes on along the minus strand of JAJTUV010000980.1, from coordinate 130,824 downwards.
CAGAGACTGAGAGGTTGGCCAACCAATAACCAACCCAATTAGTGACCCATCCTATGTACAAGCTCCAGTCCCTGAAGCTATTATGTTTGCAGATGGGAGCCTAACATGACTGTCTCTATGAGGTTCCACCCACCGGCTGAATCAGATGAATCCATAGACTCACAGCCAAACATTGAATGTATTCTGGAGACCCTTATGAAAGAGTTGGGGGAATGATTGGGGTTCCAAAAGGTGATCGAAACTCCAAAGTAAGACCAACAGAGTCAACTAACCTGAACCTTTGGGGGAGACTGAATCACTAACCAAAGAACATATACAGGTTAGACATAGGCGTCCCCACACATATGTTGCAGATATGCAGCTTGGTCTTCATATGGGTACCAAACACTGGATGAGAGGCTGTGTCTAAAGCTTTTGCCTGTGTTTAGAATATGTTCTTCTATCTGGGCTGCCTTGTCTGGCCTTAATGGAAGAATATGTCCCTAGCCTTGCAGAGACTTTATATTCCAGGGTGGGAGGATAACCAGGAAGTACTTTCACCCTATCAGAGGAGAAGGTGGTAGGGATTGGGGAGGGATCATGAGAAGAAAGAATGGGAGGGGAACAGCGATCTGGATGTAAAGTGAGTAAATAATTTTTTTAAAAAACGTAAAAAGTATACTTCCAAGATTAAAATAACAGTTGTCAGCCAAATTTAAAGAAAAATTAAAGACTTGAAAAAAACTAATTTTTGCACTTTTTTTTACTGTATTTTAAAAATTGATGTACTCCTCACAAATATTTATGAACCCTATCTATCTTTGTATGTCATGTCATGAATTTAGATTAAGAACAAGGTCTTCAATGGAAAGAAGAGTTTGAGAAGGGTGTATACACTAATAAAACACCAACATCAGCACCAATCCACTTTGTAGAGCCTTCATGGAAATGAATAGATGGATCAATACACATCAACTTTAAACACTGATTTTATTTGTAACTTGGGAGTCCTGAAAAGTTTAATAATTCAGAACAGTACTCATGGTGTTGCTGTTTCATGGGGAAGCTACCAATCCTTTCTTGTATCTAAAATCCTCTGAGAGTAAAAAGAAAGCAGATTCTAAACATGTCAAAATAGCTCCACAATATTTCTAATTGGATATTCAAATGCTTGAGTGAACACACCCGGGAGTCGTCACTTACGAAAACTTAACCTAATGTCTTGATATATGTTTTAGAATCTAAATAGTAACACACTGTGTCTGGAAGTTGGTTGGAATGAGGAAGTTTTATGCTCATTGAGCGTTCTGTTCAAATAAACAGAAATTAAGCACCTTAAAAATATGTCATCATATGAGCAAGGAAGCCCATTTAAGTCATCTTCTCAATGGGTCTTTTCAAATTTCTTTTGGTTTCCTTAACAGTGTCTTGCCCCTAAAATTTTATTAATTATTCTTGTATAAGGAGTTCTAGAAAGAGACTTTTCCGAAATCTTTTGAGAAAAGAAACTGTCACAGTAAAAAGCCAGAGGCTTAATTGTTGTCATTTTTTATTATACATTTTCAGCAAACTAACTCTTGAACATTGTAATTGTCTGAATAGTCTTACATAAAACAAGTCACAATTCTTCGATTTAATATTCTTAAAATTCATGATTCATGAGCTTTTAGTGGAAAAAAATGAATCGAGAGTAGCTAAAAGTCTGAATAATTATTCATATTCTTTCTCACATACAAGAGGTAGCAAGCCTCCAATATTTTCAAGACAGATTAGAAATTTAGTTTCTGATTTATATTAAATCAATAAATATATTTGCAGCCACTTAAGGTCACAGATTTTGACCAAGTTATAGGATTATAGAGAGATTCATATTTTCCCCTAAGATGATCCTTTGGAATTACCTTGCCCAACACTTATTCCTTGGTGACAGAGATTCATGCCAAAATTTACCTGAATATCACCTAGAAACCCTGTGTCTAAACTCAGTCAATATGTAAATTTTGAGGCCTAATGAAGATCTCAGTCCTAAGATATCTAATGTGTTTCAAATACTTAATATCTGTATTGAATGAATCTCTAATTACAAAATATTTCATTTGAATTTGTTCCCTCTAATGATGTGAACCAAAGTTGACCATGGCATAGTATATCAATAACTACTGATGACTGCTGATGACCAGTGTTTCCATATTGCTTATTTATTTTAAGTATTTCTTAATAGTTCATTTATTTGGGTGTCTGAAGAGATGGCTCCAAATTTCACACCACTTATATTATTTAGAGAACCAGAGCTCAAGTCCAAGAATCCACAATGTATGTTGGTTTGTGTGTGTGGGTACGAGGTCATTTTGAGACACGAGTTCTCTGTGTAGGCCTGACTGTTCCAGAACACAGTCCATAGACCAGCCTGGCTTCAAATTCACAAAGATTCACCTGCCTCTGGCTCTCAAGTGCTGGGATTAAAGGCATGTGCCACTATTGCCCAGTAGCACAATTTAAGGTGTGCATATGTGTGTGTGTGTTTCTGGCCAGATATCTGAAAATTTTTTCTTAAATTATTTTCTTGTTTGAATGTAATTACTATCATCTTTATTAAGTCAAAGAAAAACTACAAAATATATTTCCCCTTTGCTATAGCAAGTCCTGTTTAGTTTTGTTTAAGTTATAATATATGATTAGGTAACTTTGATAAGATTACTTTAGAATATAAATAGAGAGAAAATCAAACCCATTTAATAGGCTTGTATAAAGAATAGACACTTGTGGGACATTGGTGATTTAATCATTATCAAAAATAATAAGAAGTAAACAAGCATATTCTGTTGATGTCAAAAGTAACAAATCTTTACTAAACATAAAAGTCTATCTTTGGCAATACTATTTCTATAGAAATCCTAAGGAAATGAAAGTTTTTGTTCATGGATTTGCACTTCAATTAAAACTCTGTCTCAGAAGTGGCTTTCTTCTGCTTCTTTTACTTTCTAAATTCTTTCTTCTGAGAAAGTATAAAGAACATAAAAGATTGGGGGCAAGAAGACATGTACATTAAGAAGAAATCAAGTAGAAGTCCATCTCAAAAAAATTTCAAGTCTTTGTCTGATTATATTTCCTTTGGGAACAAAAACTAAGAATTATTTGATGTAACTTTTTCATCACAAGCCTAAGTACAAGAGAAAGACACTGATAGCTACTTATGAATGACAAGTGCTTGAAAAATATTTTATTGAAAGTTATTTTTAAATTTGTTTCCATCTCCATAGAGGAGAATTTCAGTTAGCAGGAATGTTCAGATTTGTATCTGAAGTGTCCCAGAGTGTTAGACTTTAGGGTCCACACCTGGTGGTGATGTTTGGAAGAGTTGTGGGACCTTTAGGGGGTGAAGACTAAAAAAATATTAACCATGAAAGATAGTGTAGATATGAATAACCTTGTGAACAACTTGCAGTTCAAAGAACTTTGTATACCACTTACCAGTAACAAAGCGTTTGCATTAAATAAACATTCAATTTCTCATCAGTTCCACTTGCTTGTTGGCTCAGAGGTCAGATACGAAGAGAATTGAGTTTCAGACTTATAGATGACTCTGCTATAGAATTCCAAAGTTAGCCAAGGCTAAATGTTAACAATGTTTTTCCAGTTATCTACCACCCAGGACCCTTGTGACCACTGATGAACTCATCTGATTATGAAGCCTATGGAAGACAGAGATTCTGTGATGCTTGCATACAAAAAACTTCTTACTGACTCAATTGCTTCCCCATAGCCTCTTACACACCCCATAAGAACTAGAACAAGAACTCCTAGCCTAACAACAAAACTGGAGGAATACAAATAATCTTATCAAATGTCATACACTTTGCCCTGCATATTTTTCAACAAAAAAAGATAGCTTTCATATATTTAATTACTAATAAGATACAGATTATTTCTGTAGATTAGACTAGTCTTTAAGTTGTGTTATCTTTCCTTCCATATTCTTCAATTGTACACATGTATCAACATGCTTTACTGCTACATTATTTTATAGATAATAAAATTATTATACTAATACCTTATTATGCTACCAATAAATAAAATGATCCCTGAAACATTAAAATATTTTCTCTGAAAATCTCCAAGCATACTATGTTGGATGTATATGCTTAAGCTTCATATATTAAACTTCATTATTCATATATTAAACTTCATTAAACTTAAGTTAATAGTTTCCTCTATTCTTTCACCCTTCCTCCCTTCCCCTGTCTCAGGTTTACAGCTTCCTTTTAGATAAATGCTTATTGAATACTGCCTATGTAACAGAGACATATTTTCCACCAGGCACTTTTAAGAACTCATAATAACACCACACACAGATCTTCATGAAGTTTTGCTGAGAACTGTCTCCAATGAAAAAGTTCAGCCAGCTTGAAGCAAGAATGTCAATGAATTCTTTATATAGTGAAGAACCATAAAAGTAGGTAGGGAGGCTGTTGAATCAAGATCTTTCTTAAAGGTAGAAAAACCTGCCACACTACACCTGAAGTACCCTGGTCTTCAGAAGGATAAATGAAATAAAGAACTTCCTCAAAGTAGCTATGGAGTGGCCAACTGTGGAGCAGATACAGTTGGCATTTACTCAAAAATAAAAGCATAAAGGATACTTGGCTTTAAAGTGCTCCCTACTGTCAAAAATATGAAAGGCTTTCCCTGTACATATCTGGCATCTTATAGAAAATTGAAAGTCACTGTGCATAAGTGAGAAAAGATCATATTTCAGGAGAAAATGCTTGGGGTGGATGCTGACTTTTTGCAAAGTTAATTGCCTCTGGTATCCTATATGAAAGACTGACGGTCAGATAGTATTTGTGGGTTAACAAGACAGGATATCTGTAAGGCTGAGAGTTCTACAGTGATTTCATGCAACCAAGCATCAAGCTTCTTTCTCAATGCAGGCAGGTTACTGAGCATGAAACTTTCAACCAGTGTTACAGAATGGTTCCTTATAAACATATATTCACAACGATGTGCTATACTATGGATCTTAAAAGGCCAAGGGTATTTCTAAGTAATGAAAGTGCAGGACTTGTAAAAGTAAGGGCCCTGGTTCAATCCATAAACTTCACATATGATATCTAGTCATTTTAGCAAGAAACTATAATCTTGGCACTGGAATGTGAACTTAGGTGGATCAGTGAGTTTCACTGGTTTGCCAGTGAAGCTTAATGGGTTAACTATAGGCCAAAGAGAGTTGTCCTCTTGCCTCCTGCCTACCCAAATGCATGTGTATGTACATGTGCACACACACACAAACACACATACATACACAAAAACACACATACACACAAACACACACATAACATACATACACACAAGAGAAAAAATCAATAATGAAATCAATCATAAAATATCACAAAGGTATTTATATTGGAAACATAGTTCTAAGAAGAGGTATGTCTAGGAAAGGGTAGAAATGGGGCTTATTGGGAAGAAGGTCAGGAAGGTGGGCTTAGTAGATGGGTTTTAGGTGATTTTGAGATATCACCATGTGTCTTCCTCTCTCTTGATCCCTGACTATACATTGAACAGGTTTTCTCCATGTGGTCACACAAACATGCACTGTGTTGGCCAAAGCAACAAGGGCAACTGAGACTGAACTCTCCAAAATAGATTTGTCTCCACATAAACTTGTTATCTTATAGCTGTTTCAGAAACTGCAAGTTGACTAAAACCCTAGATTTATAGACAGAAAAAAACATAGATTATATACTCTTCTTATAATGAATTGAATGTAGATACAAAGAAATATTAAGATAATGTATCTTAATATAACTATTGAAATACGGGATATCTAAGTCAAAGATAGATATCTTTGACTATCATGAAATCTTAATTTTAATTACTCTTGTATTTCAAATTTTTCCTGCATTGACCTCTATTTTTTTTTAAAGTTTCAGTTTACCTAAAATAGTGAGTTTTATATTGAGAGCCATTATTCTTTTATGATAATATATTATTTTTAAAAATTTTCTTATTTGAATATAATCTGTTTAATCAAGATCAAAACCACTTCCCATTCCTATCTTCTAATTTCTCCCATATCTTGCTACTTGTACCCCTAACCTAATGTATCCATTTTTAAAAGCTCACTGAGTCCACTTAGTATTGCCATTGCAGTCAAAGGTACAGGACAGTCTATTGAAGTAACATCTCAAGGGCTGCATCCCTGAAGAAAACTAAGTCTCCCTCCCCAGCATCCACCAATTACTAGTAGATCCTCAGATAGGAATAGGCATTCAGTGAGATATACTAACAAACAACTGCTTTACATGCGTACAAAGGCAGAAGATAGATAAATGTTTTATAAGTGAGTCAGACAAGGATATAGCTCCAAATCCAAAATTCTGATTTTCACCTTTGACTTTTAAGAATTTCAAGAACTCCCACTAGACAAGAGTGAAATTTTGTCTGGGTCTAGTAAGGACATAGACATTAGAAAAGATTCTGTGACTGCCACTTTGCTGGACCAGCACATTTTTTAAAATGTTCTAAATCTTAGCCTTGTACCCACAGAGAAATCTAGCTACCATTCATCAAAAAAGCCTCTTTTTTCCACAAGAGGAGACCATCACTGAAAGCCACAATTGGACATAGTGCAAAGATTAACACATTTGGAGATCAAAGCATCAAATTAACCATGTATATCACAGTTCTGATGTCTATAACTCAGGGAATATTAAGGTAGAAGTGGTAGAAAATTTGCAACAGAGATAACACCCAGAAAGTTTGCTATGAAACAATCTCTCCTAGAAATAGCTGCATGAACAGGACTGGAACAGTGTTTTATACAGTGAGAACATAAAGAGCAAAGAAATCTTTGCAAGACATACACCAAAGCTGTCTGACTCTGTAAGGTCATGGCTTCCTTACATCTTCCTTACATGGCCACTCAGAAGTTTATTTTGTGTGCTAGTATTCATCTTTTTATTAGCAAAAAATATCTACAGCTCTCAAGCTATTGTTTAAAACACATAAGTTTATACACACACACACACACACACACACACACACACACACAAATATATATATATATAAAATTATAATCATGTACATATATATGTGTGTTTGTGCATTTGTACATATATATTATATCATATTATATTATACATAATGTGTTTGCATACAACTATGTATGTACACACATATATAACTATACATATATATTTCTACATATGTATGGGATGTGTCTGTGTGTGCCACAATAATGATGAAAGAAAAAGAGGTTGTTAACCTGAGAGTGGGAGTTGGGCGATGGGTTTAGGAGGATACATTAGTGAAGTTAGAAGAAGAAAGGGAGTAAAGAAAGTGATTTTAGTTTTATCTCAACTAAAAGCACATTTAAAAAAAAAAACTGTGTTTCTTTTTCCTTTCCTGAGTACAGAATCTAATATTTCATTGAAATTGTTAATGAGACAAGTAGAAGGAGGCACAATGTGTTTCTCCTGAGACTTTCAGATTTTATTACAAGTCTAGGAAAAAACCTGCAACAGTGTCATTATCGTGGGATTACCAATCACTTAAAAAGTAGTCATTTGTCCAGGAGCACATAAAGTGCAAAGAAATCTTTGCAAGACACGTACCAAGGCTGTCTGACTCTGAAGGTCACGGCTTCCTTACATCATGGCCACTCAGAAGTTTATTGCTTGTGCTAGTATTCATCTTTTACATCAGTAAACAAGCCATCTACAGCTCTCAAGCTATTGATTTAAAACACATAAGCTTATATCTACATTAAGATTCATGGAGGGAGGAGGCCACCATCCACCTCAAAAATATTTATCCAGAATTCTTCCTATCAAAAGGAAATGCAGAAACAAAGTGGAGCAGAGATTGAAGGAAAGGCCATCCAGAGACTGCTGCTGCTCCATTTTTGTGAATGTCACTAATTATACTTTATGATAAATATCCATGTAATTTGTGTTTACCGGCCATAACACATTGCACTCCCCCCCCCAAAAAAAAGACAGTGAACTTTATCTTCAGAGTAGTCACAATTCCTGCTCTCAGTTTTGAAATGAATTCACACTATACAGTGGGTTTCTTTTTCAAAAAATCCAAGTCAATCTCCTGATGATATCATGCTGGATATCAAAAACTAATGCTTTCCTGAATTCTCATGCAAGGAACCTTGTAAAACAATTTCATGGATGGTCGAACACTGCACAGTAATATCATGCAAGGAAACGTCAGGTGAGTGTGACAGGTGGCACTGAAGTGTAATAGAAAGGTTGGACCAGAAGTCAGAATTTTAACTAAGGCAAAGTGCAGAGAACTCTGTATTCACTAACGGTTGCAGAGATATGAAGAGAGGGAAAAAGCTTGTATTTCAAACTCAATTTTGCCTTAGGCTGAGACCTAGGAATAGATGAATAGTCACAGGGAAAAAAAACTAACAATAGTTGTAAATTTCTAACACTTGGACTTTCAAGACACTCTGAAAATGGATAAGTTTAAATTTCACACAATTAAAATGAATTTGTTTTTCTGACGTCTTTGATGCATTGGAATCTTACATGTGAGACTGGCCTTTATTCTAAAATAATAACTAGGTTTATAAATTCATGCCAAGTGGCAAGGCAGGTAGAAGTACCTGAAAGAAAACCTGTCAGATTTAGCCACAAGTGTATCTATTTCACAAATTCAGAGACATGCGGCTGTTTAATAATTACTGGGCTTCTTCTTGCTAAGTTATAGTCAATGTTTAGTTGTCAGAAAATAACTAAAATAAGACAAAAAAATCATAGTTCTTGCTACCAGCTATGGGACATTGCAGAAATCCATTTGTTTTTCTGTTTTAATTTGTGTTTAAGTGTATTCTTTATTTCTGGAAATTTTTTATTAAAAAATCATGGCACTGTTTCTCTTGGGAGCTTACTTTGTAGTTTTAATTCATTTACCTGTTAGATAGAATTAAAATGAGAATAACTGAAAAAGCCAAATAAATGCTTTTGTCAGAACATCTCAATTTTTGACAGTCAGGGTCTGAAGGAAAGATTGATTATTCAGGAAAATATTATCTGGTCTCATATAATTCATGTTCTCTTGAAATTGACTGGTATAATATTTCAAAAATCAATATTTATATCATGTTAAGAAATCTTCAAAACCCTTTCAAATAAATGCAAAACTATTAGTTCATGCAATAAATAACAATAGATAAGTGAGAATTTCCTTAGATTGAACTCTAAAATATTATTAATTAAAGCAATATTGATTCTTCTGAAAAGTCCATCCTTTTGTAAACAATATGAGACAGTGAGTTTCTTTCCTTAAAGACAAATTATTAGCGGAGAAACTGTGTTATTTTTAATTCAGAAAATATTCATAAGCTTCCCAAGAGTTGTTTGGCATGTGACTGAGTCATGGTGGAGAAACAAAAATTGGTCTACATAGCAGTAAAGAGGATAGAATTTTTCACTGCAGAGATAAGAACATGAATTGAGGAATGTGTTTGATTTTGAGATTCATAGCAAGTGTTTACATTGTAAAATGTGGTCTTGTAGGCTCAGGTTGAAATTTTTATCAGGCATTTTTGGGGACTTGACTTAAAGATATGGTGTTAGCCATGAGATAATATCTACCATGAGATAAATAGAGTGACTTCTATTGTCATTTCAGTGATGTTAGAAACTGAAAAGCAGAGGCCACAGTGTTTCCTCACCAGTGCAAGAAGAAAGAATGCCCACACTCACTGAGGGCTGAGTCAGGAAATGAGAGTACCACATAGAAACACTTTGGCTTTATTTTTCATTACAAAATTATGATTTCAAGTATTTTCTCCCATGATTTTATATTATTGGCCTTGATTTTCATTAAGCACAAGTCATAGCAGCCTCTTTATGCCAGTATTGTGTACCCACAGGCATTAAAGAGTGTTTTATATAGTGATTTATTGTTGCACAAGAGAAGAATAATTTTTGGAAACTGAATTGATTATACTAGAGGCATTACACATTTCATTCTTGAGGACTAAAAGAAAATAATGTCCACCTTACCAAAAAAGAAGAAGAAAAAAAAACCTTCTTGTTTTTAAAGAAATCAGGTTGATGTGAAGTTTACATTTTTAAATCATAATGTCCTGAGAGGAAAGGGAAATCAGGCACTGATGCAGACACGAAGTCAGCAATCAATGCTATCTCCTTTGGACAGATGTTATACATCTTTTCCAAATGACAGGGTTTTGTACCCACTTGGTCCATCCTTATTGTTCTAGGCTTTGTTCCAAACTTTTATTAAGTGACAACTTTTGAATGGAAGGACATATTGTATTTGTGAATAAAATAGGCCACGTTAGTTTGCAAAAATCCTTGCTTATTAAAATGCAAATTCATCATTAATTGGAGGAATTTATAGGTAAATATAAAAACCACTAATCTATTTTTATATTATTTTCTATGTAATAATCCCAGGTTACCTACACATTGAATAATTTCTGTGGATTATTCACAAAAATCCTTCTTTATGTTGTTACTATGCTGTGTTGAATTTTGACATTTGCTCAAATAATACCAATATTTATTCTCAAATAAGAATGAAAAGTCAAATCCATATCTCTACTTAACAATATATATCCCCCATCTCTGATTGCTCTCTGTAGTATTTTAAGTGTGAACGTTCTAGTCACCATTCTGACTGGCAATTTACTCTCCAAACTTGTGTGTACCACTGTCTGAAACTTTCCATATTCCCATACTGGCATTACAGAATCATACAGAGACGCAGTTAGCCTATCTTTGTGTTTACTTCAGACTATTTTAACCTTCTATCCCCAGTGCATGGGGGAAAATGACAGGATGTTCTTTTAAGATTTAGGAGACTAGAGCTGTGTTCAGTTTGGAATGCTTTCCCAGGATTTGTGGAAGCAGGTCATGATAGACATTCTTGTTCAGAATTGGGGAGTCCAGAAAACAAATCAGGAGTCCCACTTCAGATTTACAGTTTTGCAAAACAGTTACAGTGCAAACTGAAATAATAACTGATTACTATGGCCAATGAAAGAAATGAAAATCTGGGAACCTAGCCTCTCTCTGTAAGAGTCCTAGGTGAACAAGTAATAGGAACATGAAACTGAGCATTTCTTATCTGTAGCCCTTCTAGTTTCACCAAAGTGATAAGACATCTGTGGTCAAAATTTTTCGATGAATGTATATCCCTGTCCTGCGATGTTGTAGGAAATGGTGTCTAAATATTCTTTAATAACATCCACTTGGAATTGTAACAATAAATCACGGACAGATTAGTGTTCTAAGCTTTTCATCTACGTTGTCTTATGAGTACATAATTGAGGCACTTGAGTCATGCTGCCTTCTGATATGAGGCATGCAAGCCTTTTTATTTCTAAATGACTCTGGACAGGAGTCAGGAAAAATGAGGTGAAAAATAAAAGTGAAGACTACTGTGACCTAACTTAAAACCTGCTTGTGTGGAACCCTGACAGGGAGTCTGTTCTCTTCTCTCTCTCTCTTCTCTCTCTCTCTCTCTCTCTCTCTCTCTCTCTCTCTCTCTCTCTCTCTTTGTTTCTAACAAACTTCCTCCACCTCCCCCTTAAACTCTTAGCTACATTCGTCAAATCTTATTTTAGACTTAACTAGCTCTACTTAGGTGGCAAACTAGCCTCCACTCTTTGCCCCTCATGGTCCCACAGCTGGGTAGTGAGGACTGACTCTGTGCTCATGAATTCTGTTAAAGAATATGACTAAGAGATGAGACAATGAATTCAAAGTATAGCATTCACAGAATTAGTTCTGTCTGATCCTAATGTAAACACTTATGGTAAAAGGAAGATCAATCATAAAACAAGTTAGGTAATGTTAGTAATTTTTATCTTCAACTCTAATGATTTGTTAGCTACTATCCTTAAATCAGGTATATACAAAGAAAACTAACAGTTCTTAAACCAAACAAAATAATATCAATTAACCAATAATAAACTAAGCATTTAATTAAGTTCCGATTTGTGGTGTATTATTAACATTTGTTGAATTAGTTAATAGCAATGAATTTATTAAAAGTGATTTCATGATTATGGAGACTACATATTTTGGTTTTTGCTTCTTCAAAGTAGTGCAAACAAAATAGCACAAAAACTTAAGAACATTAGCACTTGCAATCACCCGTGCATTGCACATTCACATTGATGTAACACACACACACCACACACACACACACACACACTGTGCCTCAAAACATGAAATCTATCAGTGCAGATAAAGCAAGATAACTGATGCTCAAGTCCTGGTTTAGTAACTTAGTGAAATCTTTGTAAAAATCCTAAATACAGAAAAACAAACAATCTGCATGTATACAATGAAGTGAGTTATAGCTCAATGGTAGGAGTTTTATCATGTATGAAGCCCTGGTCTCATTCATAGTGACACAAAATGAATAAATAACAAGTAGAATAGCTGCATTAAGTATATAAAAATAATAATTAATGTTTTATTAAATGTTTATTTCAGGTCTTGAAGTATAATTTTTCAGCACCATAATCATATGCATATATATGATTATGTATGTATATATATGATTATGTATGTATATATGATTATGTATGTATACATATATATATATATGTATGTATGTATGTGTATGTATATGTATACCTGTATGTACACATAAACATAAATGTATATTTTCCACATTTGCATTATTATATAAGGAAGGATAATTTTTTAAAAATTTAAATCAAATTGCCATCTTTTGCAACATAATTAGAAATAAGTTAAGCTGGATAGATGATCTAAGGCTGATTTTCCTTCTATTCATATCCTCTAGCTTTGGATCTTGGTGCTTCATTAACATGTTTATTACTCATAAACATTCTCATTAATGATGTCATATGATACACTTCATACAGGGAATTATGCTAAAATAAAGAATGATTTACTGGTATCTGGAGAAGCCTGGGAGTCCATGTTTTCTTTCTGAACTAATAAGAGATATTGACACTGGTCTACAAATCCAATTTCAGATAGCAATAACTGAATAATTCCATAAGAATTATTGAGTACTCTAATCTTGTATGTAGATTTCAGACATAACTATGTTATCAGACATATTTTATTCTTTGCTGCATAATTGTGTTCTTAATTATAATGGGAGGGATTTATATCATATCAGCAAAATTTATTACAGTTCTATGTTGTGTATATCTCTAAATGCAATTCTCTAAACAGCCTTTCATGACTATTCCTCATTTAAAAGTAATGTTTTCTAGACACGTACTTATAAAATTATGCCAAGAGGACTGGAAGTTCTTTCTCTGTAAAATGACTAGCATCGGACAAGGTCCTTGAAGAATCATGCGCACACACAAATCCCTCCTTGTTGACACCTAGCAGTTAACTCAATCTGGTTTCTGCTGGATTAAGTCTCAGAAAGTGCTCTGTGAACCCATTGACTCAGTTTCTGTATGCAGCTATTCACGGTTGACAATGAATAAAGACAATAATTCTCTTTTCTTTAGATTTTTCACATATCCCTTGGTTTCTGCTGAGTAAAATCACCTTTGCTATGACAACAGGGATGAAAGTATTCACTAGGTTATAGGTTGAGACTTGCTTTCAAATGATTTTACCAACTTAAAAACCAGCATTGATTTGAAAGAACTATAAATTCCATAAATATATTCATTAGTAATTATTTAAACCATGTGTATTAAGTGTAAATTGGAATAGTTTTGTACATACAACCATATATTTCTAAATATTATTCAGCTACCCATGACATGAAATATTTACCTTCATGGACGAACTACCATAATCACTTTGCTTGCTAAGCTATAATGCAACCAAATTATTAATAATAATATAAATATCTAATATATAATGAGTTAGTAATTTATATAATTTTTTACTGTATAATATTACATATACCATAAGGAACTCAATCAAATTATGAGGAAGTATTATCAACTATCCCTCTTAATACAAAGCTGATATTTTTAAAGGCATAATATAATTAAGTTTGTTGAAAATGAACTTTTGGGAAGCCAATTAACTAGCTAATAATATAAAGATATGAATTTAAAGTATGGTTCTATTTCATGTTTTAGTTTTTGCTTCTTTCATTAAAGACATATTACACTGAGTATGTATCCTACCATAAGAAGACAGGAGCTACAATCTGTCATATGCAGTAAGGAATGTCAGAGCGGATAAAGCAAGATTCATCTTACCACTGTTTCCCTGTCATTTCATAATTCTTAATTGAGATTCAAATTTGAGAAAAAACTCACGCAAAATGGCAGAAGAATTCTGACACTTTTTAAAGATAAGTTAATATTGAATGTATTCATCGGAGATTTCAATATTAATTGATTCAACTGAAATTTGGGTCATTACTTGCTGTTAAGTCATATTGATTTTTGAATTCCAAATACATGACTAATGAACTAGGAAATGATTTCAATGTTCAAATAATCACTTTCTAAAAATACAAATTGTCAGAAAAATCTATAATACAATTTGCAAAAGGACTATCTTAAAATAACCTGCTTACTTATGTCCTAGACAGGATGCTCAGTAAAATCCTGCCAGAGTAGAGCTATCTTAAGAAGGAAAGCTGGTAGGACGCCCATTCACTGTTAAGTGACCAGGTACAGTTGAACGACCACCTGCAGTCAGAGCTGAAGCAATGCTTTGTGAACTGGAATTGTTAGGAATTCAAACAAAACAGCATTGCATTTTGGGAAGAATAAGATTCACACTTATTTTTTTTTTTCTTTCACCCCCAAAAAACTCTCTAACTGCAAACGTGTCAAAATATACAAGTTCATGAAAATGTGGTAAAGAAAATCACTATTTGTACTATTAACATGTACTATGTAAATATCACAGAAACACACATACAAAACATCCAATTGGCTCTATCAACTCTAAAACTGGAATGAAGTAGTCTTGTATGTAATAATATTTTTATTGTATGTCTTTATATTGAATATGAACATAGTCAAAATCATATATGATTATATATACACATGTATATATGAATATATAAATATATGAATACATATACATACAAATATATGAATATATACATATATATACATATATATGTGAATGTTTTATGCATTAAAAGAAACCTAACAGAGTAATATGTGCTTCACACTTACAGAGTAGGTAGACTGATTTTACACTGGTACATTTTAGTGTTTCTTAAGACTTCTCTTTGCCATTTCCATTAACAAATCTTACATATTTATTTCTCTGAGCAGCCATATTAAATAAGGCATAGCTTTTTGTGTCATTTATAGATAAGTGATTTCAAAGTTACAAAGCAGATGATAATTTCAACCCACCTCATCCACTCCTCTATTAGACTGCCTTTGATATGATGATGGAAGAGGATGAAGGTCCAAAAATTTAATAAGAGAAACAGGGAGTAAACAATAAATACTAAAATTATGTGCCATTCATGAACAGAAGTAGCACCTAGTCCATTAACTGGACTTAGAAATCTCAAACATATATGACTGGGGGAAAATATGTATATTTCCCTGGGAGGATGTCTCTCAGAGCTTTCATTAAAACAACTATACATCCCCCGTTGATGTGAATAGAGTATATTCAATTTAAATTAGTCAATGCTAGTGATAAAATGGTTCTGAAATTACAGTGGACAGTCCCAGATTGTTTATTGGAAATAGTACCCCAGTACTTACTAATTTTTCTATTATAATTCACTTTTACTTTAAACATGAGTATAGTGTGACATTGCTATGCAAGCCACTCGTTGAGTGGCATCAAGAAACAGAGAGGCTGTTGCTCACAAAACGAGTTTTTTGTGTCTTAGGAAATGAATCTAGTACGATTGTTGTGCTGCTGCCATTTTTCTGAATGCCTCTCCCTACAACATATCACAGATTCACCTTATAAAGACAGACTCAACAGCATCTGCATGGACACTCGGGGAACATTTCTAAAATTGAGCTACACTCCAGGCCTAAGTTGGACTTATAGAAAATTGATGGCTTTGAAATAATGCAGAGGATAAAGATTGATAAACATCGCTCCAACAGAAAATATGGAATATCACAGGCTGATTTTAGGAACAGTAAGTCAAGTCGACTATATACAGTGAACAAAGCAACCTTGTGAGGATAATGAGAAGCAGGAAAACTGGACAATACTGGCCTCTGAGAGATGACTATAAATATCTGCAAGAGGAGCATACAAACATCACAGATGTGTATAAACTTGAACAAATGTTGGTAGAAATTACTATAATAAGTAGAAAAAATATAAGAACTATGAGGCATCACAGGGAGGATGTATCAATTACTACATTGTTGTCAAACATATTCAATCAAGTGCAAAATGAAAAATGACTTCTGTTGAATTCAATTATGGTGTAATTTAACAATGAATTTGCCATAGTATCCCTCTATTAGACATTAAAAGTAAAATAGGAAGTTGGTAGAAGCAGAATGCCATCTTTGGATTTTCCAACTGTTTCTAAAGTTTACTTTCTGAGATTGGATCCCAGTAATCATGGTTAGGATGTACCGTCTGTGTAAGTTGTGGCTTGCAATCCTCAAATGAAGTCACAGATTCCTCTGTGGTTCCATTTCAAATGGTTTCTTTAGCTCTTTGACCTTACTACCAATCACTCCTTCATCTTTATCACTTATGAGTATGTAACTATATTAAGGATTGTTATACCACAGTGTTATCACAAAGATTCCCTATTTTGAATGTCTTGGTGTCCTTGGGCATTATACCTAAAGACAGTTGAGCATAAGCCTGAGTATTTCAAAAATTATTATGAGGAGTAGCTGTTTAGTATGCATTTCTACTGTTTTTTAATCTTCACATAGTTCAGTATGCACAGGCCATGTGACAGAGCTTCTCTTTTGCATTCCTGAGCATAGGTCATTACTCATCCAAACATCAAATCCTTCTCTACCAACCAGTTTCCTCTTCTTATATATGTCCCTTCTTAAAACTACTTTACAAATTATTATTGTCTCATGTTTCCAAGTTGAAACCCACTTTAATATAGAAACTACTTCCCTGAAGTCATTACTCATAGAGATATTGGTTACAAAAAAAATGCCCTACTCAAACCAATATTCTGTCTTAACTCCTAGAGTTTGTGAATATTGCCTTATCTGTAAATAGCCTCAAGACCTTCTGAGGAAGAATATTTATTCTGATATTGTTATATGAGACTTAATTATTTCCTTAAAAGATTAAATTAAACAATTATGATTTACTTAATAGTATTCATTTTCTGTAAAGACAAGCTGCTTTGATGAATGATGAGAAGTACAATTATCTGTAGGTACAATATTATGTTTTAAAACGTAGAAGGGTATTCTGCTGGTCTAGTAAAGTGGCAGTCATGGGTTCTCTTTTAAGATCCATGGCCTTACTGTTACCTGGTATTTTCCTTGGAAACTATTACCAGGAATGATTTCCCTCTTGATGAATGGAACTTCAGTCCAAATAGACAGTTATTGGTTCTGTTACCATCAGTGTACATTTAGGAACATCTTGTCATTCTGCTCATTGTTGTGGTTCATAGGCTTCACAGCTGGAAAGGTCTACTGATCGCTTTCCTCCCTGACAGACTGCGTAGTCCTTTCAGGACTGCTGAATCTAGAGCAAAGGAAGGAGGCTTTTAGATTAATACCAACTCAAATCATCTGAGTTCTGTCTCCTAAGGTCTTCAGCAACAGGGACTTAAACATTCATTCTCTGAGAAGCAACGTAGGACAAGAAGATTAGATTATATTATTTGGGGGGTAACTTGGGATACCATAGCCAACAGCTTGCACAGCTATCTCCCGTGTCTGTCACTGGCGTTTTTGTTAGATAGTCAGTCAGTGATTCTTGTCAGAAACATGGTTAGTTTAAGTGGTATAAATTAAGGGACTGTATCTGTATATAGTAAATATGTATGTTTTATATATATATATAAACACACACATATATATGATACCATATGTATATACTGTGTGTCTGTATGATCATGTATATGTAATAAACTTTTGTTTGTTTTACATAATTTATGTAAATAAAAAATATTGATTTCTTAAGATTTTCAGAAAACAAAGTTGGTTATTTGTCCCTCCTTTCTTTCCTCGATAGAGTTGTGTCTCTGCTTTCCACATTTCCTTTCTCATCACCTATATTCCAGTACTTCCCTCTCAAGTCTCCCTCTATAGTTCCTTTGTACCTTCCTGGTTGGTGTGTTACCTCTATCCTCTATTCTACCATCCAAAGTTGGCGCAGATGACAGAGATATGGACTGCAGATGACAGATAATATACATCAAGTATCTGTATGAGTCTAAATCTGGTTTATGTCACGCAATATTTTTTCTTGATCCATCCATCCATCCATTTTCCTTCAAATTTCATGATTTTCACTTTTCTTATAGCTAAAAAGTATTTTATTGTGCATATGTTCATTGGCCATTTGTTTAATTGAAGCACATTTAGGTTGTTTCCATTTCCTGGGTACTGTAAAAAGAATAGCACTTAACATTGCTGATTAAGTATATGTTGAGTAGGATGTCACTTCCTTTAGGCATAAACAAAGGAATGGAGTAATAGAGTACATTTATTGTTAGCTTTTTGGGAATTTTCTATACTGATTTCCAGAGTTGGTACATCAGTCTACATTCCAACAAAGAGGGAATTAGGGCTCACTTTTTCAGACATCCCAGAATTTATTGTCAACTGTATTGTTTACCTTAGTTATGCTGACTGGATGGATACGAAGACTGAAATGATTTTAATGTACATTTCCTTACTTACTAAGGATGCTGAACACTTGAGCTGTTTCTTGGCCATTTTTGTTTTTCTATTGAGAATTCTTCTTTTACATTCATAGTTCATTTTTAATATTTGGTCATTTATTTTCTTTACCATTTTTATTTCTTTGTGTAGTGTGAATATCAATCATCTGTCATATATACAGCTGGATAATATTTCTTAATCTGTTGGTTTGTCTTTAATCAATTGATTATTTCTTTAGCTGATCAAAAGCTCTTTAATTTTTATGAAGTCCTATTTGTCAATTGTTGGCCTAGAAAGTCAGCTATGAGACTTGGTCTCTCAGAAGTGGCTGAATAAACGAGTCTCAAATGATGACAAAATCAATAGTCATACTAACACAGAGGGAGAATATCACACCGGGTCTCACTCGTATACAACAAACAAAACACAAGAGGTGACTTGTAAGGCAGACTAACCTCTCCTGAGGATTAACCACCTGAATATTGTTAGCCAATGCAGAGTGGTCATCCCTGAAATCACAAACCTAAAAAGAAAATAGACTCAACAGGTTGCCTTTAGATATCTGTGCATCTCTCTCTCTCTCTCTCTCTCTCTCTCTCTCTCTCTGTCTGTCTCTATATATATATATATATATATATATATATATATATATATATAATATATATAATATATATTTGTGTGTGTATGTGCCTATCTGTGTGTGTCTGTGTGTCTGTCTAACAATATTTATGAAAGAAAAACATAAGCCACCATATAGAGTGGCAGTGAGGTGAGGACATTCTAGAGTTTGGAAAGAAAGGGGATGGGAGAAGTCGGAGAAAAGTGAAGGAGTACGTGACATAATTCTATTTTTTAAGTATATTAAAATAAACTAAATTAAAAGGAAAAAATGCAAAACATAAACCTTGAAAAAGAGAGAAACACAAAGAAAAGGAGTCACTATAATAAAGTGTGGGGACATAACCACACACATCCCAAAGATTACCCAGAGACACAGGGAATGAAAGTCATTCTAGAGTTTTGACAAAGGAAGATGCTGTGCTGACATTTTCATTCTTCTTTTTATGAGGACAGTTATAACAGCCTTAAGTGATGAATCAATGTATTAAATTTGTTTCGTTTTGGAGATATATTCATAATATATAGTCATTGCTGACCTGTAAGTCACAGTGTAGGCACGGCAGGCCTCTGATTCAGTGAGATCTACTTGCCTCTGTCTCCTGAGTGTGAGTTTTAAAGTTCAGCACATGCACAGTTCAACCGCAAGTATTTAATACAGTGCTCCTGGCAATAAGACAGATCCCTTAGTGCAGGCACTTTTGCTTCTACCTGTGACTCACTGAATGTGGAAGTCCAGGATTTCTAACTCAGAAGATGGATCAACTGAACATTTTTCATGAAATAAATATGGTACCTTAATTAGTTGGTAAAAAGGTGAGCCTCATCAATTACGCTTCTTTAGAACTCAGAATCAATGTTTAAAAATTGTGATGGCAAGATTCTAAATTACTACATCGGCAATGTGACATGTTGATTTTTCTCTCAATTTTAAATGACATGTATGATTTTATCTAAACTCTCTACATGCCTACTCTTTACCCTTATGTATCTTTGATCTTTCTCAGATGTCCCAAGCCAAAGCCCACCTCCAAGGATTTGTATTTATAGGGAACCTAGCACATTTATTCCTAAATATTAGATAAATTTTACCTGCTAATGAAAATTTAGTTCTTGCAATCACAATTCCCTGACTCACTGGAAATTTTATATATCTATTATTTATCTATCAATTGATCATCTATCTAACTTCTATCCATATATTTATGTATCTATCCTTATCTATTTATTTATTGCACTCATTACTATCTGACAAACTGTATAATCTTAAGATAGCAGTTCATGTTCTTTCTCTGTATTCTTGAATAAAGATGTATGGCCTTTCTTTTTTGTCTCACCTCTCCTCTTCTACATTCTAAGCACATACAATTATTTCTGCCATAAAATATTGAATAAGTAAGACACCTTGACAGCCAATATTTTCATTAGTTTATATTTTATAAAGAAGACTTTTTTTTATAGACTCCTTCAACAGAATGGATTCCTATGTTTGTGAAATTGGATAAAAATATTTAAACTTCCTTAAAATACACGTCATTGTGTTAACTCATGTACTATCATTATTTTCTCAACTCCATTCAAAAACAAAATTAAAAATAATTGGAAGCCAACAGTAGAAGTTCTGGTAATGTACTGATAGCTAAAGGTCAAAGAGGCGGGAGTGTTCAAGAGGTATAACCTGAAGTCTTTCTTTCTAATAAAGGTAAGTTAAGAAGAGAGAGCTCCACGGCCACTGCTTCTATATGAAATGCAGCCTTTCCTCATAGCTTACAACACAGCCAAAAGAGCATTTTACTGACATGATGCCATAGTGCATTTTTCAAAGCTGCAGATGGACCTCATTCTAAGCAACAGCCTCAAAACACTGCTCTTCAGCTCAGTACTGATTTCACTTTTACCATATATAGTTCATTATATATATATAATATACATATATAACAGTTGTATAATTTTTATGGTTTTGATCTACCATGTACAAAAATATCTATCAAATATTCTTAAAAACTATTATAATTTTAAGAGATAACCGATTAAAGTTTTGAAGCTGATATTTATAATGTTTGATGAATGTGGTAAGCAATAATCGATGGAATATGATTTTATTTTTATCTAAAATGGTTCATCTTGTTGGCTACGATAAAATAATATATAATTGTCTAAAATTAGGTGTTTAAAAGTATAAATTAAATAATGAAGGAAAATAAGAAAAGAAGTTAATAGAAATAAGTGGCAAGTGAAGAGGAACAAATACCAAACTTTTGTAACTATCTGTCAGTACACTAAATTATATTTTGTTAATTTTCAGCACAGTGGTTTCTGTATGGATTGGAGGAGCTTAACTTAGTCTGATGGTTTGTAATTTTTTCTGGTGTGATCCGAGAAAAGAAACTTGTATGCCAAATTCTAATGAAGAAATTAACAAATAGCTCATACTGTACTTAGAAAGTAATCGTAAAGACAGCTTGCAAATAAGTAGGAGATATATCGTGGTTTCCATTTTATAACTTTCTTAATGAGCATAGTTATTTAGACACATTTGAACTAGCCCAACTCTGTACAGTTTGAATTTCCCAAGGTGAAATACAATCAGTATCAATTTAGCATGCATTTATTTACTAGTTTACTACATTGAATATATTACAAAGCAAGAAGAGAAGCAAAGAAACAAGCAAACAACAACAAAATGAGATTTGGAAGGGTATAGAGATAAGTTCTACATCAGGGAGTTTGGGCAGAAGAATATCATAGAATTTAAGGTCTACTCCACAGAGGAAAGTACATGCCTGCAACTATGAATCTGGCCAAGAGCTCATGCTTGGTTCATGGTATCTCACCTGCCCTCTAAATCTATCTCTATATCCACAGGTAAATGCAGATCTCAGCCTCATCAAACATGTGTCTTTGTGTAGCAGACAGTGATCGATGCAGAGACACACACTGTGTTGAGAATGAAGTACTGTGAATGTGATCAACTGAAGCAGGAGAGCTATACTTAGACTGAGCAGGTTCAAGTTGTATACTTAGGGAAAGAAGATGCCATGAATTTGATTAAGAGCATGCAGAGGTATATTAAAGTTCTGGAGGAAGAAAACGTAGAGTGAACTGATGGAATTCCATTAATAATCTCAAAGTAGGAAAGAAACAATATAAAAACGTACAAGAAAAGTGTAAGATGTTGAGGGACAGGGGAAGGTGAACCTGAGTGATGTAAAGAAGAGTTGGGTATGAAAAAGACCAAATTTCACTGTATGCACTTATGACATTTAAAAAATAATAGATAGCATTCATGTGTGAAAATTTTAAAGAATTATTATTTAAAAAAAATAATTGGTTGCTCCCTTGGCAATCAGCAGAGACACCTTGCTGGTGGTGATGTTCTTATATTAGTCAGGAGCAGAGCAGATGGCAGTCCTTAGTTCATCCTAGCTTGATGCCTGGCTTGGTGGCCAAAGCTGTCTTATGCCTAGGACTAATAAATATCAAATCAAATCAAATTCAAATCAAATTCAAATCAAATCAAATCAAATCAAATCAAATCTAGGCAGCACAGTGCAGTGGGAGGAAGAAAGATACTTGTTGACCACTATGACACCCACAGACTTCCCCTCCAGCTCATGGCACCAGTGGGCAGAGGCACAGACACCTGATTTCTGTCACACCATGTATCATATATAAAGGATGTCACTCATGGACACACAGCCCCTTGGTCAGCCTGCAGCAGGAGCCATTACAATGAGAGAGTATTTGGTGGCCAGATGGGAGAGAAAGAGAAGTGGAGCACCGTGAACACTGTGAAGAGAGATCTGGAGACTCGAGGGTGGAGAGGAGTAGCCTGTTGTGAGTGGCCAACACCACCCTCTGGGGCCATGGTGAGGTCTCAGGCTGTGCTGCTGCTGAGGGCCATGTCTGAGTCCATTGCTACACAACAGCAGGGGTCTGTGTTGATTTCCGTGGCTCATAATACTACTAGAGAACATGGTATGTCCCTGGTTGTCACAGCTACCAGCAACAGTGTAGTTGTTCAGGGACCATTGTGAGTGCTTTTATCAAAAATTATTTCTAATTGAGTTTTATTATTATTATTATTATTTATTATTATTATAGGCAAGGGCAAAGGAAGACATTAACGTAAAAATATTTTATTGGAGAACAAACATTTCTTAAATGAATTGCAAAAGAAAGTCTAACCCACTCTCATAGAAAAGAAGAAATTCATGTGCACCAAAATCCCATGCAAATTGCTGTAACACACACACACATGCACATACCACAAGCACATATGCACTGTGAAATTATAATTTATCACCAAAGAAAAGGGATGGCTAGTAAATGTAGTATTAAACAGTATAAGCATTTGAAAAATAGTACAAATTACAAATGTTAACATTAAAATTCCTTTGAAGTATATTCATCATAAATTACCAATTTCTCTCTTATATTTCTCCAATTCTACCTAAATAGATAAGGAGTTCATTCTGTTATGTGTTTGTTAGATGTATGTTTGAAATAAGTTGCCATGAATTCTGTTATTAATTTTTTCATTATAATGATCCATTGTTTATATAAACTATTACTTTTATGCTCATATTTCTATCATACACCCAACAGACTGCTACAATGTGTTTCTTGTTTTTCTGTATAAAGATGTTTTACCTCTTACATGGCTGTGCAAAAGATACATTCCTGGTGGCCAGAAGGGTTGCTGTAGTCCCAAGAAATGGATTACAGAAGGTGAGGAGCCACCATGTAAGTGCTTGTAATTGAACCTGGATCCTTTGGATGAGCAAAAAGTGCTCCTAACCACCAAATTCTAGCCCCTGTCAGCCTTCCCTACATTTGGACTCTTCTTCCTACATAAGACCAACAGATGAGTAAATATGCTAGTTGGTACTGAAGGAGCAAGGATAATCAAGAAATATCAAGTTAAAGAAGTGGAAGCTGTCTTACCACTCCAAATTTTGCTTGAGTAATATCACTTGTTAAGTGACTATAAAATATTAATGGTCTTCCATCTTGAACATTCAGTATTTGTAGAACTGAATTTATCACGTTTCTTTTTTTTTTTTTTATTGGAACTTTTATTTACATTTCAGGTGTTTTCCCCTTACCCCTTTCCCACCTCCCTCCCAGGAACTTCCTATCCCTTCCCCCTCCTCCTGCCTCTATGATGGTGTACCCACACCCACCCTCCCCAGAACCTCACCTCCTCACCCTTGAATACCACCCCCAAGATGTCCAGCCTTCATGGGACCAAGAATCTCTTCTCCCACTTATATATAGCTCCATTGCATATATAGCTGGAGCGATGGGTCCCTCCTAAGCGCTCCCAGGCTGGTGATTTAGACCTGGGGGTTCTGGTTGGTTGGTATTGTTGCTCTCCTCATGGGGTCCCATACCCTTTCTACACCTTCAGCCTTCACTCTATCTTCTCTGTTGGGAACCCCATGATCAGTTTAATGGTTAGCTGTGAGCATCCACCTCTGAATATGTCAGACTCTTGCAGACCTCTAAGGCGACAGTTATGTTAGACTCCTGTCAGCATGCACCTCCTGACACCCACGTCAGCATCTACCTTTGGTGACTGCACATGGGATGGATACCCAAGTGGAATGGTCTGCAGACGGCTCCTTCTTATGAACATTCTTTTTAAGAAAGCTCCAGAGAAACCATTTACTTCCTCTGGAAGTAAATACTGACTCAGGCCAGCTATTAATATGACCAAACTCTTCCTGGAATAGAAAGGTATTTTTTCTTCACTTGTGCCTTAATATTTGCTTCATTTTATTCCTCTCTTGTTGTTTTGGCTCATTTTTAGAGATTATGGAAGGCCTGGGATTGTGGAGGAGTATCCAGAAGCCTTGGATCTATAACAAAAATATTATTTATACTAAAGAAAGGATATGAGAGATGAGAAAAGAAAATTTGTACTCCCTGAATACATAATTCACTATCTATGAAAGAAAATTAACATTAATTTACTGTTAAACTAAGATCTGAGTCAAACTTTTAGAAATAAAAGTGCCCTTAGAATGCATATGAAGAAAAATAAAGATTCATTTACTTAAAGTTTGACTTGAGACTTAACTCTGCTGTAAAATATTGAAAGAGTCAGTTGTGCAAAATGTAGAAAAGATTTAATAAGATAAAAGTTAGAGTACAAGTCAAACTTATGTGTTAGAGCACCTGTCTTCTTGATCCTTTCATCATCCAAGGAGTATGATTGATTCCGGTACATTTCCAACAGTTTAGATGAAAGCATGTATCGGGCTTTGATGTAACTCTGTGCACAAGTAGCATTTCCAAAATGAAATGATAGATTTCTCCTTACTCTGTCATGAGAACTATTATAATTATAACTGAGCCTGTAGCAGAGTTCATAATAAATAAATAAAATATAGATAAAATAAAAATACAGATAAACCTAAAATTCTTTCTTTATTTCAATATTTACCCTGATGACTTAATATATATTTATTCTTATTAATCACTATATTATAAAAATATAATCAATATAATTCTTCTTAAAAAGAAATTAATATATGTATCTAAAAATCTTAATACCTACCATATGTTTCTATGTGTCATATATTTACTTTGTTATAACAATCTTCTAAGAGGCATTTATTAATTTGTTTTGATTTTTATTAAATTATTTTATTTATTTACATTCCAAATGTTAACATCCATTCCTGCTCCCCCTCCCAGAGTTCTTTATCCCTCCTCCCCTTTACCTCTGACAGGATGCTCCCTCACCCAATCCCCTTACCCACCCCTCCACCTCACATCCTCTAGTATCTTTCTTTCCTGAGGTATCAAGTCTAGTATATACAGGATCAGGCACATCATCTCTCACTAATACCAGACAGGCTAGTCTGCTGCTACATATGTGCCAAAAGGCCAGGGCCAGCCCATTTATGCTCTTTGGTTGGTGGCTTAGTCTCTGAAAGCTCTTAGGGGTCTGGGTTAGTTGATACTGTTGTTCTTCCTATGGAGCGGTCTTCTCCTTCAGTTCCTTCAATCCTTCCACTAATTATTCATAGGGGTTCCTGACCTCAGTCTAATGGTTAGCTGTAAGTACCTGCATCTGTCTTAGTCAGGTGCTAGTAGATTCTCTCAGAGGATAACCATGATAGACTCCTGTCTGCAAGCCCAATATGGCATCAGTAATAGTGTCAGGGTTTGTTGCTTGAGCACGGGATGGATCCAAGTTAAGCCAGTCACTATATGGCCTTTCCTTCAGTCTCTGTTCCATTTTTGTCCTTGCATTCCTTAAGACAGGAACAATTCTGGGTCCTTTTTTTTTTTTTTTTTTGTTTTTGTTTTTGTTTTTCGAGACAGGGTTTCTCTGTATAGCCCTGGTGTCTGAAACTCACTCTGTAGACCAGGCTGGCCTTGAACTCAGAAATCGCCTGTCTCTGCTTCCAAGTGCTGGGATTAAAGGTGTGTGCCACCACTGCCCGGCTCTGGGTCATAATTTTTGAAGGTAGGTAGGTGGCTCCATTCCTCCACTGGAGGTCTGTCTATCTACTGTTCTGGTTCCATTGCCCCACTCTTGAGCACCCCACTGGGTCCTGGAAACCTCTTACATCCTTGGTCTCTGAGACTCTCTAGAGGTTCCTCCACTTCCTACTCCCCCAAAGCTGCATATTTCTATTCATTCTGCTGGCCCTCTGGGCTTCTCTCCTATCTCCCTGATACCTTATCCTGTTCCCGACGCCCTTTTCCCCTACTCGTTTCCTTTCCTACCCTGGTCTCTCCTTCCCTCTGCCTCCTGTAATTATTTTCTTCTCCTTTCTATGTGTGATTGAACATTCTTACTTGGGCCTTACTTTTAGTTAAACCTCATATGGAAAAATCAACTAAGATAAAAACTTAATTCGGAACATCTATACCCAAATGCATGGACATCCACATTCGTAAAAGAAACTTTAATAAAGTTCAAAATACACATTGAACCTCACACAATAATAGTGGGAGACTTCAACACTCCACTTGCACCAATGACAGGTCATTGGATCAGAAACTAAATAAAGACAGATGAAATTAACAGAAGCTATGAACCAAATGGATTAAAACAGATATCTACAGAGCATTTAATCCCAAAACAAAAGAATATACCTTCTTTTCAGCACCTCAGGGAACCTTCTCCCAAACTGAATGTATAATTGGACACAAAACAAGCCTCAACAGATACAGAAGATTGAAATAACTCCATGCATTCTCACAGACCACCACAAACGAAGACTGGACTTCAATAACAACAAAACAACAAAAAGCCCATATACACATGGAAACTGAACAAATCTCAACTCACTGATAACTTACTCTGATTCTTATTCTTAAATTCCTATTTTAATCAACAGATACAATATATGCATCTGTCTGTGGGAATTAAAAAAAACTTTATAGAAATAAAAATTTTCTGGAAATCAACAGAATGTAATCATTTTTGTGTTCTAGGCAGAACTTGAAGTTTGAAGTATCCATCTTCAACATTTTATGCTAAAGGGTAATTATGTTTAGATTACAAAATAAAAGTAATTCTTCAGAAAAAGAACAAAAATATCTACATGTCCTTTTGTCTCAAAAAGACTCTACTCCTTTTAACATATTACTGTTTTGCTTCTTTGTAACAAATAATGCATATAAGAAAATTATGTAATATAAATTGCAGTTAGGTATGGGCTGTTGATATCTTTGAACATTTGTTAAATGTTCTAGTTATTATGGAAATGCTTATTTAAGAATTAAGGTGAATGTAAAATATTAGAAATATTCTTTTTGAAATGACACAACTTCCTTTTATTGTGTTCAGTATGCTGTAGTCCAAGAGGGCAGGGTTAATTCTGTTTACCAGGTCTAACCATATGTAGAGGTCAATTACAGGAAGGCAGTTTAGAGTAAATGAGGGCATGCAAATGAATCAAGTGTTCATAGCTGTGAATACCTGGATGCAATTTGTTTATATGGTCCCAGTTAGAAACTGTGTGTTAAAAAATAATGAAAAGGCAAAGGACTAACATGACATTATGAGACAAGGAGCCTCCATAGTTACCATTGAGTTCATTTTCTGTTGGCCATCTACTGCTGGGCATGCAGCCTACCCTTAAGAGTGGTTTGCTTCCCAGTGAGACCCCCTTAGAGAAAACTAATTATTGTTTGCAAGTGGTTTGAATTGAAAATAGCCTTTGGGTCAGGGATTTGGGTGTCTGCCCATTTCTTCTTTCAGTTCTAGGAACCAAGCTGGTGCAAACCCACGCATGCCCTGTGGATTCATTCAGACACTGTGCATCCTGCCTTGGTTTAGATCACTGAGTTCATATGTGCATCAGCCATGTTAATTTGGGGGCCTTGGTTTCTTGGTGTACTCCATCCTCTCTGGCTCTAACACTCTGCCTCCTCTATTACAGGGTTCCCTGAGTTCTGAGGAGGAGGAGTTGATGGAAAGACTCCTTTCAGCTCACAATGTTGTAGGCTGTTTTCATTCTCTGGGTACTATGTGGCTGTGGGTCTCTGTACCTGTTCCCATCCACTGTAAAAATATGTTTCTTGGATGATGGATGAGCAAGGCACTGATCTATGAGACTAACAGAATGTTATTAGAGTCATTTTATTGCTATATTTTGATGTTGTTACTTTTCTAAACAGTAAGTCTCCCAGGTCCCAGGGCTATCTAGACTCAAGCAGTATGGAGTATGGGTTCCACCTCATGGAGTCGGACTTAAGTCAAATAAAATATTGCTAGGTTAGCTCCACAAGCTTTGCATCACCATTGCATTAGCATAGTTTGCAGGCAGGACACCATGTAGATCAAAGAAGTTGTGGCTGAAGTTGGTGTTTATGGTTCCCTTCTGGTACTGTATAGAGTATCTTCCAGTACCAGAGATGCTGGTGTGTAGGAGTAATGGCTAGGCATTAACTTTATTTATTTATTTATTTATATTTAAATTTTATCTCTTTTTACTGTACAGATCCTTTTCATAGATACTTTGATAATTTTATCTAATTCCTAAGTGCAAAGGTGTGGAGCTCTGCATATATAACCTATTTCTTGTGTTTTCTACTGGGCTCTTTTTCTTCCGTTTACTTGGTCCTAATCTGGAGTGTTTTCACTTTTTATTTATTATTATTGTATTATTATTCCTTAAAAGCCTCTGTTTTCTAGTGAATCACAGTGACCAGTCTTGATTGTTGTAGACTGTGCCTAAGTTCCTCACTTATCAACTGTAGCAGGTAGCTATGTACAGATGGGAATCAGGTCAAAAGATCATCCCATTGGCTCATTTCCCTTACCAGGACCCATAACCTATCCTAGCTAGATCCACTAGCTGTGGACCAAGATTTCATATCCAGAGCAGTTATTTTAATTTTACAATGTCAATATAAGACATTGCCTCATTTCATACTGCTAGTAGTTATTTGGCACAAGATGTTCCATTCAGCTGGCAGAATGTAGCTCTTTTATCCATCCCCAAGGAAGACACTTCACATAAAATTGGCAGGAAATCTCAAGGGAATTTCTTATGCAAAAATCATTCCCAGCTAGCTATGGTAAAGGCATGCCATATCTGTGTACTTGTATCAGGCTGTGGTAATTTTTACAGTCTTTCTTTGCTGATGATTGGTGACTTCACTGGTGTTTTGTTTGTCTTATTATTTTTACTTAATATTTACTTGCAGAGTGACCATCTTTGTGATATACTTTTGACTCCATATTCTTCAAGTACTTGATAAGATGTGAAATAACAATAAAGCAGTATTAAGTTTTTTTAAAAGTGTACTTTAATTGTTTGGTCTTTATTAATATGCTTTTTAAATAATTTCAACTTAGGACTGTGTTAGAAAGGGGAAAACCCATGCCATTTATTCAGCGATACAATTCCTCATATAGGAAATGATCTGCTAATGAGGGGACTGTCATCTCATCAGCTTTTTTGGTATACCAAATCCATATTTTTTCAAGCATAATATGCAGCATTTAAATAGTTGACTGTCATAAGCTAAAAGTGGTGAATTTCCGTCATCACTTAATGGCTCTGCAAAGATCCTATTTTGGTGGTAACAGCTGCTGCATATGTGTGGAGAGAAAAACTCAGATGATTTTGGGTATAGTTATCCCATTTCTCTCAGTCCTTACTCTGCAATATTTTAACACTTCACTTAAGTTTCTAATGCTATACAAATCGTTTGTTCTGAGCACAACTAGAGAATTCTTTATTATAATCAAAATCATTCTGTGTGGCTTTTGTCATCAATTAAATTGCATAACTTTGAGTGCCAGATGTATTTGTAAGACATGGAGAACATAATGATGAGTATTATCTGCTTTGACACAGTGTTTCAATTCAAGATCTCTTTATTTACTATAAAAATCAATCACTGCCCAAGTATGAGATGAAAAAGGACACCAAGAAACATGAGAACCTGGACAGAGAAGGTCCATGAAGCCTCAAACCTACAGAAATAACTAAAGTCTCTTGAGGAATGATGGGAACAGGAGAGGAAGTCCTATTCAGCGAATCATATACTTGTTGGTTGTCCCGTGCTGAAAGCACACGTACAAGTAACATTATATAGATATAGCAAGTTATATTTATGAACATTTATGCAAAAGCAGATACATATATACAAGCAATAACTATAGATGACAGGAAAGCCCATAAATTTCATGCACAGAGGAGAGCTAAGTGGAGGCTTAGAGAGAGGGAGGAGAAAGGAAGAATGTAATTTAATTACTATCTCAAAAAATCAACCACCACAACAAAGCAATTACAATGCACAGATGCAAGGCTGTTTGCTGTCCATGCCTTCATTACAGGACCAACTTTCAGTACTCCTCTTCCAGGGCTTTTCTGCCAAGTTTTTAGATAATGACACTTCACTGATTTCCTGATGCTTCTGAGTTAGAGTTCCACCCAAGAAAATGTAGCTGATTCTTCTACAACTTCTAAAACCTACTTTGTGCATGGGAATGCACTTATTATAACAAAAGAGTGATGTAAGACAGGCACACGCACACACACATACACACAAAACACACAATCTAGCTGTCAATTACTGTAGTAATGATTTAAAGACCATTTGATTAAAAGAAATATCCAAACTCACACTGCTACTGCAACAAACATTTAGCAACCCAAGGATTGTCTTACTAAAAGTAGCATGTGTGGGGATTTAATCTGTATGCATAAAGCATCTGTTTTACTCTTTTAAGATTCACAGACAAAGGGATGGACCTAGAAAATATCTCTCTGAGTGAGGTAACCCAGTCACTAAAGAACAAACATGGTATGTACTCACTGATAATTGGATATTAGCCCCCCCCAAAAAAATCTTGGAAAACCCACTATACAACTCACAGACCATATGAAACCCAAGAAGAAGGAAGACCAAAGTGTGGAGGCTTCAATTCTACTCAGAAGGGGAAAGAAAATAATCACTTGAGGTAGAGGGAGGGAGGGATCTGGGAGGGAAAGAGGAGAGGGAGCAAATGGCGGAGGGCATGATCAGGTGGGAGAGGAGACTGGTGGAGGAGAAGTACAGAGGGTCAGGAATTTGAAGGGAGGTGTGTAGCAGTGGGAGGGGGGAACTAAGGGTAGCCACTGGAAAATCCCAGATGCCAGGGACAAGAGATTCCCAGGACCCACCAGGGATGACATTAACCGAGATAACCAACAGAGGGGAGATAGAACTTATAGAGACTGTATCCAGTGGATAGGCACAGCCCGGTTGAGGAATGGGGCTACCCACCCATCTCAAAAAGATTATTCTAGAATTGGTCTTGTCCAAAGGAAATGAAGGGACAAAGAGTGGCCAGAGACTGAAGGAAAGGCCATACAGAGACTACGCCACCTAGGGATCCATTCCATCTGCATACACCAAACCCAGACACTATTGCTGATGCCAAGAAGCGCTTGCTGAGAGGAGCATGATATCTGTCCCATGAGAGGCTGTGCCAGAGCCTGCCCAATACAGATGCTGATGTACGCAGCCAACCATCAGACTGAGGGTGGGAACCTCAATGGAGGAGTTAGAGAAAGGACTGATGGAGTTGAAGGGGTTTGCAACCCCATAGGAAGGACAACATCAACCAACCAGAACCCCCAGAGGGTCCAAACCACCAACCAAAGATACACATGGAAGGACCCATAGTTCCAGGTGAATATGTAGCAGAGTATTGCCCTGTCAGTGGGAGG
The DNA here is from genome assembly GCA_021653895.1 of Mastomys natalensis. NCBI lineage: Eukaryota > Metazoa > Chordata > Mammalia > Rodentia > Muridae > Mastomys > Mastomys natalensis. The sequence continues at coordinate 98,250 of JAJTUV010000980.1, read as the reverse complement.
AGAAGCCCTTGGTCCTGTGGAAGCTTGTTGACCCAGCATAGTGATCTCAGGCAGGAGTGGGTGAGAGAGTAGGGGAGCACCCTCATAGAAGCACGGGGAAGGAGGAAGGGGTAGGAAGTTTGTGAAGGGTAAAATTTGGGGTGTAAATGAATAAAATAACCAATAAAAATGAAAAAAGAGAAAAAAATGAATATTATCTTTTATGTTCTATTGTGGATTTTGTATTAATTATCCAAATGTGGTAATCTTAGTAGTTCATAGTTTCACGAAAAAGATATGCTAAATTTAGTACTAATGGCTTTACAAATTATGCAGAAGTGTTCAAAGTAAAATTAATATCATCAACAAACAGATTTTCAAGAATCTATTCTTAGGTGACTAATAGCCCTCATTTAATTAAAAACATGCATTCCTTTTTTAAAAATACCAATAAAATATACCATAAGTAAAATATTTTTGAATTATATATTTTATGCACTTATTAAAGTCTTTTTATAGAACCAATTAAATTATTCAGATTAAAAATGGTTCAGATATAATTTTTAATATTATTATTCTCATTTGGGAAACTAATACATTGGTAGTGTGTTTACATAATTCCCCCTCATACTGTCCACACAACTCCTCTCTAGCACTCTCACTCCTCCTCAACTTTACAACCTGTTCTTCTTTATTTATTATGGTTACATATTTTCATGCAGGCATGCACACACACACACACACACACACACACACTCAGGCAAAAATGCCTACACAGACATACTTATGCATATATACATACATCCAGCTGAGTCAGTTAAGAATTGCTAAGGTAAATACGTGTTAAAGGATAGCCACGGGATCTATCTGAGAACATTGTGGAGTAAAAGGGCATGTCTACAGTTGCTGATCTTGACAATGAGAAATATGCTTTGAAGTCCTCATGGCTTCTTTTTTTTTTTCCTTTGTTGTGACAATTCAAATAGCAAGACCATATTCTGCGCTGAGTCAGAACTCATGTAAGGCCTTGCTCTTAATTATTGTCTAATCTATTCTCAAGCAGTATATACTTTCTACCCTTAACACCCTCTAGAAACAATTAACAATATGTCTATGAGTGATTCTAGACTCCTACTCTAATGTTTTCTTCATTTTTGACCTTTTTCTTTAGACAATAGACATTTGTCTCATTAAGTTTTTAACTATTTCCTTCTCAGATAGCTTCAAGGATTTAATTTTCTACTGAAGTCCACCTTCACTTCTGAGTTTATGAATAGCTTTATCAAGTTTATTGTAGATTGACATAGTACAATTCAACTTTTTGAATATATTGTCCTTCTAAATCTTGCAAAGACATAATCCATGACAGAAATAGTAATAACATCTGCCTTAAAGATAAAGTATTCAAACAACCATGGAAAGTTTTTCTGTTCATTAATGATAAGTATGTTTTCTACACTCTGTTCTAAAAATATCTGAGTTAATGATTAAAACCCACATCTATATTAGCCTTATTAACCATTTATACAGTGATATTCAATGCTTCACAGTAAAATGCATGTCATGGAAATATAATGTGGCCTTCATTTCATTGCTTTCCTCCTATCTCTCACCTCCTCAATGAGTTCTTAGCTCATTTGATCTAAGAGCTGTTGTCAGCTTGTCACTTTTATTTGTTTCTCTCAACATGTCACTGATTCCAGGCATCAAATCCCTTTGTGTTTTGTCCTTTGGATTCAGAATGAACTCCCAGGTGGAGTTAAGTTGCGTACTCATCCGTTATCAAATAAAACATCAGTTGTATTTCTATTCTCATTCAATTAATGAATCCATTCATGATGGTCATAAAATGCAGCATTCCTTACTCCTCCTGATTTTAATGCATCAGTGAATGTATTGACAACTAATTCTCAAATATTTTCTACTGTTTACTCATTTATGTAGTATGTTCTTTCATCTCTCATCATTTACTCTCTAAATAAATAAGGAGCAATTTTCTTGGCATTTTGTTATTCTTTGTATTTTTCTACCTTATGTAACACATCTCCCCTATTTCTGTAATTAACTTCCACACATGCCCTTAGGTACATGTGTTATCTCTTTCTGTTTGACTCTGAAATTTGTTCTTTGGTATTCATCCTAATTTTACATATTAAATAAATTTAAATATGTCATGTTCTGATGTATCTTTATAAATATCCTATAATATACAATGTTAAAGACCCATGATTATGAGCTTATAAACATGCCTTAATTTTGTTGCAGTTTTTTTTTCACAAATCTACTCATTCATCTACAATTATTTTCAGCTAGTTTGCAGAAGATTATAAACTTGCTGTCAGATAAAGTGCTTTCCTCCTGTGCATAATTTCATGTTTGTATTCAATTCTCTCTATTCTACTAATTGGCAGCAACCTTCAATGATGTTTATGTGAATTCTATAACTTATAAATACAGTTTACCTCATTTTAGAATTGCAAAACAAATCTAATTCAGATAGACTCTCCTCCCATTTCAGTAAACAAATCAATAAATGAGAGACATATATGGTTTTGTGGTGGACTCTTGCCTCTTAAACTCTTAAAGAAAAAATTCCTTGAATACTTTAAGTACAGAAGAATAGGGAGGTTAGAAAATATATTTTAATTAGCTTTTCTGAAATGTGTTGTTTGTAACAGTAGTATTCTTGTCTTCTCTGACTAACTAACACCTTGGGATTTAGATAATACTCTAGAGAAAGTACTAGCTTGGCATTGATTTATCATAAGAAAAAACCATGCCCAGAGTAGGGGAATGCCAGGGCAGGATGGCAGAGTGGATAGTAGAGAGGCAGGGGGCAGGAGGATGGGATAGTGGGTTCTGGAGGGGAGACCTGAAAAGGGGATAACATTTGAAATGTAAATAAAGAAAATATCGAATAAAAGTAAAACAAAATTATTTAAGAAGACCATACAGAAATTGAAATGCACTAAAAATAATTAAATTAGTGATGTGTTAAATTCTAAATGGTGACTTTTATGGATAAGGAGGTTTCTCGGCTACATTTTCTCAAGTATAGTCTATAATTAAAAGAAAAATTGGTGACCAACATTCATATCAGGAATACTAAACTATGAGACCTCATGTAATTAATGATTTATTTACCTAGGAAAATGGCAAAAGTTTGTTTTTTCTATTTTTATTACTTTTCTAATTGGTTGGTGGTTTCCTGATACTGGAAAACATCTTTGTAAGTATACAAAACTAGATGGTTTTAAAAAAGTATAAAACCCTGTAAATGGGAATAAAAATATTTAAATGCTTCTAAAGAAACAAACTCACTAACTTTAGAGTGTTCATGTTGTAGTGTTGGTATGAACTCAACATTCCACTAATCACACTGAAATCATCTCAAAACATGTTTAAAAATGTGTTGATTCCTGAATGACTAAACATTGGAAATATGTGCTTTTCTTGAAAATTTACTAATTTATTGAAAGCTATAATTTCCATTGGTAAAAATATCACAAATTAGGACCCGTGAAGGTGTTTCTTGCTGCTAATATGAATACCTTAGTTCAAATACCCAGTACCCATGTATAATGACGAGTGTGGCTATATGCATATCATTAGGTAATTTCAACACTGTAGGGGAAGGAGCAGGTATCAGACTAAGTCCTGTGAGCTGCTTCTCCCATAACTCTAGTTTTTGTGAGAGACGTCATCTCAAGCAAAAATGCAGGGGATGAGAGAGGTGATGAACAGTTCAAGAGGTGTCACCCTCTGGCCTGGTCGTGTACAATTAACAGTGGGAATCCATTCTGGGCAAATGTATGTTATATGATGTTTTTCCTATGGACTTTCCCAGATTGTATGTATGTACTCTCTATGGAACAGCCCATTTCCTGCTCTATAACCTACTACTTTCTGTGTTTTATGTATTCTTGCTGTAATACATCTATAACTCCAAGTATGTCAAAATAATGATTAATACAGGCAACTACAATGTGATGTTACTTTTGTATTTATAGATATCTAAAAGTAGAAAATACTGAATAAAAACTATGCTATAGAAGATAAGAAATGGCCACCTGCATCCCTCAGAAATAACTAGGAGAAGAGTCTCAGGCCAGCTTATTGGAGTTGGTATATTATGAGAAATACCAGCTTTAAGCGTTCTTCAACATGATGGTGTCTGGGAGTCATGGGAGTGGACATCTTGATCGAAGTGTGGAGAAATCTACCTCAATCTAGGCACAGGCCTCTTGTATCACTCCCATCAAAAGATCTTAGGAGTATTTTACCATGGTGGTTGATAAGTCTCTACTTTCTATAAACTGTTTTCCCTTTGCTATAATAGCTATAGGACCAAAGGATGGAGCAGTGCTGCCAACTCTGAGGACGGATTTGAGCTCAGTGAGGACAGAGTTCCTGTGGATAACAGGATTTGACTACACAAGATAAGGGCAAGGGCAGGAAAGGGCCTGCAAAGCCATCAATAAGATGACCAATAATAACTTGAGTTGGTGTGAAATAGCCAATCTGGAGCCATTTTTTACACTTTCCATGCTAAATTTTTCTTCAAAAGAATCTATTTTAAAGTAATCAAGAATTTAAATTCTGAATGGGTAGAATTTAAACCTATTCTGATGAAATACCAACCTTAACAGAAAAAAATAAAAGTAAAAAAAAAAAATAAATCAATACTTCTATCGTTACTTCTGGTCTGAAAATAAAAATAGGTTAAAAATGGAAAAAATATTAAATGTGGGCCAAAAATAGGTTCATTGAATGTGATAATATGTTCTTTTAAAATAATTCTCACCTTAAAGGTGTCCATATTATTATTATTATTTTATTTAATCTTTCAGCTGTATATTAGGTAAGTTTTTTTGTAAGTATGTAGAAAAGTGTCAATTACAGGTGAAAATAATGTGGATTCTTCTGTGACTAATCTTGAAATAGTCTGTTGTTAAAAATATTGTATTATTTTAATCAAATACTTGTCTTGGTTTTAAAGAAATGTTACACAGAAAATGTAAAAATGGCATATCTGTGAAGATCACTTTCCAGTTGAAATTTTCAAAGCAGAAAGATGCTCTGAGTGAATCAAGGTGTAGATGACAAACATTCATGAAATCAGAACAGACTTGTGTATAATGATGATTATAAGCACTCTCCACGTAGGCTCAATATTAGTTCATGAGCCATGATGAACAAGATAGCATGAAATTTAATCAAGCAGTAGAGGATATGTTACAAGGGGCATATGTAACAGCAAGGTGTGATAGCACTTGGGATAATGGGATGTGAGGACTGGATGAGGCCAGCCTGGGCATCACAGCAAAACCTTGTCTCCAATAAACAGGCAGTACAAGAAGAAACAAGGCGAGGAAAGAAGTAATAATGATACACCTGTGTGTTGCCTATTTAACATTGCACTTAAAATATACTCTAATATAATTATTACACTCTTGATATACTAAGCATATAAATTATTAACATGGTTGGTTATTGGAATGTACTTTGTGCCATAGCTGATTGTGTATACTGTATTCTTATATGACTGTTGGACAGGAGGTTTGTAAATACAATCATGGTCAGGGACAGAGTAGTATGCTGTGTTCTGACACTAGTGTGATTACAGCAGCAGCTGCAGCCATTACACCCTCCTCAGCTCTACTATAACATCTTATTGTATGTATTATTTTGCTAACAGTAATATCATTTTTCAGCACATGATTTTATTTACTAAATTTATACTGTTTTACTTCGAAAATAAAATTATTCTCAGTAGCTTGCCTTCTGTGTAGACAGACACTGTTTTTGCAAATAAGCCAATACTCATAAATAATAGATTGACTCAGAATTCAGTGACTTACATAGAAATTTGTGCATATGTTTAGATGCTCAAGCTCATCTAAAATCTATGCTAGTGCATGTCAGGATGTAGCTCAGTTGTAGAGTCTCTGTCCTTTACCTTCAAATTCTAGTTTTTATTAATGAGGAGAAATTCCTCAGATCTTTGTAGGTGGTCCTACCAATGTGGATAAACTCCTCAGATCTACATAGTTGGTCCCTTGTTTTAATTTAAAACACACAATAAGTATTATTCCTCTCTAAGCCATTCTTCACCATTTCTGGGTAAATATTAAAATGTCTTTTCAGGGTTGCATGAATTTAGAAAATTAAATATGAATCATACTGGAAATGACACGATCCAACTATCTTTCACCTAACTCATACCTGGGAATGAATATTTTCTAAATGAAGATCTTCATCTTGCTCTACATGGGCTGTTTATCAATTTCTCTAGAGTGACAGTAAATCAAGTGGCAGCACATGGTAATGTAAATCACAGTCTAATTTAGTTGTCACTGTGTTGTGACACTTGGTTAAAAATGCTTTTTAATTGTGAGTATAAATTATACATGAACAATTCTTAGTGACAGTCTTAATACTACATCAGATTATTTCACCCAAGGGGGAATAGAAAGCATCATCAACATGAGGCAAGAGTACATCTCAGATGTCTTAAATAGCAATTTAAGGAGAGATAATGATGATGATATGTTCTGCTTCAGTTTCAACCCAAAACTGGGTATGGAATAAAAGGAGCGGGTAACAGAGAAAGGAAGATGTTTGAATAGTTTGGAAACATGAATCACAGATCTGTGACTCTGGAAGATGACCCTCACTTTCTGTTGGTCAGTCTATAGAAATGAGCTCTGTGATCCTGGCAGGGTTTTTCATAGTCAGAATAGAAATATATGAACTTAGGGGAAGAGGGGAACTTTCTACACAGCTATTTCAAATTAATGGGTTTTTAATGTTTCCAAATTCTAACTATACCAACCATGTTCACTACTATTCTTTTCATAATAGCTACGATTTATAAGCAGTCTAGATGTCCTTCAACAGAAGAATGAATAAAGAAAATGTGGTGCATGTACATAATGGAGTATTAGCTCTTAAGAATATAACACCATGAAGTCTGCAGGCATATGGATGGGATTAGAAAAGTCATCTTGCGTGAAGTAAACCAGACCCAAAAAGACAGATATGGTATGTACTTACTTACATGTGGATTTTAGCTGTTAAGCAATCAATCTACCATCCATAGAAGCACAGAGGACAAGTGCAAAGAAAGGGACTAGAGGGAACAGATAGATCTCATTAGCAAAGTGGAAAAGAAAAGATATTTATGGGTAGATGGTAGGGTAGAACAGGAGAATCAAGTATGAGGGGGGAGCAATGATAAAAGCAAATAGAGTATCAAACAGCAATACTTATGGGGAATTAGAGGGGTAGTATGGAAACCTAATACAGTAGAAACTTCCTAAAGTTCATGCATATATGAAGGCAATCTAAATAAATCACCAAATAATGGGGAGACCAAGACCCAACTGGACATCTTTTGTCACCAAGAGAATTTTCCAGGACCCAGATTGTGTTATATCTAATTGTTTTGTTGGTCAAAGAGGCCCTACTGGAATCCTCAAGTAACCCAAACAATCAACTAAAGTGTTCCCCTAATGACAGCAAGGCAAGGTTTTTGAAATCAAAACCTACATAACTATTAAAATGAAGATGCCAAATTGGTGCCTATAGAGACTTCACCCCTAACTTTCAGTGGGTTTGATATAGTATGATACCAGAGTTCTCTCAAAAAAGAAGTGTATACACTAAGCCAGCCACAATCCCTTTATCTGCAGTTGTGTCATGCCTGCCAGATGTGCTAGAGCAATGGAGGCACAAAGCTTGAGGGAGTAAATAACCAATGTCTTATTTGACTTAAGACTCCATGAGCTGGAACCCAAATCTGATGTTATTTGTGTGGCTAAGAACTGGAAACCATATAGCACAAGGACCTAGGGCAAAACCAAATAATACTGATCCAAAAAAATATGTAGTGTAAAAAAACCTCACAATTATATTCAGCTCTATTCATAGATAAGAGAGAACCTTGTTCAGTTATCAGCATAGAAGCTTCCTCCTTCAGCAGATGTGAATTAATATAGAGACTCACAGTCAGTCATCATGCACAGTGAAAGAATTTGGATCACTCAGCCCTAAATGGGATGTCTCCATCAAATGCCTCTTCTCAGAGTTCAGGGATCCCTGAAGAGGCAGACAGAATGTTAGAGCCAAAGGGGAGGATAGCAAGCAAACGAATCCCTCTAAATCATCATTAAAAAGTTCACATGTACTCATAGAAACTGCGGCAGCATGCATAGCACCAGGTAGCATATATATTATGGCTTCCAGTTTAGTGTTTTTAGGGGATACCTGAGCGTGCAAATGAGTGGATCTCTGTGATCTTACTGCTCTCTCTTGGGATCTTTTTGTTTTCTTTGTTTGTCTCACCCAATTTTGATGTGATAGTTTTTGTTTTATCTTAAATACAATTCATTTTGTTACATTTTTAAAAATATAAGTGAATGAAAAATAATATAGCTATTAGGGTAAAGGTTATCAAGCAGATTATCATGTATAGCTAATTGGAGTGGGACCATCAGTTTTCTCCAATAGAGTGACACTGGGTTTATCAAGTCCACTAGAGGAAAGGAGTAGTTGATTAGCATATAATTGAGATCCACAGGGTTTTTTTTTTTTTTTTTTTTTTTGGGGATTTAGTAATTCTTCTATTTTTATTGGATATTTTATTTATTTACAATACCGATGTCATCCTCTTTCCTCATTTCCCCTACCTAGAACTCCCTATCCCATCTTCCCTCCTCCTTTATGCTTTTATACCATTTTGATTACATGTACATAATAAGGTCAATTCTAGGTTGAGGGTTTAGCAGTATAATAGATGCAAATAGTCAAGGAACAAGCAAGACAATAAACACAAATAGTCAAAAATAAAAAACCCAAGGGGTTAAACTCAACTACATGAACACTCCTGTGATCACTTTTTTTTAATGGCTTATCAGGATAACCAAAGTATCTGAGCCTAGTTCCCTGTCCTAGCCCAAGATCATTTTCATGTCTGAAGCCTACTTCCTTGTTCTAACCCAAAATTTAGATTCCTGCCTGAGATTACTTCTTTGTTCTGGCTTAATGTCAGATTCCTGCCTGAAGCCTACTTCCTTGTCCATGGTCAATGTCATATTCCTGCCAAGCAGCCCATTTCTTTGTTGTTGACCCATGTCAGATTCTTGTCAAGCAGCCCCAAAGGCTCTCAGCCTCTCCCCCTTTTTTATTTCATTAACAAGACTAAGCTTGCCGTTTTGACAAGAATGCCTTCCTCAACCATCATGGAGTCATGGAATATGCATTATCATAAGCAATGCACTTCTGTCTTAGGTTGGTAAGGCTCTGTGCAGAATCTTACCTGTCCTTGGCTTGCCAGCCTGTTAATTTAATAACTCTGTCTGGGAGGTCCATTTTCAGGTTGAAGCCATGTACTTGGCTGCCAACATGTTGATGTTGTTGAAGAAAAGCTTTAACACAGTGATCAGGAATAAAAGTATTCCCAGGACAAAAGAGCTAGCATGATCAAGCTATATATGCCATTTTTGAAGTTTGACCAAAATAGAAATAATAACCTCAGGCCATGGGTAATTTTATCTGCAGTATCTACCGCATCAACGCTCAGCAGAGCAGCTTTCTTGAAATTCATAAGCTTCCTATGTATTGTTAAAATATCCCAAGAGGTGTTAGAATTATGCCAAATACATTGCACATGTCATTAAACTTATTACTAATTATAATGACTACCATTGTAAATTTGGTGGAAGTTTTGTTTGTTTATTAGTTTTCACTTCTTTCCTTTTTGGATATAGTTTCATTTTGCTCTTTTTGGGTCTGTGGAGTTTTATTATTATATAGGGGTTTTGTTTCTTGTCTGAGAAAGAACGTAGAAAGAATGGGTAGGGAAGGGAAATGTATATGAAAGGTCTTAAAAGGTGGTAAGAATATGATAAAAAATATATTTGAATTTGAATATTGTGTTAGCTAATTAAAAGTATATAATAAAAAATAAAATTATATTAAATTTAAGACCAGATTTATAGTATTTGTGTGTGACAAAATGTAAAAGAGGAATGTTTCTTAGTTGTCATAGTACTATTAAAGAAAGAAAAGGTATGAGTAGTGAGCTGTTCAAAGTGAGATTACATAGCATCACATATAAAATGTCTAGAGTAATGATTAATTGATAATAATCTATATGACTAAAGAAGACAGGAAGTTATAATGGAGGCAAGACGTGCTAATGGTAGAGATGCAAATGGGAGGACATAGAGAGAAATGGAAAGATGAAATTATAGAAGACACATGCTGGATGACTGACAAAACACTTACTGGCATAGTAACAGAGAGTCTGCTCCATCTTTGTACTCACAGAGACAAAGATACACAGGCTATGCTCCAGACGAATTCATCTTGAAGCACCTCTCCAGGGAAGAATGGAGCTTTCCACTCAGCAAGAGTGATTCCTGACTAGACTGAACATTAACTAGCAGGGTGACAGTGTGTCATCTGATACAGAAAACCACGTACATAAATACCCATTACAATCCCACTTTTACATAGATTATTTCTTTATGAATATATTCTTGTTAGTGAAACACTTAGTGGGAGATTTGACTTGTAAGGAACATATTTACCCAACAATTAACTGAAAAACCAAATGGTGTTTTCAACTGAAAAGCCAAATGGTGTTTTCAATCAGAGTTCTGACTAAAGTTTCATGGTCAAGAAAATACAACTCTGTGTTTTGAAACCTTATGTAGTCAACTACTCTAACATATGAAGGCTGAGATTTTTTTAACTGAATAGAGAGAATCTTCCCAGAAATATCATATATTTGTTAACTAGATACACTTTAAGTTATAAATTCAGTTGTAGCCAAAATTTCCATACCATCTGAATCTATTAAGCATCTGACAAATGATATACTAAAACATAATTATCAGGCCCTTCTATGTGTCTAGTCTGTAAAACACATACTTGTAGTCAAGAGATGTGTGTTTGCCACATGTCCTTCAGAGTGTGTATGCTCACCTAATATGCCATGTAGCTAACTAAATATATTATGTGAAAACTAATAAATCCTATATGGTATAGGTATTTTCACTTCAATATTTTGACTAGAAGAAAGTATCTCTATGTCACTTCTGATATTATTTAATATATATTTGTTTCAAGTCCTCCATTTTTCTGGTATACAGATCTAAGATGGTTATGTGTGCAGGATGGTTATGTATAAGCACTGCATCTTGAACCATATTTTTTTCAAAGGAATACAGGTCTTTTTATTTAATGTATTTGTATGTGTATATCTGTTTTGCCTACATGAATATGTGTCCCAAATGTGTGCACTGTTCATGGTGGTCAGTGGAGAGTGATGAAATCCCTGAGACTGGAGTTACAGATGATCGTCAGTACTGGATGTTCTGTGGACGAGCAGACCATGTTCTTAACTGCTGAGCCATCTCTGCGGCTCCTCATAGAAAAGTTTGGATGCTCATGTACATGGAAGGTTTACTTTTTAGTTCTATTGTCAACTTTTATTTCTATTTTAATATTGATCTTTATTTTTTCCTTAAAGAGAAATTATCATACAATTGTGTGATAATGTAGGGTCATTTGAAGGTATCAACTTAAGCTGTCATAGATAGTACTTTTGTAGGCTCAGCTCACCTTTTTTCTCCATATCTGAGAAATTCTCCCACAGAAGACAAGGTTTCCAAATCTAACAATTCAAACTGTAGGATGCCTCAAAAAACTTTACTCCATTGGTCTTCATGAGGTTCCCGCCAACGACTAAACATGTCTGTCCCCGAGACTATGTCTTGTCTGTCTGTAGATCCCACTCCCCTAAATGGACCACTTTTTCTGGCCTCAGTGGGAGAAGATGTGCAGCAGGTTGATGTGTGGGGAGAAAGAGGGTATTATTGGGGGTGTCACCCCCTCAAAGAGAAGGGGAAGGTGGAATGGGGAAGAGGACTTGTGTGAGGGGATACTAGAGGAGAGGGAATGCTGATATTGAGTCATAAAGTAAAAAAAAAAATAAAAAGATTCAGCATACCAAAAAATAAAATAAAATTAATAATTTCAAGTTGGCTAAAATGTTACCTTAGATTTTCATATATAACTGGGTGATCTGCCTTATTTCTTGCAATTTTAATCTGTTACTAATTGATGTGTTTTCAAGGAAATTTTTGTAATTGCTGATTAAATAAGTTCAACTTTTGCTCAATATAAAATGAACACAAAATGACCCAGTATGTCTATGACTTTGTGACTAAAAGACTTAAATTTTGTCCTTCTATGACATCTCTCTTATAAGTCACTGAAACTTTTCAACTAAGTTCAATGAATAATGGATCTTTTTAAACTTTCTTCTTCCCTTTGATTTGTCCCCTGGGACATGCATACAGAAATCAAGACAGCTGTATGCAAAAGGTAAGAAAAGGATGACTCAAACCATCTCTTCATCAACATTCTTTAAGGCTGAGAAGCAGTGGGCAAGTTACATAATGGCGGTAGGCACAGATGACTCGGTGGCTAAGATCATCTCCTGCTCTTTCAGAGGCCTGGACTTCAGATGCTAGTACACAATTTGGGCACGGCATCAGATACCTTATTTTGGGTTTAAAGTCACCTGTATTTGTTTACACATAGACACACATTAAAATAGCATAAACAAATCTTAAACAGAACTGAAATTGATGAAAACCTCTAGATTCCAAGAGCACCAGTTTCTCCGACCCTGATGTTTCCACTTTGATGACTATAGACACATGCTTCTAGTTGGCTCTAGTGTGTAATAGATTATGATGTCTCTGGTGGATCTCTGGGGACACAACTTTTCAATGGTTTTAATTTGAAAAGCAGGAAGCATGACTAAGTCAATGGCCTCCAAATTTTTGACTACAATCTACAGTGTGACTAGTGGTGTAAGTGAATTGCTTTAAGTCAGTGAATCATTTTGTTGTAATATTCACAACAAAATACTCAGGCAGGGGAAAGGCTTCAGTTACAGGAACAGATAATGAGAAAGACATTTAGGGAAAAATCAAAATATGAATTTTCTTTACTAATAAGGAATGTGTGAGGCTACTTAGAGACAGTATTATTCGAAGAGGAAGGAATGAAGCTCATACCAAAATCTCTTATTAAATTCCAGTGATCATGGAACTCAATAACACTGCTAGAGTTAGGACTAGAATTATTTATCATCTGAAATGATCATTTATCTCTAATTTTGGTATTATTTACATTATTTATGACATTTAAGGGATTATGGAAAAATCTGCAATGGAGGTAGTTAAAAAAAAAACAGGTAAGAAATTGACACCAAGGACATTAATATTCATCATGCATAGACTTTAAGATCAAGGAAACAAACAACACAGAGGTTTCAATCTTTCCTTTAGATTACTTTTGTGATTTCATGACTTTAATGATAATTATTATACATTACTTTTTAAATTAATTTTAAATGATTCATTTTTTTTCCTCTCCGACCCACTGGTATTAACAGTTGGGTACTATATGCTAGCTGTCAAAATATTGGAAGGCACTTAGTACATTTATTCTTGGACTTTGCCAAGTGTGGTAAAGTGTTTGCAAAACATACTGTGTGTGAGGAGCAGAAAATGACTTGGCGTTCACATCACACCTGGTCGCTGCAAATGCTGTGCTACAAACTTTCATGGTGATGACTTATTCAAAAATCATTGCTGGGAAAGCTTGTGTGAATTTCCTCTGCTTGTCAGGATAGCAATAGTGCAACCATACTAGAGAGATTTGTCATTCTTTTTCTTATTCTGACTCACTTTATTCTCATCGCTATGGATATATGAAAACAGTGGCAGCTATAGCTAAGTCATTATGGAAAGTAGTATCAGAATAAATCAATTCTTTAGGATAATAGGCTTATAGACAGAACCTCTGTAATCTCCTCTTCCCCAAAATAGATTTCTTTCAGTGGGCGATTTTTCTCACGGAATCTGTCTCAATTAATTTGACATATGCCATTCTCTCCACATGAATACAAAATTTGTCTGATTTTCTTACTTCTTTAAAGTTGTGTAGATATCATAAATATGTGATTTTCTGGGAAAAAAATATCAGGAATCCAAATGAGAAAACTTGATTATTCCTTAATAAGATAAATAAAGAGACTGGGATAAATATAAACTATTTATCAAGAAACTGGATAATTTAAAAGTATTTTTCTGACTACAAGTAATTTTCTGCAGAGAAATTATCTCCCCTTTCTCAGCTACAAAATGGATACCTCAACAATATGAAGTATAATCAATATTTTTATCATGATGTTTCCTATTTTGCTTTTTACCTGGATGGCTTCTCCATAGGTTCTCAAGTTTAACAGGTGATAAATTCTAAAAATACTGAATTGCTGTTGCCTTTTAAAACAAAACATATGTAAAAAGCATCTTTAAAATATAGTTTATGAAGGAAAGTCAGCGTTTTATGTTTCAAACTGTTGATTGATTTTTGGCAAAGGACTGTGTAACACTCCTAGCTTGTTTGGTCTATAGAATACAGTGCTGGCATAAAGTGACTCAAATAGAATTGTGTTCAAAGATAAAATACTTATTTGCCATCAATTTCCTAAACATATATGCATATTTGGTTAGGTATCCAATCAGTATTAAGAATACTGTTTTTTGTTTGTTTGTTTTGTTAATGCTTTGAGGGTGTCTGACATCATTATTTTGAATGCAGTCTCCCTTGAATATTCCCATTTTCCATCCACATGATCTACCTGAGTCCTCAACAAAGGACTTGGAGAAGAAAATCAGTATAAGTTCAGCCTGATGTGAGACAATGACCAAAACATCAAGGAAGATCGAATTCCTTTTGGGACTTGGTCATTCAGTGATGAAATGACAGAACTAATACAACTACTTTATAAAAAGGATTCTTATGCAAATATAAAATGATTTAAAGCACTTGGTGTATGTGTGTGTGTGTTGTTTTGTGTGTGTGTGTTTGTGTGCAGTTGTAAACACAGGCAAAAACACATACACACATTCATGAATATGTTTATCTAAACAAGGGTAAACACTGACAACAGAAATAGATACGCAAACATTAAAGGAAGAAATCTCATGGGTTCTATGCCAAATTAAATTCCTGTAGACAACTTAAGGACAGCTGAGAGAAGAAAGAGCCAGCCCCTAGGATAAAGCCCATAACTGATTATATAATACCAACTGGCCAGCCATGAATTTTGGACTTACAAGTAATGCTACATGGACTGAGCAAGTGGTATTTATATATTTCTATTAAGGTTTGTGAGACAAGGTCACTTTGAGTAGCAGCAATCTCACCAAGCTGAATAGGCTTGTTATCTTACATTGAGATTACAAAAATACTCTAGTATATTTAGCTGATTTTTAACATGGATTCTGGTGACCCAAGGCAAGAATTTTACCAATTGACCCAACTAGAGAAATTAATTTTAATTTTATTAAAATTAAAATATAATCATACAACTTTGCTGTTTTCCTTATCTCCATTCTTTTTGCCTGACATACTTCTGCTTCCATCTTCTGTCAAATGCGTAACTTCTCATTATTTTGTGCTCTCTCTTTCTCTCTTCCCCTCTCTCTCTGCATGTGTATGTGTGTATCCTATAAAAATAAAACCAATCTGTTCAGTCATATATGATTTATGATGACCATTTAGTATTGGAGAACCAATTAGGAATGTCTTTCTTTAGAAAGATTATTTATCCTGCCTTAAGTCTTCTTGGTTACCTATAGCTCTTTGTCTATGGATGAGGACCTGTGAAATGTTCTTATTCAATTTAGCATGTTTATTGGTGTAATTTTTGCTCAGGACATGTTTAGGTGGTCATGATACTAAGAATTCAAGGTTGTTATTTTTCTGACTTTCTAGAAGACTCAGTTTTTTTTTTTTTTTTTTTTTTTTTTTTTTTTTTTTTTTTTAGCTCTTACATTCTTTCAGCACCATATATGGTGATAATCCTTAAGTCTTAGGTGTAGGATCTATATATTAGATGGATAAGTTATGGATGAATTAGTAATCTGCCAATTCATTACTGTACCCCACCTGAAGTTGTAATTACTGGTTAATTTTAAAGTGGCTTCAGTTAATTGCCTCCTAGTCATTACTGTTTCATATATATTATTTTTACCTTGGAGTTTATTTTTTATAAGCCGTAATAGTGCTCTAAGCACTTGGACTATTAAAATAAATGTAAATGTGGGAAAACATATTGTTTTAGGTTCAAAGGAAAAATTGGTAAGGAAATTTTAGTGTAGTATGTAGCTTTATACTGACAAAAGGAATCAGAAATATGCATTTATTTGTCAAGCAACTGTGCAGTAAGTATGCCAGCTAATGTTTCAAAAAACTCAATATTTAATCCTTTAAATTTTTTCATTAACAAATGTATATACTAGGCAATACACAACAGATACTAATCTACTGCCTCTTGTGATGCATTAAAGAGAAATCAGTACACTAGATCTTCCTTGTTTGAGCTTCACTAAAACCATAGTAAAGGAAGAAGAGACACCATAGAGTAAAAACCTGAATGGCATTTTCTTTTCAAATGTCTTTTGTTGCACAATAATCAGTTACATGCAATTCAAGATATGCCATCACTACCAGGAAATTGCAACTCAGAAAGTGAAATTTGAAAACTTCACCAAAATAGCTACACACTTCTGTTGTGAATAGCTCCTGTTCGATGGTTCCATTTGCCAATCTCCACGCATCATCACAGACAACTTTCATCCCATATGCTAATTTCACTTTGTACCTATTTTTCAAACTATCAGTAATAATATATATCTTGAAAAAATACAATTACCAATCTAAGATCTGCTGGTGGTCATTATCTATATTTCATTTTGCTCTTGCATTTATTAAAAATGATAGTCCTTTTTATATTGATCTTTTATAATATTCTTTTTGTGTGTATGGGTGATACTTGCCTGTGTCTGTGCATAATAAGGATATGCTATGAAATATTAGGTACTGCAGAGGAAAAGCTTGGTTTAGGCCCTAGTTGTCTATATTTTTGAGACCACTCTCCAGTGAAAATGTGTACTACTAGCAAAAAGACAAAAGCTATTTACAGATAAGAATGTGGATGATGCATTATTTGTATTGATATGTATTGGAGTGTCCATTTTGGCAAACAACTTAGTGAAGTTTTAAAAGCTTAGAACTAAAATCATCATGCTATTTATCATCCAACTAAGAGATGTTCCTGAAAACAAAACTAACTCAAAGATGTACCTCTCGTCTAATTTGTTTTTGTACTACAATAGATTAAAAATTTCTAAGTTCCAACCAACTTAGAATGTATAAAGAAACTGTGGTGCATAAAGAACAGCAGTTAAATGGCCATTTATCACATTTTCACCAGGGACAGGGTCACTGCTGAAGACGAAAGATTGTAAACAGCACAGTTTGGGGAAGAACAGAGCAAAATAGTATCTTCTTGAAACGAAAGTACCTCTGAATTGACAAACTCACAGCAGCAGTGAATGTCCATAAGAGATTAAGGTAATCAACGTTCTAACTTGAAGAGGGCAGTACCTTCTCTACCACTGAAAAATTTTAGTCTGGCTACTCAGGCGATAGAGTCAGTTGTCTTTAAGGATGCATCCTCTGTTTATTCAAATAATATCCAGTGGACATCCCTACATCTGTGAGTATTTGAGGAACAGCATTAGATTCCACAAAGGAGAAAGACAGATAGAGAGGAATGGAGACCAGAGGGAGGAATGGAAAGATAAAACGAAATTAGGAGCAAGTAAGGAGTTGGAACGATCCAGGAAGAAGTGGGGGTAGATTTTGGAGTAAATATAACATATTTACATTGCATGAAATTTTCAAAGAATCAATTAAAATTTAATTTAAAAATTATCATTCGACCATTAAAAGGAGCAAAATTCTTTCAGTTGTGATAATCTGGGGGAAGGAAAGAGGATCATATGAAATGAAAACAGATTGTCCTTTTCTCTTCCAAATAAAATATCATACGATCTTGCTCTTGCTACTCAATATCAACTTGACAAAATCCAGAATAATCCAGAAAATATGTCTCTTGCTAAAATTGTAGGAGACTAGAATGCCTTGATTACATTAACTGATGTGGGAAGACCTCAATTTAATTGAAATGAAAATAAATGTACCCTGTCATCTAGTCTTTGATTACAGGAATTTCTTGCTGGACCATACTACATCAGTAGAAATTCTGAAATCTACATCTTACTTTTAAATTAAACAGTTAATCTTAGTCAATTTATAAGTTCTACAATTACACTTTTATGAATATGTGCAGTAGGCTTTAGGTAACACTTGTTCTCCCTAGGTATTACTAACGTCTCAGACATGTCTCTGTTATTTTAATTGCATCTTCATCTAAGCATGTATTTAAATTTCAAACGTTGCCTACATATGCTGCACAACATTGTCCATACAAATTAAGATCTTTGTGACTCTGTTTGCTCATCTTTAATATAAACATGGGAAGATTTGGTATTATCCCTATTAATAACTAGATTATTTTTTAGAATAAATTAGCAAAGGTATGTAACAGACATAAATGAACACTTGGAATATGGTAATGATCAGAACCACCTTTTCTATTGGTGAATTATCAGCATAATCATTGGTTAAATCCTTAGTGTTGAGTTTATAACTATATTTAAGAAAACTGTGATTTGAATAAGAAGGGTATGCTAAGAATTTTCCAGAAACATGTGGATAAGGATTTAACTACAGATATTCATTATTTTGTAACATATGTGTATCTCAGAAAGAAAGGGAAGGGACTGGACAGTGGTCAAAATGGAGTGACAGATGTATAAGTGAGCTGAAAAGAATGCATATGGTTTATGGTTCTTAGAGATTTATTATTGTATAAAGCCGATAAGAAAAACTTGTCAAAATTCAAACTTGAAATGTAGGGTAAACAGTGTTCAAAAGTGGCTTACTTATTTACACAAACTCTCTCCAACAGTGTCTGGAGAGAAGGCTGTGCAGTAAGGGCATTTAATTGTTCTTTCAGTGGACTAAGTCTTGGATCTCAGGATACATAGCAGTCAGCTCATAACTACCTGTAACTGCAACATCAGGGAATCTAGTGCTTAATTCTGGTCACCAAAAGAAACTATATACATTAGTAAGTAAGTAAGTAAGTAAGTAATAAATAAACAAGAGATTCAAAAAGTAATTATATTAAGAATATTTAGCATTATGACCATGGATAGCTGGTGCTACTACCCATCAAGCAAAGGGACTTTACTTTGCAACAGATAGAGCTTATAACAGACAACCACAACTAATCAAAATGTAGACAACTGATTTATTTACAACACTCCTGCCCCCAGTCTCAAGAATCTGAGGGGCAATTATAAGGGTCAGAGACAGGTTGTCTGTGATAAGATTATATCTCCTAGAAATATCAGGGAAGCAACCCATGGTCACCTGTCCAAGGATCATGTCACCATCAATAGTTAATCAAGACAGTTCCTCAGAGAATGGCTATAGGCTTGCCTGATCTCAATGAAGACTCCCTAAGGTGATAGCTGAAACCAACAAATTACAGTGGACAAGGAAATCATCTTTGTTCCTGTAGTGGGAAAGAAGACAGGGAAAGAAGGTGATATAGGGGAAAAGTTTTCCACAGCCTTGAAGAACTCCTTACGTTATTCATAACCTACCAGCTTCCAGAGCAGTTGCTAGAGACTTAAGTTTTCTTCTGTGACAGGTATCTCACTGTTTTCTGGTTCTCAATGCGAGCAAAAGAACAAGACAGAATTAGAAAGAATAACAATTTGGATATGAATAAATTTGGGAGAGGCTGGTGAAAGGTCAAGTACTGAATTGATCTCTATTAGAACCTCTTTTTATCATATTAATTCTTGTCCTGTCTTTTTCTGTCTTTCCTTGTATCTGTGTGTACTTTATTCAGATTTTTTCATACTTTTACCATGCATTTATAGCTTTTATTTAATTGTTATTGTTAACTCCCATCTTATTTTGAAGAATTAGCATCTGCTGCACAACAAATATGATCTTTTTTGTTTTGTTTTTTGGTTCATTTATCTCGCTGCCACTTACCCAAATTAAACATCGTTCATTATTGTTCCTTGTCTTCTTCTGATCAATAAAGTTTCCATTGATCTCCTTTTCTCTCTGAATTTACAGGATATTGTATGCAAGCTGCAAAAGTATATAGATGCTGACTGCCTAGAGTTATTTGTTTCCACAGTTTGTTAAATCACTTCTCAAATCAACTATAAACAACTTGAAGGTAAAGCTGTACAGGTGTTTCTTAACATTTCTAGCTTAGGGAAAACATTAAATATGTGGCATTTAATTATTATAGCTTAAAATTATTTAATTTTATTATAAGCAAGGGTTCTTTTTTTTTTATCAGTGTAGATGAGCAGGGGAGCTGTCTTAGTCTGAAAAGTGATTGTCATGTAAGCTTGAAGAACTGAGATCCAATTCCTACACTCAGTTAACTGTCAGGTGTGGTTGACTATCTGTTAGCTCAGGACCAAGGGGCATTGATGAGAGAACTCCTGGAGTTTAATAACTAGCAAGCTGAATTATTAATATTTGTGCTAGTTATAACTGATATATTAATAGAAAAATAATAATATAATAATAATAAATAAATATTTGGGAACAATTATTGTAGGCATAAAGCATACTAACTTACATGTGCATATACACACACTCACCTGAATTCAGACATGAACAGTGGACATGTAGAGACCCATGCACCACATAATATCCAGCAGACATTCACACACACACACACACACACACACACAAAACCAAAAAATTTTTATTAACATCAACAGTGCCATTGTAATCCTTTGTTCTTTTTACTTAACATATTTGGATTTTTTTTGTTAAAAAACACAGAATTTTGTGGTTTAAATAAACATAGAGCAGGATCTGAACATGTGAATTCATGACTCTAGTCTTAACATCTGGGATGCTGAGGGAAAAACAAAACAAAGCAACATAAAGACAACAAAAAACAAGGACCTCTCAAGCTGAATAGCAAGTTAGAAGCTGTCAGGAACCCATCTCCAGAGCAAAAATCAACAATGACAACAGCCTGGAATAGTAAAGCATCTTCCTTGGCTCATAATTAGCGCTTAGGAAAGCAGCTTTCAAACTGTGCTAATGAGAGCAGGGCATTGGATTCTGTCTCCTTAGGGTCAGCTTCCTTTCTAGACAGAATGTTACAGATGGAGAAATCGTAGGCTTCTTAGCTTCCAAGAATGAGTGCATTTGTAAAGAGACTAATTTAAAGTCCTATAGATTGTTTCGAATATTAAAAACTGTTCATTTGAGAGTATAAAATGTTAAGCACATACATCATACTGTTTGTTCACACAGAATCCACTTGTACTGGTAAGTTTATTGTAAGAATGCTAATAATTTCAGGGAGGCTTTTGCACTATTGACAGTTTTTCTATTCCCAAGCAACAAGCTTGACTATTATTCTTTCATTGTCACTGGGGAAGAATGAAGCCTTCCCAACATTTTGCCAGTCATTTCTTATGCTAACTCTGCCTTATTCTTTACTGAGTTCTGTAAATAATCTGCTCCCAGAGGCTTGCCCTTTCATTTCTGCCTTGCCCTTTCCAATTCTGCTTCCATCTGACTTTCTTGCCACCTTATGTTTTATCATTTTTTTACGTCTTATTATTTTGTGCCCACTTCAGCATAGTTCTGAATTCAAAGACACAATTGTTCTCACAGTTCCAATTAATTGGCTTACCTACCCTTTAGGTGACCTATTCTACAATCTCCTGTGCTAATTAAGCACCCCCTCTCCTACCCCCCACCTCTCAACATACAATGCTGCAGAGGGGAGCAGAATGAAAAAGAGTATGTATATAACTCTTAGGAAATGAATGTATCCATTCAACTATCAGTCTCAATGTCTCATATTCCAGTGTGTGACTGTTTAAGGGAAGAAGTAAGCAGGAAACACTGCTTAGGATACATTACTAAATTTCCTGAGAGATCTACTTGGAGGAAACAGTTATTTTCACAAAGTAAACTTGTTTTAGTGTAGTGATAACTATGATGCAGTACCTATATTGGAAAGCATGTTGAACAAGGAGGCTGGGAGGTAGTCTCATAAAGGCCTAAGATTTGAGTAACTGACCTAAATGTTAATTAGAACTCACTAGATCTGAATCCGGTGAGGCCCTGAAAATTTGTATTCATGTGATTACTGCCTTGGATATGTAGCATCCATAGTTTGTACATGGTTTGGAAAACACTCTAACTAGTAATGATTCTTTCTGTAGCTGCACATTCTTAGCAAATGGTCCAACATGGAAACAGCTTAGTGATATTTGTTAATTTAATGAGATAACTAAGGAGTATACTTTGATAATTCTTCAAGGAGAAGAAGTTGCTGTGTATGAAAACCATGGTTTACCAAAGTATCTATCTGGAAATAAACTTAAACTTGCAATATTATAAAAGCAATCAGAAAACGCCGGCGGTGGTGGCACACGCCTTTAATCCAGCACTTGGGAGGCAGAGGCAGGCAGATTTCTGAGTTCGAGGCCAGCCTGGTCTACAGAGTGAGTTCCAGGACAGCCCGGCCTACACAGAGAAACCCTGTCTTGAAAAACCAAAAATAAATAAATAAATAAATAAATAAATAAAAGCAATCAGAGATATAAACTAAAATGCATATATTTACATTTATTCATTAATTTGTTGGTACTGTGTAAACTATCCATGGTATATATTATAGATGAGAGGACAACCTACAGGGGTCTATTCTGTCCTACTTACAAAGAAGGTATCAGGATGAAACAGATTATCAGGTGTGATGACAATCAAGGACTGACAAGATTCCTCAGTAATGAAAGATCCATTATTTTATTTAAAATATATGAATATATTATTAAATTATATCAGTATTTAAATTAAGATCCAATTATTTTTGTGCCCAAAGAACTCTGGATTCTGAAATTTCTGATAATTAGAGGTAGTATGAAGCATATACAAAGAAAAAGCTAAAACTTCAGAGTTACTATGACTCTAATTGTTAACACCTTTGCATATACTAAACAAAGCATAGCAAATCAGTTGAAACAAAGTTAGCTAAAGAGATTGAAGTCAAGTTTCATGCAGTGTTATACAATGATAGTCTATACAAGCATTCTGAGAATACATGGTTGTAGGAGGAGCTAATGTGGGAGGAGTTAGGAGAGGAAAAGGAAGAGGAGGAGTTAGGAGAGGAAGAGATAAAAGGAAGAGGAGGTGCGAGAGAGAGAGTAGAGATATAGGAGCTATGGAGATGGATGTTCACATGTCTGTAGCAGTCAAAGGTAGTTGGTATACCTAGGTTGGGAATTGGGATACAACTCTCTTTGTATGGGCATCTTCTTATTAATCATTATCAAACATATAAAGCCTTTGATTAATCTATAAGAATTAGAGTCTCATTCTCTTACTGGGCCTGCATGGATGTCGAAATGGTCTGGGCAATGCCCTGCCTTGCGGAGACAGCGTGGAAGATTGGCAGACCCATCTCTCATGCTGGCATCTAGTGGGTGGCAGGGCTGATGTTTCTGGTGGCTGGTTCTAGCTGCAACGTGTACTTGGCCACAGGCCGAGAAACATGGTAGCTGAGCTAGGCAAAGCTGCTGCAACTTAGATAATCGGCCTGAGCCAGAGGCCCTTTTTAAATAATTACTACAATACATGGTGGCTTGCCAGTACGATTGTACATATATCAAGTGACTAATTTCTATGAGAAATTACATGGTTTAATGGTATGCATAGTAGAATTCCATATTGTAACCAGGAAGTAAAAGTGTATGTAACTTGGCCTTGTAAAGTTTGCGATAGTACACATGGTAGTGAGCAGTAAAGGATCCAGGCCTGATGACACACACTTGTCCAACTAATATTTGAGGTAAGTGATAGGAGGATCAGAAGTTCAAGAATATGAGGCTACATGTTTGACACTAGCCTGGGTAACATGAAGAGAAGAAACATAAACAATTCTATTGTATTTCCTTGATTACATAGAAAGCTTTCTATAGAATAATATTCTGTGAGATTTGAATTTTATGAATGCAAGAAGTTAAAGATGATAAATTTGGAACTTTTTGCAACTGAGCAAGAGATCTTTCATTCGCTGATGTGTCTTTTCTCATGAAGCCTAATTGGCAGCAGTTTTTATTGGTGTATTTTCAACATCAAAAGATGTGGTGAAATTGATGTATCTTTTAATCATTCTTTTTCCCATTTAAAATTTGTTCTGCCTGATTCATTATCTTTGTTAATTATAAAAATAAAAGAAAGAGGTCAAACGATTCTGTTTGTACAAAAGCAGCCTGGTTATTAACACAGTACTTTACAGGATGCTAAACTTCGTGTGTTATCTTGACTTTTCTTTATTGTAGTGATATAGTGGATAATTTTAGAGTTGTTTTTTTCTGCCTTATCACAGGAGATAAAACATTTAAACTCTGTTTTTCTCTTCTAACTGTGCCCAAACCAGCACCTTAGGAAAACAGTGATGCAGAGGCTTCCTGCCCTGATGGGACAGGTATTCTGCTCTGTGGCTGTCACTGATTCATGCGTGACATACTCTGAACCTCACTTAGAACTGGGAGGTAGTTGATTTATGGCTTAAAATGAAATGTGGTCTGAAGTTCTGATTCAATAGTCTGCTGTAGTGTATTTCAACCAATGACATTTTGACAAGGCTTCTTCTCTCTTAGAAGAAAGACTAAAAATACACATTTTATTTTCATTTTGAACCTCAACAAAGAGAGTAATTTGTAGCCATGCCTTAGGTAGTTTCTGGAGAATGAAAGAGTCCCATAGGAGAACTGGCCAAGGAAATTTGGAATGAATAAAAGTAAAATCTGAGAAAACCATGCTTTAAAATATAATTTTTGAGATTACAATAAAATTACATCATTTTTCATTTCCTTTTCTTTCTCCCAAACTTCCTATGTACCCTTCCTCTTTGCTCTTTAAAGTTTATGACCATTTTTTGAATTTGTGTGTATTTACATGTGTATATTTTTCCTAGAGTTATAAATATATCAAACAGAGTCAATATAATGTCACACATATGTATGTATATGTTTTCAGGACAAATTCATGGTGCCTCAACTCTAAACAAAGAATTACAGGCTCCTGAGGATTTCTTAGAGTTAGAGAAAAATAATCCCTAAAGAAGAGTATACCAATTGGTTAACCACAGAGCAACAGAAAAATTTGCTGTGATTAGGTAGCTAGGAGTGCAGAGCAAGGAGGAAAAGAAAGAAAGCACTTAAGACATGAGATGAGGTGGAGGAGGAATTGTAGTCCTTTGGAGGTTCATATGAATATTGGTGGAATTTTAATGAATTATAACTACAATTAACTGGTGGAAAAGTTAATTTCAGTTGTCAACTTGAAAAGATCTAGAAGGACCTATGAGATAGGGTCTGGGAATGCCTGTGGGTAATTATCTTGGTTATGTTAACTGGGATGGAAAGACAAGCCCACTGTGGGTGGCACCATTCCCTGAAATAGAATGTTAACCTATATAAAAGGAAAAGCTGAGCTGCAAGGTTAATACTCATAGTTCCCGCTTCTTAATTTTGGATATAGAATGATTACTACTGCCATCTTAAGTTCCCTGCAGTGATAGACTCTAATTTTAAACGGAAGCTAAAATAAACCCTTCTCTTATAAATTATTTTGTCACATATTTTGTCTTAGCAATAACAACAAAAGAAAACAAACACCAAAAATTACTGTACACTTCCCTTATTGTTGTATGTAAAAGCTATATGGCTTGAAGACCATTGCAGTTCATGAAAGTAATATTCTCCCTCATAATGAAAAATAATTAGCAAAAGTTAACCATTAGAATTCTAACTTACAGCTCTAATAATGAGGGTTGTTTTTCATTATATTAAAAACTATTTTTATAAATATAATTATCTAAGTGTAACTCAAAGTCAATTATCTTCATACTAATAAATAGGTCTTCCTTTTTAAAGCTATATTTCCATGGAACCTGTGACTTAATTGCAATTTTATTGCTTATTTCTGAAATTTACTAACTTTATATAATACTCAATTATGACTCTTAAGACTACCCAAGTATTGGATTCATATAAAGAACTGCAACAATACCAATGTGTTGTAAATAATCAAGTCAATGGACTATTATAAATAAATAGTGTATCATTTCAATGTATAGTACTGTATAGTATCATTTCAATATGCTGTATGATTTTAATAGATTTACATTGTTCTATATTTCATTTTTTACTCAATACTTGAAAATACAGTCATGGAAAAATGTCATATTACATTGTCTTTCACTAAGAATTTGTTCTAAATTAGTTTTGGCACAGTTTTTATAACATCATGTTGACTGGGATTATTAGAATATCAAAATCTGTTCCACAGCACATGACTCATTAGCAATCTTCAAAGCCATGTGTGCTTTCATGATGAAGTCTTGCCAAACAGCCTTACAGTAATTAGGAAATCCAAAGAATTCTGGAATCTACTTTTTCTACTTATTTATATAATAAATATTTCTATATTTCCTTCAATCATATAACAAGGCTTCTATTCTTTTCATATTTAAATAACTGAAATGAAACTGAGAAGATAGCTCACTTGGTAATCTTTGCTTTGCAAAGGGTAGGACTGGAGTTGATTGCTCAAAACAATATAAAATGCCAATTCCTGTAATGTAAGTTTGTATTAACAATACAGGAGGGTTGAGACAAGAAGAGTCCTGGGTATTGTTGACCATCCTGTCTAGCCTCCATGGTCAACTTCAGTCACTGAGAGTCTTCGTGTTAGAATAAGTTGCTTGTAGTTTCTGAACAACTATAATAAGGATTGCCTTTTAGCCTTCATATGCTTAAAAGCACATTCACAAACACTGGTACATACATATATACTTGCAAATGCACAATGAAATAATTAAAATGTGAAAATATAATTACTGAAACATAACTTTATTTTTTATATGTTTCAAAGTATTGTGTTCAAATATGTGCCATGATGTTTGATGCTTGTGTTTGTTCAAGATCTTATTATTTTTGCCAAAATATATAACAATGATGTATAATAATATATTTATATATTGTCTTCTCATCAATCATGAAACACTTGGATTTATCTCTCTTAACCTACCTAGTCCCCTATATGTGTGTCCTTTTATCTTTGTCCATATGAGAGTCAAAGAATATTTCCTCCAAGTGTATTTCAAGAAAGACAGAGAAAATTCATGATCTATCCTATAGATTTTTGATGATTAAGTCTGCTTTTCTACTCCAATCTCATAAGATTATCTGTTGTTTATGAAAAAGGAGTATAAAAATAAATGTCTCATTTCCGCCCCAGGACTTATCAGAAGGCCAGACAGAACAACAGATGTTTGAAATTTCTATAGGATTTTAAGAGCAAGAAATATATTCTGTTATTTTTGTTTCTAGATATCCTTGTAAAATAAAGCAAATTGTTATATACTAAGACCAAAGATACAGTTGTATCTAGATCTACTTGATGCAGAAACTTAGGTAAGTCTATTCAAAGGAATTTTAGAGAATTAAATTTTATGCCAAACCACATGGAACAAAAATAATGCTCTAGATGTCAATATATGCACTTCAATTTTGTGAGTTGATTAAAGGTTAATACAATAATTTTCCAGTGATCAAGAAGGAATCTGTCTTCTTAAACTTTTTGAACAAAAACATGGATTTGAGAGGTGAGGAGAATGAGGAGGATCTGGGAGGAGATGGTAGAGGAGAAACCATGTTCAGAATATAGTGTATGAAAAAATATTTTCAATAAAAGACAAATATAGGACAAAAGAAAATGAGTAAAACTGATTAATTTTCCTGAATTTTCTCATGCACTCTAAGAATTTTTCCATTTTGCATATTAAACATTCAATCATACCTTAAACTCGCAGACTGATTTTGCTATTTAATGACACTTGTATTAGGGTTAGATATGGACTAATAGTATTTCTATTCATAATTTACTTATACATCTATAAATAAACATTTTAAGCACGTCAAGTCCAGGCAGTAGAATAGCTTGAATTATGTCCTTAACAACAAAACTGAGAAGTCCTTGCAGCTATTGCCATGTAATGGAACTTTATTTGCTGATGACATCTTTACAGGATAATCTAATCATATATACCTATACCTAAAATAGGTAGGACCTCACACAATATGGCTGCTGTCTTCATTAAAAAAAAATACAAGAATTAACATCAAGTTACATGATAAGACAGTAGAACATGAAAACAATGAATTGTTAAACACAAGAGAAAGGTCGGAACTCAAGACATCTCATATTTTCAGAGGGACATGGCCTTGATAACACTTTTTTCAGACTTCCAGAACTATGATGCAATGCATTCTTGTTTTGAATGCTACATTATTTTGATACCGTGTTCTGATAACCATAGTAAATAATTCTGAAATAAAAGGAAAGAAAAAGTAAAGTCTCCTTTTTGTTGTAAATTTTGAGATAATATTATCATTATATTTCTTCTATCCTTTTCTTTCTTTCTTTTGACCACTCCCATATATCTTGTCCTTGCTTAAAATAAAATGAAGTCTCTTCCTTTCTTAATTGAGATAGAGGTTCATTGACTTTATGACCCTAAGTATCTTACACAAATATTATTTTTATCAAGAATATTTTCATAGAAATTAAATTAAAAGTGGCATTTTATGATCATATCCATATGACATACAATTTAATCTAAAAGTTTCATTGATAATATAAGGCAAGAACATAAAAATGATAAATATATCTGTTTACCTTAAACCAAAGTTCAGCCATGGCTTCAAGCACAAGCCAAGAAAAAGTTTCGTCAGGTGTAGCATAAATTATCACTATGCAAAGAAATGCAAATGCTTTCTGAAATATACTATAAAATAACATACTGGATTTGTTATGTGCATAGAAATAAAGATGTATTTGAATTTATCCAGCAAAATATATTTAACAAAATCACAAAAATGAATCTAAACTACCTAGGATGACACCTGGCTTAGAATTAAATCTTTTTTGGTAGCATAGTAATTTTAGAGTAATTTAAAATTTACATTCAGAGTTTAAGAACAACTGCACTGTGGAAGATTAAACACTGGAATATTTATATCACAGTTAATGCTCACTGTCCATTGCCATCTCAACTTTTAGACTCATAGGAAAAGGGGCATCCTGTAGGTCTTCTCTGAAAGCTCATGTTGATTGTGTTAAATTTTACTGACAATATGAGTCTTACAAATATATTATATTCATTAAAATGAGTTATGTGAACTCTTGAGATGAAGTGAATTCTAGCTCTCAGTTTCAAATATAACATGTCTCCATGATGTCATTATTCTGTAGGTATAATGTATAGGAGCAATAACCTCCTTAATTTCCTTTGCAGTATGATGTAATTATCTCCCAGATTATTTTATATAAGAATGGAGGCATTGTAACTAGTGTCATACTTAAGGGTGCATAGTAGTTTCTTCTTAAGGGAAGAAATAGTTAAAAAGAAGTATTAAATATCAATTATGAATTTAATTTATCTACAGCTGCACAATAATTTAGCTTTAAATATTTTAATGTAATTGTTCACTACTTTATTCATGCTCATTTCCATAATAATGATGAAATAAATTGGTTTTATTTTAGTCTGTAACATTGCATTTTCATGTTAAATTATGAGAGGGAGTAAAAATGACTCTATAGGTTTTCTAGGCCTCCAGTCCTAAAGTGCCTCAATGTGAAGTATAGAACAATAGAAACATGTTGTCTCAGAGTTCTGCAGGATGGTAGTTTAAAATCAAAGTGTGAGCAGAGCGATAATTTCTCTGAACTGGTGGGGCAGGATTTGTCCCAGGTTCTGGCAGACGCATGGCCCATGGCAATTTAGTTCTAATCTTCATATGATACTTTCCCTGCCAGCATGTTTATTCCTCTGCCTCCATTTTTAATACAGATTTGGTCATGTTGGAATAGAGACTTGCTCAACTCAAATATGAACTCCTCAGAACTAAATGGCCATTTTCTCATGTACTGGAGGTCAGGAATTTAACATCTGATGTTTCTTGCTTTGGGTTTTTTGAATAGAGGAATTGTAGTCCATTATTGTGGATTTTCTGGTATGTGATCATATCCAAAGATATTCTAGGTCTGTGTGATCTGGCTAGAATGACACATCTTTAATCCGTATGGCCGAAATGCAGGCACACCTTTAGTACAAACATTTAATTCCAAACATTGTAGGTAAAATTAGTGTGTAGAAGGAAGCAGCAGTGTTTGAAGATGATATCTAATTGAGGGGTAGACAGAGTGACAAATCAGAGAAAAATAGAGATTGAGGCTACACCCAACACTCACGAAAAATGAGACAGGAAAGTGATGGCATGTCTGCTGAGACAGTTTTACAGACATGTTGCAGAGAGAACAAGCTAGACACAAGTGAGGACAGAATGAGCCAGAGAATGAGAAGGAGCCAGAAGATTAGAACATATTGCCAAATTTAGTATAAGGCCAAGCAGAGCAATTTAATGAGAAGCCAGTTTGAATCAGTCAGCATTTGGGCCAGAACAGCTGATTTGAACCAGCCAACCAGAGTTTATAAAGAACTAGAAAAGGTGAGTTTATTCAACAGTAAGTTTCATACACTGAAACATTCTAGACCTAGATTAGATTGAATGGAAGATAGAAGATTCCTGTCCTCAGTCTAGGGAAAGCTAGAACAGAAATGTTCTGGGCTCAGCCAAAGCTGTGTATTATACACCTTGGGTATGGTTCTCATCCCATCATCTGGGGAAATGCAATTTACATTTGTATTTTTGGGTAGTTTTGTTGTTGTTTGCTTGTTATGTCCTTTCTTTATGTTGAGACAGATCTTTTCTTTGTATACTTGGATACTCTGCCTATAACTAGTAACCACTGTTGGCCAAAAATATATAGCAATCCTTCTAGTCAACTTCCTAAATATTAGAGTTATAAAATTTGCCTATCATGTCTAAAGTATCTGAAGTATTGAGTAATATAATTCAAACCATAAAGTAACCTGAAAATGTGTGTATAATAATTATTTTGATATTTATATTAACATTTAAGATTAACTTTGGGTTATGGGCTATTGGTAGAAAACATGTGGATTAACCATAGCTTAAAGTAGACAGAAGCTTATTCTTCTTATAAATAGATGCATGGTTTATCAGAAACATGGACATATTTATCCACATTAGCATTTGAAAAATATCTTTTTAATGTCTATCATATCTTCATTCAAGCCCATAGGAAGAATGAATATCAAAATAAGTATAATATCTACTTTAAGTACAATAATTTCTCAAGAGTCATTCATATATTTGGCACATATACCATTGACTGAGTCACATAAATATACTTGGAACAAAGATTGAGAAAATATTTTAAGTTGGCTACAAGCTAACTGAAAGTATAAATAAAATAACAGTTGGTTAGTGTTTGAAAGTCATTGATCTAAGTTACATTATGAAATAAAAAGAGCTCTAATCATGGAGTATGTTGTAATCAAATATTTTGGTCAGATAATTATAAATTTGAGGCCAGTTTAAGCCATTTTTTCTTTTTCTCTTCTTCTTCCTTCTTCCTTTCTTCCTTCCTTTCCTTCCTTCCTTCCTTTCCTTCCTTCCTTCCTTCCTTCCTTCCTTCCTTCCTTCCTTACTCTCTTCCTGTCTTTCATTCTTCTAAATATTTTTTCTTTTAAGATTTTCCAATCTCACTAAAATCTGTCATCTACTAGAGATCAGCTTCTCAAACACATGAGGTAGTTTCACATGAATCATGTAAGTTTCAAGCTTAACAAAAACTATTTAAGAAACAAGGCATATGGATATGTTAAAATTACAGTACTAGGGAAACCTATTAATACCTTGGTATATGAATAAAATATCCATAATATCCAGAGAAATCTCAATAATGAAAGTAAGGTTAATAGAAGTGATCAAAATAAGAAATACAAGTGAATTTTCTTTTAGAGGTGCAACTTCAATTGAAATGATTTTTTTCCTGTAATTTAATGATTTGGTGATTATTCCTTGTATTTATGTGTCAATGTTACTAGAAATAATATGTTGTTTAACTTTCCTCATTATTTCCTTTCTTCAGCTAATTTCTGAACATCCCTGCTCAGTCTGTCTTTCATACTATAAAACAATATAAGAAGCCAGAAACTATAGTAGGTTTTGATTTGTTAAATATTTGTAAAACTATAGTTATGTCTATTCGAAAATATAATTCAATAGAGCTGTATTTAATACACTAACTGGAACAAGTGTCGTAGTGGGTTTCCATTGACATGACTTTGTAAACTCGATGGAGGGGTGATACTTTCCTTCTAGAGATGTTGGAAAAAGGAATTCTTGTTACCAAATTTACTTTTTTTTTTTATTGGATACTTTATTTTTTACATTTCAGATGTTATCCCTTTCCCCATTTCCCCCCATCCCCAAGAATCCCTATTAGAAATCTC
The DNA here is from genome assembly GCA_021653895.1 of Mastomys natalensis. Classification (NCBI taxonomy): domain Eukaryota; kingdom Metazoa; phylum Chordata; class Mammalia; order Rodentia; family Muridae; genus Mastomys; species Mastomys natalensis. The sequence continues at coordinate 65,741 of JAJTUV010000980.1, read as the reverse complement.
ATGTTCGGAAGGACTCAAAACATGTAGATTATTTAGAATAAAAGCAAAATCATTTCTTATGAAAATATAGTAATTTCTTAATAAAAAGAAGTCACTTGAGAGTTTCAGGCAGCATATCTAAGGTCAGTCCTGGATTGTATTTTACCTTTCAACCAAGTCATCTATCTATTCAGATCAATGGCTAGAGATCAGCTTCTGTCCAGAATTGTAGGAACAAAAAGCATAAATCATGAAGGATAGAGACTTGCGCTGTGTGAATAAGTAGTCAGAGTCATTGAGCAATGAGATAAACTTGAAGAATACAAAAGAGGAAACACAGCCAAACATGGATGGAGTTTGGGGACTCTTATGGAAGAAATATGAGGAAGGATTTCTGGCCTAGAAGGAGATAGGAACTCAACAGGAAGACCAACAGAGTCAAACTAACATGGACAATTGGGCCTCTCAGAGTCTGAACAACTAACCAATGAGCATACACAGGCTGGATGTAGACTCCATGCTCATATGTAGCAGATGTGCAGCTTGGTCTTCATGGCTATTCTGGACAGCATTTATTCAAGTGCCAACCATGTCCTAAGTCAGACTAAACACTGAAGGTCATATTCCAAGATTTGTGCTGAAGCCACACATAGTTTTTAAACAGGTTGCCTTTAATACTTTTAAACTATAAATTTTTGTTACCATAATTAATTGTATAAATTATGTGTTTTAGTGATTTCCATGTACGTATTCAGTATACCTTCAACACAGTTCACTTTCTAAATTCCCCATCTTAACACCATTTTATTCCTGTTCACTTTCTTTGTCCCCAGTCTCAATTCAAATACCTATAAGGTCCTTACATCTGCGCCGGGCCCTGAGCATCCCAGGGCCCAAGCTTGCACCCAATTCCAAACACCCAAAGGCGCTGGACTCACAGAAGCTCTCACCATGTCTAGGTTGTAATATTTAATATGGGGAAGAGGACATGTTATGTTTTTCCTGCGGATGAAAAGAGCATGTGCTGCCAAGTGATGGTGAGACATCGTCTGGGATAAAGAAGGATGCTGACCAAAGACTTGCTGAGTGCCCTGACGCAGGTGACTGGGAAGCTGTATTGGACCCATGTTCCTGACCCACATTTGCTTCTATATCCCAAATGGGACAAGCGCCCTGCCTCAAGTTTTTAGACCTTGTGGAACAGTGATAAAAAAGAGAAGTTATAATACTCTTTTCCTTAAAGGTGACTAGTTTATTCAGATAATTCACGGGATGATAGAAACATCAATTTGGAAATAACAGTCTCATTTGGAAGCTGGTTTAGCTTTTCGAGATATTTTAGAAGTTAGCTGCAGTTCCATGATGTTTGCTAGCAAGGATAAAGTTGGGACAGGATCTGGATTTAAACAAAGTTAGTACTGTATTAAATCTCTTTGAAAGTTGTCCAGTTAAAATTTCTTTGTTTCTCTCTACATTATTTAATGAAAGTTGCATTGATTGTACACTTTCTAATTGTATTAGTGTGTTGAAATTCGGCATGTCTGCTATGGACCTCTGTCAACCAGAAAGACCATTGGATTCATGTTAGTTCCAAAATTACAGCTGGTAGCTCTTGCTTTCTGAAAGAAGAAATCCGTTCAGATTTTTGAATGGATTTTCTAGTCAAATTCAGTGAACTTATTTATACAACATTAACTGGAGGATGTGTGTTCCATTTGCATTAGGAAACATCAATATTTAACACTTATTAAATTGATGAAGGCAGAACCATTGTTTGCATTATGATAAATTTACCTAGCCAGAAAGAAGCTGCCCCTCCAAATGATAGAACTCTCAGTTCTCCTGAAGTTCTTTTCTTTTTTTACCTCTCAGCTTTCCAATTTTCATGATAGAGAATGCTCACAGAAGTTCCTAAGCTTACCTTACCTCATATATTATCGATTATTTTACTGAAATGAGCCAGCTGCTTTCTTAAATGTGCTAGGTAATTAATTGTAGGCTTATATTAAAGCTAATGTCATATTTATTTTGTAAACAGATACATATACGCAATAGACTATTTCTGTTGTTATACATGTTGAAATCTTTACATTCAATGGTATTAGGATGTACATCCATTTAGGGAGATAATTTTATATGAGTTCCAGTGACATTACAAGTGTACCATTGCTCTTTTCAAAGGATTATAGAGAATCTCTAACCATCTCTCCCCATGAGAAGATTTTGCCAAGCAATCAGTAGTCCTATAAGCCTGAACCTCACCAGAACCAAGCTTTTTGGCACCTGATATAATTTCCAGCCACCTAAATCTAATACAGTGCTGGTTTTGGAAGTCATTTAGTCTACAGTATTTCCTTCCTTATAGCAGTCCAAACTAATTAAAACATTTATAATCCTATTATGTAAAACCATTTCAATTGAATCAGTCAGATTTTCTATAAAAGACAACAAGATGGTATGAAAATAGAAAACCTCTTTAAGATCTTTACATTTTCTGTTTGTATCAGATTATGTCATTTTTTTGCTTCAAAATTAATGTTCAATATTGGTGGACCACAACTACTTTTGCAATTCTCCTTACTATGTATATGCATAAAATTAAATATTGTAAGAATGAAAAATGTCATCTTTGAATCTAAACTAGGAAAGATAGTTAATTGATTACTTGATTTGAAATACTTTAGAAGATTAATAAAAAGTCTCAAAATAAAAGCATCTTATCCAACTTTAGAATTTCAAGTACCATCATATTGTGTGATATTCTTTATAAATCTGTGCTATACAACACTAGAGAGTATGTTGTCTAGGATGGTTTGTTTATAGTTTCAAAAGTTATCACAGATTGAGCATCCCTTATGCAATATATGAGACAGAAAATTTGTGATTCATCTTTCACAATTTTGATTACCCACATATAACAAAGGGATATCTTGAGAAAATAACAGAAGTTTAAATGTGAAACAATTTAAATTATACAGTTCTTTAGTACATGAGATCTCTACTGGGACACACACCCTGGCCCAGACATATGACCTGACAGGCATCAGGTCAAACAGAGAAGATCTCTGTGTGTTTCAGGTTTTAGACTTTCAAGCCAGAAAAGTTCAAGAGACTGCCCATTATTGATGAAAGGACATATTGAGAATATAGCATTTGTTATATTTAAAACCAGATTGAACTGGCTCTTGTCATTATTTGCTGCATGTTCATTTAGTTTCTACTTGTAGGTACTTAAATTGAAAAATCATTTGGAAACTTGTTTATTTCTTACTTGGAAGCCTGACAGAACATAATCATTGAGATGGCTGATTTCAGCACAGACGGTACGTCTCAGACTAGTTTTCAATTTAATTCTGTCTATTGGATTTTTTGCCTTCTTAAGTATCATGACTGAAACTTGGACATACCACTTTGTTTTCTTTTGGTAGCTTAAGAAAGTAAGCTAGACACAGTGGAAAGTTTAGTTTTAAAACATACACCCTTCCTTTCTTTTTTGGTTCATGAAAATTATCCTTTAATTCCTTTGAAATACAAAGCATTGTCTAAAGTGTTTTGGTTATACAGATACAAAATCTAGTAAGAAACTGTTGCATAAATGTCTCATATTTATGAGATATTAAATATGAAAAATATACTCACATTCTAATCTGATATAATTTATGTAATAAAAAATTCTGACTTCCTAGGAAAGTAAATAGTTGATGAATGTAATTGGCATCATAAAACTTTGAAACACAATTTTATGATCAAGGTTTTTTGGTTTCTAACAATCCTAGAGATTTCTTGTTTTTTGTGAGGTTTTATCAGTTTATCTTTTTTTTTTTTTTAAATAGACAGTACTGAGTCTTATTCTTGTCTCAGTTCACAATTTATTTTTCAATTTAAAGAAATTATGTATCTTGAAATATACCAAAGGAATAGATTGCCTCAATATGTCCAATATTTAAGTATTTTAAATTAAATCATTTTCCAATAACAATTTTGCAATCTGTCCTTTCATCGATAATGGGCACTCTCTTGAACTTTTCTGGCTCGAAAGCCTAAAGAATGAAACACACAGAGATCTTCTTTGTTTGACCTGATGCTGTCAGATCATATGCCTAGGCCTAATGCTAAATATGTATTTTTTTTATTTTTATGTTGTAGCATTTTCCTTCACTGACTTCTAAGTTATTTATATTGAAATACTTATTTTTATGATGCAGTTCATTTTTCAAGCATATTACATTTTATTTGAAAATATTATTTGTTTACTATATCTCAATATCTGCCGCCCTCTACTCCCAGTTTCCCCTCACACAGATCCTCACCCCATTCTACCTTCTCAAAGAGAAGGGGAAGACCCCTCTGGGTGTCAGCATCACAGTAACACCCCCATCACTGAAAGCATGAAGTTGCTTTGGGATAGGCACATTCTTTCCCACTGAGGTCAGACAAGGAAATCCATTTAGGGGCTGGTGATCTATAGACAGTCAGGTAGACAACAGGCATAGCTGCTGCTCCAGTTGTTGGAAGACTGCCTGAAGACCAGGCTGCTCAGCTGTTACATATGTGCAGGGGCCCTAGGTCCAGCCCAAGATCAGTCTTTGGTTGCTGATTCTGTCTCTGGGAGCCCATAAGGTCCAGGTTATTTGACTCTATTGGTCTTTCTGTGGAATCTCTGTCCTCTTCAGGTCCCTCAGTTCGTCTCCAAATATTTCTCTAAGATTCCTCCAGCTCCATCTAATGTTTGGGTGTGAGCAGCTGCATCTCCTTCCACTGGCTCTGGTGGAACCTCTCAGAGAACAGTTATTCTAGTTTCCTGTCAGCAAGCATAATAGAGTATCATTAAGAGTGTCAGAGATTGGTTCTTGTCTGTGGAATGGGTCTCAATTTGGGGTAGTCATGGTTGGCTATTCCTTCCATCTCTGTGCATCTTGTTGGCAGAACACATTTTGGGTCAAATATTTTCTGGGTCAGTTGCTGTCCTTATCCCTCCACTGGAGTTCTGTGTGGCTGTATTCGAAGTGGCCACTTCAGGATCCATATACCCCATTGTGAGAAATCTCAGCTAAAGTCACTCCTATGGACCCTCTGGAACCTCTTCCCATCCCAGGTCTCTGGACTGTCCTAGAGATTTGCACCCTCTTCCTGACTGCAGATCTTTCTTCTCTCTCCCCTGTCCTCCTTACATATGATCTTTGCCCTCCCACACCATTAAATACTTATTTATACTTACTTGTACTTGTTGTATTATTTGTATTTTTAAATGTGGTTAAACTTGGTTTTTCTTGTTAAGGCCTAGTTTGTACATTCTGTTTTTGTATTGTTAAATAATACTTATTAAGCAAAGATTTTCTACATGAATTCTGCACGAATTCCTTCAATGCTCCAAAAGAAACACAACTATGGACTGATGAGGAGAGTAGTTTTAAGTATCCCATTTAAAGGAACAAGACAAGCCTAGCTTTGTTGAAACCAAAAGCAAACTTGGTTATATCACAATCTATGTATTTTAAATAAACCAGGGTAAATGTGACTTGAAGTTTCTCATTGTAAGGCAGGAAAGACTTGATCAATAAATATAGCTATCAGTATTTCTATTCTAGTACAAACTCATCTTCATGTCTAAAGGCACTCAACATAAAGTGAAATTTCTTTGTAAAATTATCTTCATATATTTCAAGTTATTTAATGATTGTATTTGAACATGTTAATCACACATATATTAACTTGATTTTCTGTTCCTCTGTTTTTTTTGACACAGGTGCTCATCTAGCTTATGCTAGGCTCAAAATATATTGTTTGTAGTTCGTGAATTTTTGATAATCTTGATTCAGTCTCCTGAGTTCTGGTCTTGTAAATGTGTCACCAAGCATGCTTTATGAGGCTGGAAATGTATAGATTTTAGTTTTAAATTACTTTGCAGTTGAAAATCAGGAATCTCATTCTGTTTCTACTAAATTGGATTTAAATAGACATGCTATTCCATGAATCCTACTCATTGAAAATAGAGCAAATGGAATCTTTGACATGGTTGTAAGTCCAGAAAATGACAGAGAGAAACAGTATAAGGTGCTGGAGATGTAAAGATTTTTAATTGTCTGCTAGACAAAAACTCTACTAATATACCCAAGCATTCATTGTTTTATTTTCTTGCTTTCTTTCTTCAAAAAATATGTATATTTTAAAAAAATCATGAGCTTATAGAAAGAAAGACGGTTTCTCAGCATTGGTAATATAGAGGCTAAATTTGTGATTAGAACAGTAATCATTTGCTGGTAATCATTATTTTAGAGATAAGAATTTAAAATATGATTGCAATTAATCACAATCATAATTTCACATCTTTATATTTTTAAAATAATAAATACAGTTTATATATTTGGAGATCTTTAATGTGTATTATCCTAAATATAAACTCGTTTTTTTTTTTAATTGAGGATAATCTAACTTATAAAATTCACTCTGTTCTACTAGAAAATTTCCCTTTTGGAGTCTTAGTAAGATGTGTAAATTTACTATTTTTGATTAATGAATTAATTATTAACCTAACCATGTTCTATGTTTCATTTAATAACATATTAATTATTTTACAGAGATCTCAGAATGAGATTAAGGATCTTCCTTTGCTTATTATTTCCAGAAAGATGACACAAATTACCAAGAGTGTAATCATGGAAGACCACAGGACAGACTAGAATTAAAACAGAAGCAAGTAACTTATTTTATGCTTCAGGGAAATAAGGAGGGTGTTACCAAGAAGTCTGGGTTAAATTTATCTGCTTCGGGACACTCTACATTCTTTTTAAATAAAAAGACACTTTTTTAGTGTTTGCTTACCAAATAATAGATATTAGATATAATAGATATCTGTAATAATAAATATTACAGATTTAAATTTCTTAAAGCTAAACTCAAAAGCTTAAAGGGCATTAGAAATAGCAATGGACATTGATCTTTTTTTTTTTTATTGGAAATTTTTTTACATTTCAGATATTCTCTCCTTACCCCATTTCCCCCCCCCTCCCAGGAACTCACTATCCCTTCCCCCCTCCTCCTGCCTCCACGTTGGTGTACCCCCACCCACCCTCCCCCGTACCTCCACCTCCCCACCCTGAATATCCCCCCCCCACGAGTCCAGCCTTCATGGGACCAAGGATCTCTTCTCCCACTTAATATAGCTCCCTTGCATATATAGCTGGAGCCATGGGTCCCTCCCTAAGCGCTCCCAGGCTGGTGGTTTAGACCCTGGGGGCTCTGGTGGTTGATTTGTTGCTTTCCTCATGGTGTCACAATCCTCTCAACTCCTTCAGCCTCTCACTCTAACTCCTCCATTGGGAACCCCATGATCAGTTTAATGGTTAGCTGTGAGCATCTGCCTCTGAATATGTCAGACTCTTGCAGACTTCTAAGGAGACAGCTATATCAGGCTCCTGTCAGCATGTACATCCTGACATCCACATCACACTCTACCTTTGGTGACTGCACATAGGATGGATATCCAGGTGGAATGATCCTAATCTTCTTTAATGATGTGAACTCTAGTAGATATGACCTCTGGTAAACAGACCATGCACAAGGAAAAGACCTGCTCCCAATGCTACCTGAGCAACAGAAACTGACTAGATATGATAAAAGAAAGGGAAGGAAGATGCAGGGGAGATGGAAGGGAGGTACAGGAGATTGTGGAGACATCAGGGGAGATGGAGGGGGAGACAGAGGAGATGGAGGAGAAGGGCAGAGGAGATGGAGAGGGAGGTACTGAAGATGGTTGGGGAGCCAGCGGAGATGGATAGGGAGGCAGGGGATGGAGAGAGAGCAGGGGAAATGGAGGGAATGTGGGGAGATGGGAAAGCAGGAGAGGTGGAGGGGAAGCAAGGGAGATAGAAAAGCACAGAAATGGAGGGAAAGATAGGAAAGATGGAGGCGGAGGTAAAGAGAGAAGGAGGGGAGCTGGGAGAAGGGGAGGAAAAGTGTAAAAAGTCTAAAATATATTATATACAATTCTCATCAATCAATAAATATATTATTGAAAACTTTCACTTAATAGCTATCTTATACACTTAGAGTTTAACTCTTAAAATACCCATGTTTATCATTTCTTTAATATTCTGGCCTCATACCCCCGCAAAAATTTCATTTTACTCATTTTCATAAGAGTAGGATTCATGAAATACAAAGTCTACACTAAATTTAATTTTATTCAAACAAAATGAAATTCTTAGTTTCAACATACAAAATAATTTAAGATTAAAATCTATACAATAAACTTGCTGTCCTTTCAGAATATCTTACCATTTCACATTCCATTGCACAAATGTATTTTTATTGTTCTCAATATGCAGTTCTCATAAAATAATGATTTTTTGTTTATTTATAATAAAATTAGTTTATTCCAAACCTAATAATACAAATCCATAAAATAAACAAGATAATTTCTGAAATGTTAAAACTAAATGGTATTTACATATTTATATATTAAGGACATGAAAGTTTTTTCAAATGATTAACTGAGTTAATTTTATAATTAAGTCAAATATTTAAACTAAAGCCAAAAAATTGAAATTGTATTATTATATAGAAAATGAGTTTCTCTCAAAATACAATTATCTTCAAGAAAATATGGCACCAATAAATGTTTAAATTTTTATTCAGAGATACTTAGCCTACTGTTTGTCATTTCTTAAGTAAATGTTAATTTATGCTTATTTATATTCTCAAATACAAAGTAGATTTTCAAAAGTTATGTTTTTATCACTATTGCTCTGTAGTACAGCTTGAGGTCAGAGATGGTGATTCCCAAGAAGTTCTTTTATTGTTGAGAATAGTTTTTGCTATCCTGGAATTTTTGTTATTCCAATTGAATTTGAAAATTGCTCTTTCTATCTCTATGAAGAATTGAGTTGGAATTTTGATGGGGATTGCATTAATCTGTAGATTGCTTTTGGAAAGAATGCCATTTTTACTATATTAATCCTGCCAATCATGAGCATGGGAGATCTTTCCAACATCTGAGAAGATCAATGGAATAGAATTGAAGACCCAGAAATAAACCCACATACCTCTGGTCACTTGATCTTTGACAAAGGAGCTAAAACCATCCAGTGGAACAAGGACAGCATTTTATACCAAATGGTACTAGTTCAATTGGAGGTCAGCATGTAGAAGAATGCAAATCTATACAGTTTTATCTCCTTGTACAAAGCTCAAATCCAAGCGGATAAAGGACCTCCACATAAAACCAGATAAACTTAAACTAATAAAAGAGAAAGTGGGAAGAGCTTTGAGTACCTGAGCACAAAGGGAAAGTTCCTGAACAGAACACCAATGGTTTATGCTCTAAGATCAAGAATTGACAAATGGGACCTCATAAAATTCCAAAGCATCTGTAAAGCAAAGGACACTGTCAATAGTACAAAACGGCATCCAACACATTGAAAAAGATCTTTACCAATCCTACATCTAAGAGAGGGCTAATATCCAATATATACAAAGAACTCAAGAAATTAGACTCCAGAAAAACAAATAACCCTATTAGAAATGCGGAACAGAGCTAAACAAAGAATTCTCAACTGAGGAAACTCGAATGGCAGAGAAGCACATAAAGAAATGTTCAACATCCTTAGTCATCAGGGAAATAAATAAACAACCCTGAGATTCCACCTCACACCAGTCAGAATTGCTAAGATCAAAAACTCAGGTGATAGCAGATGCTGTTGAGGATGTGGAGAAAGAGGAACACTCCTTCCATTGTTAGGGGATTGTGAGCTGGTATAAACACTCTGGAAATCGACCTGACGGTTCCTCAGAAAATTGGACATAGTATACCTGAGGACCCAGCTATACCACTCCTGGGCATATACCTAAAAGTGCTCCAACATATAACAAGGATACATGACCCCTATATTCATAACAGCCTTATTTATAATTGACAGAAGCTAAAAAGAATCCAGATGTCCTTCAAAGAGGAATGGACACAGAAAATGTGGTACATTTACACAATGGATTATTAACTCAGCTATTAAAAACAATGAATTCATAAAATTCTTAGGCAAATGGATGGAACTAGAAAATATCATCCTGAGTGAGGTAACCCAATCACAAAAGAACACACATGGTATGCACTCACTGATAAGTAGATATTAGCCCAAAAGCTAGCAATACCCAAAATGCAACTCACAGACCACATGAAGCTCATAAAGGAAAACCGAAGTCTGGGGTGCTTCAGTCCTTAGAAAGAGTAACGAAATACTCACGGGAGCAAATATGGAGACAAAGTATGACACAAAACTGAAGGAGGGGCAATCCAGAGACTGTTCCACCTGGATATCCATCCCATGTGCAGTCACCAAAGGTAGACACTGTTGTAGATGCCAGGAAGTGCATGCTGACAGGAGCCTGATATAGCTGTCTCCTTAGATGCTTGCCAGAGTCTGACATATACAGAGGAGGATGCTCACAGCTAACCATTAAACTGATCACAGTGTTCCAAATGGAGGAGTTAGAGAGAAAACTGAAGGAGCTTAAAGAGGTTGAGGCCCCTTGGGGAGGACAACAATACCAACCAACCAGAGCTCTCAGGGTCTAAACTACCATGCTGGGAGCACACTGGGGATGTCCCAGTGTGGGGCAGTTCGAGAGTGGGGAGTGGGGAGTGGGTGAGGGGGTGTTGGGTCAAGAGTCAAGAGGAGGGGTGATGGGATAGGGGGTCCTGGAGGGTGAAATGGGGAAAGGGGATAACATCTGAATTGTAAATAAATAAAATATCCAATAAAAATTATGTTTTATCCATCTTGATTTTAAATAAATTAAAATGTATTTAGAATATTTTATTCTTTATAGTTTATTAATAAGTGGTTATTCAAACATTCATTCATATTTAATTTTCTTTCCTTAGGATGTTTAAAGTCTCTTATTAAATTCATAGCTTTTTAATGATTCTTCCTAAATGTAGACAATTGAGCTTAAAAATATTTTATTCCTTCAAATTCTGTTCTTCAATAGCTGCACATATAGATATGCTAATGACAGTATTATAGTTCAAGCACTGTCACTCTGAAACTCTGATCTAATCTGCTTATGAAGACTACAACTGTTTCATAAGAAACCTGGTTATGATGTTTGGGGATTGCTTGAACATATTTAGAATAAAATCCTGGTTGTATCAACACTGACCTGATGGTGGCTAAAATATTGCTTTACTAGTTTCAATCTAGTATTTTCAACCCTACTACATGAAATCATTGGAATGAATTGGTGAAAAAAAAATACAAGAAATCATTAATCACCAAGGATCACACTGAACACTTATAACCAACAACTCAGAGTATCTAGTGGGGATGTGGTATCGTAATTGTGTAATCCCTTCTGTCAATACAACACTTGATGTGTTCTAAATACTCCCAAGTAGTTTCTATGCTGAAGCATGTGATATCTATCTCCACAACAGTCTCTACTTATTTTTGGAAACTAACTTGATGCACTCCAACCTTTGAATTTGAAGTTGTATGGAAAATGTAAATATTAATATTAAAAAGAAAGACTGGATTACAAACTTAATGTAGGTACCTAGGTAAAACTGTACAGTGATGTACCACTTTGTGTTTCAAATAGTGACCATCATGCAGAAGATAAAGAAAGAAATCTAATTCCATAAAAAGAGGGGAATGGAATGCATTGAGTGCTGTGGGTAAACAGAACTCGTCAAGAAAGTAATACTCCATTGAAAAGGATACAAATGTCATGTAAACTGTTGACTTGATTTCTACATTGCTCAGAACTCCTGGACTAGTCAAATGAGTCACAGGATTAGCTCTCTTTTAGTAATTGTCTACTAAACAGGAAAAGTCTATAAGGTATAATTTTAAATGAATTAACAAGAAATAGTGAGAATTGTTACTAAAGATCATTAATCAGATAATTATTTGTCTACACAAAAGATTTAACAGCCTTGAGTGATTCAAATCTCATTCATTCCAATGAAAGACCTATCCTAAAGACTGTTGTTCGGCAGTTTTCTCAAGACCTCCTCCTGCACCTAAAATATTATATCTAATATGATATTAAAGTGGTTCCATATGCTCAAGGGCACCCATGCACACAGTATTATTATCATTAAATTTTATTGAGGAGGATGATTATTTTGGCTTAGTGTTGGGGTGAGAAGGGATATGCAACAGTGTGAGCGGACGGTCAGTCTATGTCACACTAACAAGCATCACGGTGAATATCAACACTTCCATAAATGTGGCTGCTAGAGAATAACATGTCCTACACATGCTAGTCACAAGCGAATAGTTCTAGGACTACATGAATCTGGGGATCTCTATTAGGAGAAACATGTGGGGTTTTTCCTGGTTTCATCTAGGTCTTTTAATTCTTATGTGGCTTTTCTTTTGATCATTTTAATTTGTATCCAATGTCATGTTGATAAATAATATTCAGGAGTGGTCTGTTCTTTCTAGTACTCAGTAGTCATTCATTGAATCACTAAGTAATTGGATAGGATCATTACATCATTCTTGAGGGGATCACTCCCTAGCCATCCAGCCCCTACTCTCTGTCTTTTGTAAAGGAATATTATTAATAAAATGCCTGCTTCTAGCTATATACAAATGAGTGGTGTTCTTTGGAATCTGAGATCTCAAAGAAATTGATGAGAGTTCATGAGTAATTTATAAAACTACATTGTGCTCTTTTCATTTAAATTAAAAAGATATTTTGAACTACCAGCGTGATGGACACATAATCAAACATTGCCCAGATGTTCATCTCTGAGTTTTCCTTTAAATATCCAGCAGCTTAAAGTGACCACTGTAATCCTACAGGATGATAAGAAAGGAAAAGAAGGATATCCAAAGGTAGATGTTCCTATGCTAAAATCATGTCTTACTGATGCACTCTAGCAAGGACGGTGCTCCAGTAGAACTGAATTGTCAACAGACATGTCACTGTTTTCATGAATACACGTGAATGACTATTTGAGAGCAGGTAGTATCAACCATATAGGTGAAGAAGTCTTCAGCATTATTTCATTTCATCAAAATTTTCATTACAATTAAAAAGGAGATTCTTGACATACTTTTTGGTATTTCTATACATATATCATTTTTCCTACAGTTCTATGAAATGAGAATTCTCTCTCCAAACTGATTTGATAAAGCTAATTTCATCAAGCATTTTGAATCTGTAAAAATTTATATTGGACTTTTAAAAAATTAATTAATTTCATTTATTTATTTTATTTTATGCATGTGAGTATTTGTCCTGCATATAGATTTACACAATACATATGTGTATTGCCTGATTATGACAGCAGAGGAGATCAGATTGCCCTAAAACGGAGTTACAAACTGCTATGTGGGATCCAGGAACATTACCATTGTGTTCTGTAGAGCAGCAAGGGCTTCTAATGCCTGGCGTCACTCTCTACAAACACAACTCCCACTGTACTTTATAAGATAGCCATATTTATAAATTATAAGCTTAAGAAGTATATGGATGTTTGGTGTTCTATATAAAATATAGAAAAAAAGCTTACATTGTGAACTATCGAATTAAGATTATAGCTATCAAACTGCACTCCATAAACCTGTTTCCCATAAGTACTGTTTCCAAATTTCTATACAAATTCTATGGTTTTTTAGAATAACTATATGAGTATTGTATATTCATACATGTCTTACAGGGTTGTTATCAAGTAGTAATGCCTAATAACCTAATAAATGTTTTTCTACTATTTGTCCTGTTATGAGCAACCCTAATACATCTGGATTCTTGAGCTTCAAAAAAGTTCAACTACTAATAGGAATATCCATTCCCTTTATTAATGATTCCTCAATTTGCAGAGGAGATAGCTGAAAGCTCAATACCATATTTGGTTATTTCTGTGAAGATAGCGGACTGTATACTAAAATGGCCCCAACTTTCCTCTGTTTCACTATGAATTTCCATACAATTTTGAAAGGTGTTATTTAAATGGAATAAATAATACCTTCTGCTTATATTACATACTACATTAGCATGCCTACAAATGAACACTCAAAAAAAAAAAAAAACATTCACAAGCAAACCATCCCTGGGGTATGTCTAATTAATTCATCAAACCAGGAAATGATATGACAGCAGATAGTATTGTGTGGCCAGTATTCTTCTGCTCACATTATTGACTCGGTCATTGTTTCTTTCAGTAGCTGTTATTTAATAGGTTAAAGTCAGGAGCAAGAGCTCTGAAGTTCATGAAACATGGATATATTGTACAAACATTGGAAGTTTCCCTTGCTCCTTCTTGTTTTTAAAGACCCTACGCATTGGGAAGTGTCCCCTTCTTCATCTGAAACTAAAAATATGCCTATTAGCAGCTCATTTCTAATTTTAGTCAGAATATTATAGGAATAAACCTGCCTTATCAACTACCAAAAGAAAAAGTCATCAAATATTTTCTTTCTATTTGTGCACCTTACACAATTGGACATTCTAGCTTCCGTCCCCAGAATTGCATCGTTAATCCTCTCAGATTTTCCCCTCTCATTTTGATGACAGCAACTATGTTCCACACATTCCAGTGCATTGACTGTGCCCAACTCTAGTGTTCTCTGACTAAATCTTAAATTTACTAAATTGTTCTCTGTCTATTGTTGAATTTTATCAGTCCATTCCTTATGGGTTTCCAAGGATTTAAAGCCAAGATTGTCTGGGTTCAATCCATCAGCTCAACTTCCTAGGCATGTTTTTTTTTGCACATTGCATTCTTTAGTCCAACCTTTCTGCATTGTTGCTTTACAAAAATCCTTTGCAATAATTCATGTTTTCCAAAGTAATTCCCCACACTGAACTGCGATTTGCCTTTATTCTTGAAAAAAAAGGGTAAGAAAGAATCTACTATATTTAAAAATATTACTAGATACCTCTCAAAACAAAGACACTTAGTATATACACACATAGTTGTGTATATGTGCATTAGATATAATATTTTTATCAGAAGCCACATATAGATTCTGGATCTATGTCTGAGTTAATTAGTAAAACATGACTTGTCTATATATCTCTGGATTTGTAATATGTTCCTTATACAATAAATTCTTTATTATATAACCACAGATCTTTAAAGTTTCATGAACACAGCAATGTCTCCTAAAAGAATATGTGATAGAAATGGAGATTTTTGTGAAAAAGAAATAGGATGCTACTGGTGCAAAAACAAGTCTCAAGGTTGATAGCAATATAATTTATGATTTGCTATGAAGTATAAGCAATCAGTAATAGATATTAAGAAAAATACAGGCAAAGTGATCAATGAAACAGAATGAAATTCTATGAATATATACAGATGAATTTAAATGATTTTTAAAAAGGAGCATGATAATCGTCACAGCAAATGTGATAATATAACTAGATATTTACATGCAAAAGTAAACAAGCTAACAGATCACAGCAATACTCAAACTGGACACTTATCTTTTAGATTCAGTTTGGAGCAATTAAGTTAGCAAAACAATTGACTATTCATGTATCTTTTAATTTTCAAACTTATTAACTCAAAATAGTATGTAGACCTAAGTATAAATTACAAAAAATGTTAATCCAGTAACAAGAATATAAGAGAATCTAGACAATCCTGGATTTGGTAACAACTGCTTACATAAAACATCAAATACAGAGCCCTCCCTCCATATTGAAATATTAAACATTTAAATTTATAAACTTTTTAATCTTTAAAATATGCTGAAAGATGAGCCACTCACTAGAAAAATCTTTATAAAAACATGTCTAATTAATAATCAGTATTCAAAAGTATATAAATAACTCCTAAACTCCAATAATAAGTAAGCAAGTAATGCATTTAAAAATAGAGAAATTAAGAGCCTAGCAGCGGTGGTACATGCTCTTAATCCCTGTATTCAAGAAGCAGAGGAGGGCAGATCTTTGAGTGTGAAGACAGTATGGTACACAGGTCAAGTTCCAAGAGAGTCAGTGCTGTATATTGAAACCATGTTTAAAAAACTAACAAGCAAAGAAACAAACAAAAGCCAAATAACAAAACAAATGAATAAGTAGACAAAAATATAGAAAAACTGAACAGAATTACATATAATTCCATAAAAGATTCTAAAATGCAAAAAGATCAGATAATTTCAAAATAAAACTAAAATTTGAATGATATATTACTATGCATTGATTCAATCAATAAGTGAAAAACAGTGGTAATGAGAAATACTTTTAAGGATATAAAACATTAGGAATTCCAGCACATTGCTCTGGGTACTTTAAAATACATAGAGATTGTCCTTCAAAGACCACTTGGTATCTTTATTCTGTTTCTTGATACTTTCCTAAATAGGATAAAATTCATATACATATAAATTTGGTATGTGATTATTGTAATAGCTTCATTAATTAATCTCAAGACCTAGAGGCAACCAAGATATCACTGAGTGGAGAAAATGGAAAAAATAATTAGTATATGACACAATAAAATCATATTCAACTTGAAAACAAATGAGATGCTAACTCCTAAAAAGTATATGGAATAAGCTTAAGCTATAATGCTAAAGAAAAAAAAGAGATAATATTACAGGCTTTATAATCAACATTTGAAAATATATAATCTTTCTCAAAGAGTCAAATGTATGGAGACAATGAGAAAATAGTTGTTTTCCTGGAGCTGGAGGGAAGTTTGGGAGTGCTCAGTGATCCGGAGGTGTTTGGAGCAGTTAACCTATCTCTGGGATTATGTATAGATAGGTTCTTATACATATGTCAAAATCCAGAAAACATATGTGTGAGCTCTAGTGTGAGATTTGAAACTTAATTAACAGTAATGAATTAATATTGGCTCTTTGATTTGAAAATGTAGAGCAGCAGGGAAATTCCCTGAAGTTAAGTTTGTACATTTTACTGAATATTTTTTTATTATGAGACTGGAGAATCAAACTGAGATCCTCACCCATGCCTAGCATCTCATACAATCTTTCTGTTGCTAAAACTTTCCTTAAGTAAAAACCTGTTATGTTTTCAAAAGATGAAATGCATATTGTGGAAATGGCCTTTCAGGTATACTTTTAATATATAGAGAGAAGGGTAGATGATGATTTGCCATGAATCAAAGAACTTGAAGAAAAGACCATACTAGGCACCCTCATTTTTTTTTGGTCATAATTTGCATCCATTCATGCATGCCACAGTGCTATTGGGTGTTTGGTATGCTTGTAGACAGTGCCAACAGAAACAACATAGAGTATCATTAGACTCTGAACATATGAGCCTGTTGTTCTTGGGCTTGCACTTGCACATGTGTGGACAGAGAGATATACCGTGCAACACATGGTGACATACTACAGCTTCCACTATGAGATGTTCTCTATGTGTTGTTGTAGTTTGTGTGTGTGTGTTTCTATATAATCAACATTTGAAAATATATCATCTTTCTCAAAGAGCCAAATGTATGGAGACCCTGAGAAAATAGTTGTTTTCCTGGAGCTGGAGGGAATTGTGAGAGTCCTCAATTACAGGAGATGTTTGGAGCAGTTAATCTATCTCTGTGACTACGTGTGTGTGTGTGTGTGTGTGTGTGTGTGTGTGTGTGTGTGTGTGTGTATGTGTGTGTTTTCTGGGGTGAGTGCAAGGGTGAGAGGTAGATAGGAGGGAACTGGAGGAGGGGGGATGAGATAGGGGGTTTCTGGGGGAGGGGAATGGGGAAAAGGGATAACATCTGAAATGTAAATAAATAAAATATCTAGTAAAAAAAAAAAAAGAGGACAGGCAGATGAGCAGGACTGGGGTACATATTGTGAAACTCAAGGAATCAATAAAATGTTTTTTAAAGTTTAATTTTTAATAATCTACCCAGTCAGCTATATCTGTTTCATAAGCTTGGATTATCCAAAATGCGACCTAAATGTCTCATGTATTCTCCTTAGTTACAACTTTCTATCAGGTATCTGTGAACAAGGCCAACTGTGCCAATAAGTGATTTTATGATCAGAATTACTTTTGTAAAACTCGATGATTACAAGAGGACACATGTCTCTGTGGCAGGTATCTATGCTGTTCAAAATGCAACTCCATTCACGAAGCTTAAGGTGTATCAACAAGGTAATTCAAGGATCCCATTTGCAGAGCTTAGATATACCAGTATCTTCAGAGTAGTTACCACTCGTTGGCTAATGGTGGCTATTGCTTTAAGATTGAAGAGGGCACAAAGAAGAACCATGACTCAGTGATGAGGTGCGATGAATGCTATCTGTGCAGCAAAATGGTCAACTTCAAAAGAGATGAGTATGTATTTTAAGCATTCAAGCCTAAAGATTTAAAGATTCTGTATGCACTCAGTTCTGGTGATAGTTTTTGAGTGAAACCCTGTTGCTCTTCTTTTGTTGCCAGGTACCTCTCTTGATCTACTCAGAAGCAACACAGCAAGGAGTCAATTCTCTGCTTCTTTAATTTTGAAGTGGTGCTTTCTGTCTCTAAACCCTTTAGAAAATCCATTATAAGGATGTAAAACAACTATCTTGATCAGTTTGCTTAGACAAATGAATTTGCCATTTTCTTCCCATCGCTGAAGGTAGATTAAATTCAACTACTCCACTTTATGTTTTCTTTAGTTCTCACAAATCATTAATTAAATGATTAAGTTCAGCAATAAACCCAAAGAAAATAGCATTGTTTCCTTCGAGTCATTCAGAAAAAATAATGTTCTGGACTTGCAAAGCAAGACAACAGCTTCCAATCTACATAATTCAGCTTGCTCCCAGGTAACTAGAAAGGCATGTGAGAGATTTGCAATAGTTTTTTTCATTCTCAAAGCCTATGGTAAATTTTGTTGTCACAAGAAATTAACATAATATATAGCTGCCTTCAACCATTGTCAAGGGCAGTATAGAAAGGCTGAGGAAGGCTCTTCTATGGGGTTTCAATGAACCTTCTTCCTTTGAATCAGCCCTACTCTGTTTAGTTTTAAAGCAATTAGTCTTACCTTTCTAGTGGGATGATAATTTTTCACTGATACTGTCAAAATATAAAACAATAAAGACTGTCAAAAATTCCAATCTGATACTTAGAAACAGACTAAATTTGTACTCAATATAGAGCATGTGATAGAAAGGGAAGACACAACTTAGTTTCGAGACTTAAATAGTATATATGGCTATGGGAAATAAAGTGAATAATGAGTAAATTAAAATGCTTTTAATTTCACACTCAAATTTGTCTCCATTATTTACTTCATTATTTCCTTTGTAAATTACAAACACCAGACACACTTTGAGCCTTGATTAAAAGGTCAATAAAGCCAACAAACTTTTAAAAATTAAAAAAGCTATAAGAAACAAATGTGTCTCTATATTCATTGTTCATATATCACATCTGCTAATTTTTTGTATTGTTGAGAAACTAACCCGTGGACAATCTCTCACAACGTTTACAATCTAGAGTAGGCACTTACCATATTTACTTATTATTTTACTTATTATTATTCTCCTTATTTCTGTATTAATACATAGTCTAATTTAGAATTGCAATTATCTATGTGTGAAAAATGATATTCCAGAATGTTTATGAGTTGGCAAGACTTACTTTCACAAGAGGTTTGATTCTATTTTTTATGTACATAGTTTAGAGTGGATTAAAACTGTAGTTCCATGTCTGGAAAACCAAAACTAACCTCTCACTGAAAGGACTCAGTAACTAGGTCTCTCTTTTCAAAGTGGTTGCAAGCACATTCAAAATTCCCCTCAAGTAAAGTATTTCTTCTACTTCAACATGAGCAAAAGTACAGCTAGTAATGTCACTCTTTTTTCCTTTATTCTTATTTAATCCTTCACTAAACCTGATCAGTTTCTGATGCTCCAAATTGTTACTGCATTGATTGTCAATACACAGAAACAAGATGGCATAGCTAATTTACTTTAGAAAAAATCCTGACTGTAGTACAAACTAGTATTAGAGTTTGACCCTAAGGAGACAAAGGCAAGAGGGCAGATTGTTCCAGATTACAAAGTGAGATCTTATCTCAAAACAAAGCAGAACAAAGAAAACTAAACAGAACAAAAGCAAAACCAAGTAAAGCAAACACAGAAGTGGAATGATATTAAGGAATATAGGCAGTAAAAGTAGAATTGAAAATAACTTCTTTTCAATAATATGAGACTTAAACCCAGAGAAGTGAAAACACAGGAGCTTAAACTTAATGACTTGGTTTAAAAAACAGAGCCTAGATTTTATTTCACAGGCTTTAAAAATGCATTAACATTCAGTTATGAATGAAGGAAACAGCACATGTTAGTCTTCTCATATTTGTAGCATCAACAAAGCAAAATTAAGAAAGAAAATATCCTCATATGTTGTTGCAGTGTTTCAGGTGTCTAGAAATACCATCACCATTTATGTGCTTGAGCTTAGAATGACTATTAGAAGACTTTAATCTGTTTAATGAGAATCAACTAAATCACTAAGCTGACCAATCATTAATAACCTGATTCATGTAGATAAATTAGGGAATGATTCTAGTTCATGTGGTTAAGCTCTAAAAGTATTTATGATTTTAATCAGACAAGTAATAAAGGCAGCCAAAATATTTAGCAATCAATTCCTGTCTAAATGAATGCATCTTTCTATTGTACTAATATTATATTGTAACAAGAAAACATATGTACTAATACAGTGCCAGTATAATTCTGTAAAATTGAATGCAAAGATCTCAAAAAGAAATTTGAATGTTTTTTAATGTAGAGGTAACATCAATACAAATTAATCCTTAGTATATCATGGCTTCATCCTTATAACATTTTATTAAGCCATATTTTCATTGTTAATATAATGGAATATATATATTCATATACCATCACATTCATGTATTGGGGACAGAACACACAGAAGCAAAGACAGTTTTGTTATAAGAAGGAACATATTTTGAAAGCTTCAATACCTTAGAGATATTAGCTTACACAAAACTCATTGCTCCTCAGGGTTTTACCAGGTGACAGCCACTCTAAGCAATGGTCAAGGAGATAAAGAGATGACTCGATGGCTCGGTGATTAAAAATTGTTGTACTTTCTGAAGAACTGAATTCGCAGCACCAAAATTCAGAGGGTCACAACTACCTGTAACTCAGCTAAAAGTGACCAAATGGCCAACCTCCACAGACACTGGCACTCATGTGCACATACTTGCTAACACACACACACACACACACACACACACACACACTATAAAATAAAGTTTTTGATCGTAGTTGTCCAAGAGACTCCAAAAACATACAGCCTTTTGCCCTTGTTTGCCCCATAGAGGTGGAATATAAGTCCCTATTGCTAAATATATCAAGTCATTCAGACACAGGGTACTGTTGCTCCTGAGCTAAAACTGGCCTGAAGTTCTGGAGGGCTAGCTTTCATAGTAATGGCACACATATCTTTGTAGTACATAACAGTTCTCTAATTGGATTTAAGACATACTCAACAAGAGGAAAATTGTGCATTGTACTAGCAAACTAGCCAACTACCAGGGGCTATTGAATTCTTGCTTTTGAAGAAGAATGTAGTTACCTGTTTATTAAATCAGCGTAACTAACTACACTCTACATAACAGTTCTTGTACTCATACATTGAGGTAGTCTTTGCCTCTCATCAAGGAAACTTCTCTATTCAACATATAGAAACCACAGTCAAGCAAAATACAGAGTTATGGAGCCCTGTCTTACATATACAATACAATTTCTGAACCTAAATCTCAGGGAGCATTGAGAAAGATGGGGTGGAAAGATTGTAAGAGCCAGAAGATAAGGGATTTGCTGTGAGAATGTTTCTCCTAGTAATGACAGAAGCTACACCCATGAAGTCTAACCCTCCTGAAAAGTAAATGAAAAAATACAAATAAAAAATGTGCGTAATAAAATGGAAGCATCGTCAAACTTATCACATTACCTGACATTGCAGAAATGGAGTGATTCAAAGCTCAAGAAGAAGGAAGACCAAAGTGTGGATGCTTCAGTGCTTCTTAGAAGAGGGATCAAAATACTTACAGGAGGAAATATGGAGGAAACATGTGGAGCAGAGACTGAAGTAAAGGCCATCCAGAGACTGCCACACCTGGGGATCCATCCCATATACAGTCATCAAACCTGGATGCTATTGTGGATTCTGGAAGTGCTTGCTGACAGGAGCCTGATGTGGCTGTTTCCTGAGTGGCTCTGGTAAAGCCTGACAAATACAGAAGCAGATGCTGGCAGCCAACCATTGGACTGAGCAAGGGTCACAGATGGAGTAGTTGGAGAAGGGACTGAAGGAGCTGAGGGGGTTTGCAGCCCTGTGGAAGGGACAACAGTGTCAATTGGCCAGATCCCCCAGAGCTCCTGGGAACTGGACCACCAACCAAAGAGTACATATGTGGGGACCCGTGGCTCCGGTTTGGTATGTGGCAGAGGATAGCAGTGTTGGACATCAGTGTAAGGAGTGGCCCTTGGTCCGGTGGGGGTTCGATGCCTTAATGTAGGGGAATGGTAGGTTGGGAAGTCGGGAGTGGGTAGATGGGTGGGTGGGGCAGCACCCTCATAGATGGAAAGGGAGGAGGGATGGGCTAGGTGATTTCCAGAGGGGAGACCTGGAAACATTTAAAATGTAAATAAAGAAAATATCCAATAAAAAATAGAAGGATATTCATCTTGTAAATTATTATAAGAAACAACGTTCCTCAATAAGTGGTAACATTGACTTTGAATTGTCATATTAATGAATTCATGTCATTCTTATGAATGAAAGAATTCCATTTCTTCATTAAACAGTTAGCATATGGAGTGCCTTTGTGGTAACTTTTGAAAACAATGTCACCAGGAGATTCAGTTATTTCTACATATTGCACAATCATACAAAGGACATGAGAATCTTCTGGACAACCTTTTCAAGATAACAAGTTCATCAAAGTATATAAGTAATTTTGAAGGCACGCAGAATCTATAAAAATGCATAAATAACAAGAAAGAACTGTGATACCATTAGAGTTGTATTGTCACAAAGGCAAAAATAAGCAAAAAAGAGAGCCGAAAACAAATAATGAATGATGAATAACAAATAGTGAAAATAGTTGAGAATATTATATTTATCGTATCATGGCAGGTATCAAGCTATGTTTTGACAGATGAAGAAATCTGCACTACTCTGAAACATTATGGATTCAGTCTCACTGTTGCCTCCAATGGAGAATATTACAACATTCAGCATCTACTGTGATGAGGGTGTCCACATTTATTTGATAATGAATTACAGAGTGCACTCTCTGTCTATATTTACTCCATTATTTTCAAGTGTTATTACAAAGACACTCCACATGCTAGGTGTTTAATACAGAAATGTGATTTGTCTCATTATCATTACAATTCAAGGTAAATGTTACTATTTCAGGAGTAGAGTTGCTTCTTGCGATAACTCACAAGCCTGGTCTTTTTCATCCTTGAGATGTTTGGTTTTTCTCTGTTACATTGGTTAAATGAAGAGGAAAGGTTCTAGACAGCACATCTACTTTCTACAATCCTTGGCTAGTAGTGACATTTGCACCTTATGTTTATAATCTATTAAGAAGAACAAGCTTTATGATGATAAATGAATTCAAAGAAACTAAAATATAACATTGACATTCGTACATCTACTTCCTATGTCACATTTTGAAAACAGAAAGCAAACAATAATGTGTTTAATTTTATTATATACATGCATGTGTGCAAGTGATTTTATGGTGGCATGAGCATATTAATGCAGATGCCAACAGAGGCCAGAAAGTGATCGATTCCCTAAGACTGAAGTTAGAGGAAATTGGCAGCTGTCAATGTGGGTGTTGGGAACTAAACACAGATTCTCTGCAGTGATCAATATTCTTAACCACTGAACAATCTTGACAGCTCAGGAAGCATAAGTTTTTTAATATAACATTGATATAAACATGAAAAATTGCTAACCTAAGTTTATGAATAAACATTCATCCTACCATTTTGTTTTTACTCTGTCCATGATTTCCTTTAGAGTCTTATACTGTCATCACATGGTCACATACTTACATATTTTTTAATCTTGATGTCATTAATTTTTCTATGTCAAACTTTCTCTGAGAAGAGAGAGACTAGCAAGAATTTATTCTTCTTGTTGCAAATTACTCATTTAAACAGGATAATTTTGAATGGAAAGAGAGAATCCAATTAAGAAACATCCACTTTGCACTCAACTGGAGGATTATTACAATACTTTGTTGTGGTTAGCAGGTATTACCTAGCAAATAGATTTATTAATACTTGAACCAGTTAGGGATCAAATAAGTAGGTGAGTAAACAATTTTAACATTTGGATATTCAAGGTTATTAAAGGTTACTCATACAATGTAGAACAGAAGATTAATGTCTACATGTTTGGAGACAAGCAAAGCTGAAGATATGCTGGTTACACTATTTCATGCTGATTGTAATGGAACAAGAAAGCCGGAGACTGCAGAGATCTCAATCAGCTGGGAGCAGGCGCATCCACAAAAGCATATCTGCTAGAGCAACCATTGCTGACTAAATTGCTTGTTATCTTCACAATGCAACCCTCTTGGTGCCATTTATTTATATGTTTCACATTATCCTGAGAGCACTTTTCACTGTTATATCAGTTCTTGAGGGAATTGTTTGTTTTTTTTTTTTTTAAATGAAATCACTACTACTTCCACTCTCGAGCTGTCACAAACCCACACATAGCACACACAGGTGCAAGGAGCTCTGGACAGTTGCATTTGCTTCTGTTTATAATCAATCATGTCAGTAAACTGCCTTGGGGCATTATAATGCTATTCTAAACTTCACATCAGAAAACAACAACTTCAATAAATGCTAGCAGTTTGAAAGAGAAGATGGAACCAAAAACATCATAGACTTCTATTATCCATACTGAAACTTGGCAGGCATCAAAAGAGCCAGGCTTTCCCAATAAGGTAATGATAGTACCTGCATAGAAGAAAAAAATAATTCCTCTAATATAAATAACAAAATCACAGTAGAGTTAATTAGCCAAATGGTAAAGGTGAGGATAAACTTAAATATATGTTTTTGGAACAATAATTTGCATCATGTCTTGAGCCAAAATTGACTCCAGTTCCTACTTGCTCCAAATGACCCAGGAATAGTAAGAGTTGCCACTTATTTCTAGAATTTAAAAGATAAGGCTAATAAACACTTATGGTTAAGACCTCATCATTACATGCCAGCAATTGCATTGATTTGTAGTTCAACTGTACATTAGCAGGCACAGTAAAGAAAGACTAATACATTGTACAAATACGAGGCTTATGTTACTATAAAACAGATGTGTTACACACCATGTGTAGATGTAGTCTCTAAATAGCTGAAACTTTTGTTTACTACAGTGTTAACTCATGTTAAGTTACAACAGCAGAAGTCTAAGACCAGACAAAATTTTGAAGAACTATAAATGTAGATAGGATCCATATCAGCAAGTATAATTTGCAAACTATATTATAAGTTATAAAAACTTACAGTTCATTGTTAATTAATTAATTAATTAATTAATTAATGTGGTCTTAGTATATAGACTTAACTGGTCTTCTACTCACTGTAGGATGTAGACCAGGATTCATTATAAACACCAGGCTGTCCTGGAACTCACAGAGATTCATGAGCCTCTGCATCTGAAGTTCTGGGATTTAAGGCATATGCTACCACTTCACAACATTTGTCATTATGATAGGCATTTGTCCCCAGTCCCTATAATTGCACTAATTAGATCATCACCAGGAATGTCAGTATGACAAGAAAATGTGTCCTTTGTACTTCTTGATTCATCCAGTTTTATGCCATTTATATGTTAATTTTCTTTGTCATGTTAAAATTTCTATTTGCTGTTGCCAATCCACTTGTATTTTATAAAATTATCTATTTGTACAGGAATTTATAATACAGAACACCGGTGATCTTTCAAACATCATATTCCATTTTAAAGCCTACAAATTGCATCCAGCTATAGTGCTGACATAGGAGTTTCAGGCGATCCTTAGTATAAAGAGCATTAAAGACTAAACTAGTGCATCTAGTGATGATCAATGGTTGAGCTCATGCCTTGTATGCACAATTAGATTCCCACCTAAGAGAAGTTTTCTTTATTATTCCAATGTTTTTGGAATCAACATATTGGCTGTTTTGTATTTTAATGAAACTAATTTCATAAATGGGAGGAACATATTCTGAGAAGGGCATGAGGAGATCAAGACATTCTTGCCAATGAATAGTGACAATATTGAGGCATAACTGAAGATATATTGATTGGGTTATATTGAACATATAGTATCTAATGCATTTTAAGGAACTTGTGGATTGACTATACATGGAAAGTAAATTTAAATAGAAAACAAACTACATAAACAAGCTTGTGGCAGGATGCAATGAAGTATCTTTGTGTATGCTCTAATGAACAGACATAGTAAATGCAAACTTTCATATTTTTTTTGGTGATTGCATGTTAGGGAATAAAAAATTAAATAAACCAAAGAAATAAGGTGATAACTAAAATTTTGAAAGAAGACTCTTAATATCTGAAGAATCTTATTCTGAGCTAGGTGTCTCTTAATCATGTTTACTCCTCAGACTCACTTAAATAGCTAGGTATAAGTGCTAGACAGGCAGATACAGAGGAATCTCTGAGGCCACTGGCCAGCCAGTCTAGTTTAATAGGTAAGTGTGGCTGTCTTCACAGTGGAGAGACAGCTCTTGATAACTGTCCTTTGAAAATATCATGCTCACCATGACACACATGCACACACACATGCAGCTTTGCATACAAGAACATACAAACAAAACATGTTTGGCAAACCTCAGTTGAGTCATTTAAATGTCACATTTCCAGTAATGATTTCAAGTAAAATATATTATATCCCCCACACTTGGAGCATATAATTGTGTAACACCACCACCACAACAAAGCATACATGCAAAAGTTATTTGTCTTTCAAGAAATTAATAAAAATATAAATAGAATTTAAATACTATTGCAAATATCTAGGCATTCTAATGATGGGCTAATGATACTTAAACATTAATGAATACTTAACAAATGAATAAAACTATCATGTAAGGAACGCGTCTCATTGTGTTTGCTACTTCAATAAATCTGTAAAGTAGATTTTGAAAAATACACTTTAACATCATTGAGATTAGTTGTTGCATGCTCAGTTTTAAGAAGACATTTTTGTACTTTCAATTTATTTATTTATTTTTTCAATTGAAAGATTAGACTACTTGGATGTTGCAGCTATTCAGACTATCTTCTAGGAAAGGTCAATGCTGTGATTTTTATAAAGAGAGGGAAAAGATGCAGTGAGTTGCTCAGTTGATCTAAATATCTCTTCACCTGCAACTCTGTGTTCGTGGATTGCTTCAGTTAGCTTGATATCTCCCAGTTTTGTTCCTTTTGATAAAAATGAGAGGACCTAATGTTTCTTCATGGCTGAATAACTTTATATTTCCTAATAAATATATTCTCTCTAAATATATATATTATATCATATACCATATGGCTGTTCTCTATTTTAATGAAGATAATTTCATTAAATGGTGGAAAATATTCTGAGGAGGGCATGATAAGATCAAGACATTCTTGCCAACAATTGGTGATAATATTGAAGCATAATAGAAGATATATTGAATGGGTTATATTGAACATGTAGTATCTAATCTGTTTTAAAGCACTTGTGGATTGACTGTAAGTGGAACATAAACCTAAATAGAATACAAATTGCATAAACAAGCTTGTGATACAATGCAAACAAGTATCTTTCTTTTTGTGTGGTCTATGGGAAAGAGATTAAATGTAAATGTTTATATCTTTTTGATGTATATGATATATACAACATTTGGTATATATTATATATGGTATATATCATATACCTTATACCTTATAACATATACAATATTACATATATTATATAACATTGTATATATTAGAATATTATATATTAGAGTATACATATTGTAGAATATATATTAGAATATTACTATGTTGTATGATATGTAATCACATTTGAACCCCAAGATTTTGTGATCATGTTTGCTGGAAAAAATCTGTTTCTAGTTAGGGTGTTCCTCAGCTCATTGTTCAGACCTTTAATTCAAAACAACGAAAGTAAAATTATTTTGTAGACAAAAGCATCCGTGTTTGGAAGTGATGTCTAATTTAGTGGCAAAGAAGGTGATGAATAAGAAAAAGATTTGACAGAATAAAATATGCCCGTGTCTCAGGAGAAGAGAGGGAATGGAGAGACTACTTAAGACAGAGCAACACAAGAAATGGGTGTGGGTAGTTTTATTGGGACAGTTTTACAGAGACAGGTTGAAGAGAGAAAATGCTAGACACAGGTAAAGACAGACAAGCCAGAGAATGAAAAGCCAGAAGATGAGAACAGATTGTTAGAGTTAGTTTGAGGCCAAGTAGTTCAATTCGGTCAGAAACTGAGAGACACTAAATTGACTTGGAGAGAAATTTTGAGCCAGAACAGCTGAATTGTATCAGCCAGTGAGACATTAGAAAGAACAATCAAGGATAAGCTTTTTCAGCAGTAGATCTCAGAGGCTGGAAACATTCTAGGACTAGATTAGATTGCATGGAGGCAAGAAGCTTCCAAGAGTAGGCCTAGGTTAGCAGACAGGGACAGTATGCCTCTGAGGTGACACTCAGGAGAATAAAAGTTACATTAACATCTGGAAACATCTGATGCCCAGTGTGATTGGAAAAAGCCCACCAACACTCAGAAGACATCAGAAATGTTGGAAGGTCAGGAGATATCTGACAGAAAGCCACAGAGGAGAAGTTTGTCTAAGCTTGTCTCCAGAGGAGAAATTTGCCTAAGATTGTCTCCGGAGGGAAAAACAGTTCTTTGAATTTGGCGGGACACCTCCACAGGTTGAGTGGCAAAAGCCTTGAACCCAGAGCAAGGGCTGATATAGGAGCCTCTGAGACAGTGCATCATCATCATCAAATCACAGTAAGCCATCCCAAAAGACAATTTTAAGACAGACATTTTTTTTTTCATTAAAAAAAATGAAAACCCTATTTCAGATCCCTCAAGTTCAAAGAAAGGCCCTCAGGGGAGAGAAATGTTACTTGGAAAAGCCATCACAGTACTCATTGCAATGATGACCACCAGAGTAAACCCCTCCCTACTTTAAATTTGAATCTTTATATTTTTCTTCTCAAAAAATTTTGAAAAAAGAGATGTACAATAAGAAAATAATTAGCAGTGATAATACAAAGGCTTATGAGACAAAAGACAGAAGAAATAAGAGCACAGGGACTACTTCATTGTGAACCTATGATACCTAATGAAATTGAAAATCAAGACCAACAACCCAGTGACAATTGGTACAAAACCCTGCTGGCTGGGATAGGGCCTGGCTCTCTGGAGTCAAGCCAAGTTTAAGAGCTAGTTATGGAATTAGAGTACCTAAAGGTCTAGTTTATGTGTTGACTCATAAAGATCCAATTGTACCTTGATTAATAGAAAGAGGAAATAAGATTAGCTGAAAGACAATAGGTTCTAGAAAACAACTGCTGAATTAGATCAACTTGTATACTTTAAAGATGTTTTAATATCAGAAAAAATCCTCAGGGAATGGGTTAAGTTGGGGAAGACATTTTGCCTTTGAAAATTCTTAAAGATCTGAGAAACTTCCATGTGAAAGGCATAACTCAAGGAAGGAAGAGGCATAAATAAAGGCAGCTCAGAAGATGCAAAAAGCTGAATCTCTGTGCGTGGAGACAGCTCAACAAACCAGCTGAAGAAGAACAGAGCATTCATCAGACTGGCAGACCTTGATGCTGAAATGAACACTTACTGAAGGACAGATGATCAGCGCTGCAGTTTTGAAGGATCATCATAAGGATCTTCATAAGGACATTCAGACTAAATAAGTTTGTGGAATTGTTAACTGTTTCTCTTGTAAAATGCTAAACTGTGTACATGTTTTAGCTTAGACAAAAGTGGGAAATGTTCCAGGATATTTGATCACAGTATGAACTCTGAGAATGTGCCCTTCACTGAAAAAAACATAAAACAAAACACAAACAAACAAACAAAAATGCTTCTAGCTATGCCCTTAGTACACACATTTAATCCAGAACAATGAAGGCAAAATTAGTTTGTAGAAGGCAGCATCTCATGTTTGAAAGTAGTGTCTAATTGGTGGCAGAAAAAGTGAAGAATCAGATTTTTGACAAAATGGGATATGACCAAATTCCAGGGAAGAGAGAGAAAAAAAGGAGCTATTTAAGATAGAGCAGCACAGAGACAGAAAGAGACTGGGAGGGGGGAGGGAGGAGGGGGAGGGGGAGGAGAAAACAGAGACAGAGACAGAGACAGAGACAGAGATGGAGAGCACACAGTTTTACTGGGTCAGTGATAGAGAGACAGGTAAAGACAGAACTGCCAGAGATTAAAATAAACTAGGAAGAGGTGAGGTTATTCAGCAGTAAGTCTGTAGGTTTTGTTGTTGTTGTTTTCTTTTCTTTGTGTGTTTGGTTTTGTTGTTGTTGTTGTTTTTCCAAGATAGAGTTTCTCTGTGCAACTATGGCTGTTCTAGAACTTACTCTTTATATCAGGCTGGCCTTGAACTCCTGTCTCCTGAGTGCTGAGATTAAAGGTGAGCTGCCACTTATTGTGAATAAAGTCACAGAAAACATAGACTACAGATATCTTTTTCAAATACTGATTGCATTTCTTGAAGACTGTGCACAAAAACAAGACTGCTAAATCATCTTTAACTTCTGAAGAATTTCCAAACTGTTTTTGCTGAGCTCTGCACCAATTTACATTACCACCATTAGACTAAGATGCCCTCCATTTCCACAACTTTGCCAGGATATGCTCTTTCCCCTTTCACAGTACCCGTTCTGACAGACATGGCACAGTATCTCACTGTGGTTTTGATTTACATGTTCCTGATAATCTAATGTAAGGATTATCTCATGTATTTCCCAACCCTTTGTAGTACATCTTCTAAGAAAGTCTATCACTAAATGAAATATGCCTGACATAAAAATCACACATTCACATATTCTCTCTAGCGTATGGAGCAGCAAATATTCTATGCTGCAGTCTTGAATGTGAGTACTACTGGAAAAGAAAAGAAAGGGAAGCTAAATAAATGGATTTGGTAATCTACATCAAAGTAGACTTCAACAGAAAGGTCTAGGAACTGGTTGCCATTGATGAATAGAATTAGCTGTACTATTATAAATTTTAACTCAATTTAAAAAATAAAATAATAGATACCAATTAAAATGATAAAGAGCCGGGCAGTGGTGGCCCACACCTTTAATCCCAGCATTTGGGAGGCAGAAGTAGGCGGATTTCTGAGTTCGAGGCTAGCCTGGTTTACAGATTGAGTTCCAGGACAGCCAGGGCTACACAGAGAAACCCTGTCTCGAAAAACAAAACAAAACAAAATGATAAGAGAGACAAAAATATTAATTATTTTGATTTGATCATGTTTTGAGATAAAATATTGTACCCCAATAACATGCAAAATTATGTCAACCAAATATTAAATTAAAATTAAAAGCTTTTATGCTTATCTGTAAATATCAGAAATTAGCCTAAAATTAATTTATAGACTACCTGTGAATCATTTCCCTATATCTAGAAATTTGCTATTTGTCTAATTCATCTAGATTGGATGTGATTTTTACTCATGTGTGTCAACAAAATCAGTTGACAGCTTTGGATATAAACAGTCACTGTACTACGTAGAACAACTCTCCTTTATGACACAAGCAAAAGTATCACAAGTGTTGTATTGATAACAGTACATGAGAAATAGTTCATTAAATTAAATAAAAATATATATCAACCAAATAAGGAAATCTGAAGTGTTTGATTAAATTTTGCAATAATTTTTAAGTATTTATTTACTTTTTCAGAATATATATAAAATTGTATAAATATATAACATTATATACATATGTATAAAATTATATATATAATTTACCCTTCCTTTTATTCCTTCTAAATACTCCCATATATTCTTTGCTGTCTCTAAAAGTTATGGCCTCTTTTCTCATTAACTGTTGTCACATTCATACATCGGATGCATAAACGTAAATCAGTCTGTACAATTTTACATATATGTATGTTTTAAGAGATGACCACTTGATATTAGCTAACCAGTTTGTGTGCTCTTCCCTTGGGAAACCAATTTTGCCCTCTCAACACATCTTTATTTGCCTGCAGTTTTTGTATAGGTTTGAAAACTTCTGATTTCTCTGCTGTCCACTTTAGGATGTTGGTAATTGCTGCCCCTGTTCAATTCATGACTACAGAGTCATGTTGGTGGATCTTTATAGCTTTTGACATTAATAAGAGACACAATCTTACAGCAAATTCTCTGACTCTTTGACACTTACATCTTTCTGCCCCCACATCAGCAATGCTTCCTGAGCCTTCAGTGCAGGAGTTGTTTTATAATCGTCTATATTTTAATAACTAGCATGTTAATTTCATAGTATATTTCACATTTTCCTTCTATTGAGAGTTATAACTTTAAAACATTTTGGCCACCAAAAATTAAATCTTTGATCACTTTGAGATTCCATGTAAATTTTTGCTAATATTATTAATAGTAATTCAGAATTTTATTATATTACAGATTCAAACGTATCATTTTAGGCAGGAAATATTCATTCTTTCTTATAGTTACTATTATCCCAATGTATGAGGGATGGTTGTAATATCATGCTTAAGATGTACTTGATAAAAACAAGTTCTATTTTGTGCAAGATCTGAAATTATGTAGGGCTTAGACAGTTCAAAATACTAGTGCCACTGACAGTCCCGAGGCAGTAAATAATTCATGGTAAAAAAAATCAAGCTCTGTGTCACAGTGGACACACACGCACACACTCACACACACACTCACTAAATCAGTAAATAAATGAATGAATGAGTAAATAAATAAATAAATAAATAAATAAATAAATGCAAAGAAACAAAAAGCCAACATCTGGCTTTAGTACAAAATTCTGATACATGTATTTAATTTCTCAATTTGTGCTTTTGACATAATGATATATTTATTTCCATTTATTGTATGTGTGATAAACACACACACATTTATATATGTGTGTTTGTATGGTATGTGGGCTTGTGCATATACAGGCATTACTGTATACAAGTGTGTGGAGGCCAAAGATAAATGGCAAGAATCAACCTCGCTCAGTCTTCCATGTCATTACTTGATACTGAGCCTCTCTGTCAAGTCCAGAGCTCCTTTATGAGGCTAGTTTCACCAACGAGCTTTCACTGAGGATCTGGTCTCTATTCCGGGTTTTGCTGGAGGGCTAATAGCTACTTGTTGGACTGTGTTTTCCCTTGTGTGAGTTCTAGGTATCCATTCTTTGGTTTTCTGTTTGTGCATAAATGGTGCACGCCTTTAATCCTAGCACTTGGGAGGCAAAGGCAGGTGGATTTCTAGAGGCGAGCCTGGTCTACAGAGTGAGTTCCAGGACAGCCAGGGCTATACAGAGAAACCCTGTCTTGAAAAACAAACAAACAAACAAAAAGAATCTCAGTAGCCCAAACTTAATCTTATGTAATGGCAGTTATATAAACCAAAAGTTAAAATTTACCCAGGTTTCCTTGCTCATCCACATGATTTTAATAGCTCAATTAATTCAAACTATAAATTTTATAAGGCAATGAAATATTTATTAATTTATATTTGATATGTAAGTTAAATGTTGTTTCCCATAAATTTTATTTCTGAAATAATCAAATTTCAGTGATAGATATGTTAGTATTCTCTTTTCTCAGTTGATTGATGTTTATTAATAAGCTAGTTTTAGCTTCTCATCCTTATAATGATAATTTCATTGTGGTAACAGTTTCTTACAGTTTGAGCTTATGGAAATACAATGTGTAGGCAAGAGTTATAACCATATGCCAAGGAAGACAGATAGCAAAGAGCCGGATTTGTTTCAGATATTCAGCAGAAATGGTATCTTCAAATTTTAGGTGTTTGAAAGCACTCAAGTACAAGTAAAAAATGGAGATATTTTCTTCTCCCTTATTTCACTGTGTTTTTTCAATGCTGGGTTTGAACCCCAGTGCTCAAGCACACCATGTAAGATGTCTACAGCAACATGTCCACAATTACTCTTGAATGAGAATACACACAGTTATAAAGTTTCAGCAAACATGAGTTTACTAAATCATGATATGCTCTGCTGGGATTATAAGAAAAAGGAGTCCTCTTTTTTTTTCCTTTGAGAGAGGTCCAGTATAAATTTCTCTGTCATTTACTGTTAATTTTTTCAAATAAGCATATAGAATATTCTCATTGAGGTGAGTGAATGGGGCCATGAACAATCATAACCAGGAAAAACATAGGACAGTTCAAAAACTTTTTTTCAATATTAGGACAGAAATGTAAAATATAGCCACAAGGGGGCAATGTTTAGTCGGGTGCCTCAGGAACTTCCGCTTTGATTCTCAAAAATGCATTCCATTTCTGTCATCTGGTAGAGATACGAAGTGCCAAGCCAATGCCTGTGTCTACTTTTCTCTCCTAAGAGTTTTGGCCCCACAAGGGAATACCCACTATGATGTCTTACAACCTATTCTATAAGGTGTGCCCACCTAAAGATGAGGATGCAAAACTAGTGTGGCAGAGACAGGCTCTAACAATGTCAAATGAAGGATTGCAGGTGATATTGTCCAGGTTTTCTTCAATACAGTTATCAAGTTCTGCATGTACAAAGTCAAGATGTCACATGTCATCCAGAGAGCCTAAGATAAGAACAGAACTGCGTGAGGGTGCTCTTTCTTTCGAAACTATAATGCTCATAGCCAGGAAAAAAGTCATTCAATCATAGTGAAAATGTAATTAAATATTGTCTATAGTAGAGTCAATATTATAAATAGCTATTTCCTCCTTAATAAAATTTATTTGTAACTCTCATAGAATAAATTTTAAGACAGCCAGTTACTTTGTGTGCCATGTGGTTAAACAAGAGAGTAAATGCTTACTGCCATGAAAATAAATATCCCTGGCTGGCACTACTTCAGTAATTTACCTAGCCTAAGGTCATTGTAAAGCAGTTTAAATGCATCATTAATCCACGATCGTCTAAAACACTAAAATACTTAAATAAATTACAAAGAAGCAAGATGAGCCTGAAGAAAGAAAAAAAAAACTGTCAAGATATGGTACATTTAAGTGATGCAAAAAAAAAGTCTCTAGACTCATGAATAAATTATTGTAAAACTCAGAGGTGTTAGGAAGAGCTTGAGGATATGTTGGATCCAATTTCATAAAGACCAGGAAGATTACAAAGATGAATGTTGAATTTTATCTTTCTGCTTGTGAATTTTTATTCAATTACATTTAATTGTGGGATTTCTAACATTTTCTGTTTATTATATATTTATTATTATTATTATTATTATTATATTGCAGTCATTTTGTACCTTAAATATGATCCTTTATATTCCCAACAATGTATAAATCATTGACACCTATGTATTTGACTATGTGAACATTGATGGAAAGAGCAGGTGGCTATAAGTGAGACTACCAAGTTCAAAGCTGAGAAAGATGTAAAATGGATTTATTAGATATAACCTTGTAATCTTAGTCACTAAGAATTTACTTATCCTTAAATAGATGCTCAAAATTTATAGAATATTTTCTCACAGAGAGATTCCTGACTAACAGGTAAGATGAATAAAAAGAAATTAAAGATACTATGCAAATTTATGCATGGGTTTACAAATTTACTCAGGTATGAATTTTGAGTAAAGATAATCTTAATAGGACAAGAAACATGATGTCCTGAGAGAAGACCCTTGCCTTTCCTCATTCTCTGAATTCTCTGCCTTCAGACTTGTGCTTTTGTTAAACAGTCCTTCCCACAATCCCATATCTAATTGCTCATTACCCAGGGTTTGAACTTTTACAGAAAAAATAAAAAAATAAAAGAATTACATTCTTATTCCACATGGTCATGGTTCACCACTTACAAGGTGCTTTAGCTTGAAACGTTCTTCACTAATTTGACTAATTTGAATGTTTTATTACTATTTATTGATAAAATTCTAAGTCTACTGTCAAGACCTGATGACCCAAAGTATGGGTCTATTCTCTAAGTATTTCATGGATAAGTATAGATTGTTCAAGCTCTTAATCATCTAGCATGCATGCCATCTTTGTTATCCAGACCTTGAAATGTGCACAAATAAAGCACTTATAACCAGTGCTAAAATCTCACTAGGCATATATAAAATAATAATAAGGAAATACTCAAAATTCATTAGTTGAGTGTAATTGCAAAGATATGCTCAGTAACCGTTTTCTGAATAGCTCATGGAGGACAGAGGAGGAGTAACAGGGAAACCAACACTAATGCATTTATTGATAACAACCTTTATAGGCTGACTGTTTAAAAAGATTGTAAATATAGAGAATACTAAGTTGTAAATATTTAAGCACACACCAGACACCAGAAATGGGTATAAGAATATAGGAAATACCTGTACCAAAGCACTTAAAATATATTACAAAGGATCACAACTTAACCAACCAAGGTGGTTGGTGTCTGTCATACATCACTTGCAGGAGGCTCAGGAGTTCAAGGTCACCTTTGTCGATTTGAGAATCTATTAAAATTAATCAAGAAAATGACTGCAACATTCACCTTATAGCTTTGTAGCTGCAAAATGTATTATATTATAGAGATTCATACTGTTGGGGTTAGAAAAACATTAACTTATCAAGATGGTGGAAGCATTTTCCTGAACTTTTGGAGCAAGTTAGCAGAGATGAAGTTTCGATAGCAAGTGCTTCTAAATAGTGGTGCCATTAAGGAATTACTGCCACTCTCGTGTGTATTTCCCCTTAATTGTCAAAATAATCTCAAAAGTCAGGTCAGTTTCCAGTACTTCACAAATAATCTTGTCTCTAACAATTTGGTATTGTTATTAAATTGCTAAGCTGATGTCCCATCTCCTTGAATATTGAAGTTCTCTGATGTAAGTTTGATGATTGAATTCAATTCATTAACAACAATTCATCAGTGTAACTTAAGCCTCACGTCTCAAGTTTTACCAATAGGACCTCAATATTCTTGATATGACTTAGTACATATGGACTTAGTACAAAGTTTTATTTGGTTGTTTTATATTGGCCTCTCTGAAAATAGGAGGTCAGGTAATATGCATATAAATTTGCATTAATGTGCTATTCCCTGTTATTCAATGCAGGTTACTTTTTCCAGACAGAACCCTGCTGCAGACATTATGATGTCATTATTATTTCCAAGCAACTTAAACAAAATTTCCCACTGCCCAAACACAGGTGTACAGATCTCTTATTAGCATGTTCTGCCAACATTTCCCACTCTATAGTTGTTCTTTTATCATTTAATTGTTTAGTGCTTACCTGAACACATTTCTCTGTGTATTCACTTCAAATGTACACTTGCTATTATACACAAATCCAAAGAGTGAGCATGCGCTGGACCTAGACCCCTTACACATATGTAACAGATGAGCAGCTGGATCTTCAGGTAGGTCCCCCAACAACTGAAGTGGGGCCTTTCACTGACCCTGTTGCCTGCCTGTCTATGGATCCTGTTCTCCTATCTGAGCTGCCTTGTCTGGCCTCAGGGAGAGAGGATGTGCCTAGTCCTGCAGTGACTTTATATGCCCAGGGTGGACCTCCACCTTCTCTGAGGAGGGGAGGAATGAGGATGGGCTATGTGAGGGAGGACTTGGAGGTGGGGGCTGTGATCAGGATGTTAAGTGAATAAATAAATTAATGAAAGAAATAAGTATGCATTGATATTTCTAATTCTTACTTAAAATAGTGTGGTTCGTTCTAGTTTCCTCCTTTACTGCATTGACTGTGCTCTCAAATGAAGAGAAACTTAGATACCCTTTCTTTTAACATGTGTACTTACTTCAGTCTACATAGAACCAGGCTTTTATCACAGCTAGCACACAATTGGAATGTGAACCTGCTTCCCTCACTTGGCCAAGGAAAGTAATAAGGACCACAAAAGAATGGTGGAAAAGTTGATGACAGTAAAATAATACATCACAAAATCTTCTGTGAATTAAAGAACAATGTATTTAAAAGCAAAGGAACTTAACTGAACAAATGGTACAGTCACCTCGTGTTTCAGAAATATTTCTGGTCTACAGAAAACAATAGTGTTGAAATAGAACAATTGCACATGACACCTTTTAAAGAAAAGATAGATCTTCAGTTGCTGTGTTTACCATAGAGCAAAGATGTTGATCTTACATTTTGTCATTTGTTTTTGTTCTATTTGTGCCTTGTGTATATGTGTGAATTCCATATTTTTCCTACATGTGCTTTGTGTATATGTGTGTATGCACATTTCCAAGGTTGCATGTGTGGTGGGATATATATATATATATATATATATATATATATATATATATATGCATATGTATATGTAGGTGAAGCCAGGAGGTAACTCCATGTCTTTCTCAGAATCAGAAAGTAGTTTCCACTGGAACCTTGAGGCTACCAGCTACACTAGGCCAGCTGGCCAGTGATTCATCTGGCTAAATGTCCAGTTTTGATTTCATGTGCACACAATCATCCTCAGATTTTTATGTGCACTTAGTAGACAATACTTGATCTTTATGCTTCCAGAAAAAGCACTTCATTTACTACATATTTATCCTGCATATATGTTAATATATGAAAAAATAATTAATCAAGATGAAAAACACACCATGTGGCTTACCCTTGCATCCCAAAGTGCTGAGTAGGCACAGACCACAGGACAAGAATGGACAAGACCACAGGAGTGTGATATAGTAAGACATAGCAGAAAGAAGTTTTTGAAATAACAGAAATAATATTAGATGGAAAGTAATCAACTATTTTTATATATAAAAGTATAGTAATATATTTTCGTCTAGCCCTCTAATCAGTTATAATCAGAGTATAAATCTGTTAGTAAGGGTCAAATTCACAGTGCCTCCAACAATGAAGAACAATTGAAGACAAAAATTGTTGAGGAAGAACATTTTGTTATTTTCATTAGAGGTAGTATATGAGTACACATGTGATTAATGAAAACACATACTCCACCGTCCCTTCAAATATAAAGATTTTGTAAGGGATCCAGGAAGTGAGTACATTTTTCAGTCAATAATATTCTTCTTTCTTTTTCTACTAAATGATTAAACATTACATATCAAGAAATTGTTATCATTCTTTCTTACTTATTTACACTAAACTCTTGTTATGGTGATTTCAATAAATTATTAATACTATTAAATAAGAGAAACTAATAAAATTTTAAAATGAGCAGAAAGCCTTCAATCTGAGACCTATCAAATATTGACGTAATCATTATAAAGTAAGTAACTTCATATAAATATAGCTACAACCTTGTTACAATGTTTAAAATTAAATTAACAATAAATTATGAACTAATTGTTCATAAATATATTCATTTTAAGATGTGGTGATAATTAATTAGAGATTATTGATTGCTTTTTTTTTTTTAACTATTTGATTGGAGTGATGGATCACCAGCTAAGAGGACTCGCTGCTCTTGCAGATGACACGGGTTGCCTTAAGAACAACCTCATGGTAGCTCATAATTATCTGTAACTCCTGCCCAGAGTGTGATGGTTATATACGCTTGGCCCAGAAAGTGACAGGATTAGAAGGTGTGGCCCTGTTGGAGTAGGTGTGTCACTGTGGCTGGGCTTTAATACCCTCATGCCACCTACCTGGAAGTCAGTATTCCGGTAGTAGCCTTCAGATGAAGATGTAGAGCTCTCAGCTACTCCTGCACCATGCCTGCCTGAATGTTGCCATGTTCCTGCCTTGATGATATGGACTGAACCTCTGAGCCTGTCATCAGCCCCAATTAAATGCTGTTCTTATAAGAGTTGCCATCAATCTCCGAACTCAAATAAAATCTAATTGAAATTATTAAAGTAGATATGTAAATAAATTATTAGTAAATGAGAAATTTAAAGAAAACTTGCATGTGATCTAGTGTCTAACCTGTGTTAAAAAATAACTGAGGATCGTGCTCCGTGGGTAGAGTACTTGACTCGCAGAGTTGCATCCTCTTTCAGTTCCTAGCATGTAATACAGCACAGGTGTATGGAGTACATCTGTAATCCCAAAAACATAGATGGAGCCAGAAGGACCAAAAATATAAGCTCATACTCTTCTACAGAATGATGGATTTTTTTTTCTATTCTCAAAATAAAGATAAAATAAAACCATTAAATACAAACACACACACACACACACACACACACACACACACACACATACACATGGTGTGGGGAGGGGAAGAAGAAGGGTGGGAGAGAGGGGGGAAGAGGATGAGGGAGAGGGAGAGTTTACAGTTGTTACTTGAACTTAGGGCTTTTTTGTGTGTGTTCATTTTATAGCATGCAGTATACTTTTCAAAGTATAGCACTGTATTCTGTGCCTGTCAAGATATTTAAGTAAAATCCCATGGAAAGTTAAATAGAAAATTGTGTTTCGAATTTTATAAATCCTTGAAATTTTACTCTTAATCACTATTTAGTTATCATTTATTATTTAATGTGTTTACCAATCTTTATTTTAAAATCTAAATACTCTAAACATGCGAAAAGGACCATATAGATGGTTCTTACCTCCCATAAACAGTGTAATTAGCTGTTGTTAGTTCTGAGGACTACCCTGTCCCGGTCTTAACTACGATGAATTATTGAAGCTTCTGTATAATCCTCCTCAACTAAAATGACCAGTATCTGTATTAAACAAACAGACGTAACCATGAAGCTTCCCACCTATAGAGCATCACTTTTGCCATAATTATCCTTGAATCTTTTACCTAATATGTCTAGCTTGGGAACATTTTTCTTCGAATCTTCTCTGTTCAAATACCAGGAAAGGCTAATTATTATAAGTATTTAGACAGACACATATCTTTACAACGATTACTGTTTGATCTCTTTTCTTAACATTCGTGAAGCATTACATTGCAGTTCCAAATACTTCAGTGTTTCTGATCCAGTAGTTGAAGGCTTCCAGGGAGAGTTCTAGGTCAGTGTCTTAGTTTTTGTTTTGGGTTTTTTTTTTTTGGGGGGGGGGTATTTTTTATTTATTTTTGTTGGTTTATTTATTTATTTATTATTTTGTTGGGCTTTCTTTTTTCTTTTTTAGTTAACTATCTCTTTTTACAGAAAGACAAGTCTATGAACAGCAGTTCTAGGGACCAGACTGCAAGACAATGTTATCAGCAGTAGTGTTGGCGTACTGCAAATATAGTTATGCCAGGCACATGTATATCTTGGCAAATGACTTCCCATACTTTCTTTATGTCACTTATGAGAAAATCATTTTATGCATACTGAAGCAGCAATCTGGCAAGTAAAAACCCACATATTTGCCTTAACATTCTTAAGAACATAGAATTCTTCAAAATATGAATGTAAACATCCTTCTCCTTAGTGTTTGCTTTCAAACGCATACCTGAATTTCCAAAATTCAGGTAATATGAACAATTTTCTTAAAAACTAATCTTAATATTGAGCAGACAATTTATAGATACCAAAGATTTTATAAGATAATGAGAACCTATATGCAAGGTTTTATAAAAAAAAAGTGAAGAGGAATTTTTTTTTAGAAAATTTCTCAGCATTTAGCATTTATCTGCAATAGTTGTAATACATCTGAAGCATTATACTTTATAAGACAAAGATTAGTCTAGTATAGAGAAATGTGTTCAAACAAAATAAAATCAGTAGACCTTATAGTTGAAGATACAAGTGTGCATGTGAGTGTGTGTGTGTGTGTGTGTGTGTGTGTGTGTGTGTGTGCAATATATGATGTGTCATTAAGAAAAATTTGCCTCCCATTGTATCCCAGGGTGGTCTTAAAATCTCTATGTAACCCAAAGTTGCCCAGAGCTCCAGACTTTCCTGCAGTTTCCTTTTAAGGGCTAAGATTATCAAAATTACCAAAATATGCAATATTGTATTTCCTTTAATAGTTTAGAATAAATATTTACTCAATAAGTTAAATTCTGTGCTTGTATGGAATGTATATCCAGTTGATTTAACAATGAGAACTATCTGATAATATTGTAACATGGGCAATATCATTAAAAAGAAGAACCGAAGACTGACAATTAAATTTCTCTCTATTATACCATGTAACAAATTTTACACAACATTCAAAATATGACTATGTGCCCGAACAGCAAAAAATAAAATAATAAAGTGTGTACATAAATAATTCGTGGAATAATGAGTGGGACTGAGGAGAAGCTCACTCGGTAATGCACTTACCACAGAAGGAAGAAACTTGAGTTTGATCCCAGGTACCTATGTAAAAGCTCTGGGTGGTGATACATGCCTATAATGATGCATGGGGAAGCAGAGACAGGCAGATCTTTAAAAAACAAAAAAAAAAAAAAAAAGAAAGAAAGAAAAAGAAAAGAGGTAGAAAGAGGTGGAAAGTGATCACCAGAAACAGCAGCAACAATTTGTAGTCCTCAGGTATATGACCATGTAGAAACACATGTACACACACATGCCAACACACGCAAGGGACATGCAGTCACCCACACCCAGATGCCTATACACCCACGCACAATGTAGGTGATCCAAATTTCAGAATACTACAGTTTTAACCAGATACAATATAGTAGGATAATATTATTTGCCCCAATGCTACTTAATTATTAATATTTACATTTTCAGTAAAGTCATAATTAAATATAAAACATACACTTGAGATTAGCAACAAATGGAGCATAACTAAAAGAGAAAAACATCCATTTTTCAGAGAAATTCATTGAGCAGCCACTATATTCATGCAAATATAAAGACTAGTAGGTGTGGTTTAGCCAATAAAGGGCCTGCCACACAACCATAGCAATCTGAGCTTGGAGTCCCAGCATCCCAGTAGAAAGCCAAGTGCAGTGGCAAGTGTTTTTAATCTACTAGTGAGGAAGACAGAGTTGGATCCCAGAACCTCATTAACCATCCAACCTAAAGTAGTGTGCTCTCTATTCAGTGAAAGACCCTGTCCCCAAAATAAAATTGGAAATGAGTGAAAGAGACACAGTTATTGACTTCTGGCTAACACACAAATATTTAAACATGTGTACATTCTCTAGTTTGTCCATGGACACACAGAGACAACCAATTTGTATTGTACTTCACATTATTAATTTTAAAAAAAATTCAAGTTGTTTAAGTGCCTAAATTTCACATACTGTTTTCCTGGACCTATTTTTAACACTTCTGAATATGCTATTAGCCTGTCTATATGTGAAACCTTAGGGAGAACCATTAAAATCAGTTGGACCATCCCATGCCACTTTGTATTAATTAAAGTGAGCATTTAGAGGCAGCTTTACAAAAATGCAAAGTAATTCCCTAATCTGTAACGTGTGGGCCGACTGAGGATGCGTGGTTCAAACATTTTCCTTTGATGATGGGAGGCTTGGGAAGCTTATCACACGCTTATGTTTGTCTAGAATGCACATATATTAGCTGCTAATATTCAGCACCAGCAGCGGGAACAGCTACTTATCGTTTATCCTTTAACCTCATAACAGTTTTCATGGGCTTATGGGCTTATGTCCAAAAATAAATAAAAATATTTTTATTCACAATTGCTAAGCTAAAGTTCAGTTTTTAAATAATTACTCAGATAAGCCAAATGAAAGAAAGGCTGAAGTGACATTTCACTGCATAAACAACAAGGATATTATTCTGTAGTATTCAGCACACTTATCTGTCTTTCAAAGCTGGTCATAGAAATATATTAATTCACATACAATTGATCTATTTAATTTTTTAAATCTTTTTACTGGAAGGAGAATACTGTTTAAAATATAGGTGACATGTGCTATAATTCTAGCAATTCAAAAGTTGATATTAAAGATCAATCAGTTTTAGGTCAGCTGTATAACACCACGAGACCATGCCAATAAGCAAACAAGCAAGCAAACCAGCCATTCAGAATGAGGAATAAAAGTAGACATTGAAAAAGAACAAGGGATATATATATATATATATATATATATATATAATAATATATATATATACATATTAGATAAGTGAGCATAAATAAATAAGAATGACTTAATCAATTTAAGGTTTAAGCTACAGAAAATAATAAGCTGGAAAAGTACAGATCAATATTTTATATTTTCAATATCAAATATTTATAACAGGATTAATTCTACCTAGAGAAAAATATTTACACTATATTATTTTTTCAACAGAACATACAGATTTTGTAAATTCAACATGAATTGGCTGAGATTTTCATCAAGAGATGAAAATGGAATCTTTTCCAGCTATAAAGAAGACGGAAACACTGTCATTTACAGTGAAATGGATGTAATTGGAAGACATTATGTTAAGTAAACAAGCTGTGCACGGAAAGACAGGTACCACATTTTCTCTCATATGCGGAAGCTAAAAGAAGCAGAGCTGAAAAAAAATCTAACTGATTATTAGAGACCAAGAAGGGTGTGGATCAGGAAAATGGAAAAAATGCCT
Organism: Mastomys natalensis; assembly: GCA_021653895.1. NCBI lineage: Eukaryota > Metazoa > Chordata > Mammalia > Rodentia > Muridae > Mastomys > Mastomys natalensis. The sequence continues at coordinate 21,193 of JAJTUV010000980.1, read as the reverse complement.
TATGGGTTTCCTGAACATGCAAGATACACTAATGGAAATACCACACCACAGCCCATTACATGTACAATTAATAGGTGATAATAAGACATTTCTAAATGGGTGTATTTTCCATTAGAAAATAAATTAGCACTTGTCTATATGCATAAATCATTAATCAAACATTCAGATTCAGTAAGCAATCATTCTTACTCAATATAATGTTATTAAATCACTGCAGTGGCAGAATAGTCTGAAAATAAAGATATATGAAATTAAAGTATACGGAGCAACAGCACTCATAAAAACAAAGTATAACAATTCAAGCAACACATTTTAAGTATTCAAGTGAGAGAGCTGGCTTAAAATGTTTGCACATACTTTCACATACTGATTGACACAACTCAGTCCTTTCAGTATATTATATTTTCACAAATCCTGTGATATGGAGTCATGTCATAGATCACATTTTCCTAAGTATAAGAATTATCACATGATACTTTTGCTTGTGGTGCCATTGTCCCAATAATATGAAGGAAAAAGCTATGATTTTCAACAAACGTCTTCATTTTCCCAGAGCTTTAGAAATGGAATACAGATAATGAATATTAAAGATCATTTGAATACACTACTGAGGTGAACCCTGAAACAGTCAAAATGAAAGGAGTTCAAAGTTAGGTAGTTGACAGTTAGGAATGTCAAAATAAAAAGCCCAGACATTCAAAGCTGACCAGAATACTACTCAAAGAGGAGAGACATAATTAATCTGCTTTCTGAAGTATAATGTGGAGTCCATGCATCAAACGCAATCTATTTAATTACCAGAACAGTAAGACACATCCCCTTGAGACACCATGTTTAATATATCGCTTCCAAATAAAACTTGACATATCTTTTCTAGCTCCGGTAATTTCTTTCTAATCTCTTTCATAAGTTTTGTCCTTGAATTTCTTCCATTCCCCGGGCTTCCGCGTTTGTACTATACCACCATTAATTACACTGAACCCAGAAAAGTCAAGGGAGACTTTCAAAAAGAAAGGAGCTGTCCCTAGGAGGAATCACACTGGAGTATCAAACTAATAAAATACTTAATGTTTGACAGTACTCAAATTAAAATAAATCCCTTGACATATAACAGTCTAACTTACAAAATAACATCTTTTTTAAATGGTGCATGCTATTAGTTTTCCCACGTAGGCTGTATTAATGAAATCAACTACATGTTCCTTTTGCAATTAGTAAAGTTTAATAACAAATAAGTCTTTCCTGAATTTCTATTGTTTCTTTTTAAATGCAGAGTTATGTCATTTCTTATACATACTATTGATGTTGCCATAATTACAGAGTTCACTCAATGATTCTATTGTGACAACATATGAGTACCTTATTTAAACATGACTCCAGTGTTTGAATAAATTAAATCAATAATTCATATTGTCTACAGCATACCCAGATGTGTATAAGGTAGATATATCTCTATGTGATTTTCAATTTTGATATCAATCATATCTTGATATAAGAGATTAATTAAACTGGATAATGTTGACAGTAAAATGTAGCTCACAGAACATTGATTCATTACAAGTTAATGACAGTAGTAAGCTTTCTTATATTCTTATTTATTTAGTAGTACCCACATATATTTAAACTTCACTTTAGGTTATACTTTGTTCATACATGTAACTCAATTTAACCTTTCTCAATATATGAAAAGTAATTGCTTCATTCTTTCAGAAAATATTTTTCAAGTCTTTGGTTAGATAATGCTAGGAAAAAACAAAATGTAGAAATGTAGATAATTTTTAACATACTAAGTTGCTGAGGCTGTGTGACAAAGAGTAAATAATACCCTGCAGTCTCAAAGAAAAATTTATTTCTTAGGCCCAAAATCTGAAATCCAAATGATGTAGGGCTGCATATTGCCTACAGCTACAAGAACAACCCTAATGTGGTTTCTTGATTTGGTGACTATTGGCATTCACTGTGTCCCTTGGCTTGTGACAATATTAGTCCAATCTGTTTCTCAGCTGTTAGATTGTCTTCTCCTTTATATGTATTTGACAGAGGGATAAACTTTTTCCTGCCTCTTTCTTCACATTGCATCTCTTTCTGTCTGCCTCTCCACCTCATGTAGTTATGTCGTATCTGTAGATGTCATTTACCAAATAAATTAACATGAAAACTGCAGACATGTATAGATCTTGTAAGGAACCACAATTCAGGCCACCTGCCAGTTCTAAAAATTTACATATTAATGACTGCTAAATATATAAATACAACTGAATATAAAGATTTAATAATTTTGTAATTGTAGAGCAAAAATTAGGAGCTAGGACCAACTTTAGGAAGCATGAAGTCAAGAAAAGTTATTCAAAAAAGTTGAGGAAATCAAGTTATTCAGGAAAAACTGAAGATAAAATACATGCAAAATATAGAAAAAAAAAAAAAAAGATTAAGATTTCTCAGGAAATTTCATGAAATGCAAGGTGGTTGAAGCCAAAGCTTTTGTCAGGGACTGATAAGCAGCCGTGCCTGACTTCTCATCTAGTACTGTTTGATTAAGCTATACTAGAGAACTGTACTTTATTCTAATAGCAGAAAAGCTTGATGGTAAGGTGGTAACCAACTATTTTTCAGTGCCATTCACAAATAACTGTGCACTCTTTAAGGATGGACTTGTAGACTTTGGAAGTCTAGAATACCAAGGTGACGCATCTCTTTTAAAATTCAAGTCAAGTGCTTAAACCGGTCCTAACTGGATACTGTGACATGGGTGCTAAAGAGATATGAAGAGAAGGAAAAGAGTCACAGAAGGAAGAGCTACTTAGTAATTGATTGAACTTTAAACAATGATACTTAGTGCCCAATTGTGATGATTAGACTTTGACCTTTGATAAATGGCAGTGCCCTTCATTCAGATAAGGGATGTAGGATGAACTTAGGGAGTGGAATTGGGTGATAATTTAATTCAGACATCTAAAGTTTAAATTATCTAGATTTAGAATTTGGGTTCCTTTGTAGATATGCTCTTAGGAGAGAAACATCAATAACAAGTAATAATTTATGAGACAATTTACACCTAAAAACTGAAGTCATGAGGAATAAAGGGAGAGAGATGCCTAGGGAGAGATTAGTACATAAAGTGGTAATTGCTCAGGTCCCCTCCAAACACACAGACACACAGACACAGACACATACACAAACATACATAACACACACAGAGGCACACACTATGTATATGTATGTGTGTGTGTGTGTGTGTGTGTGTTGTATGTTTTTTTTTTTTTTAAGTAAGAGGTACTTAGACTTTGCATTTATTTGAAAGTGTTGACTCCTCACTTGGGACTACAGGTAATCAAAGCAGGAGGAAAGCCTGGCATCTCTGTGCTCCTTATATGTCTATCAACTTCTCTGTGGTACTATGCTAAGATTACATGCAGATATGTCAATGACTTAAGAGTGATCTCTCTAGAAACTGCAAAGACATCTTAAGTTAGTTTTTCCACTTAAAGAATAAAGTAAAAAGAAAAAAAAATCTGTAATAGATGTTTCCCTGTCAGTATTATACAATTTCACATCTCCAAACCTCTAAAGTACTTCAGTTGTTGTCTTCAACCTATAGTCCTTTTGGATTCCAGAAACAATAGAGGCTCATGGTACAGACCAGGTCTGGATGACAATCTCGTGTCTTTCCACTCAAGTGATGGGGAAGCTCTACTAAATTCAGGAGGACTATTTGCAGAAACAGAACTGAGCAAGAATCAAAAAGTCCATGACTCAATTGTACATATCTCTTCCACTCCTGCATCCAATTATTTCTACCATAAATAAAAATGACAGTGTTGGGGTTATTGTTCCTCTTTCCAATATATGTTGACTAAACACCCTCTCTTTGTATTTCATCATCCTCTACTCTTTACTCAACAGGTTGAGACAAGTGACCAAGATCAATTTGTTGAGATTATTGGTGTCAGGCTTTTGTGCAAAACCTCTGGTAACAGTAATGTTTAAAGGACACTATAAATATATATCAAATATTTATATATTATGAATATGATATATAAATATATATTATATAAATTTATACACTGTATCATATCATATTATATATATTATTATATATGGGTGGCAATGGACAAGGCCAGTCTAGATAGAGAATGAGAAAGAAGGTTTGTACAGTTAAGCCTAAATATCAGTACAGGACTACCCTGATGTTTTCTTTCTCTACTCCACACTCTTTTTTTCAAACTGATTTTTTCTACATCCTCTCCCTAGGAGTTTCCATGCCACCCTCTCTTTCCCTCAAATGAAGATTATTAGCAATTGGAGGTACTGTTTAATAACATTCCATAAAGCAGTATGAATAACGATACGAGCCCTTAGAAATAGCTACCACGGAACTTTGGTGAGGCTGATGAATGTTGTTAAGGTAGACATTGGGTTAAGTCTGAAGTACACAGAAGTAGAAATCCAGTAATACAATGTATCATTTGATTAGTAAAAAAGACAAAGCAGTAACAGTAGAAACAGTGCTATGTGCCAATGGAAGATCCCCCTTCTCTCTCCTTCCCTCCCTCTCTGTCTCTCTGTCTCTGTCTCTGTCTCTGTCTCTCTGTCCTCTGTCCTCTCTCTCTCTCTCTCTCTCTCTCTCTCTTCTCTCTCTCTCTTCTTCCTTACACTCCAAACTATTAGTGGGAGAAGTTTATCTTTAAATATTAATACGAATGACAGATCATAGACGAAAAGACTGAAATAGTATATTGTTTTTCCTAAGTAAAGTTGTGACTTACAGTGTGGATAGAGGATTCAAGTTTATCTTAAACCAAAAGACAGTTTTTCATAACAACAGGAAGAAATCAAGATACTGCAAAACACCCAAATAAATGCTGTTGCTTTCTGTTTCTCTCTCTCAATCTCTCTCTCTCTCTCTCTCTCTCTCTCTCTCTCTCTCTCTCTCTCTCTCTCTCTTCTTTCTCTCTCTGTTCCCAAGTGTTACTTTCTCTCTCTTCTCTCTCTTTCTATCCTTCTATGTCCCCCTCCCTCTTTTCCAGGTACCTTTCCTTTCCTCCCTCACCCCCGATAAATTTTCTTTATACTAGAAAAGTCTTCGTTCTCCCAGTATGAAAGTAACATACTCTGCATGAAGAGTGAAGCAAGGTTACTGGTTCAATACAACCCCTAAGATGTATTGGGAAATTTGAGTAGAGAAAGAAAGTTGGCAAAAGCAGCTCTGGAAAACAGGAAAGAGGAACAAAAATCTAAAGCCATTCCTGGGAGATGATGTGAGGTTTATTCTGCTAGTTGACATTTTTGGTTTACAAAAGGGGTTTTATGTTTATTTGTTTGGTTGGTTCATGGTGACAAATCTAAGTGATATTGACTTCTTTGCTGCATAGTTTGGGATACAGATAAAACTTCCGATATTAGAACAACCAACTGAGAGAGTTAGCAGAAGACTAAGTTAGCAACACTTCCTTAGGTAACCTTTCAATAACTAAAAGCAATTTTGATAAAATTTTTCAAAAACAAACAACTCCCCGTTCTCATAGTATTTCAGGAGTTTGTCTATTTATTGGGCCAATTGCTAATCAAATTAGGCCTCAGGAAATGTTACTTTTTCTGGAAATTTCCAAAGGAAAAGAGGATTCTGAGCAGGAAAGGAAAATATAGAAAAAAGAGAAACTGCTAGTTCTTCTAGACAAGCTTGACTCAAACTCTGTTACTGTCTTTGACAAATGTTTTTCATGTTAGAACTCAAAAACTTTAGCTTGGAATAGAAACAAGCTTCAAAAACTTATGTTTTCTTTCAGCTGGTGCAAGTTTAAAAATGGGAGGAGGAGCCGGGCGGTGGTGGCGCACGCCTTTAATCCCAGCACTTGGGAGGCAGAGGCAGGTGGATTTCTGAGTTCGAGGCCAGCCTGGTCTACAATGAGTTCCAGACAGCCCGGGCTACAAAAGAAACCCTGTCTCGAAAAAAAAAAATAAATAAATAAATAAATAAATAAATAAATAAAATAAAAATGGGAGGAGAGGCCCTTGGTCCTGTGAAGGTTCAAGGCTCCAGTGTAGGAGAATTCGAGGGCAGGGAGGTGGGAGTGGTGGGTGGGTGGGTGAGGGAACACCCTCATAGAAGCACAGAGGGGGATTGGATAGGGGTTTTCGGGGGTTGGGAACCAGGAAAGGTGATAACATTTGAAATGTAATAAAGAAAATATCCAATAAAAAAATTACTTCAGAATTTAGGAAATGGACAATTTTATTCAATATTTGTTAACCTGACACTATGTTGCATTATTATAATCAAGGAAACTATACAGACTATAGAAGTAAAGAATGTTTAATTTCCCCACACATTTAGTTTTACACAGTTTTTCATTTCTCCTTCTAGCCCACTTTTTTCTTGCAGGCACTAGAAGAGGGAGTTAGGTGCATAGCCACTGTCATGTGGCCTTTAATCTAATAAAACACTGAAAAGCTTCTGTACAGCAGAGAGCACCATCAAAGGGACAAAATGGCAGCCTATAGAATGGGAAAAGATGTTTGACAAGCCCACATATGACAGAAGGCTGATAGCCACAGGTCTCCTGTACATAAGTTACAGTTGTATAACTTGGTCATCTTGAGGGGCTCCTAAAGATGAGAGCAGGAGCTGTCTCTAGCTCTGTTGTCTGTCTTTGAGACCCCTTCTTCTACTGGATTTCCTTGTCTAGCTTTAATAGAAAAGGTGGTACCTAGTCTTACTGCAACTTGAAATGCCTGACTGGTTGATATCTATGTGAGGCTTACCCTTTCTGAGGAGAAACTGAGAGAGGGGATGGGTGGAGGGCAAGGGAGGAGGTAGAAAGAGGCACTGGGAGGAGAGAAGGGAGAGGAAAATAAGGTTGGGACATAAAATAAAATAGAAAGTTGATCTGATCCTATTCCCCCCAAAATTAATAAAACACTTAACGGAAAGTCATTTGCTGACACTATTCTTCAGAAGTCATTTAGATTGGTGCTCTGACATAATTGCCAAAAGATCGTTTATTTCCACGGGCAGAACGCATACTCAGGAATTAATACTAAGTGCAATGACAAGAAAAAACCTAAAAATTTGTGTGTGAGAAAAGGGAGGTCATCAAATTAGCATTCTTTGCTGAAAGTATATTCTGGGAAGAGCTTAAGTCTTTGTTGGAATCAAATTAGCTGAGACACATGACTAGTTCTGTGAGTCCTTCAAAGTAAGTAATGTATTATTGTTTGTATTGGCTACCTAAAATGAAGTGAGTGAAGCAGCCACTTCAAAATGCACTTTATAAACAACCATACACAACATCAAACATACAAAGATCACATCAATTTTGTAGTGATTCATGAAATGAAGCTTTTAGAAACAGATTACTTTTTTGTTAACCTGCTTTCTGAATTTTGGTGTCACAGTAAAGATGTTAAATTGCTTACTTTGTGCAACTCACTTTAATAAACATATATATACATTATCTCAATTTAACCTTTATGTCAGCTTAACCAAGCATGCATAGTCACATGACCAACTTAGAAATAGGATGTATAAAAAGAAAACAAATTTACTGAAGACCAAAGAATTAGTTAAGAATTGAAACTGAAACTAGAACACATACCTTTAATTTCCATATGCTTAGTTATTGTGCACTCTGTATAGTTGTTACACATATGTTCTTATGTGCATTGATTTCAGAATTTCAAATGAAGTAGAGTTATATGTGAAAAGTATTTACTACCAAGACGATATTGGTGGAATAATCACTATATGTTTAATAAATACTTTTGTCAATATGTTTGTAATATAGAACTTTAACATTGCATATATCATATACCTTGATGATTCAAAACCAACTGTCAGTTAGGTTTGAAGATCAATAAATATTATCTTAAGTTTATTATTAAAGTCCATTTTCTTTTACTATAATTATAAGCATACTATTTTATGGATTATTGATATGCTATCATGAGAATTTTGGGAATCAATGCTATTATTATCTTAGTTTATCGATAAATGCTCTCATCTCTCCAGTTCCTATTTCCTAAACTTAAATACACTTTTTATTTTTATTTTCTCTCTGTATATCTGGTCATTCTCTCACTATTTTTACAAACTTTTTTGACTTATTGATAAGATGGTTGTATAGCCATAATTGAACTACAAATAAATATTAGAAAACTTCAATTTTTTTCTACCTCTTCTAAATACTGTGTGAACATGCATTAATTGTAAAACAATTTATGTAGCTCTATACTACAGATGTGAATGTAACCATTCTTAACTAATAGCAAACTAGAAATAATTTGTTCAACGCTGTGTATTTCCCTAAGGGTCTATCACAGTATCATGGGCTAAATGCATATTAAATATTTTATCAACAATAACCAAACAAATAAAAATTATACTGTATTGTACTCTCAATATATTTATATAATAGATGAATTTTTAATAAATGTAAGTGATGCTCTATAATTTCAGAAAAGTTATAGAATATGATTTACTAAGTTTTCCTTAATATTTTCTAGGTATCTAAAAATGTTTATTTAGGAATTCATTTGATTTCTTCAACTACACCTAAATGAATGAAGTTAATCTTGGTGAAATAATCTTTGTGTCTCTAAATTATCAAATTGATATTCAAGAAAATTACTGGTAGAGTGATATACTTTTATAAGGAAGAGTTTGACTTTTGAACTTGGATGTATCTGAATCTACCTCACACTGACTCTTTTTTTTTCTTTTTTTTAAATTTTATTTATATAATTATTTAAATTAAATCATAGTTTTTACTTATTCACACAGGGTTGTAAACACAAAAAGGTAGGACGTGGGGAAGGAGATGACACCAGAGCATAGGTGTTCAGGGGGAGTACAGATACCTTTCAGAGACAGGATATCAGCTGGGTGAAGTTCAGGGGACAGGTCACTATGACTCTGCCTATGATTCACTTGTCCTTATCTACGTTGGTACTATCCACCAAGCTATCTATTTACAAGATCTATGACTACTCAGGCTGGGACTCTTGCACCTTGTAATTTGTTTAGATCGGTGAAGCTTCTGGCTACCTTCCCCTGGTTTTCTGGTTACCTGCCCAGACACTGTCATTCTTTTGATATTCTATATGTAGTTCACTCAGTAAGAAAATTCTCAGTGCAATAATGTTCTGTAAATGCAACTTGTATCTCTAATTAACTGTTTAAAAAAGCTAAGACTGACCAGAATGCAGAAGGTTTTATCCATCCCTACTTTACGGGAAAAATTGTATAAAAATAGCTATAGTATATTGATAGTTTCCACCTGTCTTATGTTTATTTTTATTTTATTTTGTTGTTTGCTTTTTACTTTTGAAAAATTAAATGATGTAATCATACCATGACCAAAAGTTAAGAGGGAATTGGAAACATAGTTCTTCAGTTCTTACAAGTAATTAAAGTGGAAGAGATACCTCAATGTGATTTCATTTTTTAAAGGAAATCAGGGTGGTTTCTCTTTTAAAAAATACTTTCATTTTTAAATTATTTCAGAACAATATGTCAAAAAGAATTTTAACAAATTTTTGTGATGAACAGTATAATATCAACTACTTGTTCTTTCTTGAGTGTTAGTCAAAACAATGAAAAATCCGTGTTTTCTAGAGCCACTTTGTTTATGAAATAATGCTCTGTAACTGATTTAACCCATCAGTGAGTGACATTGCTCTTCTAGCTCATCTTGACAGGGGGAAAGCATTTGTAAACCTTTTCTATACAAACACTAATGACCTTGTAAAGGCAATGGTTGCTTACAAATAGCCACGAAATGAATAACAATAATATATACCTGTAGTGCCTGCTTCAATCCTCTTGAATATGTTAAGCATTTAACCCTCACTGTATCATTACAAGAAAGGTGTCATCATACTCATCGTTCTTATAAGAAAGTTGGTCTATAGAAGATCCATGGAGAGTCAGATATCAGAAAGCACTAAATTATGGAACCAGAATTTGAACTAAGCTAATTTTATTCAAAGCTTACATAACGCCCTGATAAAAGAGAACAAAAATTATACAGAAAACGGTTATCTCTTTCCCTTCTAAGATCATTTATACTTCCTACTGGGGAAACATCAAAAATAAAGGGAAAATAACACCTACTTCATTTAAACTTAAATGACAGCCTTGTCAATTTGGTCATTTTAATGTGATAAAAATATTCAAAATTATTACAATAATTGCCTCTGGCTTTCTAGATTCTAAAACTGAAGTACTATTCCATAAGTACATGGATGCTTGAAATGATTTAAAATCAGCCTTCCTGGCCCTCATCATGATACCAATGATGCTACAAGAGTTTGTAGCTGCCAGCACACTCTATGGAAACCACAACTATATTAATTATATTAAGACTTTAATTTTACCATGTATAATCAACACAGCCTCTATCATCTTAATCTGTTTGTCATTTTCCTTTTTGCTAGATGCACACATTTCCAGAGACAGATAGTTTTGCTGTGTTTTTCTTATAGAATCCTAGAGTTACATTAACAATATTTCAATGCTGTTTCAGATTTGATGAACAGCTCATTATAGGTTAAAAGCAATGGAAAAGCAAGAAACTCCAGTAGGCAATATGTGGTAGAAAATGAAATAGTTTGGCATATGCAAATTTTCATAGTGGAACCATATGTGTCAATTGACATATTGCTAATCCAGCCCTCATTCTTCATTAGTAATATTGGAAGTAAAACCTTAATATACTTTTAAATTTTAATCCTTTTTCTTCTACCACATTGTGAATGTATTAGAAATAGACATTACAATATTAACAGAGAGTGCTGAAGGAAATTGTATTGAACCTTTGCTGATGTTATCTGTTTATAAACTTTAAATAAACGTATCTATTGTATGTTCTCCATCTCATGCTTTTTATTTGTTCTTTTCTGCTGCTAATCAAGCATAACAATTCCATATTGAGACCACTTGGAATCCACAGATTTAGGGTGTGGCAGTAGAGTTTGTAAGGACTGCAAATGTCTGATTATTAATGGATTCTTTTTATCTTTACTGAAATCCTCTTAATGTCCCAGGTATGTTTGGTTCTATGTGAGTACTACTGAAACCACGCACACAAATATGAAGAGTAGAACTTCAACCTCTCATGTAGCTTCATGGATCCTCAATATCCTTTTTCTCAATCTTTGACCATCAGTAAGCCAAGCATGAAAAAAAAAATCATCATATCACAAATATACCCATATTTCAATCCAAATGCTTTCAGGTGAGGGCATCCCTTTTTCTTACTTTAAGTCGTTAGCTTCTGCTGTGAGATGAGTCTAGATGTCCACTTGATGGTTTTCATTGTATAAAATACTTATGAAGAGACAAGAGATGAAAATTTCCTAAATGTTGTCATGGCTACTCCTAACAATTTACTCCACATATATCTGCATATATCTTAAATTCCTCTGGGTCTCTCATAATTTTCCTGTATATTACAGCTTCATTCAGTTCCTATTACAGTACTCATTTATTTGAGAGAGAATAATTGATTCGTATAAGCATGTGAAACTCAGAAATGAGAAGAGTAAAACCTCCCTCCCTCCCTCCCTCCCTCCCTCCCTCCCTCCCTCCCTCCCTCTCTCTCTCTCTCTCTCTCTCTCCCCTCTCTCTCTTTCTTTCTTTTTTTCTTTGATCAGATGGGTAACAGAATACAGTACTTCACATGATCTCCCATAGGGAAATTGATGAACTCATCATGTACTGATCCTCTGTGTCACAGGAAATAATTAAAACCCTTGTTACAGTGGTGTCTGTGCTGCCATCCTATGAATGAATTTTCCATAAATTAAAAAAAAATAACTTACAAACTCGAATTTAAAATTCACATTACCTCTAATTAAAAGCAGCTTGGATCCAATGAATGCATCATTCACCTATATCATGTTAAGAGTTGACTATCTTGGTACATAGTGAAACTATTAATTTTCATTCCCTATCTTTAGTGTTTCTAGTATCTAAAAAGTTTGATGGGAAAGGAACAAACATGCTGTTTATTCAGCTTTAGTAATTAACATAACAAACAAGCATGGAACAATTTTCATATGCTGATTACCAATTATCTGTTGTGTTTACATTAAAGACATAAAAATAAACACACACAGTTGAAGAAAATAATATTCTCTTGCGAAAGGAAGATTAACCTTAAAATAGAAAATGATTGATATTGGATGAGCTGGAACAAGGTGAAGATGTTTAACTACCTCTTTAAAGAGCAGATATTTTGTGGAAGAAAGTGAAATGAAACTTATGCTAGTCATAGTCATATGTGACATCGTCACATAGTCACACAGAAAACAGAAGATTGCTTCATAAAAGTTCTATATCCACCATGGGAAACTCTTAGGACTTTATAGAGCTCATTCTATCTCAAACATGACAGAGCTTTGGTACGAATATAAATTCTGAAGTTAGTTAAATAAAAATAAAGAAGCCCACATGATCAAATGACATAGACAGTCTAGTTAGGTAATTTTTTTTGTTGAACTGCTTTCTGTTTTCTCATCTGTTAGAAACTCAGTACGAGCATCCATTTTTAGAAATTATACATTCTGAACAGCTCTCAGAAATCAGTGCTTAGAAATGTATGGATTTTATGTCTTTTTCTTTTTAATTGCAAAAGTCTCTTCATTTTGTAAACAGTCTTGCATTATTTTTTGCAGCTCTTGTTTTTGATTTATTTTAAGCTAGCTAACATACTGAATTTTTAAGAAATGAAAGAGCTTTAGGGTAGTCTTCCCACATACAATTGAGTAAATAATATAGAAAATATGTATAATTTTATGAGGGGCAGTAGATACTCTGAGTTATTACATTATTCTGTATGTCACCTTTTCACCCCACCTATGACCCAAAGTTGTAGCAGAGATGAAGCAGTTTTTAACTTAAGAACAATAGCATTTGCATGTTTAAAAAGAAGATTAAAATTTATCACCCAACAATCAATCACATATATATCATTGCATTTCAATATCATATTTAAAATCAATGAACCATTATTTATTGTACTATATAGACATACCATTTAAATAACGTAACATATACACTTTTCAATAAGAACAAATGAGTAATTAAGCCAAGAAAAATATCATATAATCTTAATAATGCAAAAACATGTAAATAAATATCTTAAATTCTAAAATTCCTCAAAGAGTTATTTTAAATATTTAATTTAAACCTTGTAATGTCCATTCACTTGCTTGCATTGTATTAGTAATATTATTGTATCAGTCTTCTTTGGATTTATGATAAAATGGGGGAAGCTACAAAAAGCCTTAAGAAGAATAACTTGAGAATTCTTATGAACTTTGTTACTTCTTTGGCAATATGCAGAATTATTATAAATACTATATCTAAGATAAAACTACTATAAATGTTAACAATTTGTAATAATTCAGTATAATTTCAAGGTATGGTAAACATTAAATTCCAAAGGGCAAAGGCATTTTCTCTTATGTCTTAGATATTACCCTCTTTAAATTCATCTTGCATTACAAAATAAATAAAGTTAAATTAGATACTAGCTAGAAAGAATACATGTGATCAAATCTGGTAAAAAGAAAAAAAAAATGAAACTGGACATTTGAGAAAGATCCTCCAGATGTTTGAAACCTACATGAAAACCAAGCTGCTATCCCAAAACATGCAGCCTGTATATGGGGTATGGTCTTCTAGCTGAGTGCCTCATCTGGCCTCAATGGGAGAGGAAGCACCTAGCCTCTCAGAGACTTAAAGTGGCAGGGTGGGGGATACAGGAGAAGGGGGTACTCAGAAAAGAAGAGATGGGGAAGGATTTTGGGAGGGGGTGACTGGGACGGGTTATAAAGTGAATAAGCAAAAAAAATAAAAAAAAAAAGAAAAGAAAAAAAAAAGAAATGAGAAGCTGATGAATGGATAAAGAAAACATAGTAATTATAATTCTACCATATTTTGGATAATAAATGGAATATTAATTATACAAAAATAAAAAAAAAAGAGAAAGATCCTCATGCTTTCATGGTTTAAAACTTTCTTAACTTGAGCTAGTTTCCTGCCACTTATTGTAAAATTTATTTATTTTAACCTGCGCAGAGTTTTCGACTGTTTTTAAACAAGAACCACTGGTTGTTTCACATGTAACAGCTGTGAAAACAAACCAGCTCATTTCAGCAAGTGACGTGTTCTGAATAGCTGTGGTCCTTATTGCTGCAGTGCTTGCAGTTGGATGTCATCACATGCTCAGCATTTTACAGCATTAAGATAAACGTAGCAACACATGATTTCTGAAAAAAAGAGTCTTTTGAAAATGCATAGCAGAATTTAAATCACATATCACTTGCCACATTGAAATCCTGTGTGTACAGCCTATAGTATATAAACCACTAATGTTTAAGCAGAAACACATCAGCAAGATAGTACACCCCAATATCACAAAATTGTATTGATAAAATAATAGTATATATATTATATATTATATTCAAAGTTACTTTTGATTCGACACATTTACTAATAATTTAACTTGTACTCATCCAAAAGTTACATAATGACATGAATGTGCCACATCCTTTTTTTTTAATCTGTAAGAAAATAAAACTGTGAAAATGTTATTTGACTTGAAGTGCTAAATTACTAAGAATATTTATCAAAATCTTATCAGTATCTTTTCTTCCTATTGTGCTTTCAAAACTTTTCTCTTGATTTTTATTTGTACTATTTCTATCACTAGTATCAACATTATTTTCTATGATGTAAGAAACATTCAGAAAGAACAACTAACTGCTTTTCTGTCACTCAAACTTCCAGCTTGTCATTTTATTACTGAAAACTAAGGATTAGTTTCATGTCAAAAGAACCTAAATCAGGGAAACTTCTCTGGAGACTAGAATTAGAAACAGTTAAAAAGTAACTTTTTTATGCTAATGGACAAACAGCTTTCTCATTAAGCCTCAAAATCAATAGCCAACCTTTAAGCTGTTACAATCTCATTAATAAGATTAATTAATTAGCAGTTCATGTTAACTATCCAGAAAATTCTTTAGATTGTATTACTAATTAGTAAATAATAACATAAAATATTTTTCTTTTTTATTTTCTCAATATGATAGAAATTTTGATAGTAATACATTGACTACAACTATTAATATTATTCCTCTTTGAATAAAAGATTAGAAGAATACATGATCAATATGTGGTAGTGACATCACATCCAAAGCTCCCACCTCCTCTGAATTTTTTAGAATGACAAAACCCATAATACTTCAACCTGAAGCTAAATTTCAAATAGAAAGTATGATCAAGATCAACAACTCAATGGAAGTATGTCAGCATTGTTTTCCAAATTCTAATCAACTAAAAATCCAAAATATTTAGCTTTTTTTTTTAGGTCAGACACTGATAAAGAGTTCTCTAATGGAAACAGAAATCAGATATCGTCTATATGATTGGCAACCATCCTCACACTGCATAAATGCAAATTTAAACTCTGTTAAGTATTGGTAAGAGTATTCAATTGCTTATCAATACGCATTGTTGCTGTCCAGAAGTGGGTTATTTATTCCTTTCTATGTGAGAAAAGTACATAGAATACACAGGTTATGACCCATGAAATTAAGCATATTAATATTCCAAGGCAGGCCTTAGGACTGACTAGAAAAGTATATGGTTTTCATGAAGTCGCTGCAATCCCTTGTTCAAAGTTTTCCTTCTTTGAAAAATACATGTTGTATTTACTGATCAGCAGAAATTCAACAATATTGATTTTCATCCGCATTTTGTGAAGGATAGCTGGCATTCTTATTCTCTATGAAAGTTATTTGGACACAGGATTAATTCATACTGCCAACATGCATTCTAATAGTTACATGCTGAGGAGAAGGAAAGCAAAATATCACACTATATATTGTTTAGCACATGAAGAAAAGCTTTTAGCAGCAAAGTTATCAAATGTTGGAGGCGGGGGATTGCATATACATTCTTAATAGTTTCCTCTGCAGTCTACCCGACACATTAGCAACAGAGGAGACTAAAGACAAAGTTTAAGTTTCCACAGGATAAGAATATTTTGCTGAGCATGCATATATATATATATATTAGATTTTGGAAAACCACTTTAAAATCTGAATAACTTAGTTGGCCAGATGCACTTAATATAGACATGAACACAAGACAGAAGGCAGAAACCAATGCCTGTAATTGAACTTGTACCAAACATACTTCTGCCTCACTCCCATCCTCTTCAAGTCAAAAATCTATCAATGACCAATTGGAAGAGGATACTTTCTCTTCTTGACCTTGGATTCTTTCTTATTTTGTTCCACTCACTCTGTCATTAGCTGCAAACCAGGATCCTGCTCAAAGCCCAAAGTCCCCAAAGTGTCTGTATTCCGTCCTATGAGGACTTGGGAAAAACTCCTCATACCTTTACTGTACGTACCACCAAGCAGTGCATACCTAACCCATTCTGCCCCCCTTGCCCTGGCTAGTACTTACCTGATGCTCCGCGGGTTCTGCAGATTTCACCAAGTGTTTATCCTTGTACAGAGACCAGAGACCAATGTTGGGCAGAAAAAATTAAAGCCACAGTGAATAACAAAGCCATTTGCAGAAACCTCTTCTGTTTTCTCTTCATTGCAAATGGTAACAGTGGAGAAAAGTTAGAGTTGTCTCCCAGACTGCTTCTTGGGTTTAATGCCAAAGTCCTTTCCTCTTTCCTGGGAAGCACCAGAAACTGAGAGGAAGCTACAAACTTTTGTTGTGTGCTCAGCACCAATCTGCAGGGTTCAGAGGGAGTTGGCCATCTGCAGAACAAACGCACAGTTACTTTCCCCCATAAAACTATGACGACGGCATTATCTATTGGCTTAGAAATAAACGACTCAACTGAGGAAATCATTAAGTCTATTGACCTCCATTAATATAAAGCAGCGGAGTAAATACGATCGTTTCAGAGAATAATGATAAGTTATGAGGAAGTCCAGAGCATGCTAGATATATCAGTAAATAGGAGATGTTTGTCGCTGTTTGCCCACCATCCCCCGCCCTTAGTGTGGGAGGTTCGGGATGTAAAGTTGGAGATTAAAAGCGAGAACTGAATGGGAGGGAGTGGCTTGGTCCAGTCAAGTGTCTGGAAGAAAAGTGTCGGCTTTTGACATTGGCACATCACCTTCCTTATCTTCCCCGAACAGCTTTTTCTTTGCTTGCTTTGGGATAACCCACCTGAACTCAAGTTTCAACTCTCTCTGGAGCCAGCTTGCCAGGCAGGGTCCAGGGACACCATAACCAGGTCAGAACTATGTTTGGATAGGGTTCACAAACTCCTGGATCTTCATGCGCCGTCAGAACACTCCTCTGCAGGCAGCATCTAGGCGACCTGGGAACCTGGCTGAAAGGAGGCTACAGATGTCACGGGAGTCCAGCCAGGAAGTGCAGGCGCAAAGACGTCCCTTCCTCGCGCAGTCCTGGGAATGAGATCCTCAGAGAAGTGTGCTCTCTGCCTATCAATCTCGTTGTCCCCTTCCTCCGCCGACGCTCTCACGCTCCACTGTTCATGTTACCATTCTTTTCCAGCAACTAAACGAACCCAGCGAAGCATCACCAGCACCCCCAGGGCAGTATTTCCGATCTCCACTTCAAGTCAAGGGACGGATGGCAAGCGGCGAATGTCAAGTGTGACCGGGCTTTACAGGCAAGTGGGAGAGGGCGCGCGGAGGATGAGTGAGGATGGCGAGAACGCGCGTGGAGCTGGCACCGAGGCGTCCGCCTCCCGCTGGCTGTCTCTTGCCTGCTGGCGACGATACTGGTATCTACCACGTGCGGGAGCCTAGAAGCCGGGAGGGGAGGGCGAGCCGTGTCCGAAGGTAGTGGCCACTGCCTCGCGGCTGCCAGATGCTACATAAACAAACCTAGAGGCTAGGGGGAAGGAGAGAGAGGATGAAGGCGATGAAAGAGAAATCGATTTGCAGCTCCGGGATAATCGGATCCTCTCTTCTCCGGTAATCTCGAACCGGCAGGGAGACCGGTTCGTCTCTGAGCTCACCCGAAAGGCGCCAGGCCAGAAATTCCAGAGTCCAAGTCGCCCTGAGCGGGAGGGCATTGGAAGAATTCCTCCATGGTCCTGATGGGATCGCAGCAAGGCAGGAGCGGCAGCGACAGCGAGCAGAGGCAACCCAGTCTGGACTGGTCCCTGAGAGGAGGGCTTCCCCAGAACCCCAGAACAGATCAAACCAGGTACGTAGCGTGGAGGGAGGAAGACGAGCCCCACGCGTGGACCGCCTGGCTAGCGACAGCTTCCAGACAACACTGGAGAGCAGAGGCAGCTCCTCTGGACTCGGCCAGCACCTGGGGCCCAGGTTAAGATTAGTCTTCACTAACTGATGCTTCTCCACCCTAGCATGCCTGCACCTCCTGCTGCTGATAGCTGAGAGGTCTTCTGGTCCCTTGCTGAGCTCACACACCCCTCCCTGGTTAGCCAGAAACCTTAGAACTGAGATAACTCTCCAGCAGATGGGACCCTTCCCTCCCTGTAGAAAACTGATTCAACACACACAGGAGAACCTGTGGCCTCTTTAAAAAAACCTGTGTGTCTGGCTGGCACAGGATCCAGAGCGCCTAACTCCCGGTGTGAACTTAAGGAAGGTGATGGATGGCATGCTATGCTGTACTTACTTAGTCTGTCCAGAGCCTCCCAAAACACCCTGGCCACCTCTTTGTTACAGTCTAGAGGGTGATGCCCGTATGCTTGAGATATAGAGACTTTATTCCAGATGGCTTTCTCCTTCATTCTCCTTTTTTCCCTCCTCCCTCTCTCTCATTTCCCTCCCCTGTCTTTTTTTTTTTTTTTCTCTTGTCCCTGTCTCCTCTATCCACCGGGACTCAAGCC
Organism: Mastomys natalensis; assembly: GCA_021653895.1. Lineage (NCBI taxonomy): Eukaryota > Metazoa > Chordata > Mammalia > Rodentia > Muridae > Mastomys > Mastomys natalensis. The sequence continues at coordinate 2,324 of JAJTUV010000980.1, read as the reverse complement.
TCTCAAGACCCTGATTTGATCTTGGAGAGTTAAGCCTTAAACTCTTCAGGTTATACATTTAAAACAAAACGGACTGGCACAGTAGAGATTGGCTCTAAGACTACACAAATAAAGCTTTATGTTGTAAGTACTTGTTCTCTGTGGATGAATTGCCATCCAAGAACAGTTTCAAAACACAACTGACTAAAGAGTTTGAATGTGTCCTTTCGGTAAGTAAAAGTAGTTTGCTTTACATTTACACAAGTGCAATTTGAAAATGCAGATGGAAGAGGGTTTTTAACCACTGTTTCCAAACACTCGCATGTATACTCTTACCCGTTCTCGGTAATTTTCAAATCCCCTTCTTCGAGTTGAACGAGTTCTAGAACAGAAGAATTTGAAGGCCTGGAAGCCATGTACTAAGGGAGAAGTGTCTTGGAATAAATTAACAGGCAAGAAAAAGTGTTTGGAATACTATTTAGGTTTATTGGATTTTTTTTTTCACTTTTGGATACAGTTACTGATGATAACATGGAAAGGTGTTAAAAGTACTTTGCTATTAAATAATAAAAACAACATTTTAATCAATATCTCTTCTTTTATGCCTTATCACGATTCTGAACCAGATATAGCAATACACAGAATTGTCTGCCAATCCCAGTATGTGGAATCAAGTGACATGTCACCGTTTAAATGTTAATAGATGAACCTGCATAAAGCATCCAGTCACAGATTACAATTGTCAACAGTGAGTAGGTCTTTTATTTGTCTCCTGGCCAAGCACATGCAGAATACAAGTTAGACACTAGAAGAACATTTCTTTTAATGTATATTTATAAATGTTATATAACATATATATGTTGCATCTCTATATGTATATACATTTGCATTTGTAACATTTACATGTCGTGTATGTGTGTGTGTGGTGTGTGTGGGGGCAAGTAGTATGTCAGTGAACCAAATATATACCTAGTGCCTGCAGAGGTCATAAGAAGGTATCAGATCTCCCATAACTGGAATCCTTAATAGTTGTTAGCTACCAAATTGGTGCTGGGATTTGAACCTGGGTCTTCTGCATGGTCCAGGAAAGTGGTCTTAACTGCTAAGTCATCTCTCCGTCCTCCTAGATGACAATCATATTGTGCTCACCTGAGTTTACAGTAGGGCTCCAGACCGTCACTTTTACAACTCCCACGTATTAAACATATTTATGTAATTTCTCTTTTTTCTAAGGCAGTTCTTTTTCACTCATAATTCTGTAACTACATTATAAAATTATGCAAATCCTCAACAATAAGAGAAAAAAAGCACTAAAAATTAGAGACAGATTTTAGATTGAATTTAAAAAAACAAACAAACAAATAAAAACAAAGAAAAAAAAAACAACAAAAATTCCTAAATTATTTTTACTTTTATTGATTAATCAAGATTTATTTAATGCCTCTGTAGACATGGGTAGGCTTGTTTAAAATGAATTTTAATACTAGTTCTTACAGCTTTAAGAAACATTTGCTTTATAGCATGTCAGTTACGTGTAGTTTCTTTTCTTGTGATTCATATAACAGCTTCAGGTACTCACATCCTTATGTGCTTAGCAACAGACCAGTAACTCCAGGAACACGTGGAAGAAGACAGTTTGACTTTGAGTAACAGTGGAAAAATAGAAGGAATGGAGCTGTTCAGCCAGCTTTACATGAGGTAAACAGGTTTTGTTCCTTACATATCTCTAAATAGAAACTTTTATGACTTAAAACTAATTTTGTTTTCCTGATTCTGTTTTAGTTGTTCTGAACTGGCTACTTCTGCTTCATGGAGCAATGTTTAGTAACCTAGGTAAAGAACAGTGGGCAGAGTCTGCTACTTGCAGGGTCATCCAAGGGGGACAGTCACAATACAGTCTCATTCTCCCACTTCTCTTCCACCTGGTAAACTGTGTAAGACCTGAGCTGCTTAGAACATGGTAGGCAGGATCCCATCAGGGTATCCCAAGCACAAATTGTCTTTTTCTTTCCTTTAAAAAAAATGGCTATTTTATTTATTTACATTTGAAATGTTACCCCTTTCCTGGTTTCCCCTCCAGAATCCCCTATACCATCCTCCCTCTCCCTGTTTCTATGAGGGTGCTCCCCCACCTACCCACTCACTTCTGCCTCCCTGGCCTCGAATTCCCCTACACTGGTCATGGAGCCTTCACAGGACCAAGGGTCTCTCCTCCCACTGATGTCCAACGAGACCATCTTCTTACTATGCTGGGGCAATGGGTTGCTCCTTCGGTTGGTTGTTTAGTTCCTGGGAGCTCTGGGGACCTTTTTGGTTGATATTGTTGTTCTTCCTATGGGTTGCAC